>CM056052.1:275026717-276226717 GCA_029574335.1 Rana kukunoris
CACTGCAGCTCTCATTGGCCCTCTTATGACTCATCCCTCCTCCCTTCCTGGCAAACTCTTAGGAGAGTTAGAGAGAGCTGTGCATGATGTCATAAGTCTAGGCTTTTTACCAGACAAACATGAATTGGGCTGTATAAGGTATTTACTGGCAGAAAACAAAAAAAAGGTTTTACTATTCAAAGTTAAAACAACAAGGGCAGAAGATTTAATAGATGGAAAGATGGAAAAATTACTGAAGGTTCTCTTTAACATGTATCTGATCGAAAGGATTGCTGCAAATGTATATTTTATTCCATTGAAACATTATTTGTGCAGGCAGAATTGTATCCAAACCCAAGAAGAAGACCCTAAATATAACATTATAACATTCAGTTCTTACATGTGTTGGCTGTATTGGTTTTCTTTTTTAGGTGAAGTAGTGAAAAATACTTGTTGATCTAACCATATTTTTAGTGCCTGTGTAATTTCCTGTTTACTGTACTTGTATGGTTTTAAATGCTACTTTAAGCATTGACATAGCTCCTTAGACCGTCTGTCTAGACCGTATGGTCACTTACTGACTTGGCATCATCCACAGGCAGTTTAATTGTTCATGCAATGCAATCTTACTTCAGCTGATTGCAGTACAAAGGATGTTTTTCCGTTCTTTTGAAGTGTAGGGAGACAATTTGGGCAATTAGCTAAGCTGCCTACTCCAAAACTGTCAGAAGTGGCTTGTGCCACACTAACTAAGCTGATAGACCTATTTTAAGTCTGTCTGTATCACCTGTGCCACTTCCCATCTCAGAGTGAAACAAACTAGTGCCCTAATTTACAGCGGGAATACAATAGTTTTTCTATCTAGAAAACTGCTATAGATTATCTACAGGTGTGACCTGTCATATGGGATGAGAGCTGTCAGCTCATTTCCCTCTCTCTGGCTGTGCAGTGATTACTCTACAACAACGTTTCTCAACCAGTGTGCCGCGGCACACTGGTGTGCCCTGAAGAGTCCCCAGGTGTGCCGCGGCAAAATGACCCCAAATATTGGCAGCTATGGCTGCTATCTGATGTAACACTACTGCTGGGCACTTCGTTATCATTTGTCTTTACAGCGGTGCCGGTCCGCTGTGTAAAACTCACTTCCCGGCACTCGGGAAGCTGTGCTGGCTGTGCGGGCCTCCCGACCGCGTCATGCCAACCGAATATGTCATCGGTTGCTATGGGAGGGTCGGACGCACGCACTGCTCCTGTGACGTGAGAGCCGCGGGTACCGTCCTGAACTCTGCCTGGCGCGCTTTTCCCTGAGGGGGAAGAAGAAAGGGTAGAGCCACCGTGACCGACACTGCTCCCCTGCCCGCAGATATGGCCACCCGCTCAGAGAGGGAGAAGGCCCTGAAGCTGAATGAGCAACATCAGGCCATCCTGTCTCGTATGCTGAGGGAGGAGGACAACAAGTACTGTGCTGACTGCGAGGCCAAGGGTAAGGTGGTGAGGGGCTCTGCTATGAATAACCAGCTGTCACAGTCACTGACACCCCACATCCTCCATTCATGGCTACAGCACTCTGGATCTGATTGGTTGTTGTGCAGCTCTGACAGTTCTTCTTTCAGTGTATGTGTGCATGTGTACACATGTCTGTTAGTGTGTATGTGTGACAAAAGTAGTTCTGATGGTACAGGAATAGGGGGGGTCAGGATTAAAAGTAACATACATACAGACAGATGCGCACGCACACAAACAGACACACATACAAACACACACACTGGGTGTGTTTGTACGTGTGCCTGTTTGTGTCCGTGCGCATCTGTCTGTATGTATGTTACTTTTAAGCCTGACCCCCCTATTCCTGTACAATCACAACTACTTTTGTAGGGCTTGTTCGAGATAGCAGCAAGGACTACTGCTCATCTGAAAAGCAATTTGTGTTCATATCGCTTTTCAGGGGCATTTGTCAGCCAATAAAGAGGCATATCTTGCCTCCTCACCACCTGTTTTAAGCCCCATTCACCCTGGGTATACCTCCAGCTGCAGCCACAGCATGTTTACACCCCCAGCTGTTGCCTCTGCAGCTAAAGGGGCAAAAGTTGGGGGTGGTAAAAACAGCTTAACCATGTGGTTTTACTGCCCCTCCAGCCTGACATGTGAACAAGCTCTTGGTTCTGTGTGGATGCGTGCTGCGTGAAGGGCAGCCCATTTATTTCCCTACCTAGTAATGTGGGAAACTAAGTCCCCAACCCTTTTTTTTTTTTTGTGCCACATCAAAAGCAACCCATGTTTGCCAATGGATGGGGCACCATTAAGAATTAATGGCACCCCTAAAGAGCAGAGCATTTTTCTGTGTGTCAAGAACGAGTGCGATTTTGCGCATGTTTCGCAACACACAGCGACGTGAACCAAGTCTTGGACAGGGGCGCCTCAAGACTGAAACATTTTTTCAAGGGCGCCCCAACTGGAAAAAGGTTGAGAAACACTGCTCTACAAGAGCAGTGTCTGCAGGGTTTACAACTGTCCTTCCTCCTGCTCCGAACCAAGCTGGAGTCAGGGATGGCAGATCAGAGCATGTAGCTCCAGCTATGTTTTCTGTGCCGCGTTCTGTGTATGTCACAGCCACAGAGAACAGAAAACTGACCGCTCCAATTAACAGGCTTGTGCCCCTTTTGTTAATTAGGAGCAGCATTCGCTTCACTTTTAATGTTTACAAGAGTGGTGCAAGCTTGTGCTTGCACTTGCACAATTCCTTTTACATCCCCCCCTCCCCCAATGACTTTCCTGGAACCTGTCTCTGCAAAGTACCCAAGGAACATGGAAGAAACAGGGAGGATATAGCTATAACTGCACTAAAGACAAAGGGAAATACCATATTGCATAAACAAACAGGTTTTAATGGCTGAACAACATCACTAGATGTCAGCATATTACAAAACAATAATACAGTGAAACCTCGGATTGCGAGTAACGCTAACAAGCTTTTCGCTATACGAACACTGTTTTTTTTTTTTAATCCTGACTTGGTTTGCGAGTGTTGAGCAGGATTCAAGCCACAGCAGTGTGCAGTACTGTCTTTGGCCTGAGATGGGGGGGGGGGCGCTGGAGCCATTCGGAAATGCTCATAAATACTCTTAAAAACTTGTAAGAATGTAGAAATATTCCATTCTTGAGCCTTTCCAAGGTTTTCCAAATTCATCCGAGCTGTCCCAGTGCCTTTGCGAGGGTCTCCGGCATCCCACCACCTTTGGCCACATGCGGTATTGCATGCCATATAAGTCAATGCGGAACAAATTATTTTTGTTTTCATTGACTTCTATGGGAAAACTCGCTTTGTTATGCAAGTGCTTTGGATTACTAATATTCCCCTGGAACGGATTATGCTTGTTATCCAAGGTTCCACTGTAACCTGATGCAGTTTAGTACAATACAGAAGAAATGCATATCGATTGGATAGCACCTGAAATCATAAGATGTCACTATAACCCCATAAAAGTACATAAAGGGATGACTAGTGCTTGGACCTAAAAAATTAACAAGAGAGGAAGAACATGCAAAATGAGTAACATGAGTAACGTACATGATTCTGCACTTCCTGGTAGGGGGCGTGCCGCTTCATCACAGCAGAATCTGATCAGCACGTGCCGGCCAATGGATGTCTGCCGACACCCGCTGATCGTCGAGGAGAGAGGCTGGATGGAGCTGTGCCTATGTAAACAAGGCAAAGCTCTGTCCTGACATGGAGCAAGTGATGGATTTTGTTTTTCTGCAAAACAGGGAAAGAAAATCATCACTTCCCTTAGTAAAAGCAACACACTGTGTACACAAAAACACTGGCTATGCACACCTTTAACCCTTTGATCACCTGTGTACACAAAAACACTGGCTAAGCACACATTTAGCCCTATGATCGCCCTAGATGTTTAACCCCTTCCCAGCCAAAATCGTTAGTACAGTGACAGTGCATATTTTTACCACTGATCACTGTATTCGTGCCAGTGGTTACAAAAGAAAGTGTCAAGAGTCAGCATCAGAATGTCCACCACAATATCACAGTCCTGCTATAAGTCGCTGATCACCACCATTACTAGTATAACAAATAATAAATACAAATTCCAGCATACAGTTGGGTCCATATATATTTGGACATAGGCACAATTTTCATATTTTTGGATCTGTATGCCAACAGAAGTGCAGACTTTTAATTAAAGGGGTTGAACATAAATACCAAGTACAAATTTTAGGAACTGCAACCATTTTATACACAGCCCCCCCCCCCTCCTCATTTTCAGGGGCTCAAATGTAAGTGAATGAATACAATCATAAATAAAATATTGACAATGACTGCCTGAAGTCTGTATCCAATGGACATTAACAAAGACATTCCTCCTTTTTGATGCTTTGCCAGGCTCTAAGGCCTCTTTCACACTGAGGTGGTGGGGGCATCGGCGGTAAAGCTTTGCTATTTTTAGCGGGGCTTTTTTGCTGCACCTTTCGGCTGATAGTGGGGCACTTTAATCCCCTTCTAGCAGCCAAAAAAGGGTTAAAAGCCCTCAGCTTTCACATTGGAGTGAAAGTAGAGGCTCTTTCAAGTTGCTTTGCAGAATATTTCATTGCTTTTCTTTCATAAGCTCCTTGGTTGCTTTTGCAGTGTGTTTTGCATCATTGTCGATCTCTAATGTGAAGCGCCGTCTAATCAACTTTGCTGTATTTGGCTGAATATGGACTGACATTAGATCTCTAAACACTGTAGAATTCATTGGGCTGCTTCTATCCTCTGTTACATCGTCAATAAACACCAATAAAAAGGATCCTGCAATCATCCACGACTGTTGTCTTCCATGGACGTCCAGGCCTTTTTTATGTTGCTGAGCTCACCAGTGCGTTCTTCTTTCCTCAGAAGGTACCAAACTGTTGATTTGGACACTCCTAATGTTGATGCTATCTCTCTGATGGATTTGTTTTTGAATCCTTGCAATGGCCTGTTTCACTTGCATGAACAGCTCATTTGAGCGCATGATGTAAGTTCAGAGCAATAGATTCCAAATGCAAATACCACACTTAGGCTGCTTTCACACTGAGGTGCTTTATAGGAGATATAGCACTAAAAATTGTGCCTGCAAAGCTCCTGTAAAGAACCTCTCCTCTCACTCCAATGTGAAAGCCAGAGGGACTGGCAGGGTGGTAAAAAAAGTCCTGCAAGCCACATCTTTGCACAGCGGCATTTTGCGGGCGATTTTAACCCTTTAAAAAAAGCGCCCACTAGCAGCGGAAAAGCGCCACAAAAAAGACGGCCGACACCCCCAATGCCTCTTTGTTAAAGTAGCCTTATGGCCTGTACACACGATCCGAACATCAGACGCAAACTATCGTCCGAGGAAGAATCGTACCATAATTGCATCATTAGTACAGAGCTTTTGAGAGCCGATCATGGCAATTCATTTGATATTATTAGATTGGACAAACCCAAAAATTTTCCTTGTACGATTTTCATTTAGTCAGTACAGTTGTCATCTGAAAATACAATACAAATACATTACAACCCATGACATCACTTTTTTTTTTTTTGTTGTAGGAGAATTTTCGTGACTTTAGTAACCATTAGAATCAACTCCAGACTTTGTATCTGCTTAATTAATTAAGAAATGAAGGAATAGCCACACCTGGCCATGAAATTGTCTAATTACTTTTGGTCCCTTTAACCACTTCAATACAGGGCATTTTCACCTCCATCCTGCCCAGACCAAATTTTAGTTTTCAGCGCTGTCGCACTTTGACAATTGCGAGGTCATACAACACTGTACCCACTAATAGAGCTTTCGTTTGGTATTTGATCACCTCTTTTTTTTTTTCTTTTTTTTTGCGCCATAAACAAAAGAAGAGCGACTATTTTGAAAAAAAAACACAATGGGCCAGATTCAGGTAGATGGGCGCTTCTTTACTTTGGAGTAACGTTTCTCATTTACGTTACTCCGCCGACACTTTCGGCGCAAGTACTGTTATTCACATAGCACTTGCGCGTAAACTTGCGCCAGAGTAACGATAATGCGCTGGCGTAACCCGACGCAAGTGGAAGTGGGTGTGATCATATGTAAATGATGGGCGGAGCCCAGCGCAGAGGCTTACGTTCAGCGCATCATCCACGGAGCATGCACGGTGATTGAGGCTCCACTCGCCCCCTTGTGCGCATGCTCACAACTTCCGTCGGCACCACTTCACGGCAAATGTCAGCGCAATGTGTTCCGTTGCGCGTATAAAAGCGCTAGCGGAAACGCCATTCCGGCGCAAAAGTATTTCCATTTCCCCCCACCCCAGGGAAGATACTTTTGCACTGTGATGGCTACTCCCGCTACCCCCAAAGAGAGGAGGAACCTCAATTTCAACTCCCAGGAGGTGTCTGTGATCATCTCGGCTATGGAGACTTTTAATCAGTTCCTCCACGGGAAAAAAAGTAGGAAGACCAGCCGGGAGAGGAAGCAGGGCATCCTGGAGACCATTGCTGGCAGGGTCAGTGTGTTTGGGTACTCCACCCGGACTGCTAGCGACATACAAAAAAAAATTAACGACCTGCGGCGCAAGGTCCATGGCAAGGTGGCCACCATCAGGAGGCATGAGGGGGGCACAGGTGGTGGTCCACCATGTCCGGTCAGCCTGACCACGGAGGAGGAGGTGGTCACCCGCTGCCTGGACAGGGAGCAGTTGGAGGGGGTCCCTGGCTATGACTCCATGGAGGAAGGCTCCAGGACAGGTAAGTGTTTTTTATCCCCTATTTGGTGTGTTGCATGTGGGGGGGGAGGGTACATGTGCCAAGTGTGTGGGACCACCCAACATGTGTCTGCTTTGTGTCATCCACAGATGACGGAGCTGGGCCATCATCTCTTGCCGGCCAGTCCACCCCAACCTCCCAACGGGATCCTGATGACGAGGCCCTGGGTGCTGGAGACACCGAGGTGGAGGAGAGTGCCCACACCACTTCTGCAGAGGTGGTTGTGGAGGAGCCTGTCCCTGAGCAGGACTTTATGTTATTGTTGGAGGAGTCCTCCTCCTCTGCAGGGCCCTCTGTCATCCCCTCCCCCATCCTAGGTAGCCCCTCAAGGGCGACTCCATCCCCACGGGGACAACCTTCTCCTGGGCCCAGGAAGGCGACCCGTAAGACCAGGGGGGTGTGTGATATGGTCGAGGATCAGGTGCTGTTGGACCACGCCAGACAAACCCAGCAGATGGGGGAGATTGCTGGCCACTTGGACCGGGTCGCTGACAGCCTGGGCTCCATGTCACAGCTGCCCAGTGGTGTGCAGGACGTTGTGACCAGCCTGGGGGAGGTGCAGGCTGATGTACGGCACCTGACAGCAGCCGTCAACGCCAACACAGCTGCCATACGGGAAGAGGGGAGGCAGCGGCAGTGTGACCAGCGGCATCATATCACCCGCCAGCTGAGGATGCAGGCACAGACCAACCTGTATCTCAGCCGTATTGCCGTGGCCTTGGAGGGCATGCAGCCAACAGCTGCCAGGAGTGGCCCACCCGGGATCAGCCTCCTCCAGATGCCCCCCCACCCCCACCACCACCCACTCCCTCCAGGCAGCTGAGGAGCCTGAGAGTGCCCCCAAGGAGGAGCCCCCGTCATCCCAGATGAGGGTTTTTTTTTTTTTTTTTGTTTATATTTTTTATTTTATTTTTATACTCAGGTTATGAGTTTTTGTATATTTTTTTTAAACTCAGGTTATGAGTTTTTGTTTATTTTTTATATTTTTTTTAAACTCAGGTTATGAGTTTTTGTTTATTTTTTTTCTCATGTTATAACATATGTATTTAATTTTTAACTGCACTCGGTCAGGAGTGCAGGGGACAGTGTGAATGGTGTGTGAATGTGAGGGGGTGGCACTCCTGCCAGTAAGGGGTGTCACCCTCGGCCGTGGTGGTGAAGTTAACCCCACGGCTGTATGAATGACGTGTGAAAGGTGTATGAATGGACAGCGACATCATTGGGGCCTTGACGCTGGCGTTGCTGCTCCCAAGTCCTACATGCTGGACTTGGGCTAATCCAATGTGATGTGGATGTGGTGTGTGTGATCTAGGGACATCAGTGGTGTACATTGTCTGTGTGATTAATGTTTTGGTTTAGTGTCCAAAGATGCCTACGGCGAGGCCCCTCCTGACTGCTCTTCCATCAGCAGACTGGGTCTCCTCTGGCAGGTGGGGACTGTGTGGGTCGGGGGTCAGGTCATCACGTATGTCAATCTGCAGGCCTTTTCTCATAGCAAAGTTGTGCAGAATGCAACATGCACCGATGATCTGACACACAAAGGTAGGGGAATACAATAGGGTCCCCCCGGACTTATCCAGGCAGCGGAAACGGGACTTCAGGAGCCCGAATGTTTGCTCCACCACTGCACGGGTTTTGATGTGTGCTTCATTGTATCTTCTCTCTCCTCTGGTTTGGGGGTTCCGGAAAGGAGTCATTAGATGGGGTCCCAGTGCATATGCAGAGTCACCTGGAAGGGAAAAGACAGGAGGATGTTAGTCATGCATGTGCCACTTGTGAGGTGTGCATCATGGGAGGGGATAGTCACGCCTGCCACCCATGTCACTCACCAACCAGCCAGCTGTCCCCATACATGTTCTGCTTGAATTCTGCTGGGATGGGGCTCTGATTGTATATGAAGCTGTCATGGCTGGACCCGGGGTGTTTGGCACGGACGTGCCATATGAGGCGTTGGGCATCGGCTATCACCTGTACGTTGATGGAATGCCAATGCTTCCGATTGCGGTATATGTGCTCTGTGGCACTGGGGGGCTGTAGTGCCACATGTGTGCAATCAATGGCCCCCACAGTGCGTGGGAATCTGGCAATGCTGTAGAAATCTGTCATTGCCTTCAGCCGCAGCTCCTTAGTGGTTGGTCTGATGAACTGGTTGGACATGCGTCTGAGGATTGCAGGGACAACCTGGTGCACCCATCTGCTCACGGAGGATTGTGACATCCCAGCCACCACTCCACTTGTACGCTGGAATGATCCACTTGCAAGGAAATGAAGTGTTGCCAGTACCTTCACCAGTGGCTGCACTGCTTGTGAGCGGTGTGTTGGGCTGGTGATGTCACCCTGCAGGGTTGTGGTTAGTTCAAGTATTGCATCTGGGCTGAATCTGAAGAGGCGATACACCTCCTCATCACCCATGCCAAAGAGGCTCATGCGCGTGCGGTATATCCTCTCACGTGCCTGCCTCCTTCGTTCCGGGGGACCCATCAGTAGTTCTAGGACCACGATTGCCCCTGGCATGTTGGCACACAGAGGTGTTGTCCTTGCACGTGTGGTTGTTCAGCTTGCTAGTTTCGTCGGTAACGCTGCTGCTGGAGCTGCTCTCCTGCTGACCTGAGGCCGTCTGGAGTAAAGATAAAGCAGCTATTTGTAGAAATAACTTTGCGCCGGACGGACGAGATACGCGCGGCGCATGTAGCCGGCGTATGGTGCTAATCCGTTCGCGAATCGGGAAATCTCCCTCATTTGCATATTTGCAGGGGAAATCAATAGGCGCGACTGATTCGCCAAACGAAATTATGCGCTGACGAGACTATGGCGTCGGAAAGTTAAGCCGATCGGAAATGGCCCGTTTTCTGTCGCATCTAGTTTGGTGGGTACGGCCACATAGAAACGACGGCGCATCTTCACAGTTGCGCGGCGCATATCGAATTACTCCAGCGCAAGTCTTGCTGAATCTGGCCCAATATTTTTTACTTTTTGATTTCATAAATATTAAAAAAAAATTGTAACACTTTTTTTCCTCAGTGTAGGCCGATATGTATACTTCTACATATATTTGGTAAAAAAATAATCGCAATAAGCATACAGTATATTGATTGGTTTGTGCAAAAGTTATAGCGTCTACAAAATAGGGGATAGATTTATGGCATTTTTTTTTTTTTTTTATTAGTAATGGCGGCAATCTGCGTTTTTTTACTTTTTTTTATTGTGACCATGACATTGCGACGAACATATCGGACACTTTTGACACGTTTTTGGGACCATTCACATTTATACAGCGATTAGTGCTATAAAACTGCACTGATTACTGTGTAAATGTGACTGGCAGGGAAGGAGTTAACCACTAGTGGGCAAGGACGGGGTTAAATATGTTCCCTATTGAGTGATTCTAACTGTAGGGGGAGGGAACTCACAAGGGAAGGAGACCGATCTGTGTTCCTCTGTACTGGGAACACACATCGGTCTCCTCTCCCCTGACAGGACGTGGATCTGTGTGTTTACACACACAGTTCTGCTGTGATCACGGACAATCGCGAGTGCCCGGCGGACATCGCTGCCATTGGGTGCGTGGACCGGGTCCCGAGCGATGCTGCGGCGCGTGCACGGCCCCTAGGTGGCCGGGAAGCCCAGGATGTCATATGACGTCCACCCAGAGAGAGACAAGATTCCTACCAATGTCATTTTACAATGGTTCGGTAAGGAACTGGTTATAAAGGGGGGTTGTCTATTCCTAACAGCTATAATTCCTAAACCCATCCTCCGATTTGGATGTACATACCCTCAAATTAAATCTGAGAGTGTGCGCTTTCAGTCCATATATAACTATAGCTTGAATATGTTTTGGTAAATACCTGCAAAAAATCTAAAACTGTGCCTGTGTTCAAATGGCCCTAACTGTATATTCCATAGTTTGTAGATGCTATAACTTTTGCACAAACCAATCAATATACGCTTATTGAGATTTTTTTTTTTTACCAAAAATGTTAAGCAGAATGCATACTGGCCTAAATTTATGAAGAAATTTCTATATATTTTTTTTATATATTTTTTTATTGGATATGTTTTATAGCAGAAAGTAAAATTGTCTGTCTTTTTTTTGTTTATATCGCAAAAAATAAAAAACGCAGTGGTGATAAGATTCCACCAAAAGAAAGCTCTATTTGTAAGGAAAAAAATGACACCTATTTTATTTGGGTACAGCATTGCATGTTTATGCAATTGTCAGCTAGATTAACGCAGTACCGTATGTGGCCTGGTCATGAAGGAGCTTTGTTGAAGCGTTTTTGTCCCCGGTTTGCAGGTGCGGAGATAGGTGCAGGGCCGATCCTGGGGGGTGCTGAGGCAGAGGGGGGCGCCAAAGCGAGTGGCATATCAACGGGGGGGCAGTCCACCCTGGTGTCACACACTGGGGGGTGTCAGGCCATCATTGCATGCTGTGACAGCTTTAATTTGAATCACTGTCGCACATCCTGGTTTGGCTCCTTTTAATATATATTACTACTTTCACTGTATAAATGAACCCCCTAGGCCGCGTACACACGATCGAATATATCTGCTGAAACTGGTCCGCAGACCAGTTTCAGCGGACAGATTCGATCGTGTGTACGGGCTAGCAGACAGTTTCCAGCAGACAAAAGTTTTAAAGCATGCTTTAAACTTGTCTGCTAGAAAGCCGTCTGTCCGACATGTCCGTTGGTTAGGACGCCTAACCAGCGGACAAAAATCCCCCGCATGCGTCGAATGGATTCGACACATGCGTGGAAGTATTTTACCTCCTGGTTCGGTGACGTGGCGGCGTCAACGTCACCGCCACGTCACCGCGCTGTCTGTCCGCGGGGATTTTGGTTTGATCATGTGTACACTGATCAAACCAAATCATCCCAGGAGACATGTCCGATGAAAACTCAGTTTTCATCGGATTTGTCTCCTTGTGTGCGGCCTAATGTTTGTTTTAAGCCACTCTATGTACAGGTAATCGTTCTTATGCCAAATTTTCATCATTCCTTACAAACCACCTGAAAATGTGATTCAGGTTTACAATGGGTAGACAAAGAAAGAACAAGGATGCGCCCAATCTAAGTGCAGTAACGTATTTAATGAGTAAAATGAGATACAAAAGGAGACACGGCCAAAGTGGATAATAGGCATATATGAGACCGTGGATGTAGTCATCGTCCGGTGTATAAGGGGTGTCCGCACATGGTGGTGAGGTGCTGTAGATGGAAAACAGCAAGTGGGACAGCCTGGAGGAGCTTGTTTGGAGCGCCGTGTACGGCGGCGTGCGTCTCACGATGGAACGCAAGCACGGGTCAGTCTCACCGGAAGTGACGTGGCGTGGCTAAAACGAGGGAACCAATAGGATGACGCGTTTCACAGCCCAGCTGCTTCTTCAGATCCATAGACGTCCAATCGGGGAGGACGTCTTATATATCGGTGGCTATGTAGTTCAGAGGTTAACCATTGCATACACAGTACATAGTATAATCTAAACATGCCGGAACTAAGAGGGGATTTAACCTAATGTCATGTCATCATTTAAAACTAATTTAGGAGTATGGAACTATATATAATATATAGAATATATATGAAAAGTGGTAATAGTGAATAAATATATATATATATATATATATATATATATATATATATATATATATATATATATATATATAAAAATATATAGTTCAAGAGGATATAAATAATAAAGATGAAAATAAAAATGAAAATAAAAATGAATATAAAAATAAAAATAGATATAAATAAATATCAGTGTACAATCATATATTCGACAGAAAAGGACAAAAAGGCATAATTATATGTATGAGCAGATATATGATTTTAAAATTTAGATAAAAAAGGATTATAGATTATATTTATATATTCAGGGGAATCAATGTTATTATTCTAAAAATAACAATTGGATAAAAATTAAATAAAAATTCCTAAGTACCTCCATAGGTGGCTAATAGCATTAAAAATGATAATGACAGCGGATCAATAAATATAGGATCAAAAATAACCATAATAAATAGCATATGTATGTATATTACAAAGTATACACAAAATATACAAAATATACTTAATATACTTACAGAACAAATAAGCGGAAAGAGGCCAGAGACCATAAGGAGTATCAAAAGTTCATATGCAAGAGTGAATGGAATCAATAGTAAAAGTAGTTTTAAATAATGTTGTGAGTAGTTTTAAATAATGTTATTGGTTTCTATCTCTTCATTTAGGCCAGTAGGCGACATAGAATTTAAAGAATAAATCCAGAAAGTTTCCTGTCTACATAATCGTTGGAATCTTTCAATAGCTGTGGGGGTCTCAGGGATGGCCTCAATGATCCATACCTGCAACAAACTAGGGTCTTTTTGATGGTGAATCTCAAAATGACGCGCAACACTATATTTGGGGTTGCATGCTTTAACCGCACGACGATGTTCCCCAAATCTAGTGCGCAAGGCTCTGATGGTTCTGCCTACATAAAGTAGCCCACAGGGACAAGAGATACAATAAACCACATACGTGGTTGAACAGTTGTAGAAGGAGTTTAGGTAAAAAGTTTTGTTGTTTGCTGTGAAACTCTTTTTGCCATGAGTAACATTAACACAAGTGAGGCAAGCAGCCTTTTTGCACTGGAACATCCCAACTAAAGGGATAAGAGTAAGCTGTTTTAATCTAGCTAGTTTGTTACCCGAGGTATTTTTGGTTTTACTTGGTGCAATCTTACTTTTTATATTGGGTGCTCTACGATATGCAAATTTGGGGACGGCTGAGATGGATGAGGCAAGATGTGGGTCTTGGGTGAGAATGGACCGGTTATCTGGTTTCTGGTTTCCTCGCGCACTGCAGTGGAACGCACGCCGGTTTTTCGCTTCTCTCTCATACCATACAAGCTCACAGCCTCAGTGCCGGGACACGGGCACTTATTCAAGTAAGAGGCCACTTGGCACTGTGTATTTGCAATTTTACATCTTAATAAATAGTTTTACACTATGGGAGCTGTTCTTCCTTTTTCTTTATGATATCTGCAAGTACCCGTCAAACTACATTGGAATCCCCATGGGAAAGGTGTTGTTACCCAAGCTCTATTGACCTTAATTTTAGGTCAACATCATCTGGTAAGGAGCCATCCATCCCCACTTGAGGTGTCCCATTGGTGAAGGTGGAACCTATCACAAGGATATTGGAGCACTGAGCACTTTAATATTATTTATGGTCACTATACGGTTCACTGTATATTGTATATTGTTCAACATTATCTTATTTATATGTAATTGCACACTATTTCACTGCAGGTGTTGTCATTACCATTGACTTTATATGTAATTGTACATTTTTTTAAAATATTTTGCAATAGGATTTATGTTTATATTGGGATAGGTTGTATCTATTCACCTATTTATTCAAATTTCTTTTAGCGCCCCTATCCCACGCACACAATTGCGTCTGAGCCGATGGAATTGGCTTTTCGGAACATTATTAATCCATCTAGGATGGTGACAGCTAGAGTAGTGCAAGTATGAATTAACCGCTGTAGATTTAGTGAAGTTTTTTGCTATGATAGCATTACCTTCATGGGATAACTCAAGGTCCAGATAACATATGGATACGGGATCTGTAACAGAGGTGAAAGATAGGCCAAAAGAATTATTATTGCAATAAGTGACAAAATCTGTAATAAGATCACTAGGTCCATCCCAGATGATAATTATGTCGTCTATGTAACGACCATAGAAGACCAAGTGGGCTGAAAATGGATTATGTCTATTTAGGTGACCTGCTTCCCATAAACCCATGGTGAGGTTGGCATAGCTCGGAGCAAAATTTGCACCCATGGCTGTGCCTTGTTTTTGGAGATAAAACTCACCATCAAATTACCATCAAACACTCTAATTTAAGAAACAATTCAACGTTCAACCCCAAAAACCAGCAAAATGAGAGTTTGACGGTATTTAGGAAAATGGTAGAGGAGGATATAAGAAATCTAAAGGTAAATAAATCAAAACGCAACAAAATATAGAAAACAATCAGGGACCTTGAAAAGAAGAAAAACATTGTCATCTGACCCGCGGACAAAGGGGGAGGTCTAGTTCTCCTCAGAAAAACAGACTATGAAGCTGAAATGACAAAATTACTTAATATACCAGACACCTACAAAAAATTGAAGTCAAACCCCAAAAAGGAATATAAAAAGAAACTACATACATATGTAGAAAAAGGCAAAAAGCTAGGCATTCTCACAAAAAAAGAAGCCAAATATCTGACCCCAGAAACGGCAAAAACACCCATCATCTACTATGTCCCAAAAGTACATAAGAATCAATCCAATCCACCGGGAAGACCGATCATAAGCGGAATTGATTCCCTTTTCTCAAGACTCGGAGCTTATATTGATGGATTCCTACAGCCATTAGTGAAGGAAGGACCATCATATCTCAAGGACAGCAGACAACTTATAATGGAACTTGTGGATTTGGAAATAGAACCCACGGACCTTCTAGTCACCATAGATGTCAACTCGTTATATACAAATATAATACAGGAAGACGGCATTAAAGGGGTAAAATGGGCCCTACACAAAGACTCAAAATTAAAACAGGAGCAAATAAATTATATTTTGGAGGGGCTAACATTAGCTATGAGCCACAATTATTTTTGGAACAAAGGGAACTTTTTTGTTCAGACCAAAGGAGTAGCCATGGGGGCCAAGTATGCCCCCAGTGTAGCTAACATTTTTTTTAAACCATTGGGAGGCAGAACAGATCCAAGGAATAGTAAGACCACCCTTGAAATTTTACAGAAGGTATATAGATGACATACTAATAGTATGGGGCGGCACGGAAACGGAATTACAAGATTTTTTTGATGAGATTAACCATAACATATATGGGATCACTTTTTCAGGTATCTGGAACTTAGAATCCATTGATTACCTGGACTTACAACTATTTAAAGCAGAAAACAGAATCCACACCAGAACGTTTTTCAAAAAGATAGACAGGAATAGCTACATCCCAGTAACAAGCTGTCGCCACAAACAATGGATTCAAAACATCCCTAAAGGACAGCTTATGAGAGTATTCAGAAACTGTAGCAACGAGGAAAATTTTGAACTACAAGCTACACAAATTATTAACAAGTTCGTGGAGTTACCAACGTAGAAAATTAGAAGTTTTGAAAAATAATGTTAAAGAAATGAACAGAGATAACATCATAGCAGGAACACAAAGGAAGAAAGAGAGTAGAAAAAACACAGAAGTAGCCTTCCTGACAACATACAATATAGAGACGTGGAAAAAATATTTAAAAAATACTGGCCCATTCTGCAATCTGACAAAAGCCTGAAACATTTATTACCGAATAAACCGAGTTTCATATATCGTAAAGCCCCCAATTTAAGGAATCGATTAGTCCATAATGCTATTGACCCCCCAAAACAGATTCAAATTTTCAAAAACCTTAAAGGCTTCCACAAATGTGGCAAATGCCTACCCTGCCGAGTCAGCAAAAAGACCAACAAGAAAAAAACTGAGTTCACATCTACAACCAATGGAACCACACACAAAATAAGAGAGCTGATAACATGCAGTAGCACACATGTTACGTATGTCCTGGAATGCCCATGTCAAAAGCAATATGTAGGAAGAACAACAAGAGAACTACACATCAGGATTAGAGAACACATAGCTAACATTAAAAAAGGGTTCCATAAGCATAGTGTGTCTAGACATTTTAGAGATTACCACCATAAAGATCCGGGATGTATGACTTTTTATGGTATAGACAAAATAAAGGAACATTGGAGGGGGGAGAACAAAACTATAAGGCCTTGTACACACGAGGGGATATTTCCGCTGAACATGGTCCGACGGACCATTTCAGCCGAAAAATCCCCTCGTCTGTAGGGGCAAACGGACGCTTCTTGCCGGATTCATCCGGCGGAAAAATTTCAAAGCATGCTTTGAAATAATTCCGCCGGATAGCTGGCCGTCAGATATGTCCGCTGGTTAGTACGGCAAACCAGCGGACATATCTTGCCGCACATGCGTCGTATCCTGTGAATGGAATCCGACGCATGCGCGCGGAAGTGTTTACTTCCTGGTGCGGTGACGTGGCGGTCACGTGGCGGCGTCAACGTCACCGCCGCGTCACCCCGCTGTCCGCCGGCGGGGAATTTGATCCGATGGTGTGTACAGCCATCGGATCAAAACATCCCGGCGCAAATATACGCTGTAAACGGTCCGGGGACCGTTTACAGCGGATATTTCCCGTCGTGTGTACAAGGCCTAAAAGTATCCCAAAATGAAACCCGGTGGACCGTTTACAGCGGATATTTCCCATCGTGTGTACAAGGCCTAAAAGTATCCCAAAATGAAACCCGGTGGATCTACACGTTAGATACCCTCCAACCGTCTGGTATGAACATTGACGTAGACCTAAATTGTTTTTTAACCAATTTTTAACAATTTTAATATAATATAATATTTTATACACTAAATTACATATTAATACATATACATAATTTTATTTGATATATATATATATATATATATATATATATATATATATATATATATATACCACCTCCTTTTTAATAACATCTCCTCTTTAATTACTCCTCATATATATTAGATACACTAATTTTAATTTGATTTAATCTCCAATATAAATTTTATCAATTATATTAAGGTTTTAATAATGCTCATTTATGCATCTCTACTGTATTTATCTATTCATTCATTGATTTTACAAACTCATGTATGTTGAATTATAATACCAACATTACATTGGATTAGCTTGGATATCGGCTAAATAACCATGTATTTTTATGCTTATCTTATATTTATTTCAATCAAACTTGCGGGTTTTACCGATCTGAAAGCGAACGTTCTTATTTTAATACAAAGCCTCTAGTGTCAGGACTTCTGTCTGTAAAAATCTCCAATATGGAGGACGCTTGAAAGATGGGATCCTTTTCGACGTAAGATCGCGGGTTTTTTCCGACAGAACGCCCGTCGATTCCAACACAGGAGCCTCTAGTGTTGGGACTACGGTCTGAAAAATCTCCAACATGGAGAACGACCGGATGACAGAGTTTTTTCCCGACGTAACGTCGGAGTCGTTCTTTCGATGTAACGTCCGTATTTCCAACACAACGTCGACTGTAATATAAATAAGGAAGTGCTGAAGGCTCAGAGGCACGATCCAGACGACGTCACAACGACGAAACCGGTAGAGCGATCGTTCTTCAGAGCCACAGCACACTTTTCTCAATGCTTTTTAACTACATGTAAATTGTGAGTACCCATTGTTTTGTCAAAATAAACTTTATTTCTTGTGAGACGGTATCACGCTATTGGGCACTTTCATTTATCCTCTCTATGAGCGGCTGGACAGATCCCATGTGAGAAAACCAGGCAGACTTTTGAAGTTTGGATACTTATTAAAAGAGCCTGTTACCCCTGTAGGGGTGATTGGATCCGGTGAGTGCGGGACCATTGGGGAGAGCACTGAGTGATCCACTGACGGCTATACTTGCATGAAGCACCTCTCACTTTATTTATTTTATACGAAGCAAATCTTGAAAATATTGTTCTTGGACTATTATTATGATCATCAATTTCATTTAGGAGCACTTATTTATTGACTCACTCTTCATTAATTCAGACTAAATTAGGGAAATTTAGGAGAGATCTGGAGGACTACACTAACAATAGAGTCTTCAGTTGGAAGAGGGGATCACAACCTTCTGCCCCAGTCCCTTTGATGTCCCTCTGTCTGTCCCCAAAATCCTCCTTCACTCCCACCAAATCAGTCATTCAACCAGTGACTCATGTCCCATCTCCTCCGGTTAGGCCCCCCTCTAGATCTATAACCCCAATTGATAAGAATACTAACTCTAGCCCTCCAGTTCCCACTTCTGTTTCTCATATCATTTCAAGTGCTAATGACAGCATCAATGCTTCTGGAAATCAAAGCATGCCACCTCCTCACCATTTACCCCCAAATTGCCCAGTACCATCCTCATGTGATGATATGATATCTAAAGATATTTCTAATAAATCCTTAGTTAGTTTTGGAGCCCCCTCTGCTGGACCCATTCCGGCATCTTTTTTATTGCATGTCCCCCCATTGAGTCCTCTACCATCTCAAACCAAAAGAAAACACGTAGAAGAGGTAAGAGAGGAGGAGGGGGGAAACCTAGATCTACATCTGCCACGTCCAGACAAAGTGCGGAAATTGTAAAGATTTACAATCTTTCTTCCCTCACTTTAAATATGCAAGAAACCTCCTTATTAGCTAGAGGCCTTAATTTCGCACCGACCACCAGCCCTAATTCTTTTACTATGTTTAAGGACTTGAATAAATTTGTTCGTAATCTAACATTAAAAAGATTTTTCAATATTAAAACGGCCAATAACACCACGGAATTGATTGCTCCTCTTGAAGATACACCTAATTTGGATACTTCAGTGGACCAACAAGCTATTCAAGATCTTTGCGATTTATGGAATGTTGATGAGGTTGAGGATGATGATCTTATAGTGTGGTCACAGTATTCCCAGACCCCTCTACCTACCATACACACGTCCTTTTAGACCTAAATCAGTCTTCTATCCAACCCAGTCAAAAGGCTCCTATCGTTCCACTTTTTACCAAGTAGTCTTTAGAGAACTAACGGATATGTGTAAATCGGATTCTTATAGATCCACTTATTTTAGGAATAACTTGAGTCCTTTAGAATATCAAGCTCTAAAATCACTAAGCACCAACTCTAACATTACCATTAGATCAGCTGATAAAGGGGAGGTATAGTCATACAAGATACAATTGACTATATGACAGAGGCTACTTGACTCCTTTCAGATACTAATACCTATGTGAAACTTAAACAGGACCCTTTACCTAAATTTACTGAAGAATCTTCATCTATCATCCAATCAGCTGTAAGTGATGGCATTTTGAGCAAGTAGGAGGCAGCGTTTTTGTAAAACCATTCTTTCAGGTCCCTTACCTGTACCATTTACCTAAAATCCACAAAAATACCCTTAAACCTCCAGGTCGTCCGATTGTCGCATCCATGGACAGTATCACCACTAGTTTTTCTCTGTACATAGACCATTTTTTACAGCCATTAGCGCAAGCTCTACCATCTTATATACGCGATGGTACCCATCTTATTGATCTATTGCAACCTTACACTTGGGAACCCTCATATCATTGGGTGTCCCTAGATGTATGTTCATTGTATACGTCCATACCTCATTCAGTGGGTCTTGAGGCAGTCTATCATTTCCTTAGAGAGGATGCCAAGCTTAATATTCAACAGATTGGGCCAGATTCAGCAACACTTGCGCTGGAGTATTTCGATATGCGCCGCGTAACTGTGAAGATGCGCCGTCGTTTCTATGTGCCCGTACCCACCAAACTAGATGCGCCCAATAACGGGCCATTTGCGACCGGCGGAACGTTCCAACGCCAGAGTATCGTCAGCGCTTAATTTCGCTTGGCGCATCAGTCGCGCCTATTGATTTCCCCTGCAAATATGCAAATGAGGGATTTTTCCCAATTCACGAACGGATTAGCACCATACGCTGGCTACATGCGCCGCGCGTATCTCGTCCGTCCGCCGCAAAGTTATTTCTACAAAAGGCTGCTTTATCTTTACTCCAGACGGTCACAGGTTAGCAGGAGAGCAGCTACAGCAGCGTTACCGACGATAAGAGCTAGCTGAGCACCCCCACTTGCAGGACAACACCTCTGTCCATGCTTGTCTGTCAAATTTTACAGCCATGGAGGAAGACATCATAGGTCTCCATAGCAGAGATGACGGCTGACAGCTCCTGGCCATTAAAGTTCAGCTTTCTCCTGTGTGTTTGCGGGGAACGGGAGCAGCCATCTCAGAACAAAAGTAACATCACTGCGGGGAGGGAGAGCAGGATATACTTTAGTGCCGGAATGGCACTTCTAACGGGCGCATTTAAACGCCCAACGGAAGGCATTGCGCTGACGTTTCCCGTGAAGTGGTGCCGACGGAAAGTTGTGAGCATGCGCACAAAGGGGGCGAGTGGAGCCTCACTCACTGCGCATGCTCCGTGGTTGATGCGCTGAACGTAAGCCTCTGCGCTGGGCTCCGCCCATCATTTACATATGATCACACCCACTTCCCCTTGCGTCGGGTTACGCCAGCGCATTATCGTTACTCTGGCGCAAGTTTACGCGCAACTGCTATGTGAATAACAGTACTTGCGCTGAAAGGGTCGTCAGAGTAACGTAAATGAGAAGCGTTACTCTGGAGCAAAGATGCTCTCATCTACCTGAATCTGGCCCATAGAGTTTATTATCACTGCCACCCGTTTTTGTCTAGAACACAATTATTTTCAGTTTGATGGTGAGTTTTATCTCCAAAAACAAGGCACAGCCATGGGTGCAAATTTTGCTCCGAGCTATGCCAACCTCACCATGGGTTTATGGGAAGCAGGTCACCTAAATAGACATAATCCATTTTCAGCCCACTTGGTCTTCTATGGTCGTTACATAGACGACATAATTATCATCTGGGATGGACCTAGTGATCTTATTACAGATTTTGTCACTTATTGCAATAATAATTCTTTTGGCCTATCTTTCACCTCTGTTACAGATCCCGTATCCATATGTTATCTGGACCTTGAGTTATCCCATGAAGGTAATGCTATTATAGCAAAAAACTTCACTAAATCTACAGCGGTTAATTCATACTTGCACTACTCTAGCTGTCACCATCCTAGATGGATTAATAATGTTCCGAAAAGCCAATTCCATCGGCTCAGACGCAACTGTACTAAAATAGATGACTATAAAAATCAAGGTTCCACCCTCAAAAAGAAATTTCTTGCTAAGGGATATCCCCTTAAGCTTATTGAAGAAGCCCAGACATTATATGAACTAGACCCCCTGCCTCCCCCAAAAAAAACAGGATTCTACACCCACCACACGGTTTATTACACAATATCATGTGAAACACAAAAAAATGGAGAGTATTTTTAAGAAACATTGGTCCATTCTCACCCAAGACCCACATCTTGCCTCATCCATCTCAGCCGTCCCCAAATTTGCATATCGTAGAGCACCCAATATAAAAAGTAAGATTGCACCAAGTAAAACCAAAAATACCTCGGGTAACAAACTAGCTAGATTAAAACAGCTTACCCTTATCCCTTTAGTTGGGATGTTCCAGTGCAAAAAGGCTGCTTGCCTCACTTGTGTTAATGTTACTCATGGCAAAAAGAGTTTCACAGCAAACAACAAAACTTTTTACCTAAACTCCTTCTACAACTGTTCAACCACGTATGTGGTTTATTGTATCTCTTGTCCCTGTGGGCTACTTTATGTAGGCAGAACCATCAGAGCCTTGCGCACTAGATTTGGGGAACATCGTCGTGCGGTTAAAGCATGCAACCCCAAATATAGTGTTGCGCGTCATTTTGAGATTCACCATCAAAAAGACCCTAGTTTGTTGCAGGTATGGATCATTGAGGCCATCCCTGAGACCCCCACAGCTATTGAAAGATTCCAACGATTATGTAGACAGGAAACTTTCTGGATTTATTCTTTAAATTCTATGTCGCCTACTGGCCTAAATGAAGAGATAGAAACCAATAACATTATTTAAAACTACTCACAACATTATTTAAAACTACTTTTACTATTGATTCCATTCACTCTTGCATATGAACTTTTGATACTCCTCATGGTCTCTGGCCTCTTTCCGCTTATTTGTTCTGTAAGTATATTTTGTATATTTTGTGTATACTTTGTAATATACATACATGCGCTATTTATTATGGTTATTTTTGATCCTATATTTATTGATCCGCTGTCATTATCATTTTTAATGCTATTAGCCACCTATGGAGGTACTTAGGAATTTTTATTTAATTTTTATCCAATTGTTATTTTTAGAATAATAACATTGATTCCCCTGAATATATAAATATAATCTATAATCCATTTTAATCTAAATTTTAAAATCATTATATATCTGCTCATACATATAATTATGCCTTTTTGTCCTTTTCTGTCGAATATATGATTGTACACTGATATTTATTTATATCTATTTTTATTTTCATTTTTATTTTTATTTTCATCTTTATTATTTATATCCTCTTGAACTATATATTTATATATATATATATATATATATATATATATATATATATATATATATATATATTTTTATCATTTATTCACTATTACCACTTTTCATATATATTCTATATATTATATATAGTTCCATACTCCTAAATTAGTTTTAAATGATGACATGACATTAGGTTAAATCCCCTCTTAGTTCCGGCATGTTTAGATTATACTATGTACTGTGTATGCAATGGTTAACCTCTGAACTACATAGCCACCGATATATAAGACGTCCTCCCCGATTGGACGTCTATGGATCTGAAGAAGCAGCTGGGCTGTGAAACGCATCATCCTATTGGTTCCCTCGTTTTAGCCACGCCACATCACTTCCGGTGAGACCGACCCGTGCTTGCGTTCCATCGTGAGACGCACGCCGCCGTACACGGCGCTCCAAACAAGCTCCTCCAGGCTGTCCCACTTGCTGTCTTCCATCTACAGCACCTCACCACCATGTGCGGACACCCCTTATACACCGGACGATGACTACATCCACGGTCTCATATATGCCTATTATCCACTTTTAATGTGTGAGTAGCCATTTGGCCGTGTCTCCTTTTGTATCTCATTTTACTCATTAAATACGTTACTGCACTTAGATTGGGCGCATCCTTGTTCTTTCTTTGTCTACCTATGTACAGAGTATGCTTCTGCTCTTCTGGGATTGCTGCCGTTAAAGTGCCAATTTGGATTTTCTATGGACTTATGAACTTATCATATATTTTGTTTTGATGAATACTCATTCTGATATCTAGACCACTTGCCAAGGTAGTTCTATTATCCACCTCCCCTTGCGCCATCAGACAATATATTTTTGACAGGTTTACAATGGGGGATGTCTGTTTTGGCTGCTGTTAGGAAAGTGAAATGCACCCTGACCCTCATATTACACACAGTATTTGTCATTTAGTCTGGAGTTATGGATATGGAAACAGTGACACATTTGTCAAGCTAAATAAATTTGTTTAAAAATAAAACTGAAAGACAGAACTGAAGACTTAGCCTAGGTGCACACCAGTGCTGCATGACGATGCATTTTTCAGTGTGTTTTTAATGTTTTTGTGTGCTTTTACATGCATTTTTGATACGTTTTCATCCGTTTGTTGGAGAAGGGGACTGGTTTTTATACACAAATGTTTGCCAAACATGTACTAAAAATGCATGTGGATTTTACATGCACTTTCCATGCATTCTTATTGACGTCTATAGGGCAAAAATCGCTCTGCATTTAACCAGAAGTGCTTGCACCTTTTCAAAAAATGCACTGTACTGCATTAATGTGAACAGGCACTATAGCAGTGGTTCTCAACTGCTGTCTTCAGGACCCACTAAGGCCCCTTTTACATATAAAAAAAATGTTTTTCCTCAGTTTAGGTTGATACGTATTCTTCTACCTATTTTTAAAATCGCAATAAGCGTTTATCGATGGGTTTTCCCAAAATTTATAGCGTTTACAAAATAGGGGATAGTTTTATTGCATTTTTATTAATATTTTTTTTTTTACTACTAATGGCAGCGATCAGCGATTTTTTTTTTTCCGTGCCTGCGACATTATGGCAGACACTTCGGACAATTTTGACACATTTTTGGGACCAATGTCATTTTCACGGCAAAAAAATTGTTTACTGTGAAAATGACAATTGCAGTTTGGGAGTTAACCACAAGGGGGCGCTGAAGGGGTTAAGTGTGACCTCATCTGTGTTTCTAATTGTAGGAGGGTGTGGCTGTAGGTGTGACGTCATTGATTGTGTTTCCCTATATTAGGGAACACACGATCAATGACGGCGCCACAGTGAAGAACGGGGAAGCTGTGTTTACACACAGCTCTCCCCGTTCTTCAGCTCCGGGGACCAATCGTGGGACTCCAGCGGCGATCGGGTCCCGCGGCCGTGGTCACAAAGCTTTGGACCGGGTCACTCGCGCGCGACCCACGGCTGGGCGATTAAAGAGGACGTACCTGTACGTGCTTGTGCCCAGCCGTGCCATTCTGCCGATGTATATGTGCAGGAGGCGGTCCTTAAGTGGTTAAAATCTGACCTCGTAGGTCCTGGTGACAGGAGTTAACAAAAATGTGATTTCCATTGCATGCCAGTGCGACAGCAAACACATGAGAAAATGCACTAGTGTGAATGGGGGCTTACAGCCAAGAATAAGTATTAAACATTATGTTACAAGCAGGTCATGACATTAGTGCCTGTTTGCACTGCCCTCACACTAAACCACAGCGGCAGCCCTCCATTCTGGCTGCAGTGAGACGACAGTTGAGGACGATGTGGTGTGCGTCTCAACTTTATTTGCACAAAGCGACACTTCACTCGTGTTACTGTACAGCAGCATTGTGCGTTGAGCTGCCATATAGTGGCATATGATGCTTCCTATACTCTACAATAAAATGCAGCATGTCTACATCACAGCTCACTGCACCGCACCTCTGGGCAGCACTACAGTGTGAACAGGACACACAGAAAATAGTTGTTTTCTGCGAGTCCTAGGGGTGACCTGTGCTCATCCAGTGTGGTATAACACATGTCGCTGCATTATGTGTAAACAGGGTCCTGTAAGTTTTTTTTTCAACTGTACTCTCAATTCTACTCCAAAAAACCTTGATGGTTGTCTTTATTTAAAAAAGGAAAAATGCACTGTGAGCCACAGCACACCACACGGGAGTAAAACAGCTGACGCGTTTCGCACTATAAATTAGTGCTTAATCATAGCTATGTTTAAGCACTAATTTATAGTATTAACCACTTGACCACTGGGCACTTAAATCCCCTTCCTAACCAGACCAATTTTCAGCTTTCGGTGCTCTCACAATTTGAATGACAATTACTCAGTCATACAACATTGTACCCATTTGAATTTTTTGTCCTTTTTTTCACACAAATAGAGCTTTCTTTTGGTGGTATTTGATCACTTCTGGGTTTTTAATTTTTTGCGCTATAAAAGAAAAACGACTGAAAATTCAGTAAAAAAAAAAACTTGTTTCTGTCATATTAGTAGGTTATTTCTCACACACAGCATATGCATACCACAAATTACACCCCAAAACACATTCTGCTATTCCTCCCGAGTATGGCGATACCACATGTGTGAGACTTTTACACAGCGTGGCCACATACAGAGGCCCAACATGCAGGGAACGCCACCAGGCGTTCTGGAACACCCAGACCAATTCTGACATTTCTCTCCTACATGGAAAAATCATCATTTATTTGCTAGAAAATTACATAGAACCCCAAAACATTATATATGCTTTTTTAGCAAAGACCCTAGAGAATACAATGGCGGCCGTTACAACTTTTTATCTCGCATGGTATTTTCGCAGACATTTATTGAACGCGTGTTTTTAAAAAAAAAACAGTTTTGTGCTTAAAACAAAACAGTAAAGTTAGCCCAATTTTTTTTCATAATGTGAAAGATGAAGTTACGCCGAGTAAATAGATACCCAACATGTCGCACTTCAAAATTGCGCACACTCGTGGAATGGCGCCAAACTTCGCTACTTAAAAATCCCCATAGGCGGTATTGCAGAGTATCGCGCAGGGTATTGCAGAGTATTGGGGTATTGCAAAGTATCGTGCAGGGTATTGGGGTATTGCAGAGTATTGGGGTATTGCAGGGTATTGCTGGGTACTGGGGTATTGCCGGGTACTGGGGTATTGCTGGGTACTGGGGTATTGCAGGGTACTGGGGTATTGCAGGGTACTGGGGTATTGCAGAGCTGGGATGGATGGAGGGATGGCTGGATCTGTGACTGCATTTGTCACAGATCCAGCCACAGCGCTGCTGCTGACACCCCGCCCCCCCCCTCTCCTCGCACACGAACGGTACAGAGAGGAGAGGGAGGAACCGGCGTCATCAAATGACGCCGTTTTGTTTACAAGTGATCGTTCCGTCATTCGACAGAGCGATCACGTGGTAAACGGCCGCTATCAGCGGCAATTTACCGTGATGCGCCGGGTCTTCTAGACCCGGCGAGCACGGACACTTCCGCGAGCGCGTCCCAGGGGACGCGCAATCGCGGAAGTGAAGGACGACGTCCCAGGGACGTCGTGTCACAGTAGCTCGACCGCGCTGTAGCAGTATTTTTGCTGTAGCGCAGTCGGCAAGTGGTTAAACGCGTCAGCTGTTTTACTCCTGTGTGGTGTGCTGTGACTTGTAGTGCATTTTGCCTTTCCTCCCCAAAAATTACAGTAAAGCTCCGCCCCATTGTGAAAGGGGTCTTATAGTGAGCAGTAATTCAGTATTTACATGTATGTCTGTTTTGTTTGTAACCCAAATGGCCACTAAAGGCAAAACTTTTTTTATTGTTTAGGATTAAAGTGGAGAGGGATTAGAACCCCAGTCAGGTTTATTGTTTATTGCTCATGACTCACCCTATTTGTCCTGTTTATGGGTATCATGAAGAGTGAAAGTGATAAGAAGTCACACATTTTGGCCTGTGTCTAAAGGAGAGAGAGAGGGGAAATCTTCCAATGGGCAGTTCTGGTGGACCTGGTGGCTACCAGGGTTTTTCTCACTTTAGAGGCTTTTGTCTCAGTTCCTATTTTGGTAATGGGACAGGAAGTAAAAGACCTTTTAAAATTGGCAAATAGAAACTGGCAGGGGTTATAGCCCATAAAGAAAAAAAATGTTGCCTCTATTTTACCAAGAGTAACATTTCTAACTGTGTATGAAATATTGCAGCAAGCCTCATTTTGATAACCTACAACCCTTTTATGAACAAGAGCTTCCTTTTAGTGCTCAGTCAAACGGGTGATTAAGCTTGTCCTCGGTGCAGAACCACTGGCAGATGCATGTGTATCCACCTCAGAGCTGTGTGCAGACAGCCCATAGAAGTGGAAGCACACAAAGCAGCTGCATAGAAAGACATAATCACATTTTAAAGTTTGAGATGCTGGCAGGAGTGGGTGTACGGATTTTAATGCATACCTCTGCATTCAGATCTGAGCACCCACTCCAGCCCGGATGACATGAGATTCAAGGGCGGATCCAGAGTCTAGTCTCGGGAGGGGCACTGCCAGAAAATAAGGTGTTGCTTACAGAACTCAATTAGGTGTCCGATGTGTCCGCTGCAATGTTGCAGTACCGCTAAAAAATCATTGATTGCCGCCATTACTAGTAAAAAATATTTAAATATAAATGCCATAAATCTATCCCGTAGTTTCTAGACTATTGTCAGGGACTGCAGACACGTTACAAGAGATGGTCAGAGACTGCAGACATAGTACAAGAGAAGGTCAAAGAATGCAGACATGGTACAAGAGATGGTCAGAGACTGCAGATATAGTACAAGAGATGGTCAGAGAATGCAGACATGGTACAATAGATGGTCACTCAGACATGGTCCAAGAGATGGTGCCATGACATTACTGCAGACATGGTACCTTGGTCCAGAGATCCTGCACATGGTACAGAGATGGTCAGAGACTGCAGATGGTACAAGAGTGGTCAGAGACTGCGACTGTACAAGAGATGGTCAGAGACTAGACGTAGTCAAGGAGATGGTCAGAGACTGTAGACGTGTGTAACAAGGGATCTCAGAGACCAAGATTTACATGGTGCAAGAGATGGTCAGACTACATGGTACAAGAGATGGTCAGAGACTGCAGACATGGTACAAGAGATGGTCAGAGACTGCAGACATGGTACAACGGATGGTCAGAGACTGCAGACATGGTACAAGAGATGGTCAGAGACTGCAGACATGGTACAAGAGATGGTCAGAGACTGCAGGCGTGGTACAAGGGATGGTCAGAGACTGCAGGCATGGTACAAGGGATGGTCAGAGACTGCAAGCATGGTACAAGGGATGTTTAGAGACTGAAGACATGGTACAAGAGATCAATGCAGCCTCATCAGTGCCCATCATTGCAGCCTCACTGTGCATATGAACGCAGCCCCACCTTTGTATAACAATTCAGTCCAACTTTTGTATATTAATGCAGTCCCACTTTTGTTTATTAATGCAGTCCCACTTTTGTTTATTAATGCACTACCACTTTTGTTTATTAATGCACTACCACTTTTGTATATCAATGCAGTCCCACTTTTGTATATCAATGCAGCCCCACCTTTGTATATGAATGCAGTCCCACCTTTGTATATGAATGCAGTCCCACTTTTGTCTATGAATGCAGTCCCACTTTTGTCTATGAATCCAGTACCACTTTTGTCTATGAATCCAGTACCACTTTTGTCTATGAATCCAGTCCCACTTTTGTCTATGAATCCAGTCCCACTTTTGTCTATGAATCCAGTCCCACTTTTGTCTATGAATCCAGTCCCACTTTTGTCTATGAATCCAGTCCCACTTTTGTCTCTGAATCCAGTCCCACTTTTGTCTATTAATGCATCCCCACTTTTGTCTATTAATGCAGCCCCACTTTTGTCTATTAATGCAGCCACACTGTGCATGGCACTCACCATGGCATTACCTCGATCACACACAGCGGGTATCTCCTCTCCCAACGTGTGTCATGGAACAAACAGGAGCTGTAGGTCTGTGTTCGGCAGGGCAGTGTGCTCTAGCAAGGTCCCCCCCTAGACGGGCTTGTGTGATAGACAAAACACTGATTCAATCAGTGTTCCATCTCCATCTACTATCACACGAGCAGGTCTAGCACAGGCAGCACAGCCGAACACAGATCCAGCTCTCACACACAGCCAGAGATGCCCAATGTCATACACGCAGGAGAGAGGGGAGTGCTGCAGTCAGCTACAGCTCAAAGCAGCCTCAGGACAGGCAGCCTACCGGCCCTGGTGATGAGAGAGAGAGTGAGAGACTCGGCAGCAGCAGTTGCAGGCAGGCCCGGACTGGGACAAAAAAAAAGCCTGGGCATTTTAGACTGAGCAGCCCCGGGGGGGGGGGAAGAAAGATAGATAAAGATAAAAAGAACGAAGGGAAGGAAGGAAGATAGATAGATAGATAGAAAGCAATAAGGGAAGATAGATAGATAGATAGATAGATAAACAAGAAAGATAGATATAGATAGATAGATAAACAAGAAAGATAGATAGATAGATAAACAAGAAAGATAGATATAAACAATAAAGATAGATATATAGATAAACAAGAAAGATAGATAGATAAACAAGAAAGATAGATAGATAAACAAGAACGATAGATAGATAAACAAGATAGATAAACAATAAAGATAGATATATAGATAAACAAGAAAGATAGATAAAGATAGAAAGCAAGAAGGGAAGAAAGGAAGATAGATAAAGAAAGAAATATAAATACAGAAAGAAGGGAAGATAGATAGATAGATAAACAAGAAAGATAGATAGATAAACAAGAAAGATAGATAGATAAACAAGAAAGATAGATAAAGATAGAAAGCAAGAAGGGAAGGAAGGAAGATAGATAAAGAAAGAAATATAGATAAAGAAAGAAGGGAAGATAGATAGATAGATAAAAAAGGGAAGGAAGGAAGATAGATAAAGAAAGATAGATAGATATAGATAGACAGTGGTAGTGCGTCTAAAGAGGGCCCCGGAGCGCCGCCCCCTCAGGCTCAGCCGCGACAATGGGCACAGTGGCGACGATGGGCACAGTGGCGACAATGGGCACAGTGGCAACAATTAAATGGTACAGGGGCATCAATTGGCACAGTGGCGACAATTGAAGGGCACAGTGGCTGTGTTTGATGGCATGGCACAGTGGTGACACTTGATGGCACAGTGGCTGTGTTTGATGCCATGGCACAGTGGCTGTGTTTGATGGCATGGCACAGTGGTGACAATTGATAGCACAGTGGCTGCGTTTGATGGCCTGGCACAGTGGTGACAATTGATGGCACAGTGGCTGTGTTTGATGGCATGGCACAGTGGTGACAATTGATGGCACAGTGGCTGTGTTTGATGGCACAGTGGCTGTGTTTGATGGCACAGTGGCTGCGTTTGATGGCATTGCACAGTGGTGACAATTGATGGGCCCAGTGGCTGCGTTTGATGGGCACAGTGAGGCTGCAATTGTTTTTGTTTTTTTTCATTTGCACCCACCAAAAATGTTGAGCACCAGCCACCACTGTAGATAGATAGCTAGCTAGATAGATTATTATCTATCTATCTACAGTGGCAGCTGGTGGGGGGGTGCAAACGAAAAAAAAAAAAAAGAGAGAGAGAGAAAGAAAGAAAGGTGAAGAGAGAGCGAGAGAGAGGGGAATGAAGGGCACCCCATACATCAGTGTACAGTACTCTCAGTACTCACTCAGAGGCAGGAGGGACTGACTGGATGGATGGATATCAGACTCATCTTTCCTTTCTGATTGCTGGGCTTGAATCTTCCCGCCCACATCCCTTAGGCAGCAGAACAGTGTCCGTCGGGAGAGTGGGCGGGGCAGACACGGGAGGAGAAAAAGAGAGGAGGGGGAGGAGTAGAAGCAGCTCCTCTCCTCTAACTGGCCGTGGGGGCAGCAAGGGAAGGGGAGAAGTGTCAGAGCTGGCTATGATACTCCAGCTGATCTCTCTCTATCTGGCGCTGTGTTGGTGGTGTACACCCCTGGGGAGACGTGACATACGGCCCGCTGGCCGCCGAGGGCCGGAGCCGGCCCGCGGCCCACAGGCATTTGCTAGGTTTGCCCTATGGCCAGTCCGGGCCTGGCTGCAGGCACCGCAAAGCAGTTTAAAAAAAAATGGTAAAAAAAAAAGCCAATGTGACATGATTGCCTCGGGGGGGGCAATTGCCCTGTTGCCCCCCCTGGATCCGCCGTTGATGAGATTGTATCTGTGCAGGCACTGTGTGTGCATTTGCTTCTATGGACTGTATGCACACAGCTCTGAGGTGGATGTACACGCAGCAGATGGGGGGGGGGGGGGGGGGGGTCGCATGCCTGAACAAGCCTTTAAAATCAGTTAAACATTTTATTCATGTAAAAATGGCCATACACTTTTAGGCTTTTGTTTTAATACACTTCCTCCATCAACACCAAACAGTGCAGATTGAGGAATTTCCCCTTCCGGCTGTTGTTCTGGAGGCTATTGTATTTTGACAGCTGGCTCTAGCGCATGTTGGAAAACATGAACAGTGATTGCATCTGATTGGATGCAGGCAGTGTTAGACCAACAATTTCCCACTAAGTGATGGTGACAGGGGCAACCATGACTTGATTTTGTGCCAATTTAACATGAATTGGCCCCTATTCGAGCTGTGTGTGGCAGTTTTAGGAGCTGTAAAGGCAGAAGGTGTTATATCTTAATGCACCATTAAGATAAAAAACCTGTGTGTAACAGCTTCCCCAGCACCCATAATAGTTACCTGAGCCCCATCGCTCTCCAGCGATGTCCACGAGTGTTGGACTCTCCTCCTAATTGGCTGAAATGCAGCAGCGGCACCATTGACTCCCGTGGCTGTCACTCAAAGTCAGTTAGCCAATCAAGGGGGGGGGGGGCGGGTCAGGGCTTTGTGTATGAATGGACACACAGAGCTGAGCTTTTTTTTTTCTCTTATTTTTAGCTGATGATCCTACTAGTAGCCCTTGGGCCAGAATTGTTGAAGGGATTCTTACAGTGCCAACAAATAATAATAGAAACACTAAATATAAAACGTATAACGTTTATTTATACAGAGAGAAAATCGGACCAATAAAAAAAATAAAACATATCTCCATTGAATGGAAAAGCTTGGTTGAATAGATGGTCAAGGAGTAGAGTGTTATCCCAACATGTTTCGCCAAGATTGGCTACAAAAAAACATATCCCATATAAATGTGATACATGTAAAAATAAACGTTATATGTTTTATATTTAGTATTTCTATTTGTTGGCCCCGTAATAATCCCTTCACCAATTGTGGCCCGTATATAGTATTTCAAGGATGAGGTGCCAGATTTAACGTCATCACCTAGCTACTTTATTGCATGAATACTAGTAACTCTCCTGTTTTAAGCCAGGTACACACTACATTCCAGTGAGTTGCACAAAAAAAACTGTCGGCTCCGGCTGCTGTACTAACCATGCGAGGATAGTTCAGCGCTCTCCCCCCTGAGCTGTTGTGTTCTGTCAGGGGGACGCCCCCCCTTTCCCCTGTCAACTGTGGATTAGAAAAAAAAAGAAAGGCCAGACACTGTCCCGATTCAAGTGAAAACTAGAAACCACTCTAGGCAAGTGAGATGGATGAGGATACAATATCACCTTATGATAAGACCAAGAACAGCTCCTTGCATGAAAGAGCCACCAGCTCTGACACTCTTCTTGCTGAAGTGATAGCAACCAAAGAATCCACCTTCTGAGCAGGGGCGTACCTAGAGCATTTGGCACCCGGGGCGGATCCTACATCTGGCACCCCCCCCCCAACTTTTAACTGGAAAAACACCCACAATTTTTTTTTGGCAGACACAGCAATCACCCCCCCCCTAAATTAAGTCAGCTACATACAGTGCTAGTACACATGGGATGGGGTGGCGGACAGAGCGATCACCCCCCCCCCCCCCAATCAGTCAGACATACATACAGTGCTAGAAACACATGGGTGTGGCGGACAGAGCAATCACCCCCCCCCCCAAATCAGATACATACAGTGCTAGTACACATGGGGTGGGGTGGCGGACAGAGCAATCAACCCCCCCCCCAATCAGGTCAGCTACATACAGTGCTAGTTTAAAAGACACATGGGGTGGGGTTTCGGACAGAGCAATCACCCCCCCCCAAAATCAGATACATACACAGTGGTACAGTCACACATGGGGTGGGGTGGCGGACAGAGCAATCAACCCCCCCCCCCCCAGTCAGGTCAGCTACATACAGTGCTAGTACACATGGGATGGGGTGGGCGGACAGAGCAATCACCCCCCCAATCAGGTCAGTGCTACAGATACAGGGTGCTACTACCACATGGGGACATACAGGGGTTGGTGGACAGAGCAATCACCCCCCCCCCACCAGCTACAACAGTGCTAGTGGGATGGCGGACAGCAATCACCCCCCCCCCCAAATCAGTCAGCTACATACACAATGGGGTGGGGTGGCGGACAGAGCAATCACCCCCCCCCCAAATCAAGGTCAGCTACATACCATACAGTGCTAGTACACATGGGTGGCGGACAGAGCAATCACCCCCCCCCCCAAAAAAAAAATCAAGTCAGCTACATACCAAGTGCTAGTCACACATGGTGCAGGGGTGGTGGACACAGCAATCACCCCCCCCCCAAATCAGGTACATACAGCTACATACAGTGCTAGTACACATGGGATGGGGTGGCGGACAGAGCAATCACCCCCCCCCCCCAAAATCAGATCAGTACATACACGAGTGCTCAGATACACATGGTGTGGGGTGGCGGGAGCGGACAGAGCACTCACCCCCCCCAAAAAAAAAAAATCAAACCAAGCTAGTACACAACAGAATCACCAAACAGATGCTAGAGTGCTAGTCACAGGGCGGCCAGAGCAATCACCCCCCCCCCCCCCCCAAATCAGGTCAGCTACATACAGTGCTAGTACACATGGGTTGGTGGGTGGCGGTCACCAAAGAGCATACAGGGTGGGGGGGTGGCGGACCATGATGGCGGACAGAGCAAAAACCAACCCCCCCCCTCAACACATACAGTGCTAGTACACATGGGGGGCGGACAGAGCAATCACCCCAATCCCCCCCCCCCCAAAAAAAATACAAGTCAGCTACATACAGTGCTAGTACACATGGCAGGGCAGTCACGGGTACTTACGGATGGGGGCAGAGCAATCACCCCCCCCCCCAAATCAGGATCAGCTACATACAGTGCTAGTACACATGGGGTAGGGTGGCGACACAGAGCATCACCCCCCCCCCCCCCCACAAAAAAAAAAAATCAAGTCAGCTACATAGAGTGCTAGTACACATGGCAGGGGGGTGATAGACACAGCAATCACCCCCCCCCCCCCAAATCAGGTCAGCTACATACAGTGGGGTGGTACACATGGCAGGGGTCCCCCCCCCCAAATCAGGTCACCTACATACTGTGCTAGTTGTACACATGGCAGGGGGGTGATAGACACAGCAATCACCCCCCCAAATCAGATCAGCTACATACAGTGCTAGTACACATGGGGTGGCGGACAGAGCAATCACCCCCCCCCCCCAATCAGGTCAGCTACATACAGTGCTAGTACACATGGCAGGGGTGGTGGACACAGCAATCACCCCCCCCCAAATCAGATCAGCTACATACAGTGCTAGTACACACGGGAGAATCCCCCCCACCAAACAGGAGGCTGTTGGGTGGCGGACAGAGCAATCACCCCCCCCCCCAAATCAGGTCAGCTACATACAGTGCTAGTACACATATTCACATGGCATAGTGGTTGTGCAGGGGGTGATAGACACAGCAATCACCCCCCCCCCCCCCCCCCCCCCCCCCAAATCAGATCAGCTACATACAGTGCTAGTACACATGGGGTGGTGGGACGGTGGCGAAAACAGAGCACCTCCAACCCCCAAATCAGGTCAGCTACATACAGTGCTAGTAGTCACATGGACAGTGGGGTCATATCATAGGGTGGAGTGCTAGGGGTGACCCACAGCAATCACCCCCCCCCCCCAAATCAGATCACCTACATACACTGCTAGTTGTACACATGGCAGGAGGGTGATAGACACAGCAATCATGCCCCCCCCCCCCAAATCAGGTCAGCTACATACAGTGCTAGTACACATGGCAGGGGTCCCCCCCCCCAAATCAGGTCAGTACATGGTGGCAGAGCAGGCAGACACACACTCCTCCAGGCTCTTCTTCATACAACACCCCCCCCCCCCCCCCCCCGCTCACCACTGTTGTCCCTCAGGCTCTTAGACTCAGATTCACTCAGACTCAGCCTCTGCTAGGGAGAAACTTGGGAGGTCCAGATTCGATTCTGATCCTGCCTCATGTCTGTGTGTGAAAGTGAAAGCAGCAGCTGAGCCACCCCAGCGGAGAGAGATGACAGGCTCAGGCCGCAGTGGTGGGTGGAGGCGGAGCTAGCAGGAGGGAATTCAGTCATTAAAACGAGTGGACGATCTGGACTAGTCCATTGCGGCCATGGCGATGGGGGTGTTCTAAAAAACACCTAAAGGGAAATGGAGCAGCCAGAGCCAGCAGGGATGCCTTGGGATGATTGGACAGTATCACCCAGTTGGGTGCGCAGCGCACCCCACATAGCGAAGTCATTTGGCCACTGACACCCCCCAATGTGTGGTACCTGGGGCGGATCGCTCCCCCCCCGCACCCCTATTGGTACGCCACTGCTTCTGAGTCAAAGGACTAACAAAGTTTCTCGAATTGGTTCAAAGGGTGGCTTCTGCAAGGACAGTCAAGACCAAACTCACTTGTCAGAAATTATTAGGCCGATAACAGAAAAAGGAGCAGGAGACAGCTACGGGACATAGTGATTTGAAGAGAGATAAGAAAACACTGCAGACATATGTGCCCAGGTTTAAATCCACTTTAATGACACTTAGGCCAAAGCTAATTTCCCTTCCTGATTGGAGAAAGGGAAAAAAAATCTCCCACTCACAAATTTCCACGGATGCCATTTCCTGGCTTCACACCAGGCATATAAGATTAATAAGTTATGTAATGGAAGTTCCCTGAAGCCGACATCTAGGTGTAGACTAGGGAGAAATGGTCCCTAAGGTGTTACCAGTACATTTACACCTATTGCTAGTGGGACTCTCATCCCAGACCCAACCTGTCCAATTTTTTATAGAACCTCGAATCCAGTAGATCCACCTACAAAGTTCCCCCAATGCTGTCAGATTGCAGAGAATGTCTTGGGATGCAGGGACCTCTGTCCCGGTATTACTCACTGATGACTGGGAAAAACCCCCTGCCAGTTTTCTATATATGTAATATGTACTGGCGACAGACGGCACATGTTATTCTGCCCCAGACAAAAATGTGGTTCACCTTCCTGAGCTGTTCGACTCCTGGTGCCACCCCGGTGCTTAATATATGCCACTACAGTGGCATTGTGAAACTGAACACTGACCACAAACCTGTGCAAATGGTTCGTCCAATAATCCAGAACAAGGTGTACCGAGATCCAAAATATTAACAGGAGGTAAGCTCTCCTGTGGAAACCAAGTCCCCTGAACTGTAGCCATCTATAAACCAGCACCCCAACTAAAGAGACTTTCATCAGTGGTGGTTATTTTCCATATCACTGGAAGGAAATGTTTCCCCTGCTCCAGATTCCGAACAATCAACCACCAATTCGAGTTTTGCAAGACCCCAGGGACAGATCCCTCCAGCAATCCAATGTTTAGTAAAAAAAGGGGGGAATATATTGCGCTAAGGAAATAATTTGAAATGTGAAATATGATAATTTAATTTATTCAGCAATTTTTTATTTTATTAATAAATCAAGCTGCAACATCTAAAAAACATGTGATATACATGTAGCAAGATAAGAAAAACAGAATAGGTTGCGCTAGAGAACTTAACACAACCTGACCATTGTGTATATAAAATTGTAAAAATAATGAATTAAATAGAAATAAATGAATGAATAAATGTGAATACATTTATATATAAATGTCCATCTATGTGATATAAGCTAATATAGTATGTCTTGTATGGCAAGGTTGAGTCCAGACATCAATAAAAAAATATATTAAATTGTCCAAATTCAAACAGTGAAGAAGTGAGAGAACAGTCCGCCACCGATTCAGGTAGAGTTGTTTGAAAGGAGAAAATCCTCAGGGTCACACTGGGGGAAATGTAAGTGAATGCTCTTACCAGATAAGTTGGAACCCCTGTTAGATCACAGGGGCTGTAGATTACTCAACTTCCAGACAATCCGCACCCAATTCCTGTAGATAACCATTTCCTCGGAGTGATCCGCTCTAAACTCGGCATCCCATAATGATCCACAGAGAAAAGAAGAACCTGGAGACTCGAGATAGTGAAGTACCGTAGAAAACTGGGATTTATTAAAAAATGTGTAACATATACACTGAACTTATTTAACCACTTGACCACTGGGCACTTAAACACCCTTAATAACCAGACCAATTTTCAGCTTTCGGTGCTCTCACAGTTTGAATGACAATAACTCAGTCATACAACACTGTAACCAAATTAAATTTTTATCCTTTTTTTCCCACAAATAGAGCTTTCTTTTGGTGGTATTTGATCACCTCTGTGTTTTTTTTTTTTTTTTTTGCTATAAATGAAAAAAGAACGAAAATTTTGCAAAAAATAATAATTTTTCTTCATTTCTATTATAAAATTTTGCAAAAAAGTAATTTTTCTTCATAAATTTGGCCTAAAATGTATACTGCTACATATCTTTGGTAAAAAAAAAATAAAAAATGTTGGATATTATTTAGTCTGGGTGAAAGTTATGGGGTCTACAAACTATGGTACCAATTACTGAAAATTGATGAATTTCATCACACCTAATGTACTGACAGCCTCTCTCATTTCTTGAGACCCCAACATGCCAGAAAAGTACAAATACCCCCCAAATTACCCCTTTTTGGAAAGAAGACATTCCAAGGTATTTAGAAAGAGGCCTGGTGAGTTTTTTAAAGTTGTCATTTTTTCCCACAATTCTTTGCAAAATCAAGATTTTTTTTTCCATCAAATTTTCATATTATTAGGTTATTTCTCACACACAGCATATGCATACCACAAATTACACCCCAAAACACATTCTGCTATTCCTCCCGAGTATGTCGATACCCCATGTGTGAGACTTTTACACAGTGAGGCCACATACAGAGGCCCAACATGCAGGGAGCACCCAGGCCAATTCTGACATTTCTCTCCTACATGTAAAAATCATCATTTATTTGCTAGAAAATTACATAAAACCACAAAACATGATATAAAGATACCTCACATGTGTGGTTTGACCACCGTTTTTATATGTGGGCGGGACTTGCGTATGCGTTCGCTTCTGCATGCGAGCTCACGGGGGCGCTGTATGCCCAGAGTATTGCGGAGTATGCCCAGAGTATTGCGGAGTATGCCCAGAGTATTGCGGAGTATGCCCAGAGTATTGCGGAGTATGCCCAGAGTATTGCGGAGTATGCCCAGAGTATTGCGGAGTATGCCCAGAGTATTGCGGAGTATGCCCAGAGTATTGCCAGAGTATGCCCAGAGTATTGCCAGAGTATGCCCAGAGTATTGCGGAGTATGCCCAGAGTATGCCCAGAGTATGCCCAGAGTATTGCCCAGAGTATTGCCCAGAGTATTGCCCAGAGTATTGCCCAGAGTATTGCCCAGAGTATTGCCCAGAGTAGGGTTGCCACCTCATCCCTTTAAACCCGAACACATATGAATTACACAGGTTCTGAGGATACTTTAACGCAGATAAAGGTACCAAGTGAGTGTAATTACCACCTTAATCAGCCACAGAACCTGTGTAATTAATGTGTGTTCGGTTTTAAAGGGATGAGGTGGCAACCCTAGCCCAGAATGCCCAGAGTATTGCCCGAGTATTGCAGAGTATGCCCAGCTGAGGTATTGCCGAGTATTGCAGAGTATTGCAGCAGGGATGGCTGAGCAGGGAGGGAGGGATGGATGGATCTGTGACTACATTTGTCACAGATCCAGCCCGCAGCACTGCCGCTGCCATCCGCTCCCTCCCCTCTCCTCTCACACTGTACCGATCGGTACAGAGAGAGGAGGGAGGAACCGGCGTCAGCATATGACGCCGCTTTGTTGACAAGTGATCGCGCCGTCATTGGACGGCGCGATCACGTGGTAAACCGCCGCTATCAGCGGCGATTTACCGTGATCCGTGATGCGCCGGGTCCAGGTCACGGATGTTCCCGTGTGCGCGCCTCAGGGGGCGCGCGGGAGCGCGATTCTAAAAGGCCGTTAATTAACGGCCACTTAGAATCAAGCATCCGCCCTATAGCCGTACTTTCGGTATAGGGCGGTTGCAAAGTGGTTAATATTGCCGGCAGAAAACACTGCTAAAAACAACAAAACAAACGTACACCGTGCTTCCGGGGTCACGTTAACGCGGTGACCTCAGTGCGTGGCTCCACCCTGACATGTTTTGTCATAAATGACATTATCAAAGGGCAATCCAATGTTTAGACCTTCATGTTCTAAACAGAAAGAATTTTCCCCTACAAACGACCTGGCTGGAGTAGAACTGCAACATAAATATAATTTCCTCCTGCAGAGATGTATTGAAGGATACCCTTTTGCTTCCTATATTTCACTTTAAATCTTAAATTGACTGGTCCCTGAGCAAGATTATTGAGGTATCCTGAGATTGACACCCCCTGCATCTCCAGAAAGTTCAGTATCGGGGCTAAGAGCTTTGTGAACCTTCGGGTGGCTTTGACAAGCCACCCGAGTTTCTACAGCAAATCGCAAGAATCTTTGAGCCTGGGAAAAAACTGGCACGTGAAGATATGCGTCATTGAATATGGACACTAAATCACTGATTGGACCGACCTCATCTGAACAGAAGGATGTTTCGAAATTTGTCTAGTGCCTTGAGATCTAAGATACCTATCATACCTATCATACCTATCGCTACCAGTTGAGTGTTTACAATAATGAGCCCACAACTTCTGCCCCAAGAGCCAATGTATAACAGGTAAACAATGTAGCAACTATATTTGCCAAAAACCTAATATGCATTCCCCCAAGGATGCAGGCCCAAAACCATGTTGGTCTACCATGCAACCACGTAGGTATGCAAGTACGCAGATAAGCAGGTAAACCATTATGTGGGCACCCAGGAATGCAGTTCTATAAGTATATAATTTCACTGTTCATGACCTCATACAGTTTATATCAGTATGCAGTTCAATGCAAATATGCATGAATGTATGCCGTTTCATGCCAACACGCCTGTATGCAGTTCATATGCAAAAACACATGTATGCAGTTCATATGCATGTATTAAAGATGGGCCGAACAACCCCCAGTTTGGTTTGCACTAGAACATCTCGAACAGGCAAATATTTCTAGAGAACATGCAAACTTTATTAAAGTCTATCGAGCACGAAAAGGAAAAATCGTAATCCTAATTGTAAAGTCTTATATGCAAGTTATTGCCATAAAAGGTGTATAGGGACCTGGGTACTGTCCTGGTGGACATGTATCAATGCAAATAAAAGTTTTTAACCACTTAAGACCCAGACCAATATGCAGGTTAAGGACCTTGCCCCTTTTTGCGATTCGGCAGTGGCTCCCAAACAAAATTGGCGTCCTTTTTTTCTCACAAATAGAGCTTTCTTTTGGTGGTATTTGATCACCTCTGCGGTTTTTATTTTTTGCGCTGTTAAACAAAAATAGAGCGACAATTTTGAAAAAAATGCAATATTATTAACTTTTTGCTATATTAAATATCCTGAAAAAAGATAAACATTTTTTTTTTCCTCAGTTTAGGCCGATACGTAGTATTCTACCTATTTTTGGTAAAAAAAAATTGCAATAAGCTTTTAGCGATTGGTTTGTGCAAAATTTATAGCGTTTACAAAACAGGGTATAGTTTTATGGCATTTTTATTATTATTTTTTTTTTTTTTTACTACTAATGGCGGTGATCAGCGATTTTTTTTATTTTTTTCCGTGACTGCAACATTATGGCAGACACATTTTTGGGACCATTTTCACAGCAAAAAGTGCTATAAAAATGCATTGATTACTGTGAAAATGACAATTGCAGTTTAGGAGTTAACTACTAGGAGGCACTGTAGGGGTTAAGTGTGACCTCATATGTGTTTCTAACTGTAGGCTGGGCAGGGCTGAACGTGTGACGTCATTGATCGGCTTTCCCTATATCAGAGAACAGACGATCAATGACAGTGCCACTGTGAAGGACAGGGAAGGTGTGTTTACAGACCTCTACCCGTTCTTCAGCTCCTGTGACTGATCGCGGGACACCGGTGGAGATTGGGTCGGCGTGTCCCGTGTCCGCAGTCACGGAGCTTCAGACTGGGTCGCGTGCGCGCGCCACCCATGGCTGGGCTCTTAAAGGCGATGTACCTGTATGTGCCCAGCCGCGCCATTCTGCCGACGTATATGTGCAGGAGGTGGTCCTTAAATGGTTAAAGCAGCAGTGATTTTAATGACGCTTAATGTGAAACAGTAAATATTAAATATTACTTTAAATATCGTGGCTGGGGGGGGGGTCCCCTTAGTCTGCCTGTAAAGTAGTGCATCTTTACAATGTATAGGACATGCTGCAGCAACAATGAAATTTCTACAGGAAACATTTAAATTTTTTATTTAAACTTGCTTGCGGCTGTAATGTATTTCCGTCTCCGGGCAATACAGATTTAAAAAATAAAAACGGCGTGAAGTCGTCGTCGTACCGCCCCCAGTCCATACCAGGCCCTGGATTTTAAAGGGAACCCCACGCCACAATAAAAAAAATGGTGGCGTCCCCCCCAAAATCCATACCAGACCCTTATCTGAGCATGCAGCCTGGCAGGTCAGGGAAAGGGGGGGGGGACAACAAGCGAGTGCTCCTCCTCCTGAACCATTCCAGGCCACATGCCCGCAACATGGAGGGTGAGTGCTTTGGGGCAGGGAATGCTCTGTGCCCCCGCACACAAAGCACCTTGCCCCATGTTGATGGGGGACAAAGGTCTATTCCCGACAACCCTGGGCTGTGGTTGTAGGGGTCTGCAGTTGGGGGTGCTTATCGGAATCTGGACATCATTTGATGTCACATGATGTCAGAAGGGGGCAGGGTCATCCCGTTATATCACCGGATGACCCAGCCCTTGCCTATATAAGAGCTGTCAAAGCTTTTTTTTTTTTTTTTTTTAATAAGGGATTTGTCAAAAACTCTTGTGGTTTTTACTTTTTGACACTTTTTTGGGTGAATGGGTAGGGGTATGATGTATCCAATACTGATTCACATGGTGGGGGTAGGATCTGGGGGCCTTTGTCCCCATCGGATAAGGGTCTGTTATGGTACGGGACCACACACTTTTTTTTTTTGTCATGGCGTGTTCCCCTTAAAATCTATACCAGACCTAAAGGGCCTGGTATGGATTTTTTTTTTGGGGGGGGGGGGGGGGGGGGGGGGGGTATTAAGTGCATTGATACCCGTACAGGTGTGTTTTGACAAACAGTTGAATAAGCCCAAAAAAATGATGCACCGATGCAGTATATAATTGCGCTGTCTGGTCTCCCAGCTCTCCCATAGGTAGTACTCACATCTCGTTATCTAGCCATAAGCTGCTGCATTTCTTGAAGCTGATTCTTCAGCCCGCATGAGATTTCAAACATGAAATCTACTGAATTCATGAATTCTTCCTGCTTACACTTCACAAGAGTAAGCTATACAAAGCGATTATGCGCCCTCTAGTGGCTGGATGAGAAAACTGGGGCCCAAAACTCCTAACACACGCAAAGCACGACCTGGCCAGACCAAACGGCACGCTGCCCCCAGTAGTGACAAGGAATATATAGTGATGTGAAAAAATTGTAGCGCTAATGGTACAAGAGAGACAGTAATGTCTCACTAGGTGTAATCGCTGTACTGAACCAGTGATAATGGTAACAACAACCAATATTACGTGAATAAACGTGTTGATAAATCCACAAACAAAAAAGAAAACAAAAAATAATATTAAGTCCATCAATATGACTTGTGGATGAATAGTGAATAAAGCAAAGTGTGACCATGTAGATCCTCATAGGAAAAACAGTCATTCCTTTCAACTATATATAGATGTGAATGCATTTACCGGAACCAATGGATCTACCTGTCAGCGACAGCAGATGGTGTAGACATGGGAAATCTCGGGGCAAATCATCTCGACTTCACTTCACATGTTCACACATTTGCTTTCTTCACCATTCATCCAAAAGTCATATTGATGGTCTTATTATTATTTTTTGTTTGTGGATTTATCAACACATTTATTCACGTAATATTGGTTGTTGTTTCCATTATCACTGGTTCAGTACAGTGATTACACATTCATCTAGTGAGACATTACTGTCTCTCTTGTACCATTAGCGCTACTGAGATAATACTGACTAATACTTTTCTTCTTTTCTGCTCCCCGCCACCCTCAATCTGCTGCTACCTCCTTCCCTGAATTTCTTCATGCCTTGTACCCACAGTTTTATGTGTTGAATGCAGCAACTCGACAATGAGGAATGTTGATTGCCATTGAACGTTCTTTTCAAATTGACTGTGAACATTAGATCAAAGATCCCAATGGCAGTACTTAATATTTCAGGGCTCTATCTCTGATGTGGCTGTCACAGTTGTATTGTATTAAGCTTCCAACAATGCTCAACTTTCCTTTTTAAATTCACCTGTTTGATGTGTGTTTTTTCAGACACTGCAGTGGTACTCTTCTGCTCTGCAGAGATTCTAATTTGACATTAATGCCTAGTCTTGACAAAAGAAAAACCTGTACCTTTACTCCAGCAGTTCCTAACAGTCTGACTTCAAAACATTTTCTGCCACTTTTGTCTACATATGGGCTAGCCCTATTTCCTGGTTTGACCATGACTTAAAGTGGTTGTAAACCCAACCAGACAACTTGCACCTACACGTAAGCCTACATTAAGGCGTATTTTTAAGTGCAAGAAATATCTCCTTAACCTACACGGCTAAGGAGATTGTAACTGTCACCACCGCTTACGATCTTCCATCCAGCCACGACAAGCTTATCTGACACACTGCGACAATCTTGCATACACGATCCATATCCATTCCCATAAACAAGACTAGACTCAAGCTCTGCACTTGCTTCAAAGATATGACAATTTATTGGTATTTTCTCAGCTTCTTATACAGTCTCAAGCATAATGCAGTTAGTCACAGGACAATGTAGTCTCCACCCCCCTTCACACCATGGGGGGCTTCAATCACACTCTAAAAGGCATTCAGGTAAGCTAACCATGTAGACTTGTCGGCACCGCATCTTCAATAGTGTTCAATTAACCTTGAATAATACACAGACATCTAGTTGAATAAGTTATCTAGACAGCTTTATCACACAATGGCAGAGTCTTGTGAGAGTGGGTGCAATCAACACCTTCAACGGAATGTCTTTACAGTGAATAGCCAACACCTTAAGATATTTCAATAGCATATTATACAAAGGTATGACTCACTGTCTGGTTGACCTGGTCATGTCATCATGAACTCCTTGTGATATCTCAGTCCTAAAATGAAGTATTAATAATGTCCCATCTGTAATATATGAATTCTGATTCTTTGTCACCCTATGGCCCTAGTGGACATAAGGTGACCCTAGACATAGGAATATCTCAGTCTGTCACGGTGCATTCCGTTACATCTCTCCCCTTTCGGTGGGAGACTGACACAGGTGGGAACCCCAAACGGGTTGACTCCGAAGTCCGTCAGTAGTTCCAGTCCTCCAATGCTGGTATCCATACTGTACCCCAAATAAATGGCTCCAAACTGAGCATTACTCACCCCGCCAATCTCAGTCTGTCACGGTGCATTCCGTTACAGAGATATTTGCAGAAAACACTGCACCGATGTCTACGGCGCATGCGTGCTATAGACAACGGCACAGGCACACTGAGCATGCCAGTTTTCTGAATGGGACAATGCCAGAAACTCGTGCATGCGCGGGGATCGTGCCGGTCCCGCGCACATGCATGGGAGTGATGTCATTGCCGCTCCCACCAGTCACAGCCCCGGAGCGGCAATACAAGGAAGATGCTCCGAGGGGATATGGCGGCGGAGGGGAGCGAGGAGCACTTTGGGGGCTTCGATCTCAGGGTAAGTGCCACATAATGAGCTAGTATGCTATTTTTTTTACAGTAAAACATTTTTGGGATTTACTTACTCTTTAACCACTTCACCCCCGGACCATTTGGCTGCCCAAAGAGCAGAGCACTTTTTTGCGATTCCGAAATGCGTCACTTTAACTGACAATTGCGCGGGTCGTGCGACGTGGCTCCCAAACAAAATGTACTTCCTTTTTTTCCACAAATAGAGCTTTCTTTTGGTGGTATTTGATCACCTCTGCGTTTTTTTTTTTTTGCTCTAGAAACAAAAATAGAGCGACAATTTTGAAAAAATATATATAAAATAATATTTGTTTTTACTTTTTGCTATAATATTCCCCCAAAATATATAAAAAATCAATATTTTTTCTCAGTTTAGGCCGATACGCATTCTTCTACATATTTTTGGTAAAAAAATCACAATAAGCGATAATTGATTTGGTTTGCTCAAAAGTTATAGGCCCAGATTCACAGAGCAATTACGCCTGTCTAACTGGTGTTAGACAGGAGTAATTTCAAATTTCGCGCGCCGTATGACTAGTTTGAATCCTCAAACCATGATACGGCGGCCTCGTAAGCCTTCGGATCTACACTGCGATATTTTTGCGGCCGCTGGGAGGAGTTTGCGTCGTTTTCATGCGTCGGGATATGCAAATGAGTTTTTACGGCGATCCACGAAGGTACGAGTGTCCCTCGCAATCGCCTACATCTTTTTTTGGCTACGTAATGTTAGAGGAGCTTTTTGCTGGTCTAACAGTGCGTAACCCATGTAAAGTATGGCCGTCGTTCCCGCGTCGATTTGAAAATATATATTTTTTTTTTAACGTAACTCGTTCGGGAATAGGAATGTACGTAAACGACACTACTACGACGTGACGACGTGTTTTCGCGCAATGCACGGCGGGCATGCGCAGTCCGATCGCCGCGGGAAGGCGCCTATTTTAAATGCTTCACGCCCCCTACTCGCGCAGATGGATTGCGACGGGAGAAATACACTACGCCTCCGTTGTTTACTGGACAAAATCTACCTGGATTCCACGTAGAGCCAGGTAAAAAACGGCGGCGTAGTGTATTTCTGATACTCTACGAGAATCTAATTCTCTGTGAATCTGCCCCATAGCGTCTACAAAATAGGGCATAGTTAGTTTTTTTGTAATTTTTATTATTTTGTCTTTTTTTTTTTTACTAATAATGGCGGCGATCAGTGATTTTTATCGTGACTGTGACATTATGTCGGACACTTGGCGCTAATTTGGGACCATTTACACAGCGATCAGTGCTATACAAATGATTACTGATCACTGATTACTGTGTAAATGTGACTGGCAGTAAAGGGGTTAACCACTAGGGGGTTAGGAAGGGGTTAAGTGTGTCCTAGGCAGTGATTCTAACTGTTAGGGGGTGTGGCTTACTGTGACACAACACAGTCTCCCAATGAGAGGGAGCAGACTGTCAGTGTCACTAGGCAGAACAGGGAGATGCTTGTTTACACAGGCATCCCCCGTTCTGCAGCTCCATGACACGATCACGGACACCGGCAGACATTCAGCCCGCAGGCACGATCACGGAGCTTGACACCAATGTAAATGTTCGTGCAGCGGTCGGCAAGTGGTTAAAGTAGAACTATAGGCAAAACCTCTTTTTTTTTTTTAATTTTGGATAGAGTAAGGGCCAGTTCACACCACATGCAGTTCAGTGCATTTTTTTTTTTTCTGCATTAAAAAAACTGAAAGTAGGCTATGTGGTTTCCAATGGCATAGTTTACACCAGTGCAGTCAGTTACAGGGCTTTCCAGTTCCAGAAAAATGTAGAACATGCTGGAACTCTGGAGTGTGAACCAGCCCTAAAGGAGGGTTCTGACCCCTTTAATGTTTGTTTTTGCCATTGTTGTACAACCCTTTGGGGAGATTTCCCTTCACTTCTTATCCCATAGTAAAACCAGGAAGTTAGAGGAAATCTCTGCTAATTAGGAAATCTATTTGGGACGCCCAGGTGACCAGAACTAGTCTCCCCAATGGAAGATTTCCCTTTTTTTTCTGGGGACAACCTAAAATTTGTGATTTTCTTTTATTACCACTTTCAAAGATAATGGTAAACAGGACAACTAGAGAGGTGAATCTCCCTAAGGCCTCGTACACACCATCGGACATATCCGATGAAAACGGTCCGCGGACCATTTCCATCGGATATGTCCGATCGGGAGTTTGATCCGATGGCGTGTACACACCATCGGATCAAATTCCCCGCCGCCGGACGGACGGCGCGGTGACGCGGCGGTGACGTTGACGCCGCCACGTCACCGCTACGTCACCGCACCAGGAAGTAAAACACTTCCGCGCATGCGCCGAATACATTCGGCGGCGGCGCGGCGGCGGTGGGGGACGACATGTCTGCTGGTAAGTGTACTAACCAGCAGACATGTCGGGCGGACAGATTCCCACCGGATAGATTTCAAAGCATGCTTTGAAATCTGTCGGGTGGAGAAATCTGTCTGCTAGCCCATACACACGAGCGGAGATGTCTGCTGAAACGGTCCATCGGACCGTTTTCAGCGGACACATCCCCTCGTGTGTACGAGGCCTAACAAGGACACAGACAGCATACATATTACCCATGCTGCATCACTTCTGCCATTCCTTGGAGTGCAGGTGGAACGTGGTCAGCAACCCTGCTTTTTTCTATGAGCGCATCTTGATCTACTTTGTTGTAAGCGCATATTTAGCCGTTTTACATCACATTTTAAAAGACTTACTACACTATGAGGAGTTTCTTTTTGAACCTATGTTTTACCATTTGATACCATTGAGTGCTGGGATCAGTGCAGATAACCTTCCCAATTTATAGGATATCTGTTTTCTGATATTTTATACATTATGTTTTACCATACCATTACTTGGCAGGTGTGCCACTTCGTGAACCGTTACCCTGGCGATTTTTCTGCCTAACGTGTTGGTTGTGATTTCCTGTCATGGGTGTCATATACCTTCGGTGAGTAAGATGTTTGCCTAGGGGTTGGTGGAAGAAGGCACTCATGGCCACACACTTGTTGGATATTTGTTAACCACTTCCATACCGCCCTATTCTGGCACTTCTCTCCTTCAAGTAAAAATCATAATTGTTTTGCTAGAAAATTACTCGGAACCCCCAAACATTCTATATATATATTTTTTTAGCAGACACCCTAGGGAATAAAGTGGCGGTCATTGCAACTTTTTATCTCACATGGTATTTGCGCAATAATTTTTCCAACGCCTTTTTTGGGGAAAAAAACAGTTTTATGAATTAAAAAATAAAAAAATAGTAAAGTTAACCCAATGTTTTTTGTATAATGTGAAAGATGATGTTACGCCGAGAAAATAGATACCTAACTTGTCACGCTTTAAAATTGCGCACACCCATGGAATGGCGTCAAACATTGTTACTTAAAAATCTCCATAGGCGATGCTTTAATTTTTTTTACAGGTTACCAGTTTAGAGTTACAGAGGAGGTCTAGTGCTGGAATTATTGCTCTCACTCTAACGCACGTGGCGATACCTCACATGTGTGGTTTGAACAGCGTTTACATATGTGGGCGGGACTAACGTGTGTGTTTGCTTCTGAGCGCAAGCTACCGGGGACAGGGGCGTTTTATATTTTTATTTTACTTAATTTTTTTTTATTGTTATTCCTATTACAAGGAATGTAAACATCCCTTGTAATAGGTATAGTGTGTGACAGGTCCTCTTTATGGTGAGATGCGGGGTCAATAAAACCCCACATCTCTCATCCAGGCTGGAAAGCAAGAGATCATGAAAAGAAATTCACCAATCTCATGCTTTCAGCCGCGGCTTTTGTTTATTTCCGGGTACCCGGGTGTGACGTCATAACGTTGCGCCCGGGCCTCCGATGGCCATAGAGATGACCAGTGACCACCTGGTCACCAGTCATCTCTATCCTCCCCATCCGGCGGCCGCCGATTCGTTTTCTCTGGGCCTCCGGTGGCACGGGAGATCCCGGAGAAGCACCGGATGGCAGCGGGAGGGACGGGGACATCCCCTCCCGCCTCCTATAAGGATGAGCAAGCACCGGAACCGCCGCTATGATCATTCTTAGTGTGCACAGAATCGCCGCCTGAAAAGAAGGATATCTGAATGATGCCTGTAGCTGCGGATATCATTCAGATATCCGCACACAAAGTACAGGATGTCATATAACATCTTATGGTAGGGAAGTGGTTAAGATTTCACCATCACTTCATTCGACTTGTATTGGTGCTGGTGTATGGACATTGCACTATATTGTAAAAAAAAAAAAATCACTACTATTTTTTTAAATATATTTTTGTTTATATGGTTTTGTATATGATGTTTGTGTTGAGCGTGGTATGAAACCACAGTTGTTTCCTTTTTATCTCTTATGCCATTGAGCTTTATTACAAGCTGCTTTATCACAGATTTATTATTAACACGTTGTCTGAGGGGATCCAGGGTGCACAGGTTGTAGGGGTGTTTTTTAAATCGCCCTCTTCTTTTCATCAACAATCTGAGTTTTGAATATAAATCGCTATCATTAGACATGTTGAAGTGACATGGACATTCACTGTATTGTTCATTTAAGCACAAGAGACTACATTTTGTTAACACTGTTGAAATGTGTTCTGTAACCTTCACCTAACACAGACACGTCTCTAGTCTCCCCTTTACTCTCAAGCATAGGTGTGCGCAGCATATTGCATTAGGGTGTGCACCCCAAAGCCCAAACACACACTACCAATCACTCACGATGTTCATTCAGAAAGGGAAGAGGCCAGTAAATTACATATTTACTGGCACCTTTCCCACGCCTTAAACATCCTATCAGCAACAACTGATAGGAGTGGAGAGAAGCTGGCAGCGCTACTGAGGGAAATATGGGAGCCAGGGCAGTAGGGGGAATCTTTGCTGCTCAGGGTGATTAGGGTGTGCCTGGGCACATCTGGCACACCCTGTGCGCACGCCTATGCTCTCAAGGTTTTACTTTTGCAATTGTTTATTCCTATTTGTTAGCTTTTAATAACATCTCACACCACCCCTTTCTTATCCATGTATAAAATAACATGCAATAATAAATTTTGGCTCTGAACAGACATTTTACACACAGTGATTGTGTCCTGTGTGTCTGTTCCTGCAGCTGCAGTATTAACTTTTGTTTTTAGGGTCCCAATCAGAAATAATTCCATAACAGTTTTGGCGAGTCATATCGGGAGTTTGGCAGAGTCTCCAGAAGGAACCGCGCTCTGATCGGGATCATCGGGAACGCAGACCTCTAAATGCCGGCTAGGTAAGCTGTCCTAATGCTTGCTATATTTCTGCCTTTCCTATGTTATCTATCTGTTGGTTCTCAAGGAAACCAGACCACTCTCAGACCTTTCTGGTTGGGTAACGTGTGTAAATGGGTTTGTATCACGGTTGGACTGTGTGTGGATAGGGAGAATCCTCTGCAGTTCCCTACATTGACGCCTTGTGGGCGACCTGGGTCAGAAGTGCATTATAGGGTCAGAATAAACCCACAGAGGAGAGAAGAGACGAGGAGGGTCTCTTAATGAGTGTTTTGTCTATTGTCATAAACCCCTTCTATCCACGTAGATAAGTGAAGACTATTCTTGCAAATCTGCAGATTTTCTGTACTATTTCTTTTAGAGGCAAGAGGGTATAGGCACAAGTAGAGAAGACTGGCCAGTCAATATGGGAATTAAATTAAATAAGGTAATGAAGGGTGAGAGATCTTCAGATAATGCCCAGCGCAAGATGAGCGCTAGAGAATATATGAACCGAAGGTACGGTTCCGCCTATACAGAGCCCCGAGATAAATGGATAGAATGGACAAAAGGAACAGCTAAACCTTTAAAATCTGAAAGGACTTTTGAGTTACAAGTATGGCAAACTTTCCTGCACGATTATGGCCCACTACTGTGCAGTGAAGGAACGTGAAGAATAGCTTGCACGTGGGAGACAGAAGCTAAAGTAGCAAATCAAACTGGCTTGACAGATGTTTAATAAAAGTACTGGGCAAATTTACTACGTTTGGCCAGAAGACTCTGTAGAGGAGGACCCCCCAACTTATGTGGCTGCCAATTTGGCTTTAAGGGGTCCATCCACAAAAGCACAAGAATTAGATTGAACTTAAGAATTTGGACAGAGAAGGAGAGATAGTCTGAACTTCCAGCGCAAACCATAATTTCCAAATTGTGGCAGTGGGATGAAGAGAGAAGGAAGGAAGACACCACCCCTTCTGCCCCTGTCACAGAACAGTCTGTTGCAGTTTATTCTTTTCAGAACCCAATGTTTTTTTAAGGTACTGGTCTGTTGACAGTAAGTCTCAAACTAAATGGCATGTACCTTTTTAGTCCCCAAGAAATGAGAGCCATGTTAGAGGGATTGGGAGACCATAGAAATTATCTAATTGGGTTTGCAAACAAACTTAGGCTTATGCTACTGACATTCATCAGCTTCTTATTCTGTTTCAATGTTTGTATTGAAGATTTTCACAAGAACAACACAAAAAAAAGGAAAACGGTACAGTAAAACAGGCTCTGTCATACAATGAGACACTGTGGGAATAATCATTTGATTAGAGGCGTATGACATAGCAAGTAATGGACATAGGTGAACCATATAAACAAAATTATGCTTTAAGTGTAGTGCAAGAGGTGCTGTTCCACCCCCTCTCCCCAGACACCCCATCTGGGAGCAAACTGTGTCAAGCATTCAAACATTTGTCATTAAATATATACAACAAGGATTCAGCATCCGATAATATCAGTGTACCCAACCCAGTAAACATCACAAAAAACATAATAATCAAGGATGTAGCGTAGTTGGGGAGACTTTACTGTCTCCTGGCAGCATCATACCAGAAAATTTGCCACATGACATGACAGAGCTGATAGCAAGACAATTTAAAAAATAAAGAAGGTGAGAAAAAGAAAGAGAAAGGAAAGTGGAAAAAGAAGGGGGGTGGGGGGAGAAAATCAGAAAAGAGCAGAGCTGGGTGTGTCCCTTCACTCCGGGTCCCCTCCCACGAACCTGTCAAGCCCTCAAGGAGCCTGGAGATGAGCAATCCAGGGATTCCACACTTTTTCAAAGTTTGTTTATCTCGTCGAATACTAGTCAGTTTTTCATTGATCATGATATCTTGTGTTTCGTCATGTCAATATTAATTACAGGCGATTTCCATGCACGTGCGATGGATATTTCAGCCGCTAAAAGAATGAAGAATATGAGAGTACGTATATGTCTGGGGATATCTTCGGGGAGATCACTTAACAATCCCGTTTTGGCCCTTCTAGGTATATTTTGTTTGGTCACTTAGTAGATTTGGTTAAACATTCTAATCCAGAACCGTCGGGCAAGACCACCAGACATGGTACATATCTCTTTCCTGTCCGCATCCCCTAAAGCATAGGGAGGAAGAACCAGGGTAGATTTTTGCCAGCTTTGTAGGAACAAGGTACCAGCATGATAACACTGCGCCGCTTTAACTGACAATTGCACGTCGTGCGACGTGGCTCCCAAACAAAATTTGCGTCCTTTTCTTCTGGTGGTATTTGATCGCCTGTGCGATTTTTTTATTTTTTGCGCTATAAACAAAAATAGAGCGAAATTTTTTAAAAAAAATCAATGGGCCAGATTCACAGAGCGATTACGCCGGCGTTACAGGAGATGCGCGGCGTAAGTCTAAATTTGCGCATTCGTTTCGATGCGCCGCATCCCCAAAACGAGATACGCAAGAAATCTACTTTTTTTTGACAGGCGTAATTTCGATAGACCGGCGTATCCGTCCGCGCAAAACTGCGCTAGACACACCATTGATTTGCTATTCAAATATGCAAATGAGGGAGTTACGGGGATCCACAAAAGAACGTTGGTGCAGCGCAGGCTACGCGCTGTGCGCAACAGCTGCACATCCTGTCTAAAATTAGACCATATAAAAGGTGGTATAAAATTGGACAATCCGTCTACATGTCAGCTAAAGCAACACTGTTAGTGAGGAGCTGAGCAGTCACACTTGCTGCCCAACAAACTGTATGCCAACATGCCAGTGGCATCCATGCTCATAGCTATACTACTGACTTTAGATGAGCAAAGAAGGAGGAGGGCACGGAGGAGGGCACGGGAGAGGATTTATTTTTTTTTCCAAAAAAATTTTGTTTGCTTTTATAAACATTTTTACAAAAAATATACATACATATATACATCAATACATAACATACATACAAATTACAAACACAGTCTCACTATCTTTCAATAGCCCTTTAAAACCTTGATGGATATAATAATCTAATCTGATACAAGCCCCTCACTCTTCACTTGATATATCACACACACATAGACATCTTTGGCATGAGAGATTCTGAGGTGTCTCGCATCTTTAGATTCACCCCTCATGCCATCCTGGAATTAACCACAACCCTGCAGGAGGACATCACCAGTCCAACACATGACACCACCCATGACACCCATGACAGCTACATATACAATCCTAGCCCCATCCCCACAGATTTCGAACAGAACATGTATGGGGACAGCTGGCTGGTTGGTGAGTGACATGGGTGGCAGGCATGACTGTCCCCCCCATGATGCTGAAATCACAAGGGGCACATGCACTACTAACATCCTCCTGTCTTATCCCTTCAGGGTGACTCTGCATATGCACTGGGACCCCATCTCATGACTCCTATACGGAACCCCTCATGGTACCCTGTTGTATTTCCCAAACTTTGTATGCCAGATCATCGGTGCATGTTGCATGCTGCACAACTTCGCAGTGAGAAAGGGCCTGGAGATTGACATAAGTGATGACCTGACCCCTGAACCAGACAATCCCCCCCTAACCGAGGCTACCCCGTCTTCTGAGGGAAGAACAGCCAGGAGCCAGCTCACATTAGCCATCTTTGCACGTTAAACACACACAATGAGAATGCATGCATGCACACCACTGTGGTCCCTAGATCACACACACCACATCCTCATCACATTGGATTGGCACAAGCTCACCATGCAGGACTTGTGAGCAGCAACGCCACACCACGGCTCCAATTATGTCACTGTACATTCATACACCATTCACACGGACCTGGGGATCACTTCTCCACCACAAATGAGGGTGACACCCCTTTTCCGGCAGGAATGTCACCCCCACATTCCAAAATCATTCACAAACAGAACCAAAAAAAATAAAAAATTGACCAGCAAAAATAAAAAATTCCCAGCAAAAATATAATTTAAAAAAAATAACAACAAAGAAAACACATAAAGGACACAAATCACTCTGCAAAACAGTCCCCAAATATCTCAGACACGTCACAAACAAACAAACAAATGCTACAAACAACAGAAAAAAAAGCACCTTGCTGTATAGGAAGGGATACAAAGGGATGTACTTTTGCAAAGGAAGGGCGTTTGTCTCTGTCTATTTAAGCTGTCTGCGTAGTTCACTAAGTTGCCCGGGTCCACTTCCAATTTCACTGATTGCGCCGTTCCCGAGTTGTGAGCATGCGCACAGAGGTGCTGACCATGGTCTGCTTCATGTGCGCATGCGCGAGCCGGCCCTTCATTTGCATGGGGTCACGGCTCATTTCAATGAAACACGCCCACGTCCTTCCCAATTTGAATTACTCCGCCTTACGCCTCGAAATTAACGTTACTCCGGCGCTAATTTCTGCGCAAATACTACAAGGATACGGTGATTGCGCCTCTACATTGCGCGGGTCTAACGTAAAGGAGGTGCGCTACGCTGGTCAAAAAATGGGCCAATGTACGTGAATCTGGCCCAATATTTTTTACTTGTATAAGACAAATCAAATAAACGAAATTTTAGTCAAAAATTTAGGCCAAAATGTATTTAGCCACATGTCTTTAGTAAAAAAAAAATTCGAAATAAAAAAAAAATAGCTACCTAGCGGGAACAGCGACACTAATACAGAGATCAGAAAAATGATCACTTAGTGACACTGGCAATAGGGAGTGAAAGGGTTAACTAGGGCGGTGATCAAGGGGTTAAAACTTTATTAGGGGGGTACGGGGGCTACCCTGGACCTAACACTAACTGCCTGTCACACTGACACTAACTGCAGTGATCATACATATGATCACTGCATTCAGTGACACTGACAGGGGGGAGGGGGTGGGGGGGGGGGTGATCGCAAGGGATTAAGTCTGCCTGCGTGTACTGGTGTCAGTGTAGTGTTGTGCAGACTTACTGTGAGATGTGATCTCTCCTCAGCGGCGGTTGAAAAAAAAAACGCTGAGAGCAGAGATCTCATCACTTCCTCCTCCTGTGTTTACACAGGAGGAGAAAATGACACGCAGGGGCAGCGCGCGGATTGGCTGGGAGCGATCCGGAGGGGGCGGACAAAAACGAACCCCCTCAGCACGGATCGCTCAGCCAGGTAACCGGACCGCCGCATGTAGGGGGGGGTCCCGATCGAACCCCCGACCCACGTCTAGGCACCAACGTATATATACGTTGATGTGCCTGTCGGTGCCATTCTGCCGACGTAAATGTACATGCGGCGGTCCATAAGAGGTTAAATACCATGGATATTGGGATTGTATCTAATAGCTATTGCCAATGTCTCAATAGCTATTACAAAAAGGAGTGGCGACAAAGGACATCCCTGCCTAGTGCCTCTCCGGATTTGCAGACGGTCTGATGAACGACCAAACCCAATCATATTAGCCGACGGCTTTGAATATAAAGCACTCGTTAGATTAAGAAAGTTTGGACCGCGATTCCACTTCCTCAATATGTGAAATGGAAAAGGCCATGATATGGAGTCAAAGGCCTTATGCAGGTCCAGTGACAATAGCATGCCTCGTCAATTATCCGGGCCATCCCAGTTAGAGCGCATAATAGAGATCAGGGCCCAGATTCACAGAGCGATTACGCCTGCGCAACAGGAGATGCGCGTGCGTAAGTCGAAATGTGCGCGTGCGTTTCGATGCACGGCATCCCCAGAACGAGATACGCAAAAAATCTACTTTTTTTTGTCCCGCGTAAATTCGTTAGACTGGCGCATCCGTCCGCGCAAAAGTGCGCTAGACAGACCATTGATTTGCTAGTCAAATATGCTAATGAGGGACTTACGGGGATCCACAAAAGAACGTTGGGGCAGCGCAGGCGACGCAGTGTGCGCAACAGCAAAATGTCCTGTCTAAAATTAGAGCATATAAAAGCTGGTCTAAAAAGAGAAAAAAAGTCTACTTGTTAGATAAAGCAACACTGTTTGTGAGGAGCTCAGCAGTCACACGTGTTGCACAACAATCTGTATGCCAACATGCCAGGGGCATCGTCGCACATAGCTATACTACTGACTTTAGATGAACAAAGAAGGATGAGGGCACGGAGGATGGCACGGAGGATGGCACGGGAGAGGATATACCGCACCCGCATAGACCTGTTTGGCATGAGTGATTCTGAGGTGTATCGCATCTTCAGATTCACCCCTCATGTCATCCTGGAATTAACCACAACCTTGCAGGAGGACATCACCAGCCCAACACACCGCTCACATGCAGTGCAGCCACTGGTCAAGGTCATGGCAACACTCCATTTCCTTGCCAGTGGCTCTTTTCAGCGTACAAGTGGAGTGGTGGCTGGGATGTCACAATCCTCCATGAGCAGATGTGTGCACCAGGTTGTCCCTGCAATCCTCAGACGCATGGCCAACCAAATCATCAAACCCACCACTGAGGACCTGCGGCTGAAGGCAATGACAGATTTCTACAGAATTGCCAGATTCCCACGCACCGTGGGGGCCATTGATTGCACACATGTGGCACTCCAGCCCCTCCATGAGACAAAGCACATGTACCGCAATTGGAAGCATTGGCATTCCATCAACGTACAGGTGATAGTCGATGCCCAAGGCCTCATATGGCACGTCCGTGCCAAACACCCAGGGTCCAGCCATGACAGCTACATATACAATCAATGCCAAAGCTGGTTGGTGAGTGACATGGGAGTCAGGCATGACTATCCCCTCCCATGATGCACACATCACAAGGGGCACATGCATGACTAACATCCTCCTGTCTTTTCCCTTACAGGTGACTCTACATATCCACTGGGACCCCATCTCATGACTCCTATCCGGAACCCCCAAACCCCAGGAGAGGAAAGATACAATCAAGCACATGCCCAAACACGAGCAGTGGTGGAGCGCACCTTTGGCCTCCTAAAGTCACGTTTCCGATGCCTGGATAAGTCTGGGGGTACCCTCTTGTATTCCCCAAACTATGTGTGCCAGATCATCGGTGCATGTTGCATGCTGCACAACTTCGCAGAAAGAAAGGGCCTGCAGATTGACCTACGTGATGACCTGACCCCTGAACCAGACAATCCCCCCCTAACCGAGGGTCCCCCGTCTTCTGAGGGAAGAGCAGCCAGGAGACAGCTCACATTGGGCATCTTTGCACGTTAAACACACACATTAATCATGGCACAATGAGAATGCATGCATGCACACCACTGTGGTCCCTAGCACACACACCCCACATCCACATCAAATTGGATTGGCACCAGTCCACCATGCTGGACTTGTGAGCAGCAACGCCACGCCAAGGCTCCAATTATGTTACTGTACATTCATACACCATTCACACGGACCTGGGGATCACTTCTCCCTGGTCCTGGGGAACCCTTCTCCACCAAAATTGAGGGTGACACCCCTTTTCCGGCAGGAATGTCACCCCACATTCAAACAGCATTCACAACCCCAAAAAAAAAAAAATTACCAGCAAAATCAAAAATTTTCCAGCAAAAAAAAAAAGATTGCCCTTGACGTGAGCCACGCCTGGGGCGCCCCCGGCCACGGCCCCGGCTCCTCAGGGGAGACTTATGGGGGAGGGGGAAAACTGGGGAAGGAGGAGGAGCCCCTGATCTCTGCCCACCTGGCGGCCTGCCCTCCAAGGCCACGGCTATTCTGTCCAGGGCAGCACCAAGTGTTGCCGTGTTGGCCTGGATAGCCTGGGTAAGGGCCCTCACATCTTGCCCAATGCCTGCTGATGTAGTCTGCAGGTCGTTTAGGCAGGTTGTGAAAGCCCGAGAGTGGGAGTCCAAGTTCCCCAGCGTATCCTTGATGGAGGACAGGCTCTCCTCCATCCGTACCAATGTCTGGCTGACCTGTCCCAGATGGCGGGTCTGGATGAAGTGGTCCCTTCTCAGAGTGGCGGGCAGGAGATCGGCCAACCCCCTGGTGTTCTGGGATGAAATCCTGCCTCCAGCTGATGCTTGTGGCCGGGGAGAAGGGGAGGCCCTTGGGAGGGGAGCCATGTTGGGGGAGGAGGGGGGGGGCTCCCCCTTAGGGAGGGCTGCCTACTGCCAGCCAGAGGGGAAGAGTCCTCAAAAACCAAATGTCCAGTGCCTGACATGGACTCCTCCTCCTCATGATTCTCCTCCTCCTCATGATTCTCCTCCTCCTCATGATTCTCCTCCTCCTCTTGAACCTCCTCCGCGGACTCCGGCCTTGTTGGGGGGGCCTCATTAGGCTGCTGTCCTGGGGATGGTGCGGTCAGGCCAGATGGCCCTGCACCCTCCTGCACATCTGTGGATGACACAAAACATTCACAGGTTGGAGGATCCACACACTTGCCACATATTCCCTTTCACCCCCTCCCCCACACATGCTACACACCTGATATTAAAAAAAATACTTACCTGGCACCACGGGCTCCGGACTTGAGTCAAAGCCGGGCAGGCCCTCAACTTCATGCCGATAAAAGGTCAGGGCCACCGCACGCTCCTCCGCTGTCAGCCTAATACGGCATGGTGGGCCCCCTCCTGTGCCCCTGGCATGGGCATGCATTCTGGCCAGCTTCTTTTTGACCAGACGCCGGAGGTCATTGATTTTTTTGTCAATCCCAGATCGGGTCCGTGTCTCCCCCTCCCCCGCTGAATTGACCTGCTCAGTGATCATATCCAAAATCTCCCTCCTCCTGGCCGGGTTGGTGTTGGCACTGTCCGGGCCGTGGAGGAAACGCCCATAATCGCTAATGGCCCGGGCAAGAATTCTTTTTTCCCCCACAGTAAAATTGAGCTTTCGCTTTCTCTCTGTCATACTTCCAAAAAAACTCACTCCCAGTCAACAAAAATCACTCACAAAAACAAGCACAACCAATCAAGCAAGAACACACACAAAGAGAAAACTAACACCCAAAAAATCACACTAGCACTCAGCAAGAAACAGTCACAAAAACAAACAGCAAAAAAACAGCAAGAAAACAAACGAACAGAAATATATCAAACAAACAGTCACTCAAACACTTATCAAAAAACACTTTCAAAGATCTACTAACAAACACTTGATCACACAGAACACTAATCTGACAACTATAAAACACAACGCAACGAACAACAGGACAAAGGCACTTGGTTAAATGGGAAGGGACGAAGGGATGTACTTTTGCAATGCAAGTGCATTTGTGTCTGTCTATTTATGCTGTTTGCGTAGTTCACAATGTTGCCCTAGTCCATTTCCAATTTCACTGATTGCGCCGCTCCAGAGTTGTGAGCATGCGCACAGCGGAGCTGACCATGGTCTCCTTCAAGCGCGCATGCGCGAGCCGGCCAGCCCTTCATTTGCATGGGGTCACGGCTCATTTCAATGTAACACGCCCACGTCCTTCCCAATTTGTATTACTCCGCCTTACGCCTCGGAAAAAACGTTACGCATGCGCAATTTTCTGCGCAAAAGCTACAAGAATAGGGTGATTACGCGGCAAAATTGCGCAAGTCTAACGTAAAGGCGGTGCGCTACACCGGTCCAATAATGCGCAGATGTACCTGAATCTGGGCCCAGGTCTATAGCCCGCCTAATCTGATCCTCGGCCTGTCTACCTGGAACAAATCCAACTTGGTCAATGTGAATGTATTGTGTTAAAAATGTATTGAATCTGTTCGCGTATATTTTGGCCAGAAGTCGTTATTGATCAAGGATATTAGGCGGTAATTGGCCACATCAGTATGGTCCTTGTCCGGTTTAGGTATCAAACATATGTTCACTTTGTTAGAGTCTGCTTCAAGGGCCGTGCCATTTCGTATTGCCATAAGAACTGGAGAAGATATGGGGCGGATAACAGAGCAGAATATTTCTTGTAATATGCTCTTCTATTGTGATTTCCCCCTCTAAAATCTCCCGATGGGGAGTTGAGAGGCAGGGGAGGGCAAGATCCTTAATAAAATGGTCTATGGGTCCAGTACATACATTCTTCTGTACATCATATAATGAGGAATGGTAGTCATGGAACAATTTCATAACCGTTTGTGGGTTTCGTGTCAGGGTGCCGTTCAGACGTTTAAGTTTAGGGATTTCCTTTGTGCGGACCCTGGGTATTAGGTTACGGGCTAACATTGTACCTGGTTTATCTTTTAGCGTGTAAAAGGAGGCTTGGGACCATCTAAGATTTTTTTCTGCCCTTGTCTTCAGACAGAGATTCAATTCTAGCCGGATAGAATCTAGTTTGTCTCTAAGGTCTAAATTTGGGTTTTGTTTATGTCGGGTCGGTAGGTGACAACTCTCTTTTTTTTCTTTATCGTGGATAACAGCATTTGAGTTTTTCTTGAGGCGGGATGCTATTTGAATCAGGTAACCCCTGATCGTGGCTTAGTGGGCCGCCCAGTTGATCACTGGAGAGGTACCTTCCGGTGTATTTGAGGCAAAATATTCTTTAAGGTGTTGTTCTTTATCAAAATGGACTGATGGATTACTCGAGTGATTCATTCAGTCTCCAAGGGGCAGGACCCCTGTGCACAGGATCACACAATGTCCAGAGCAAAGCGTGGTCTGACCATGTCACGTCTAATATCCTACTCGCCCAGAAAAGGGGCACCGTTTCAGGTTTGGTAAAAAAGTGATCTATTCTAGAATAGGTGCGATGAACGTTGGAGAAAAATGTGTATTTTTTCCTGGAAGGGTTAAGTTCCTTCCATATATCAATCAGATTGTGGTAGTGTATCATTTTTGCCAGTTTTGACCGAATTTTGGATAATGCCTAGCAGTAGACGATGGGCTTTTTGTCTTGTCAATGATAGTCTAGGGCTACATTGGAATCCCCCTGCTAAGAGTATCATCCCTTTCAGATCAGGAGACACAGTATGGACTTAAGGTTCTAAAGGAAGGAGGTTGACCTGAGTTGGGAGTGTAATAGGAGAGTAATGAAACTGGGGAGCCCGCCAGATGCGCTACCAGCAGTATATAGCGCCCTTCTGGATCACAAATCTTCCATTCCATCAAGAAAGAAACCCGCTTGGAAAAGCAGATCGCCACCCTCCCCGTCTTACCATGGGTCATTTGCCCATGGGGGTAGAAGTGGTGCAAAAATGTGGGGTTGTAGGTCCATTCGCTACTTTTTAAAGCAGTGGGAAGTAACATGTCTGGCTATGTACTTAAAGAATGTGGTGTAGACATCAAAAATCTAAATTAGATGGCGAGTGGATGGGAGGTTTGTGAAAAATTTAAGGAAAAATTGCCCCAAATATATGGACAAACCAGACATGATGAATTTATGAATGCTAAGCAAGTGAAAGCGGAAGCAGCAGGTGCTTATTGGACGTGGTTTAGCGATATGGCTGAGGAAGTAGGCCTTAAAATAGAGGAAGAGAAGGCGGGAGAAACTGCAAATCCATCTGCACAACTGGTGAAACAAAGGTTTCCTGATGGTTGAAAGAAAAGCCGTTTACATCAAGGCCTGAGGCAGGCAATGGGCCAGATTCACGAACACTTGCGCTGGAGTATTTGGATATGCGCCGCGTAACTGTGCTGATGCGCCGACGTTTCTATGTGCCCGTACCCACCAAACTAGATGCGCCCAATAACGGCTCATTTGCGACCGGCGGAACGTTCCGACGCCAGAGTATCGTCAGCGTTTATTTTCGCTGGGCGCATCAGTCGCGCCCATTGATTTCCCCTGCAAATATGCAAATGAGGGAGATTTCCCAATTCACGAACGGATTAGCACCATACGCTGGCTACATGCGCCGCGCGTATCTGATCCGTCCAGCGCAAAGTTATTTCTACAAAAGGCTGCTTTATCTTTACTCCAGACGGTCACAGGTCAGCAGGAGAGCAGCTACAGCAGCGTTACCGATGATAGGAGCTTGCTGAGCACCCCCACTTGCAAGGACAACACCTCTGTGTGCCAACATGCCAGGGGCACTCGTGGTCCTAGAACTACTGATGGGTCCCCTGGAACCAAGAAGGCGGGCACGTGAGAGGATATACCGCACTCGTATGAACCTCTTTGGCATGGGGGATGAGGAGGTGTATCGCCTCTTCAGATTCAGCCCTGATGCAATACTTGAACTAACCACAACCCTGCAGGATGACATCACCAGCAAGACACACCGATCACAAGCAGTGCAGCCACTGGTGAAGGTCCTGGCAACACTCCATTTCCTTGCAAGTGGATCATTCCAGCGTACAAGTGGAGTGGTGGCTGGGATGTCACAATCCTCCATAAGCAGATGTGTGCACCAGGTTGTCCCTGCAATCCTCAGACGCATGTCCAACCAGTTCATCAGACCCACCACTGAGGAGCTGCGGCAGAAGGCAATGACAGATTTCTACAACATTGCCAGATTCCCACGCACTGTGGGGGCCATTGATTGCACACATGTGGCCCTACAGCCCCCCAGTGCCACAGAGCACATATACCGCAATCGGAAGCATTGGCATTCCATCAACGTACAGGTGATAGCCGATGCCCAACGCCTCATATGGCACGTCCGTGCCAAACACCCCGGGTCCAGCCATGACAGTTTCATATACCGTCAGAGCCCCATCCCAGCAGAATTTAACCAGAACATGTATGGGGACAGCTGGCTGGTTGGTGAGTGACATGGGAGTCAGGCATGACTATCCCCTCCCGTCATGCACAACAGAAATCGCACATGCATGACTAACATTCTCCTGTCTTTTACCTTACAGGTGACTCTGCATATGCATTGGGACCCCATCTAATGACTCCTTTCCGGAACCCCCAAACCAGAGGAGAGAGAAAATACAATGAAGCACACATCAAAACCCGTGCAGTGGTTGAGCAAACATTTGGGCTCCTGAAGTCCCGTTTCCGCTGCCTGGATAAGTCTGGGGGGGCCCTATTGTATTCCCCTACCTTTGTGTGTCAGATCATCGGTGCATGTTGCATACTACATAACTTTGCTATGAAAAAAGGCCTGCATATTGACATACGTGATGACCTGACCCCCGACCCACACAGTCCCCCCCTGCCAGAGGACACCCAGTCTGCTGATGGAAGAGCAGTCAGGAGGGTCCTCGCCGTAGGCATCTTTGGACACTAAACCAAAACATTAATTACACAGACAGTGCACGCGTGTACACCACTGATGTCCCTAGATCACACACACCACATGCACATCGCATTGGATTAGCCCAAGTCCAGCATGTAGGAGTTGGGAGCAGTAACGCCAGCGTCAAGGCCCCAATGATGTCACTGTCCATTCACACACCTTTCACACGTCATTCATACAGCCGTGGGGTTCACTTCACCACCACGGCCGAGGGTGACACCCCTTACTTTCAGGAGTGCCACCCTCTCACATTCACACACCATTCACACTGTCCCCTGCACTCCTGACCGTGTGCAGTACAAAAATAAATTAGAAAGATCATATCCTGATCAATACAAGAAAAATAATCTCATAACCTGAGAAAAAAAAAAATAAACTCATGACCTGAGTATGTCAAAAATAATAATATAAAACCAGCAACAAAAAAAAGGCCTCATCGGGGATGCCGGGGGCTTCTTCTGGGGGCCCCTCTCTGGCTCCGCAGCTGCCTGGATGGAGTGGGTGGGGGTGGGGGGGCATCTGGAGGTGGCTGATCCCCAGGTGGGCCACTCCTGGCAGGTGTGGCCTGCGTGCCCTCCAAGGCCCTGGCTATCCGTCCAAGGTATGTGTTCATCTGGGCCTGCATCCGGAGCTGACGGGTCATCTGGTAATGCTGGGCCCGCCGACTCAGCCTCCCCTGCTCACGGATGGCAGCACTGTTCCCATGGATGGCAGCAGTGTTGGCCTGGACGGCTGCAGTAAGGTGCTGGATATCCCCCTGCACCTCCCCCAAAGTGGTGACCACTGCAGCGCAGTTAGAGCTGACATCCTGCACTGCGTTGCTGAGGTTGGCAACGGAGCCCAGGCTGTCAGACACTTTCTGCAAGTGGTCCGCTATGGCCCCCATTTGTTCTGTCTGTCTGGCGTGATCCCTCGCCAACTGGTCCTGGACACCATCAGACACCCCCCTGGTCTTCTGGGTCGCCTTCCTGGGGCCCGAAGATGGATGTCCTCGGGTGGAAGGTGTCGCCCTTGAGGGGCTTCCAAGGATGGGGGAGGGGACGACAGACGGGCCAGGAGAAGGGGAGGAGACAGACAAGACTAATGAAAAGTCCTGCTCTGCCACAGCAGGATCTTCCACAACCACCTCGGCAGGTGTGGTGTGGCCACTCTCCTCCTCCACAACCTCTTCACCACCCAGTGGCTCGGGCACATGATGGCGTGGGGGGGATGGGGTGGAATGCAGGCTGACAGATGATGGCCCAGCTCCGTCATCTGTGGATGACACAAAGCAGACACATGTTGGTGGTCCCACACACTTGGCACATGTCCCCCCCCCACCCCCCCAAATGCAAAACATCAAATAGGGGATTATAAAACACTTACCTGTCCTTGTGCCTTCCTCCACGGAGTCATAGCCTGCGACCCCCTCCACCTGCTCCCTCTCCAGGCAGCGAGCAACCACCTCCTCCTCTGCGGTCAGGGTGACAGGACATGGGGGACCACCACCTGTGCCCCTCTCATGCCTCCTGATGGAGGCCACCTTGTCCCTCACCTTGCGCCGCAGGTCATTTATTTTCTTTTGTATGTCCCCAGCAGTCCGGGTGGAGTAGCCCAGGACATTGACCCTGGCAGCAATCGACTCCAGGATGCCCTGCTTCCTCTCCCGGCTGGTCTTGCGGCTTTTTTGGCCATGGAGAAATTCATTCTCCGTCTCCATAGCCGAGATAATGACAGAGACCTCCTGGGTATTAAAATTGAGGTTCCTCCTCTCTCTGGGGGTAGCGGGAGCAGCCATTACAGAGCAAAAGTATCTTCCCTGGGGTGGGGGAAACGGAACTACTTTTGCGCCGGAATGGCGTTTCCGCCAGCGCTTTTAAGCGCCCAGCGGAACGCATTGCGCTGACGTTTCCCAGGAAGTGGTGCCGACGGAAGTTGTGAGCATGCGCACAAGGGGGCGAGGGGAGCCGCACTCACTGCGCATGCTCCGTGGATGATGCGCTGAACGTAAGCCTCTGCGCCGGCCTCCGCCCATCATTTACATATGATCACACCCACTTCCACTTGCGTCGGGTTACGCCAGCGCATTATCGTTACTCTGGCGCAAGTTTACGCGCAACTGCTATGTGAATTACAGGAATTGCGCTGAAAGGGTCTTCAGAGTAACGTAAATGAGAAGCGTTACTCCAGAGGAAAGATACTCTCATCTACCTGAATCTGGCCCAATATGTCTATTCGAGACCTCCTGCCTATCCTGTTATCCATAGAAAACAGGATTAACCAAAAAGACAGCAAACCCAAGGTTATGTAGATGGGGAAGCAGAGAGGAAGAGGCAAAGGCAATATCCGAAATCATGGCAACTAGGGACCAATTATATGCTACAATTGTAAAGGGGAAGGACACATAGCCAAATTCTGCCATCTTCCTGACCGTAGACTGGAAAGGAGCTTAGAGGCACCTCATGCTGATCCTAGCTCTCTGCCAAAAGCAGTGGATCAGGCATAGGAAAATGGCATACCAGTATCCTATCATGTTAAATAGGGGAGACAATGGTCCCGAGGCCAGAGTAAAATTATTTTTACACTAACTCCCTTATCCTGGAGGAGGAACCAAATGAACCTGTTTAATAGATAGTGGTGCAAGCCAAAGTGTTTTTAATATTGAGGACTTACCTCCAGGATTATTATCTACAATTGTTATCTCCTGGCTTGCTCGCCAAAACTGTTACGAAATTATTTCTGTTTTTTAGCGTCCCAATCAGAAATAATTCCATAACAAAATATTCAAGATCATTTTAATTTCCGTGCACAAAAATCAAACAAACTTTGCATCATTCTCATGTAAAGCGGCACAATTAATCGTTAAAAAATCACGATCTCGATTCAACCCCCCTCACTATTTTAATCCAGCATTTCTTTAATTCCACGTAACATGTGCAGAACTCAGAGCTGTCAAAAAAAAAAAAAGCCAGCAAATGGGAGAAACAATGTAACATTTAGTTCTTTTAGATCAAAGGGAAGAACTTCAGTCTGTAAATGAGGGCAGTTTAACCACTTAAAGACAGACTTTTTTTCTGACACTTGTTGCTTACAAGTAAAAATCTGTATTTTCTGCTAGGGCCCCCAAACATTATATATTATGAGAGACCCTAGAGAATAAAATGGCAGTTGTTGCAATATTTTATGTCACACTGTATTTGCGCAGCGGTCAACCAAAATTATTTGGGAAAAATACATTTCTATTAATTAAAAACTAAGCCCAATTCTTTTGTATAATGTCAAAGATGATGTTACACCGCGAGATTCGTAATCTTTATTCTAAGCACAAAATTTGTGATTCTCATTTTAGCCAGAATCGTGCAGCTCTATACTCAAGTTCCACTTTGGGTCAGCTATGCCCTTGCCCTCCTTTCTACATAGTCTTTCCTTTGGCTTCCACCATCTGGGCACAAAGTATTTTGTAGTCATATTACTTCCCATTCTCTCAAAGTGTGGGATTCAGGTAAATATTCCTGTAAACTTCTCGTCATTCGTTCTCCTGTTTGGGACTTTCCTAGAAACTTTGCGTTGTGGCAGAGTGCAAAATTGACCCGTTTATATGATCTTTTCTGTCCAAGATTTAAGTAATTTAAATCCCTCAAAAACTGCATATCAAATTTATGAAAAAAAAGGTCTACCTATGTCTAATTGTAGATCATACATTTGTACTCGGAGTCTCAGGTGATCGTGCTAGGGAAAGGTCCTAGGGGAAAACAGGGAAATTGATCTGAGGTGGGAAAGTGACCTGAGGTGTGCCGGGGTCACGTGGTCAGTATGCCTAAAAGGGGGCATACCCAAGTAGAAGTAAAAGAAGAAATAGCAATAAAAAACGGGATGGGTGGGTGGGACACAAGAAAACCGACGCCCAGAAGGAGGATGGAGGGCGGGTTTAAATACCTCCCGACTCCTCCTACAAATCCAGGCTGACCTTCGGTCAGCCTTTCACTTGTACTCGGAGTCTCAGGTGATCGTGCTAGGGAAAGGTCCTAGGGGAAAACAGGGAAATTGATCTGAGGTGGGAAAGTGACCTGAGGTGTGCCGGGGTCACGTGGTCAGTATGCCTAAAAGGGGGCAAAAAATAAAACAGTAGGATGAGCTAGCCAAGAGATTCGAAATGAAAGTAACTGTATGCAACCACAAGCCCCCAACGTAAGAATGCCTGTGACAGACATGTGGAGCCGACATATGTCCGGAAAAGAAAGCTGACTATCGCCAATCTAACTTCTCAACAACGAGAATACAGACCCCTCGACGAATGGCAGCAGAAACTGCACCTGTACTGCAAGCACGGCCCAGAGAGGATATTGAAGTTCTACCCTGGTTAAGCAGCAGGGAATGGCTACGAGTCATGCCCTGTGCTAGCAAAGAAGGGAGTACTAGGAAAAGTAAAGTGGCCTATCCCCGAGTACATCCACAAAAGTCTAGTGCCCAGACTGTCCTGGGCCCAGCTTGAAAACCCGTTTGAGCTGAAAGTGGCAAAAGAAGCAAAAAAGGCAAGTAGGAACTGAATGTCAGTGAGAAAAAGAACCCAGGACTTGAAGATCAAGCTCTGTCTGTAAAAAAGAAGGCTGTATCAGGAGTTTCAAGGAGAGCGTGCTACCATGCATAGAATTCGTAACCGGAGAAAAACGGATGGCGGCAAACTCTGCGATATCTGCTGCCCCTGACATGAAATCTGCAAAGAAGAACAACATCGTTAAAAACATAATCAACCAGCCCCAACTCACCTTAGGAAAAGGAAAAATACCTACCTCCCTTACCCCTACCTACGTAGGTGTCCGTGACTAACACACGCAGTAACGTACAGCAGGAACGAAAATGTAGCGGAAGACTGAAATGTGTCAGTCTCAAGAAACTAGCAAGGCTGAGCAACCTGAGGCAAATCAGGCCAATTAAAAACGTAACACTCAAGCCTATGAACCTGAAGACGTGTCAGGCAAGTGATGTAAGTAGTGAGATAATGTGACGTATGAACGTGATGAAAGCCGTGAGAAGCGGATGAGGGGACTTGCCACTGCACAAGCCAATTAGAAACGAACATCTCAATCCGTCAGTACCCGTAGACGTGACAGGTAACCAGCAGTGGAGAGTGGCCATGAACAAATATGAATGCACAGACTACGAAAATAAAATGTAGGTAAGTGTGGACTAATGCAGCTGGACTGAGAATGAGACAAACCCATGAATTGCAAAGGCCGAGCAACCTGAGGCGTAGCAGGCAAATTAAAAACGTACACTCAGGCCCGATGAACCTGAAGACGTGTCAGGTCATAGTATGTCGAGATGCATGAAACGTATGAGAAACGGATGAGGAGACTTGCCACCGTACAAGCCGATTAAAAACGATCATCTCAATCCGTAAGCACCCATAGACGTGATAGGTGACCCCCCCCAGCGGTGAAACGCCATGAATCTACAATGATGATATCAAACTACCAACTAGAAACCATCACGACTGAAACCTATATGATAGACCTGAAGTTGCATGAGCGACAGGAAGTAGCATGAGAGACATAAGCACCCGAGCACACGAATAGCATGAGAAGTAAAAAAGCATGAGAAGTGAATAGTACGAGAAACGTGAATAGTACGAGAAACGTGAATAGAACGAGAAACGTGAATAGAACGAGAAACGTGAATAGAACGAGAAACGTGAATAGAACGAGAAACGAAAAAACATGAGAAACACGAATAGCATGAGAAGCGTAATACACTTGAGAACATAATACCCAGAACAGCGTAAACGTATGAGAAGCATAATCGTATGAGAAGCGTAAACCTATATGATAGACCTGAAGTTGCATGAGAGACATAAGCACCCGAGCACACGAAATAGCATGAGAAGTAAAAAAGCATGAAACGTGAATAGTACGAGAAACGTGAATAGTACGAGAAACGTGAATAGTACGAGAAACGTGAATAGTACGAGAAACGTGAATAGTACGAGAAACGTGAATAGTACGAGAAACGTGAATAGTACGAGAACTGTGAATAGTACGAGAAACGTGAATAGTACGAGAAACGTGAATAGTACGAGAAACGTGAATAGTACGAGAAACGAAAAAACATGAGAAACACGAATAGCATGAGAAGCGTAATACACTTGAGAACATAATACCCAGAACAGCGTAAACGTATGAGAAGCGTAATCGTATGAGAAGCGTAAACGTATGAGAAGCGTAATCGTACATAGATACATTAATAACCAATAACTGCATCACAACTAAAACCTGCAAGAGAAACGTAAATACGAGAAAACATGAATAGCATGAGAAACGTAACGTAAAACGCACCGTAGAAACGTAAAATTGTCTGAGGAACGAAAAAACATGAGACATAACTGCATGAAACAATGTAAAATAGCATGAGAACATAACTAGCCTGAGAAACGCGACACATGAAAGTGCAACGCACAAGAACATGACTAGCGTTAGAAACGTAATCGCAAGGGAACATGACCAGCCTGAGAAACGTGATCGCCTGGGAACCGTAACTAGCTCGAGAAATGTGCACATGAGAAATGAAAACACGAGTAAACCATGAGAAACGTAATCACATGAGAACATGACATCCTGAGAAACGTCACGCAATCACATGAGAACGTAACCGCATGAGAAACGCAACGCATGAAAAAAGTGATCGCCTGAGAACCATGAGAAACGTAATCACATGAGAAACGAGATACCATGAGAAACATAATTGCATCAGTAACAAACACATGAGCCGTAATCGCATGAGAAACGTAATCACATGAGGAACCATGAGAACGCAATTGCACGAGAAACTATGAGAAACGTAACCGCATGAGAAACGCGATTGCATGAAAAACAAAGTCGTATGAAAAAACGTAAACGCATCCGAAACAAACTCACATGAGAACATAAAACCATAATCGCATGAGAAACAAACCCGCATGAAAACCGCAATCGCACCAGAAATGTAATCGCATGAGAACATAATACCATGGGAAACGTAATCGCATGGAAACATAGTCGCATGAAAAACAGTCGCCTGAAAAATGTAATCGCATCAGAAACATGATACCATGGGAAACGTAATCATATCAGAAACATAATACCATGGGAAACATAGTCGCATTGGGAAATGGAGTCGCATGAAAAAACATAGTCGCATGAAAAAACGTAGTCGAAATAGAAACATACCATGGGAAACGTAGTCGCATGGGAAACGTAGTCACATGAAAAACGTAATAGAGTCAGAAACATACCACGGGAAACGTAGTCGCATGGGAAGCGTAACCGCATGAGAAGACACCATGAGAAACGTAATCGCATGGAAACGTAGTCGCATGAAGAAAAAAAAAAAAAAAAAAAAAAAAAATCGCATCAGAATACCATGGGAAACGTAATCGTATCAGAAACATAATACCATGGAAAACATAGTTGCATGGGAAACGTAGTCGCATGAAAAACGTAATCGAGTCAGAAACATACCATGGGAAACGTAGTCGAATTAGAAACATATACCATGGAAAACATAGTCGCATGAAAAACGTAGTCGCATGAAAAACGTAGTCGCATGAAAAACGTAATCGAGTCAGAAACACACCATGGGAAACAGTCACATGGGAAACATGATACCATGGGAAACAGTCGCATGGGAAAGATAGTCGCATGGGAAGACACCATGAGAAACGTAATCGCATGAGAAACGTTACACATGAGGACCGTGATCGCACATGAACATGATTGCATGAGAAACATAATCGCATGAGAACTACCATGCGAAACGTAATCGCATGAGAACCACCATGAAAACCGTGATTGCATGAGAAACGTAACACGATGACCACGATCGCACGCGAATAATCGCATGAGGACATCACTAGCATAAGAAACACATTGCAGGACGACATTACTAGCATAAGAACACATAGCATGAGGACATAACTAGCATGAAAAACGTAATCGCCTGACATGAATCGCCTGACATGAATCGCCTGACATGAATCGCCTGACATGAATCGCCTGACATGAATCGCCTGACATGAATCGCATAACATGAATCGCATAACATGAATCGCATAACATAAGAGAAACGTAACCATCAGAAGAACCTTAACTAGCAGGAGAAACTCAGAAACTTTGACGGGGAGCCCTCAGCGCCCACTGGGCTGTCACTGGGAGACATGTGTCACAGGGGAGGAAACAGGCCGTGCTGGGGAAGATGCTCCTTCAGCCAAACAGCGCCCAGCTACATGACACAGCTAGGAGGAAGCAGAGTGCGGACAGGGAAAGCACATGCCCACACACCCGACCCTCCCCCTGCACCGGGATGCGACCTCCGATGCTGACTGAGCCCACCAAACTAACGCACCTGACCCAACCAACATCCCACCATGTGAGGTACTAGACTAGCTTGAGGAGCCATGGAGCGGGTGACGTCATTGGAGCAAACGGGGGGCAGGAGGAACAGGCGGGCAGTCTCCATGGAGCCCTGTACCACGTGGACGTGGGTGCCCGGAGGAGTGAGAGGGAGGGAGGACGGCTGGCTCCCCTCTCACCGAGTATTCCCGGAGGAGCAGGAGGGAGAATGGAGGGACCCCCCACAGCGTGAGCCCGAGTGGAGAAGCAGGCGTCCCCTATGATGCTGACAAGGTCCTGGCTGACATTGTGGACAGCCCCCCCAATGGTGCCTGCCACAACTACAGACCTGCACCCCCCCTTTAAGCATCGGGAGAAGCGGGGGGGGCGGTTGGGGTGAGCGGTGCTCAGCTGACAGAGGAGGATGGGGTACAGCCAGTCCGGTCCGCTGGGAATCCTGAGGAGAGCACAATGGACACCTGCAGCAGCTGCCTCCATTGCTCTGGACAGAAACAGGAAGTGATGTGCAATACCCAGAAACCCCACACACAAGAAAACCAACGCCCAGAAGGAGGATGGAGGGCGGGTTTAAATACCTCCCGACTCCTCCTACAAATCCAGGCTGACCTTCGGTCAGCCTTTCACTAGTAGGGAAAATATATGGTATAACATGTCTAGAAGTTTAATGTTCTAGCAGCTGAAACGAATTATACAGTGCAAATGCATTGGTATCTAGTTCCATACTATCTATCCCACATAATCCCGAGTTACCCCTCTACTTGCTTTAGGGCAGAGGCGTATCTAGTGAAAATAGCGCCTATGGCAAGCACTGAAACTGCGTCCCTATCAAAACATTTAAAACTCATCTTTCAGATAACCTTAACAAAAAAAAACAGCTAACAAAACTACAAGTCAAGCTCTTTAATTACCCCTTACACCAGAGTCAATAGCGTTACATCTTATATCACAGTTCCCCCCTTAGAGTTCCCAGAGAGCCCACCTTACATCGGAATCCATAGAGTTCCCCTTCACACTGGGAAATCTGATCTAAAGAATGCTGTGGACTCTGGCGTCATCTTTATATACACTGCAGGGGTGGGGGGGGCGATCTCTGCAGACTGGGGTGTAGGGGGGTCTCTGATGTGAGGGGGTATCTGGTTATCACAGAGTCCAAAGATCCCACTTACATTAGTGTCCCCCTTTACCCCAGATTCTGCAGAGTCCCCCCTAAAGCAGTGTGCCAGACAATAAGTATTTCTAGACAGGGGTCAGGTCAGCCATGGCAGCCCTGTAACAGCACAGAGCCTTTTACTTTATATGACCAGCCCTCCCTACACAGTAGGTGTGCGCATTTCTCCACCTCCATGGGACTAAAAATTCCAGCATAGTAGGCTGTGCTCTTATTTCTCTGCTGCTCCCCAGTCCCCCACACAGTGTGACTGAGAATGATGACTGCACTGATATACAAGAGGACACCCTCTCCCTGCCTGCTGCAGTGCTGCACAAACCCAGCCACTGCCAGAGTCTGTGCCCCCTTTACCAGAGACCAAGGCCGCTGTTAGATATCATGGGGCCCCATACAGCCTGCCTGATGGGGCCCATGACCCCACCCCTGGGCCCATCCCTGGCCCTGCCCTAACCTCAAAAAAATAATTCAGCTATCTTCAAGTGATCTGTATCATTCCTTGTGTTACCTTGGGTAGTGACATATCCTCTTTATGAAGAAATTTGGGTTTATTAGACCCATTAATCCCTTCTCTGCCCTCCAAGGCATAGTGGCTGTTTTCTTAGCTGGTACCAGCCAGGTAAACACAGAAACGATACTGGAAGGGATGAAATCTTCATATCTTATGGCAGCCCTCAAAAATTCCACTCGCCTGCTCACGATTTGCGAGTGGAATTTCATTCAGGGCAAGTAAGGAGCGGGGGTGGACCAGGCTGATCGTTTCCTGGCTGAAGCGATCAGCCAGGAAACTGTCAGCCAGAGGACACACAGCGGCAGGACCGGACTGCCCTGGCGCCGCTCTGAGCAGAGGTGGAGGAGGCTGCGGCGCTCCCCTCCCTTTCTCTCTCCTCCTGTTATGTTTTATTGCACACATAGCGGGGATTGTCATGCTGTGTGGGGATTGTCACTCTGTGTGTGCAGGGATTGTCACGCTGTGTGTGCGGGGATTGTCACGCTGTGTGTGATGAAGCTGGCTGTGTCTGTTCGGCACGCTGTGTAGCAAGGTCCCGCCTAGACCAGCGTTTGTTAAAGTATCAGGCTATGAAACTAGCCATCTAGAGGTGTGGGACCTTGTTACACTGCGCGCCGGGGGGAGGGGGGGGGCGTTTGTTTTGCTCGCCCGCTGAGGAAATGCAAAGCCTCAGGAAAAGAAAACACATGTAATACGCTGGAAGGGAAAGTCAGCTGACCAGCTGACACCAATGCAGTGAAGGGGGAGGAGCTCTCCCCTCTGAAGGAGATCCCATGACACAGGAGCATCCCTGGAGGCATGGGAGTAACGATGAAGAGGAAGAACTGACTGACAAAATAAGTGACATAATAGTCAGTGCAGCTGATCCCAAACTGCCTCTTACTGACCCCACTCACCACCACAGATCTTATCCCTATCCTCCCCACCACCATCACCTCTGCCTCTGGCTCTTACTGCCAACCCCACCAACATCGAACTCGCCACTGATACCACCACCACCACCACCGATGTCACCACCCCTGCCACTGATCACACCCACAACCACCGATGTCACCACCCCTGCCACTGATCCCACCCACCACTACCGATCCCACCACAACCACTGATCCCACCTCCCCATACGTCACCACTGCCAGTGATCTTACCTCCTTCACAGCCACCACTGATCCCACCACCACCATGATTCCACCACTGATCCCATCACCCCTCGCCGATCACTGCCAGTGATCTAACCCCCCTCACAGCCACCACTGATCCCATCCCCCCCATCACTGCTGCCACTCACCCCATTCAACCCACCACCACTGATCCCATCCCATTCCCCCATCACTGCTACTATCGCTCAGATTGAATGGAAGAGCCTTTATTGCCATTAACTACATACAAGCGGGGAAGAGTTGATATTCCAGCAAGCCGAATTAGAAAAACGAATCCCTCCATTTTACAGCATCCTGGACCCCTGTGTTTGATCTCATGGGGCCCAAAAAAAATATAATTTAGACTACAAAGGAGCTATGGCCTGCAGGGAGAGGGGAAAGCATGAAAAATGTGCCTGTATCAAGAGGATCAGTCTCAGCATAAGGCACTGGCAGTACAGCCGTCCCTCCTGTTGGGCAGGTGGCTGGGCTCTGCTTTTGCACTGATAGGATCTCGAGTCAGAAGACCTGTGAGGAGACACCTCCTGACTGAGTCCAGGTGTCCTGTCGAGAAATACACCGGCCCGATGCCACCGCTATAGTCCTGGCTATAGCATTCCTGACAGCAGGCGGAGAAGTGATATTCAGCTGTCAGGGCTGCTGTAGCCGGAACTATAGAGGTAGCATCGGGAAATGCCTGCTTACTCCGCGACCAGTGACTGCACTAACAGGAGTAAGAAATGAGAAATAGTCCCACTTGCAGCGCTGCCGTTGTCCATTAGCAAAGGTGCTGAAAAGGAGATTCAGCCTATGCTTGGAAGCCTGGAGGGAAGAAGAAACCATCAGACCCTGGTAAGTGCATTGCTGCCAAGCCACTCACCAGTGCCCGCTTAATTTTTGCGCCCATGGCACTTTCCATGGCTGCCATACCCTAGATACGCCCCTGCTTTAGGGGTTGTTCAGAACTTAGTACATTTAGATACTATACACTATACACATATTGACAAAAGTATTGGGACACCTACCTTTACATGAAATGTAATGGCATCACAGTCTTAGTCTGTAGGTTTCAATATTGTGTTGGCCCACCCTTTGCAGCTATAACTGCTTCACCTGTTCTGGGAAGACTGTCCACAAGGTTTAGGAGTGTGTTTATGGGAAAGTTTGACCATTCTTCCAGAAGCGCATTTGTGAGGTTAGACACTGATGTGGACGAGAAGGCCTAGTTTGCAGTCTCTGCTCTTATTCATCTCAAAGATATTCTATCAGGTTTAGGTCAGGACTTCTGTGCAGGCCAGTCAAGTTCCTCCACCCCAGACTCGCTCATCCATGTCTTTATAGACCTTGTTTGTGCACTGGTGCGCAATTATGTTGGAAAAGGAAGGGGCCATCCCCACACGGTCCCCACTAAGTTGGGAGCATGAAATCCAAAATGTCTTGGTATGCCCCCTTGTGTCCACCCACCATCAGTGTCCCCCTGTGTCCTCCACCCACCATCTGTGTCCTCCTGTGTCCTCCACTCACCCACCATCAGTGTCCCCCTGTGTCCTCCACCCACCCACCATCAGTGTCCCCCAGTGTCCTCCACCCACCCACCATCAGTGTCTTCCACCCACCATCGGTGTCCCCCTGTGTCTTCCACACACCATCAGTGTCCCCCTGTGTCTTCCACCCACAGTGTCCTCCTGTGTCTTCCACCCACCCACCCACAGTGTCCCCCTGTGTCTCATGTCCCCATGTGTCTAACAAGTGTCCCCCTGTGTCTACCACCCACCCACAGTGTCCCCCTGTGTCTCATGTCCCCGTGTGTCTAACACCCACCCACCCAGTGTCCCCCTGTGTCTACCACCAACCCACCCACAGTGTCCCCCTGTGTCTTCCACCCACCCACAGTGTCTTCCACCCACCCACAGTGTCCCTCTGTGTCTAACACCCACCCACAGTGTCCCTCTGTGTCTTCCACCACAGTGTCCCTCTGTGTCCTACAACCATCCACCCACAGTGTCCCCCTGTGTCCTACAACCACCCACCCACAGTGTCCCCCTATGTCCCACATTCACCCACCCACAGTGTCCCCTGTTTCCTACAGTGTCCCCCTGTGTCTTCCACCCACCCACAGTGTCCCCCTGTGTCTTCCACCCACCCACAGTGTTCCCCTGTGTCTTCCACCCACACACCCACGGTGCCTCCCCGATTGCTGCCCTGAGAGACACTCTGCTGAGTCAAGAGGATCCCAGTGCTCTGCTGTGTGCCCTGTGTTTTAGTTTGTGCCCTGCTATTTGCCCTACTGCATGACCCGTGGCCTGTGATGTGCCCATGCCCTGTGATGTCCCCTGCTGTGTAGCACCAGGTTGTGCCATACTGTGTGCCACGTGCCCTGTGATGTGTCCTTTGCCATGCTATGTGCCCAATGCCCTGCTGTGTACCGCCTCATGTGACCTACTGTGTGCCCTGTGATGTGCTGTGCTGCGTACTCCCTGATGAGCCCTGCTGTGTGCCCCATGCCCTGTGATGTGCCCTTCTGTGTACTGCCTAATGTGCCCTGTGACCCATGATGTTCCCTACTGTGTGCCCTGAGATGTGACCTACTGTATGCCCCATGCCCTGTGATGTGCTCTGTGCCCTGCTATGTACTCCCTGATGTGCCCCCTGCTTTGCTGTGTACCCCCTGATGTACCCTACTGTGTGCCCCATGCCTTGTGATGTGCCCTGCTGTGGACTGCCAAATGTGCCCTGTTTCCAATGATGTGCCCTACTGTGTGCCCTACTGTGTGCCCCATGCCCTGTGATGTACCGCATGCCCTGCTGTGTACCTCCTGATATACCCTGTGATGTGCCCCGCTGTGTACCCCATGATGTGCCTACTGTGCGCCCCATGTCCTGCTGTGTACCCCCTGATGTTCCCTGTGCCCCCTGTGATGCACCATGCTGTGCTCAATAATGTGCCCTGCTGTGTACAGCATAATAAACCTTGCTGTGTGCCCTGTAATGTGCCCTGCTGTGTGCCCATGCCCTATGATGTGCTCTACTGTGTGTCCTTTGATGTGCCCCATGCCCTGTGATGTTCTCAGTGCCCTGGTGTGTACCGCCTGATGTGCCCTACTGTGTGCCCTGTGATGTTTTCAGTGCCCTACTGTGTACCCCATGATGTGCCCCATGTCCTGTGTTGTTCCCTGCTGTGTACCCTTTGATGTCTTGATGTGCCCTGCTGTGGGCCCCATGCCCTGTGATGTGCCTGTGCCCTGCTGTGTGCCCCCATGATTTATGTCGGTGGGACTTTGTGTTGGTGTGGCTGGGGACCCCAAGATCTTCTATTGCCCGGGTGCCCCATGAGTTGTCAGTCCGCCCCTGATAAAAACACAGATGAGCAAGTGTGGGGTAGAGGAACTTGACTGGCCTCAACCCAATAGAACACCTTTGGGATGAATTAGAGCGGAGACTATGAGCCAGGCCTTCCCGTCCACATCAGTGCCTGACCTCACAAATTTGCTTCTGGAAGAATGGCCAAACATTCCCATAAACACTCCTAAACCTTGTGGACAGCCTTCCCAGAAGACTTGAAGCTGTTTATAGTTTCAAAGGGTGGGCCAACTAAATATTGACCCTATGGACTAGACCCTCTTATAATTTAAACGAGTAGCAATGGAAGACAGGCTGCAACAGTGAGGATATCCTAAAGATATAGTTCATAGAGATTGTATCAACTTACATAATGATAATAAAATTAATATTTCAAGTCACAGAATGCCCTTCATCTCTCAACTTCATAACATTTCTAAAAAGATAAATAACATCAATAAACTCTGGTCAGTTTTGAAAAACCGTTACCCTTCGTTCCCAGAATTTTACCATCCCCCTCTACCCTCATACCATAGAGGGAGGACTGTAAAATCTTACCAATACTCTACACCCACTCCTTGTGTGACTTTTTTAGGTCCTAAAGTGTACTAGTATGATTAAGGGCAAAGGTTTCTCTCATCCCCAAAAAGGTTATGACGTATTAATTAAAGATTATTACACCTCCCAATCCTCATGTTATATACATCATCAAGTGCCCCTGTGGCCTCCTTTATGTAGGGGAGACCACACAGAAAATAAAAGATTGTGTAGCAAGATACAAATATTCCATCAGGGATAAGTTGGATAAATTACCACTAGCTAGACACTATATAAAAAAATAAAAAAAAAGACATGCAGTATAGCAACTTAGATTTATAGTAATTGATGATGTATCTAAAAATAGACGTAGAGGTAATGGGAAATTAGAGTTGAGAAAAAGATTTTAAAGGTTAACCACTTAAGACCCGGACCTTTAGGCAGCTAAAGGACCTGGACAGTTTTTGCGATTCGGCACTGCGTCGCTTTAACTGACAATTGCGCGGTCGTGCGACGTAGCTCCCAAACAAAATTGGCGTCCTTTTTTTCCCCACAAATAGAGCGACTATTTTGAAAAAAATTCTATATTTTTTACTTTTTGCTATAATAAATATCCCCCAAAAATATATTAAAAAAAACATTTTTTTTCCTCAGGTTAGGCCGATACGTATTCTTCTACATATTTTTCGTAAAAAAAAAAATCGCAATAAGCGTTTATTGATTGGTTTGCACAAAAGTTATAGCGTTTACAAAATAGGGGGTAGTTTTATGGCATTTTTATTAATTTTTTTTTACTAGTAATGGCGGCGATCAGCGTTTTTTTTCAGTACTGCGACATTATGGCGGACACTTCGGACACTTTTGACAAATTTTTGGGACCATTGTAATTTTTTTTAGCGATCAATGCTATAAAACTGCATTGGATTACTATAAAAATGCCATTGGCAGTGAAGGGGTTAACACTAGGGGGCAGGGAAGGGGTTAAGTATGTTCCTGGGTGTGTTCTAACTGTATGGGGGGGTGGACTCACTAGGGGAAATCACTGATCTTCTGTTCATACATTGTATGAACAGAAGATCAGCATTTCCCACGCTGACAGGACCGGGAGCTGCGTGTTTACACACATAGCTCCCGGTCCTCGCTCTGTACCGAGCAAGCGCACGCGCCCCCCTAGTGGCCGCTGAAGAGCCGACGTATAGCTACGGGCTCTCGCCCAGGAGAGCCGACCTGCCGCAGTAAAATGACGGCGGCAGTTCGGCAAGCAGTTAAAGTGCCCTAAATCAAATTGATAGTTAATTAAATAACTCCTCCTGTGGGGCACTGCTGAGGGAAGGGGAAAAAAAAAGGGGGAATAGGGGTCTTAATAGATCATATAGTCCCAAAAAAAGTAGGGTTCCAGGTTTGCCAAAAAAAAAAAGACATATAACATTGCATTAAGGTTCCTCCTTTGTGCTTTATCTTTATCTGCTTTTAAAATGGTCATTTTCCTGCAGGGACATTTATACATATAGGGCCAGATTCAGGTAGATGGGCGCTTCTTTACTTTGGAGTAACGTTTCTCATTTACGTTACTCCGCCGACACTTTCGGCTCAAGTACTGTTATTCACATAGCAGTTGCGCGTAAACTTGCGCCAGAGTAACGATAATGCGCTGGCGTAACCCGACGCAAGTGGAAGTGGGTGTGATCATATGTAAATGATGGGCGGAGCCCAGCGCAGAGGCTTACGTTCAGCGCATCATCCACGGAGCATGCGCAGTAAGTGAGGCTTCACTCGGCCCCCTTGTGCGCATGCTCACAACTTCCGTCGGCACCACTTCACGGGAAACGTCAGCGCAATGCGTTCCGTTGGGCGTTTAAATGCGCCCGTAGATGCGCCATTCCGGCACTAAAGTATATCCTGTTCCCCCTCCCCGCAGTGAAGTTACTTTTGTTCTGAGATGGCTGCTCCCGTTCCCCGCAAACACACAGGAGAAAGCTGAACTCTAAAGGCCAGGAGCTGTCAGCCGTCATCTCGGCTATGGAGACCTATGATGTGTTCCTCCATGGCTGTAAAAGTTGACAGACAAGCATGGACAGAGGTGTTGTCCTGCAAGTGGGGGTGCTCAGCTAGCTCTTATCGTCGGTAACGCTGCTGTAGCTGCTCTCCTGCTGACCTGTGACCGTCTGGAGTAAAGATAAAGCAGCCTTTTGTAGAAATAACTTTGCGCCGGACGGACGAGATACGCGCGGCGCATGTAGCCAGCGTATGGTGCTAATCCGTTCGCGAATCGGGAAATCTCCCTCATTTGCATATTTGCAGGGGAAATCAATAGGCGCGACTGATGCGCCAAGCGAAATTATGCGCTGACGAGACTCTGGCGTCGGAAAGTTAAGCCGATCGGAAATGGCCCGTTTTCTGTCGCATCTAGTTTGGTGGGTACGGCCACATAGAAACGACGGCGCATCTTCACAGTTACGCGGCGCATATCGAATTACTCCAGCGCAAGTCTTGCTGAATCTGGCCCATATTGTTGCCTGCTTATACATTTATTTCAGAGTTTTTAGAGGCTTGTATGTGTCTAGTGTTCCTCAAATTTTTGATAGGAAGTCTCCAATTCGGAACTGTAAGGCCTCGTACACACGATCAAATCTGTCCGCTGGAAACGGTCCGCTGGACCATTTCAGCAGACAGATTCGATCGTGTGTACGGCCGAGGCGACGGATTTGGCCACCCGACAGATTTCAAAGCATGCTTTCTATCGGGTGGGAATCCGTCCGCCCGACATGTCTGCTGGTTAGTACACTTACCAGCAGACATGTCGTCCCGCACTGCCGCCGCACCGCCGCCGAATGGATTCGGCGCATGCGCGGAAGTGTTTTACTTCCTGGTGCGGTGACGTGGCGGCGTCAACGTCACCGCCACGTCACCGACACGTCAGCGCGCTCTCTGCTGGCGGGGATTTTGGTTTGCTCGTGTGTACACGCGAGCAAACCAAAATCCCAGCAGACAGATTTGTTCAAATCTGTCGGACGGACAGATTTGAATAAATCTGTCCGCTCGTGTGTACGAGGCCTAAAAGGTTCTACCTTCAGGAAAGAAAAAAACCCAGGAAGGTCATTGTATGTTTGTAAAATATACGTAGCTGCATCCCTCCTTATAGCCACTGCAATGGGGTACCTCCACCGATATGTTCCCCCCTCCTTCCGCACACATTCCAAAACTGGTTGTAGCATTGCCCTGCGCTGTAGTGTGGCTCGAGAAAGGTCAGGCAGAATTTTCACCGAGGCCCCCTCGACATCAACCGACCCCATATCCCACGCTTTCCTAAGCAGGGCTTCTTTGTGTGCATATCTATGCAGGCGGCATATAATGTCCCGGGGTCTCTGGGGGTCAACTGATTTGGGGCTGAGGGCCCTATGGACAGGTCTATATTTGATGGAATTTTTCCCTCTAGAATCAATTGAAAATGCCCATTACCTTTTCCTGCAGATTTTCCTGGTCACTGGCTTCAGGTACCCCCCGGAGTCTTAGATTGCAGCGACGGCTGCGGTCTCCTAGCTCTTTAATCTGCAGCTGCATCTCCAAAGCCATTTCTGTGTGTTCTTCTCTCTCTTTCTCTAATTTTAACAACTCTTTCCTCCAGTATCGACACTTTCGCCTCTCCTACCCCCACTCGCTCAGATACTTCCTGTATCTCCACATACACTTGTTGTTTATCAGTGTGATGTGCCTCTTCAATCTTAGCATTGAGGGCTTCTATGTAATTTTTAGTAGGTAGTGCCTCCAAGTCCACTCTCGTGGGCAGAGCTTGGATCAAAGCCCTCAAATCCTGCTCCATCCCACGCTGGTCTGCTAGGTTCTCTAATACCGCACACTCACCTCCAGGGTCGCCATCAGGAATTATGGGGCCCCTTACTACACAGCTGCAGGCATGGGCCCCCTGGAGCAGAGAACCGGGGGGGGTGGGTGCTGCCGCCTGAAATTGAAAAACGGGGGGCTGCTGGGAATTGAGAAGCGGGGGGGCCCTTTACAAAAAAAAGAAGAAACAAAGAAAAATATATATAAAAAAAGGGGGGGGGTAGCCATCCGGGGCCCTGGTGGACCTCTGGGCTCTTTAATAAAAAGAAAAAAAAAGGAAAAAATATATATATATAAAAGGGGGGTTGCCGTATGTGGCCCTGGGGACCTCTGTGCCCTTTAATAATTTTTTTTTTTTAGAAAAAGTAATTACAAAAAAAGGGGGGTTGCCATCTGGGACCTTTATTTATAAAATTAAAAAAAAATATATAAACAAAAATAAAAAAATAAACCGGGGTTTGCCACATGGGGCCCTGGGGACATCTGAGCCCTTTATTAAATATATATATATATATATATATATATATATATATATATATATATATATATATATATATATATATATAAAAGAAATAAAATAATATAAAAAATAATAATATATATAAAATATAAAAAAATATATTAAAAAAATGATTTTTTTTTAATAAAAAAAAAGGGAGGTTGTCATCCAGGGCAGTGAGGATCTCCGGGCCCCTGGGGACCTCCAGACCCCCCAAAAAAATGGCCCTTTAATAAAAAATAAATAAAAATATATATATTTTTTTTATAAAAAATAAATAACAAAAGGGGGGTTGACATACAGGGCCCTGGGGACCTCCGGACCTCTAAGAAAAAAAAAATTGGCCCTAATAAAAAATAAAATAAAAAAATATATAAAAAATATTGTTTTTTTTTAAATAAAAAAAAATAAAAAAAGGGGGGTTGCCTACTGAGGCCCTGGGGGCCTCCGGGCCCCTGGGAACCTCCGGACTCCTAAAAAAATAAATGTTTTTTTTTTTTTTTTAGAGGGGGTTGCCATCCGGGCCCCCTGGGGACCCCCGGGCCCCTTACATGTGTACTGCCTGTACCCCCTGATGGCGGCCCTGCTCACCTCACACGCTGTGCCTCTGCTCCAGGCTTCCTCCCACAGCACACTCCTCTCTCAGAGGTTCTGCTTGAGCGTCTAAGGGGACGTTTAGTTTCCTGCCTGTGTGCCTTTGTGAAGTATCCCTGGATATCGTGCTGTGCTCCGTACTGCTCCCCCGCCTTGCAGGAGGTGCATGTCAGATGCTGTTTAACTGTGCTCATACCGAGCGGCCCGGAGCTTAGGAAGCTACTGATCTTCAGACAAACTCTGGTGGTTAGAAGTTTGAAAAGCTATTTGGTTCTGGTAAGCCTTGGTGGGGTGGACGGAGCTCCTGCTCTGTGCGTCCTCACTCAGCCATCACTCAAACCACGCCCCCCCACACTTTTAGACACATTTTTGGGACCATTGTCATTTTCACAGCAAAAAATGCATTAAAAATGCATTGTTTACTGTGAAAATGACAATTGCAGTTTGGGAGTTAACCACAAGGGGGCGCTGAAGGGGTTTAGTGTGACCTAAATTGTGTTTCTAATTGTAGGTGGGTGTGGCTGTAGGTGTGATGTCATTGATTGTGTTTCCCTATAAAAGGGAACACACGATCAATCATGGCGCCACAGTGAAGAACGTGGAAGCTGTGTTTACACACAGCTGTCCCTGTTCTTCAGCTCTGGGGACCGATCGCAGGAGTTTCGGACCGGGTCGCGGGGGCGCCTGCGACCCACGGCTGGGCACTTAAAGAGGACGTACCTGTACGTGCTTGTGCCCAGCCGTGCCATTGTTCCGACGTATACGTGCAGAAGGCGGTCCTTAAGTGGTTAATTGGATACAACGGCTCGATACTCTTCAACCTAAACAGTTAAATTCAGATTTTGACTTGTATTTATTTTTCTAAGTTGGTATACTTTGTTTACAGGTTTAGGATTATATATTGTTTATTAAATTTTTTTTTTTTTTTTTTTTATGGTAGACATGTATCTTATGTCTGTGTACACCATTATGTAGGTTTATATATTACTTGTGACAACGTTTTTTTTTTTTTTTTCATTTTCTCTATATACATTTTGGTTGTGGTTAATATAATTTTTTATTTCCAGTTTTATTAATTATTTTTAGTTATATATATTTTTTTTCCTTTTTTTTTTTTTTTTAGGATTTCCGATTGATATATTCTGTGTGGTGTGGGAATATTAATACACCTGTTGATCTTTCATTCCAAGATTGTATCTTATTGTGCATTTACAAAGAGTTTCATACAGTGATTTACTAATTAATTGATTCCAGATTGTTTGATTGTTTAGATGATGAGCTATATATTCTACCATATATGTGGTCATTTATAGGCGTGAGGTTTTGAAAAAGGGCGTTATCTGTATTAGCACGAAACTGTTACCATGACTGCCTTTATCTTTTTGATGTTATTCATATTTCTTTATTAAATACATTTTTGTGCAGCAATCCCACTTGATTTGTTTTTATATAGCTATATATCTATATATAGATATCTATATATTCTACATTCTTCTGTGATCATAATCCATCCCCGGCACCATCTCCCAATATAGATGCCATGCACTTTAATACAGTAAAACCTTGTTTTGAGAGTAACTTGGTTTGAGAGCATTTTGCAAGACAAGCAAAATGTTGTAATAAATTTTGCCTTGATATGCAAGCGATGTCTTGATATAAGAGTAGCGTCATGTCACAACTGAGTATAAAAAAGAAGAGAGAGGAGCCTCTAAGGCCTTGTACACACGATCGGACATATCCGATGAAAACGGTCCGCGGACCGTTTCCATCGGATATGTCCGATCTGGAGTTTGGTCCGATGGCGTGTACACACCGATAGAGAGAAAGGAGTCACCGCTCCAGGTGGGATCACTAAATGGTTACAGGTGGTGCAGGATACCGAGGGTGCTGGCGGTGCACTAAGCAAAATGAAGACAAAGAAAAATGGATAGCCGCACTCCAAAACCTGATGGGTGGTCTTTTATTCAATAGACAGCATGTACAAAAATAGGGTCACAGCAGTAGAAACAAGGAACAGCCGACGCGTTTCGCACTGGATCAGTGCTTATTCATGGCAGCCATGCTGCTGTCTATTGAATAAAAGACCACCCATCAGGTTTTGGAGTGCGGCTATCCATTTTTCTTTGTCTTCATTTGGCGTGTACACACCATCGGATCAAATTCCCCGCCGGCGGACGGCGCGCTGACGTGGCGGTGACGCGGCAGTGACGTGGACGCCGCCACGTCACCGCTACGTCACGCACCAGGAAGTAAACACTTCCGCGCGCATGCGTCGGATCCATTCACAGGATACGACGCATGTGCGGGAGGATATGTCCGCTGGTTTCCCGTACTAACCAGCGGACATATCCGACGGACAGGTTTGTAGCGGACAAATTTCAAAGCATGCTGTCCGCTAGCCCATACACACGATCGGAGATGTCTGCTGAAACGGTCCATCGGACCGTTTTCAGCGGACATATCCGCTCGTGTGTACGAGGCCTAAGTGTAGCAATATAGTTACATTTAATGAAGGTACAACATTTAGCAACTTATTGCTACACTTAGAGGTGCCTCTCTTCTCTTTTATACCCTGTAAAAAAAATGCTTTGATATACAAGTGCTTTGGATTACAAGCATGTTTCTGGAACAAATTATGCTCTCAAACCAAGATTTTACTGTACTTAAAAAGGACCTGGGGAGGGGCGTGACCGGAAGCCAACCTGGACAGATGCTCAGCTTGAGAGCTCTCCACCAGCCTGCAGCTATTAGGCCGATTTTCGGGGCAAATTCTAGCCACCCATGAGCAACATGTCCCGCCCGCTCCATGTGGCGAAAAGGCCGCGAAACAGCCTCTGTCGCAGTACATGCAATGCACTGAGGCCATCCCCAAGCTACTGCGAAGGGCACCAGACCCTGGACCTGCTGGACACTGGCTCTCTTTCCCCCTCCCCCAGATATGCTGAATGACTTTTTCCCCCTCCCGAGCCCCATGCACCCCTCTGCTATTCCGGGGCCTGGGACGAGAGGTGGGCCTTATCCCTCCGCCGGGCGGGCCCCGGCTTCACCAAAGGCCCAGAGGGCCTCACACTCAAGGGAGTTTAGCCACTCCAGGGTGCATGGGGCAGCCCCTCAACCCCCCTCATATGCCCAGGTGGCACACACCTGGCCCCCACCTCCCGGGGTTGGCCCCCCCGACACCTACCCTGCAGTACCTTCCCTGCAACGCTGTGGGCCGAACCTTGGGATCTGTCAGCCTCGCGGCCCCCACCCTGGGCCTCGGGTGCCCCTGCAATGGACTACCACCCACAATCTTCGCCCCTTCCCTCCTGCCCTGGAGTCAGGACGGAGGAGGATACTCCTCATGGCAGTCGTACCTACAAGCCATCCCCACCAAAAAGGACTTTAAACAGCTGATAGCAGACGTAAAGGCCACCTGCCGTGCCGAGATCCAGAACATCCAGGCGGGCTTCAAACACCTTGCTGACAGGGTGGAAATGGCTGAGGAGGAGATACAGGAGACCAAGCTGACAGAGCCCACAGAGCCCTTCGCCCAAAAGGCCCCGATTCTAAGCCTAGAGACGTCATTTGCCGACTACAATAATACCCACTGAAGGAGGACAATCCCTGGATCCGCAATTTGGTCTTTGACAACTCCCCGCTGCAGATCTACCCAGATCTCTCATGGATCACGCTCCAAAAGAGTAGGCTCCTGCAACCACTTCTGTGCACATTGCAAGAAAGGGTCATCCCCTATAGATGGGGATTCCCCTTCAGCCTGACCGCCAGACATCAGGGAAAATCAGCTGCCCTACGCTACCCAGAAGATCTAGATTTCTTTTGCGACACCCTGGGTATCCCCACCCCCAACCACCCATCTGGGACCTGGTGGCCACCCCCCCTCCATCACCAGTGATATTGCAAAAGGTCCCGCCAACCAACCGTGGTGGCTTCCCAACAATTAACCAAGCAGAAGTCTGGCTGGACTCCCACTGGGGGACCCTCCTCCCGGCACCAGGTTGAAACACCCACATAACCTAATTTGCCTGGCTGGGCAACGTTATTGTTCATGAAAGCTTATGCGCCTTATTGACATGACTTTCCCCCCTGAAGGCCCTTGTTTCATTTTTGTTTTTGTTTCTCAGGCTGCTCTGGACCAGCCCCCCCGAGTTGGTCGACTTTGAGGTTACAGATCCCCCTGTGGTTTACCACTCAAGAGTTCCTTCTTTTAGTTTCCCTGACCTGAAGTTTCCAGACCCCAGTTGAGGAGTCCGATTGGAACTGTTTAGGCCCCATGACACCTTGGTCTATTAGTACCTACTTAAAAATGTTAGACATGTTTGCTGAAAATGTTCTTACCCTGTTCTTTTCTCTTCCTTCTAGAGTTCTCTGCTTCTGTCTTCCGCAACCTGCTTCCTGGCCCTGTTGGCTCCCGGCCCTCCTTGTGTGGATGCCACGCTCTCTGACCTGGTCACATCATCAGAATAACCAGATAAGTACACCTGTAGTCCACCCCCCCACTGTAAAATGGCTAAGATATTCTCACTGAACGTTCAAGCCTACGGCTCGCGTAAGAGGGTGGGCGTCGCCATTCTTTTTAGAAGGTGTACCCCCTTTACCTGCTCCTCCACTTATCTCGACCCACAAGGGCACTTTCTCATACTTCGGGGATCCTGGCAGTCGCAGGCCATTACCCTTTGCGTAGTACATGCCCCGAACACACGCCAACACCGCTTCCGGGCCAGGGTGCATGCCCGCCTTTCCTGGGAGTCCCATGACTTCCTAGTGATTGGGGGAGACTTTAACTTAACTACCCTACAACACTACTTCATCGAAAATGACACCGCGGACAACTCCCCCCACTTTGTGGGCTGCCCACAAGGTAGTCCTTAAGAGGGCGGTGTCTTGCACTCTCTTCAGCTATGAAGAAGGATGCCAGCGCTGCCAGACTGTTAGCGGAAAGGCAGCTGAGGGCCCTCGAGGCTCGGCTTCTGCTGACGCCATCCACCGCACTCCTTAAATGAATCGTTCAAGTATGTGACACACTCCGGGACCTCGCTATGGGCAAGGTGGAGAAGGCGCTAATCCGACTTAAACAACTTTACTATGACAAAGGCAACAAGGCGCAATCGCTCTTGGCCAGGAAGCTCTCGCCTCCACCCCACACCGGATAAAGAACAGAGGGGGTGACCTGCTGACCCACCCCCAGGATATAGCAAACACCTTTGCTGACTTCTACACAGACTTATATAACAAAACAGAGATCCCACATAACCCCCCCTTGCCCGACTTGACTGCCCGTATGACTCAATAAAAGACCTCCTAGCCCACAAATCCCCTGGCCCAGACGGGTTACCATACGAGTATTATAAGGCCTTCTTTCCCCTCTTGAGTCCACAAATGACCAAATTATTCAATGCTTTTCTACAACAGACCCCTATCTTGAGTGACATGCAGGGATCCTTTTTGACCCTTCTACCGAAACCGGATAAAGATCCTGCCTCCTGCGCTATTTATAGGCCTTTAGCCCTGCTTAACTCGGACCTTAAGATATTTACGAAACTACTATAGATTAGGTTAAATGCTATCCTCCCCGCTCTGATACATAAAGATCAGATGGGCTTTGTCCCTCTTCGCCAGGCAGGTAATAACACCAGAAAAGTCATAGACTTAATTGTTGTCACCAACAGAGATAAGGCGGAAGCCCTGATCCTAGACGCAGAAAAGGCCTTCGACCACCTGAGCTGGCCCTTTATGTTTGCCACTCTGCGACACATGGGTTTCAGGGGGCCCTTCCTGTGGGCGATACAACACCTTTACTCAAACCCCACCTCCCAAGTTAAAATCCCCTTTGCTACATCACCCCCTTTCTGATAACTGATGGTACACGCCATGAATGCCCGCTCTCACCCCTGCTCTTTGACCTGTGTGTAGAGCCCCTGGCGGCGACCATTAGGGGGAATCCAGACATCAAGGGTATTTCGGTAAGGGGTAAGGAATTAAAAACTTCCTTATTTGCAGATGACATCATCCTCACCCTGCCCTGCCCAACCTCCACACCGAATTGGATAAATACGGGACGCTCTCAGGGTATAAAAGTCCACAGCCCTTGCAGTCAACATCCCGGAGGCTGAGGTTCATCATCTGCAGTCGAACTTCCCTTTATAAGTGGGAACATTCTTCCCTTAAATACTTGGGCATGCATCTCACCCCATCCTTCGGCTCTCTTTACCAAACCAATTTCCCCCCTCTGTACCGGACAGTTAATGATCTCCTCCAAAAGTGGAAGGCACATCACATTTCCCTCCTGGGACGGATTGCGTCTATTAAAATGGTCATCCTCCCTAAGCTCCTATATTTATTTCAGACGTTGTCCATCCCAATCCCGTACGCCCATCTACGCAGACTCCAGAGCGATATGCTAAGGTATGTCTGGAACTATAAAAAGCACAGGATACCCTGTTCAGTCATGTCGGCATCACGTGGGGGCGGGGGTCTGGCATTGCTTAAACTTTGTTAGATACTATCGAGCAGCCCAGCTGCACGCAATAGTTTCATGGTTCCCTCAGAGGTCCTACAACAAATGGACGGAGATAGAAAAAATCTGGTTAGCTCCTGTACACTCTCAGTCTCCTCTGGGACACAGATGTGGAGGTCGACCCCGGCAGCCTATTGGGATCGATGTCCCTGCTTCGCGGACTTTGGCGCAAGCTGTCCCGTGAAAAAGTACTCCAGTCCGAATGTTGACTAATAAACTCCTTTATCTATAACCCTAAATTACCAGACAGCCTAACTTACCAGATGTCCTGGCCCTGGGCCTCACAAAACCTATTCCACTTCGGTCATTTAGTTGACCTGAGGTCCCGTAGGCTTCTAGCATTCTCGGAGATCCAAACAAAACCCGATTTGCCACGACAGGTGTTCTACAGCTACTTGCAGATCAGACATTTTGCCCAAACCATAGCCCTGCGGCTCCAATTCTTACCGCCCTCCCCATTTGAACATATCGATCAAGACAGAGGCTCTCTCTTCCACATCTACTGGTCCTATCCTCTCATTGTCCCGTTCTGGCAATCTACGCAACAATTACTCATCCGTCTCCTTGAGGTACCAATTCCCTTGACTCCTAAACTGTTTTTGCTGGGCATCTTTCAGCCTACAGTCGCAAAACCATATAAAAAACGACTCAGCATATTCTAACGGCAGCTAGATGCCTGATAGCTCTCAACTGGAAGAAATCCACAACCCCACCCAGGAGGCCCTGTACGCCGGGATCAAGGATGTGGAGCTAATGGAGAGGATGACGGCCAGAATACGGGATAACCTGGACAGCCACAATGAGTCTGGAGGAAGTGGCATCGGCGGGAGGACATGCCGGGAGCGGGTATGGGAGCGAACGCAGTAACCTAGAACTTTTTTCTTTTCTGTTTTTTTCTTTCTTTCTTCGCTTTCTCCATTTCTTTCTTCCTCTCTAATTTGGTAGACTAAAATTGCAGTAACGTTTGTGACACTAACTGTAAGATGTGCTATGTTTACTGATAGTACTGCCACTGGAGGAGTTGATTCCTATTGCTGTATTGCTTTGGCCAATGGCCCATACCCTCCTATACCCACTGTGTGTGGGAAACGTGTTGATATCTATTGGCGAATGTCCGCTTTGACCTCTCAGTATCTGTGTTTTATTATAAACTGTGAACTGTTTTATAAAAATAAAAAACGTTATTAAAAAAAAAAAAAAAAAAAAAGGACCTGGATTCACCAATTACATTAGAAAAATGACAGGTTGTGGTGAGCTTGGCAAAGATGAGTAAAGCTCCTGGTCCAGATGGTTTAACAAATAAGCTTCTCTTACTTTGGGGTCTTATCTTGTAAAGCTGTTTAATGATCTAGGCGACTCGATCTCTTTCCATACAGAATCCTTGAAAGCCCTCATCACGGTAATACCTAAAGAAGGTAAAGACCCTTTACAATGTGGGAGTTATAGGCCAGTTTTTCTTAAACACAGATTTTAAACTTTTTGCCAAGATCCTTGCAACGCGATTGCAACAACAACTGCGTTTCTATGATTCACCTTGACCAAGTGGGGTTTGTCCCGATGTAGGAAGCATGGGACAACACTATTAAGGCTTTGAATTTAATTCACCTGGCCAATTTATCCAAGACTCCATGTGTATTTCTTGGAACAGATGCAGAAAAGGCCTTCGAGTGGGTTAACTGGCAATTTAAATTTTCTGTTTTGTGGCATGTAGGGTTGGGAGCCAACATGCTTTGGTGGATCTCAAGTATTTATACTAAATAGAGGTAAATAGAGTTTTGTCTCCCCCTTACATAATCACTAATGGGGCCAGGCAGGGATGTCCACTGTCACCCCCTCCTTTTTGCTCTTTCCCTGGAGCCATTCCTCTGTAAGATCTGGTTGGAATAACTCGGCATAATTTTTTGGCCTATGCCGATGATATGCTCTTCTCATTGATCAATCCAATGATATCCCTCCCTAATCTTTTCCCCGAAATTGAGATCTGTGGTTCCTTATCCTATTTTAAGATTAATCTCTCCAAGTCAGAGGCTATGGGAATAGCAGTTCCTAACGTTCTGATGAGGTCACTAAAATCTAGCTATAAATTTAAATGGACAGATCAAGCTTTGAAACATCTAGGTCATTTTATTCCAGTATATCTTTTATGTACATTTGAGCTTAACTTTCCACCACTTTTACATAAAGTGCATACTCTTTTGAAGAGGTGGCACAAGGGACTCCACTCCTAGTTTGGGAGTGGTAATAATATCAAAATGAACACCCTAACAAATTTTTATACTTATTCCAGACTGTACCCATTGCTATACTTATGCACTACTTTAAGCCGATACATGCACTCTTTACTGGATTTATTTGGGCACATAAACATCCAAGGATTAGAAGGTCTTTGTTGACCCTTCCTAAGCAATACGGTGGGTTGGCTGTACCCAACATGTATAAATCAGGCAGTCCTCCTAGGTCGTCTGATTGCTGTCGACATGGGGACTTAAAAATCTGGCCGAGTCTAGAGCAGGCACAGAGCAGCGTGTTGTTACAAAGGGCTCCTTGGTGTTTTAGGGATCTTCCACTTTCTATCAAGGCACACCCACTGGTAGGGCCCACATTATGTCTGTGTTATGGGCTTTTATCTAAAGGCAGGCTATCATCATTGGATTCCCCATTGTTCCCCATTCTGGGGAACCCACAACTTGCCCCAGGTTTGGGGAAGAGGGCCTTCAGTACACTATTGGACCAGGGGCTATATCACATCTCCCACTTTGTGTTATTAGGATACTGGCCCACATTTCAAACGTTGACCTCTATCAATTGGATTTTTGGTGAGCGACATAATTAAGACACTTCTTACATACTTTACTGGCTTCTGGCATTTTCAAGCATAAATTGCTCCCATTTAAAGAATACTGTACTGAGAGAGGACCACTTTCCCATACTCTCTCGAAGATGTATGCACTGTTGGTGGCACCTCCAGAGGACTTCTTATTGTAATTTCTGCGAAAGTGGAACTTGGACTTGGATAGAAACTTTTCGGAGGAGCAGCATACCAACATCATATATTCTATACAGGCATACCCCGCTTTAAGTACACTCACTTTACATACACTCGCGAGTAAGGACATACCCGCGAGTGTATGTAAAGTGCCTTACAAGTACTGTACAGACATTTTGCATCCGCAGTAGAAGGAGCTGAAGCTCCGAGAGCATAGCCCACCCTGTTCCAGTATGCCCCTGACACCCCCACTACAGCCCCTGAGACCTCAACTATAGCCCCTGACCCCCCCACACTATACCCTAGAAGTGAAAAAAGGTATTGTTCCACTTTAAGTAAATTTTCATTTTACATACATGCTTTGGTCCCATTGTGTACTTAAAAGTGGGGTATGCCTGTATTTGAATCTTCAGTTTGCACAAAGGGCAGGAAACTAACCTTAATATTTTTTCTCAATGGTATCGGACCCCGCAAACATCCCTTGTAATAGGAATAGGGCATGTCATGTACCCTTTACAGTGAGATCTGGGGTCTATTAGTCCCCAGATCTCTCCTCTATGCTGGAAAGCCTGAGATAAAAACAAACAAAAAAAGATTGCAGGCTTCCCATCAAAAAAACAGCAGGGTTTACATCTGCCGGCACTGGAAGTGACGTTATGACATTGCTTCCAGCATCCGTGGCTCAGAGAGATGGCCGGGGACCATCTGTATCATTGGCCAGCTCTAAGGCAATCCGCCACTGCCGGCGGATTAATTCTCCAGACCCGCTGCCTGTAAAAGCAAGCAACAAAAACATACTTGGGGGGGGGGGGGGGCACACACCCTAAAAATGCTATACATCTAAGATGTTGCTGCTATAAGACCAGAAACCGTACAAAACAGATTATAGCGCACACATGCAAAAATGACATTTATCCTGCAAGGCTAGTTAAAAACACCTGAACATATTCAAAAATACGGGGGTTTGGTCACACTATATGGTCATATAGTGCTAAGCCCACTTACTGCGACAAAATACCCCAAATTAGTGGGTCCTACCCTGTTAATAGAATGAAAGATGGGAATGAACCATGGGAGATAAACTGTAAAAGCAACCAAGCCACCATGATGGCTTTTACTTTACAGGGAATCGCCTGCTGAAAAAAAGATGTCTGAATGATTCCTGCAGCTGCAGATATCGTTCAGATATCTCCACTCAAAGTCCAGGACATCATATGGTGGCCTATGGGAGGGAAGTGATTAAATATTTGCATTATACCTAATATGTTCTTCTCTACATTTCTCTATTTTTACATTTGGAATCTCTACTTCATATAAATTGTGTTAAAAAATGTGACCTCCAAAGACGCTTGAATATATAAATCAAGAGTGTAAAATGCTTTATTTTATTGAGAAATCACTTTGAAAACAATCGCCAGCATTTCTGACTGGCCATCTTGAGTATGGGCAGATGATTTCATGTAGCATTTACTTCTGGAATCCATCTGCCCTTGGCTCATTCATTGGCTATGACTAAGCACTAATTCCAGTGCGAAATGTGTCAGCGCAGGCTTTATTTTCATTTTTGCTGTGACTTGTAGTGCTGTCTTTCTTTTAATAAAGGCTACAATTTGTTCAGAGTGTGGCTGTCCAGAGACAATTTGCCAAGTACATTGCCTGCACCTGAGTTGTCTGCTACGGTGGATCTTCATTTGGATTCCCACCTGGAGCAGCTACTCCCTTTCCTGTTTGTTTTTTGTGCTATAATACATATCCAATAAAAATTAAAAATCAAATTTCTTCATCTATTTAGGCCAATAGGTAATCTGCTAAAAAAAATTGGTAAAAAATCCCAATAAGCGTATATTAATTGGGTTTCCACCAAAAGTTATAGCATCTTCAAAATAGGGAATATTTTTTATGGTATTTTTATTTATTATTAAATTGTTTACTTGTAATGGCAGTGATCAGCAGGATTGCGACATTACGGAGGACAGATCAGACACCTAGCTGACACTTTTTTGGGAACCAGTGACATTATTACAGTGATCAGTGCTAAAAATATGCACTGACACAGTATAAAAGACATTGGCAGGGGAGGGGTTAATATCAGGGGAGATCAAAGGGTTAACAGTGTTCCCTCGGTGTGTTTCTAACTGTGGGGGGGCTCACTGCATGGAAACAGTGATCCGTGTTTCTGATTAGAAAAAACACTGAATATGAGTGTCCATGTCTGACAGCATGACGCTCTGCTGGTTTACACCAGCAGACCACCGTTCTGTCTCTGCGGGGAGCAATCACGGGTGTCTGCCAGGCCTGTTAATTGGCTCCCCCTGTGGCCAATCAGTGCGGGATCGCAGCTCCAGTAGCGTGCGCCCCACCCCCATTGGCTATTGACAAAGTCACATACAGGTATGTAATTTTGTGCAATAGAGCTGCCTTGCTGCAGTATATGTATGGCAGGCGGCCAGGAAGTGGTTAAACCAGAACTACACTGCATCTAAGCACCACAAACCAATTATGCAATTTAATTAATTTTTAATATTCAGAGCAAACTTTCCCCATTAAATCCATGTTTCTATGCTTTATTTTATTGAGAAATCACTCCCCAGCATTTCTGACTGGCCATCTTGAGTAAGGGCAGATGATTTCATGTAGCATTTATTTCTGGAATCCATCTATGCCCTTGGCTCATTCATGCAGAAAGGAGGTTGTGCTGAGCTAAGTGAACCCCTCCACTCCTCGGAAGATTCATGGGATGTATGACATCATTTCCCTAGGCCTGGAAACCTGGACTGAAGTAATAAAAAATAAGTTTAAACGACAATTTAACAATTAAAAATATGATCTACTTTCCCTTCTCTACTACTGCTAGCAGCATAAGGATTAAAAATAGTCACTACTAATTGAGTGAAGTTCCGCTTTAAACAGTTTGTTTCACCCCTCTAACCTCCACTTTTGCTGGACCACTTGGTCTAGCATTTACTTCTGGAATCAATCTGCCCTTAGTTCATTAATGAAGAAAGGAGGGTTAGCTGAGATTACCCCTCATCGACTCCTGATTTCTGAAGACTCCTGCGATGTATGACATTTCCTAATTGATAGAGTGCTTTAAACAGTTTGTTTCACCCCTCTAACCTCCACTCTTGCTGGACCACTTGGTCTGTTTAGAGAATTTGATAAGAAACATACCTACAGGCTGGATCAAAATAAATGAACAAAAGACTAAAAAGAAGAAAAAAAGAAAAATAATGCAGCCACCACATCTAAGAATTGATAATCTATTTAAATGTAGTTTTTGGGCTGAATACCACTTTAGGTCATGTGAAGCAGATAATATCATCTTGGCTTCCTGCTTTGGAGACAAATTTTAGCTCAGATTTTTGAAGACGCCCATATTATTAATTTCAATATATTTACTGCTTTTATCTTTGCAAAGTAGCAAACAACCCATTTTTACATATTTTTTTAACCCATTGAAAAGAACTGGGATCCACAATCACAGGTTACCGCAATTGCGCAAACAATACATTGTAAAAAAATACAGAAACTACATCTTAATGCCATAGAACATATGTCAACAAGCATGAAGGGTACAAAAGATAGGCAACATTGTAGCTTGAATTGTAGAACCTGGAGTGGTTATTAAGATGGTGTCGGCTTAGGACCAGTCAATGGTCAGTATCAGAAAAGGGAATGGGGGTAAAAAGCAGAAAAAAAGAGGGGAGGCTAGAAACAAGAAAAGCTGTAGCTGCAGGAAAAGATGAAGGAAAGAAGGGGGAAAGAAAGCGAGGTAGGGCAAGAAGCAGGACGCAGAGCACTCCCAATCACAACTTGTATGTGATCCACAGATTTCAGATATTGAGCATGGATATTAACCACTTAAGTCCCCGCTTATCGTCAATTGACGGCAGCTTAGTGGATCTAAATATCCAAGCTGCCGTCAATTGACGGCATCGTGTTCTCCGGCCACTGGGGGGCGCGCGCGCGCACCCGGCGCGTCCCCGAGATGCCGATGCGCGTGCCTGGCAGTCGCGATGTCCGCCAGGTACCCGCTGATCGGCAGTTTTAGAGCAGGGACGTAAACACAGAGCTCCACGTCCTGTCAGGGAGAGGAGACAGATGCTGTTTCTCTTGTACATAGGGACACAGCATCACTCACCTCCCCCAGTCACCCCCCTCCCCCCACACAGTTAGAACACACCCAGGACTCACATTTAACCCCTTCCTCACCCCCTAGTGTTAACCTCTTCACTGCCAGTCACATTTATACAGTAATTAGTGCGTTTTTATAGCACTGATCGCTGTATAAATGTGAATGGTCCCAAAAATGTGTCAAAAGTGTCCGATGTGTCCGTCGCAATATCGCAGTCCTGACAAAATTCTGATATCGCCGTATTACTAGTAAAAAAAAAAATTGTCAGAATTCTAGCCCTTATTTCCTAGCCACTATAACCTTTGCGCAAACCAATTACTATACGCTTATTGCGATTGTTTTTTTTACCAAAAATATGTAGAATACATATCTGCCTAAACTGAGAAAAAAATATATATATTTTTTAAAAAATTGGATTTTTATTATAGCAAAAAGTAAAAAATATTGTGTTTTTTTTCAAAATTGTCGCTCTTTTTTGTTTATAGCGCAAAAAAAAACAACGCAGAGGTGATCAAATACCACCAAAAGAAAGCTCTATTTGTGGGGAAAAAAAGGACGTCAATTTTGTTTGTAAGGCACGTCGCACGACCGCGCAATTTTAATTTAAAGCGACGCAGTGCTGAAAGCTGAATTTTCGCCTGGGCAGGAAGGGGGTATATGTGCCCAGTAAGCAAGTGGTTAATAAGAATGCTGATCAATTATTTGCTTTTGAAGAAAGAAGTTGCTCATGTTATTAGAATGTTACTGAAAAAAAAGAGATTGATTACAGATTAAGATAATGCAAACAGCCACATGCCTTGTATTTATACATTATTGAAGATTTGTTCAGGAAGAAAAAGTATTTATTCTCCTGCTTTGTATTATAAAGGGTAAATGAGCCCATGCGCCATTTGCTACTGGATCAGCATTAAATAATTCCGTCTCTATCATATACTCATAGCAAATCATTACAAACAGGGCAGAGACGGCTCCATATTGATCATAAAATCTTACAGTGCATTCATAAAGTATTCCGACCACCTTCACTTTTTTCAATTTTGTTATGTTAATATGCCTGATACAACACAAGCCGATGCACTAATTCATCACTCTTGTAGTACCATATAGTATACTAAAAAATAGAAAATGTATAAAGCAAAAAAGTCAGAATAAAAGCATTATATATTGAATATGTACAGGCTATTCCTATATCTTCCCTATTTTACAACATAGTAGATGCATAGTGTTCCCACAAATTCTGAATCACCAATTGCACAGTCCCCAAGTTGTGGACATCCGATGCGTTTCGCGGAAGTTTTTTCTTTTTTTTCTTCAGGGGTATACAATAACCAATAATAGAAACATACCATTAAATACATTGTAAATAGGTACATCACAAAGGTATCGTTTGTCGTATTTACATAAAGGTGGTTGTTACCTTTTTCAGTATAGTTTATCCGCTTGCCGACCAGCTCATGACGATGTACGTCGGCACAATGGTACGCCTGCGCAAATGGGCGTACAGGTACGTCCCCTTTAAATTGTGGCTTAGTTGGTGCTGGGGGCCTGCAATCGTGACACGGAGCTGCAGAACGGGGAGATGCCCATGTAAGCATTTCCCTGTTCTGCCTAGCAACATGACAGGGATCTACTGCTCCCTGTCATCGGGAGCAGTGATCTCTGTCATGTTTGTAGTGAGACCATCCCCCCACAGTTAGAATCACTCCCTAGGACACACTTAACCCCTTGATCGCCCTCTAATGCTAACCCCTTCCTACCAGTGTCATTTACACAGTAATCAGTGCATTTTTATAGCAGTGATCGCTGTATAAATGACAATGGCCCCAAATAAGTGTTAAAAGTGTCCGATGTGTCCGCCGCAATCACAATAAAAATCGCAGATTGCCGCCATTACTTAAAAATCAATAATAAAAATACCTTAAATCTATCCCCTATTTTATACACACTATGGGCCAGATTCAGATACAATTACATTGGCGCAGAGTATCAGAGATACACTACGCTGCCGTATTTTACCAGGCTGTACGACGAATTCTGGTAGATTTTGTCCCTTACGGTGCGGCGTAGTAGTGTATTTCTCGCCGCGTAATCGAAATATGCGATTAGGGGGCGTGAAGCATTTAAATTAGGCGCGTCCCCGCGGCGATCGAACTGCGCATGCTTCGTTCAGAAATTTCCCGTCGTGCATTGCGCGAAATAACGTCGTTACGTCATTTTTTGTTTGAGTAGCGTCGTTTACGGACATTCCTATTCCCAGACGTTTTACATCAAAAATAAAAAAAGACGTCGGAAAACGTTGAAATTCGACGCGGGAACGACGGCCATACTTAACATGGGCTGTCTAATATTAGACCAGCAAAAAGCTGGTATAACTTTACGAGGCAAAAAGATGACTAAAGATGCCGTAAGAGATTGCGATTGACGTTCGTAACTTCGTGGATCGTCTGCAAAAGCTCATTTGCATACCCCGACGCGGAAAACGACGGGAACTCCACCCAGCGGCCGCAATTTTATTGCAGCGTAGATCCGAAGGCGTACGAACACGTAAACCAGTCGGATTGAAGCCCGCAGCCGTATTTTCATGGTTTGAGGTTTCAGAGTAGTAAAAAAACACGCGTAATTCGAAAGTACTCCAGTCTAACGCGAGATAGACAGGAGTAATCGCTCTGTGAATCTGGCCCAATAACTTTTACCCAAACCAATCAATACACAGTTATTGCAATTTTTTTTTTTTTTAAATACGTAGAAGAAAACTGAGATTTTTTTTTATGTGAAGACCGGCTTCTAGTAGGGATGAGCTCCGCGTTCGATTCAAACTTATGTTTGACTCGAACATCATCTGTTCGACCGTTCGTCGAAATTCAAACGTTATGGGCCATTCGCGCCAAATTCGAGTGGCGTGCCACGGCCCATAATTCACTGCGGAATTGCACGCTGATGATTGGCCAAGCATGCACTATGACCTGCATGCTTGGCCAATCACAGCGCACAAAAAACGGAGAGCCATAATTGGCCAAAGCCAGGGTGGCTTTGGCCAATTATGGCTCAGGGGGTTTAGTACACGCCCCACACTATAAAAGGCAACCTGCAGGGCGGCCTTGTGTAGTGTGTTGCGGCAGTTAACAGAGAACAGAGAGTGTCATTTTTTGCAGGCAGATAGAGCAGGCAGGCAGGCAGGCTAGTCAGTTAATGTTACAGTGTGTAGAGAATATATATACATCCCAGGTGTTGTACAAATATTTATACACTGTATAGCTTAGCTAGATCAGTTCTTCCTAATTTACTGGCAGGCAGGTGATTGTGCTATTTAACCACTTAAAGGGGAGGTTCCCCTAAAAATAAACTTTTAACATTGCCTGTGTCTTCTTAATAATAATTAGAATCGGCTGGTACTTTTTTTTTTAAACCCCCGTACATACCATTTTCGGCATGTACTCTCACCGCCGCTTCCGGGTCTGGCAGCCGGGGACAGGCATCCGATCGACGCATACAGCGCGTCACGAGATGCCGAAAGAAGCCGAACGTTGGTGCGGCTCTATACGGCGCATGCGCACCAACGTTCGGCTTCTTTCGGCATCCCGTGACGCGCTGTATGCGTCGATCGGATGCCTGTCCCCGGCTGCCAGATGCCTGTCAATGAAGCAGGCCCTCCCATCCCCGGCCGCCAGACCCGGAAGCGGCGGTGAGAGTACATGCCGAAAATGGTATGTACGGGGGTTTAAAAAAAAAAGTACCAGCCGATTCTAATTATTATTAAGAAGACACAGGCAATGTTAAAAGTTTATTTTTAGGGGAACCTCCCCTTTAAGACCCGGACCAATACGCTGGCAAATGACCCAAGGGGTTTTTGCGATTCGGCACTGCGTCGCTTTAACAGACAATTGCGCGGTCGTGCGACGTGGCTCCCAAACAAAATTTGCGTCCTTTTTTTCCCACAAATAGAGCTTTCTTTTGGTGGTATTTGATCACCTCTGCGGTTTTTATTTTTTGCGCTATAAACAAAAATAGAGCGACAATTTTAAAAAAAATGCAATATTTTTTACTTTTTGCTATAATAAATATCCCCCAAAAATATATAAAAAAACATTTTTTTTCCTCAGTTTAGGCCGATACGTATTCTTCTACATATTTTTGGTAAAAAAAATCGCAATAAGCGTTTATCGGTTGGTTTTCGCAAAATTTATAGCGTTTACAAAATAAGGGATAGTTTTATTGCATTTTTATTAATTATTTTTTTTTTTACTACTAATAGCGGCGATCAGCGATTTTTTTCGTGACTGCGACAATATGGCGGACACTTCGGACAATTTTTACACATTTTTGGGACAATTGTCATTTTCACAGCAAAAAATGCATTTAAATTGCATTGTTTACTGTGGAAATGACAGTTGCAGTTTGGGAGTTAACCACAGGTGGCGCTGTAGGGAATGTGTACCTAATGTGTGTGTTTACTACTGTAGGGGGGTGTGGCTGTAGGTGTGACGTCATCGATCGCGTCCCCCTATTACAGGGATGACGCGATCGATGCTCCGGCCACAGAGAAGCACGGGGAAGCCGTGTGTACACACGGCTCTCCCCGTTCTTCCGCTCCAGGGACGGATCGCCGCACTGCAGCGGCGATCGGGTCCGCGAATCCCGCGGTCCCGGTCCTGGAGCTTCGGACCGGGTCGCGGGCGCGCGCCCGCGACCCACGGCTGGGTACTAAAACCAACGTATATATACGTTGATGTGCCCAGCCGTGCCATTCTGCCGACGTAAATCTGCAGGAGGCGGTCCTTAAGTGGTTAAAGACGTTATCACAGGTATAGACACCCAGCAGGTACAATATTTAAAGGTATTTTTTTTCTTTTTTTATTTAAGCATCATTAAAATCACTGCTCCTGATGCAGGAGCCGTGATTTGAGTGATGCTTAAATAAAAATAAAAAATTCCTTTAAATATTGTACCTGCTGGGTGTCTATAGTTTTCCTGTGAAAACGTCTTTGAGAACCCGGGTCTTGCCCGAGGGAACATGTATCAATGGAAAAAAAGTTTTAAAAACGGTTGTTTTTTCAGGAGTCCTGCTCCTGAAAAAACGACAGTTTTTTAAACTTTTTTCCTTTGATACATGTTCCCTGGGGAAAGACCTGAGTTCTCAAATACGTTTTACGACAATAACTTGCATATTATCCTTTAAAATTAGCACTTTTGAATTTGAACATTCCAGTCCCATAGATGTCAATGGGGTTCTAAATGTTCGCGCGAACGTTCGGTCCGTTCGAAGGTTCTGGTGCGAACCGAACGGGGGGGTGTTCGGCTCATCCCTAGCTACTAGTTTGTAAACCACTGAGGTTGCTGCGAAGCCACACAATCTACAGCAGCTCTAAGACCCCTTTCACACTGAGGCGCTTTACAGGCATTGTCACATTAAAAAGAGCACCTCTCCTGTCACTCCAGTGTAAAAGCCAGAGTGCTTTCACACGGGAGCGGTGGGCTGGCAGGATGTCAAAAAAAGTCCTGCAAGCAGCTTCTTTGAGGTGCTTTATATACAGTTCCTGTTGGCGCTACAAACTATCAGTCATATGCATGGGCATGTGCAACCTGGAAAATATAAAATGAGCTGATTCCCAGTACCAACCACTGGAAAAATGGATAATAGAATGCAGGAAACAAGAAGCAGCACTCAATTGGAATAGCATAAAAAAAGTAAGTCTTTGAATAAGTAACAAAATAAATTTATTGCACTTGAAGTAAAATCAGTAAAAACTGCAGCAACTATCAATAATAGTATAAATACTTTTAGATGGTTGCAAAGACAGTCATAAATGTGTGTAGCTGGATAAGATAGAATAATCAACGATACTACTGATGAGTCTGGGTGAGGGGGGGAAAATCGACCAGTCGGCTTGTAGATGGAGCGTGGAGAGAGCTGTCACAACTCCTTCTAGGTGGTATTGGAATCCCGGTGTATGAGAGTGGAGGATGATGTCTCAGCCCTTATATCTGGCAGGTGGTAATACTCCACTGACATGCAAACACAGGGGAAACCCTCAAGTGGGCACAGCAAGCCATGCCGTGAGACGTGGGTGAAAACTCTGCTGGGCAGCTGAGCAGTGCGATAGCTGATCTGCTCACTCAGAAACCTCAGTAGGGGGGTGGAGCCAGGAAAGCCGAACAGGCTGACTGGAAGCTGGGTGCTTTAGGTGTATACACCGCTCTTAAAGTGCCCCTCCCATTGAAATCAATGGGCAGCGGTGCTTTGCGGGCACTTTAAACAATTTTTCAGCCGCTAGCGAGGGTCAAAACTGCTAAAATGATGGTAAATCATTGCAAAAAATTGGGGCGCTTTACTGCCGACGCCTGGTGTAGCTCAGTGTGAAAGTGCCCTAAAAGCAACAATAGGCATAGTGAGATGTTCAAAGCTTGGGATTATATTTTATAACCTAACCCTGCTTTAAACATCTCCACAACTTTATCCCTGACCTGTCTGGTGTGTTCCTTTTGGATTTCATGATGCTGTTTGTTCACTAAGGTTCTCTAACAAACCTCTGAGAGCTTCACAGCACAGCTGTACCAAATTACACACAGGTGGACTATATTTACGAATTAGACGACTTTTGAAGGCATTTGGTTACACTAGATTTTAGTTAGGAGTATCAGAGTAAAGGGGGCTGAAAACAAGTGCACACCACACTTTTCAGATATTTATTTGTAAGAAAATAAAAAAATGTTTAAATAATTATCATTTTCCTTCCACTTCACAATGTGCCACTTTGTGTTGGTCTATCACATAAAATCCCAATAAAATACATTTACTCTATTGGTTGTAACATGACAAAATGTGGAAAATTTCAAGGGTCATGAATACTTTTTCAAGGCACTGTATAAGCATGCTTATTGTCAACTCATGAACTGATTGGCTCATTGTACTTCTTCCCCTCAGAAGGCTGACAGGTATAATTCAGGTACTTACACTTTCATTTATTTAAAACAAAAACCCATTTAATGATGCATTAATGATGACAGACTGCATTTGTTTGTGTCTTCTACTGTATATCTGCCTAGTGTTCAGTTTTAAAACTATTAGGCCTCGTACACACGATCAAATCTGTCCGCTGGAAACGGTCCGCTGGACCGTTTCAGCAGACAGATTCGATCGTGAGTACGGCCGAGCCGACGGATTTGGCCACCCGACAGATTTCAGAGCATGCTTTGAAATCTATCGGGTGGGAATCCGTCCGCCCGACATGTCTGCTGGTTAGTACACCTACCAGCAGACATGTCGTCCCGCACCGCCGCCGAATGGATTCGGCGCATGCGCGGAAGTGTTTTACTTCCTGGTGCGGTGACGTGGCGGCGTCAACGTCACCGCCACGTCACCGACACGTCAGCGCGCTCTCTGCTGGCGGGGATTTTGGTTTGCTCGTGTGTACACGCGAGCAAACCAAAATCCCAGCAGACAGATTTGTTCAAATCTGTCGGACGGACAGATTTGAACAAATCTGTCCGCTCGTGTGTACGAGGCCTAAAAGCTGCATGACAGCCAGGCAAGTAGCATTTTCAGAGGGTGTAGTCAGTAGAGAAGACAATCTATTTTTTCTCATGACATATTTCTTTTAATAGGTTTCTTGACCATATTAGAAATGTATAGGGCATGGCAGTGTTGGATTAGTGCTTTTCTGTCTCAGGTTTTACATTTTTGTTCTATTGTCTTTAAAGGCTAGAAATGTCAGAAAACAGTGTAAATGCTAGCAGAACATTCCATAAACAACCATCAAACTCAGAATACACATGGGAATATGAGTATTATGAATATGCACCAGTCTCATTTGAAGGGCTAAAGGCACACAAATGTGAGTATTTGGAATATACTTGATATTGATTTGTATTAGAGTTTTGATGTTTTTCATTTTGCTGAGAAATTACTTTTGTAAATATAGAAATACTGGGCCAGATTCTCAAAAGTGTTAATATTCAATATTGCAAATATTTCAAATCTGTGCCGGCGTATGTTTACGCCGATTCTCAAACGCAGATATGTAAAAAAAATAGGCTTCCTAGGCCGACGTAACTTGCCTACGCCGGCGTATAATTGTGTGCAACTAGGGGCGCTTTCGTCGATTAGCCTCATTGAATATGCAAATGAGCTAGATACGCCGATTCCCGAACGTAATTGCACCCAGTCGTCGTATTTTACGTCGTTTGCGTAAGTGTAAAGTTACCCCTGCTATATGAGGGGTAACTTTGCGTAGGTGAGGCGTACGCAATGTTAAGTATAGACGTCGGGACAGCGTCGATTTTTACGTTGTTTACGTAAATCGTTCGCGAATAGGGCTTTGCGTAAGTTACGTTCACGTCGAAACCAATGTATTTGCAGCGTAATTTGGATCATGCGCACTGGGATACGTCCACGGACGGCGGATGCGCAGTTAAAAAAAAACCTTCAAAAACGTGGGGTCACGATTCTTTTACATAAAACACGCCCACCTCATCCACATTTGAATTACCCAGGCTTATGCCGGGCCATTTACGCTACGCCGCCGTAACTTAAGACGCAAGTGCTTTGAGAATACGGCACTTGCGTCCAGAGTTGCGGCGGCGTAAATAGGGTACCCTACGCCCTGCTCGTAATTACGCCGCCGTACGAGAATCTAGCCCACTGTGTACACGATTAGAGATTAACTAATAATGGAAAATCCACTTCCTTGATCTCCATTTGATACTTAAGCAAATATGTTTGTGCACCCTATTACCCAAATATTAGCAGCCCAACACAGTAGGAATGGGAGCTGGAATGCTCACAGCAAGAGGACTGTGACTGGGCCCCTGGCATGCTGTACAAGCCTGTATTCTCTTCAAAAGTAGGTGGATGCCTAAATTGAGGGGTGATAACATAAAGCATCCTCCTGCTGATGGGCAAAAGACTCCTCTGCAACAACAAGAGGTAGAACAAAAAGTGAGTGTTGACTGATAAAGGCCTTACCCACTCACCAAATTTACAGAAGGCACATTGAGTCTACCAAAAAATCTAAATGTCTTCTTCCTTTTCACCAATTTATTAATCTACCCTGTCACACACCAGGTCTCTTCTAGGTAAAAAAATATATTTGAGGATTCAGTTCTTAAAGAATATCAATAATACATTCCCGCTGGTCCAGGCAGGTCGGTCCAATCCTTAATGCCGTGGGGTACTAACCCAGACATGACTGTTGTAGATCCATGTATAAACAATCGGGAGGGCTTCCTTCCCCTGTATGCTTCTGTGCTGCTTTCATTCATCATGTTTCAATGCAAAGTCATTTCAATTTTTTCTCGTTGGGTGTGCAGCCATCCCGATTGTTTTTGTACATGGATCTAAAGAATATCATTGTAGTTACTGGCTCTTAATAAATTGACCAATTAACTTAATTAACAGAAAGCTTTATAGTTACAGTACATAGAAAACAATATGGTTGTGCCCCTGTGATTTGGATATACCAAACTAAGCCTAAATCTGGAATGCAATCAAAAATGGAAGAGCTTTTAGTGACCAATGCATAACTAGCATAATCTCAGATAACTCCTCTATTGTTTTTCATCAAATTAAAGAGAAGAATTTAGATAAAGGGGTTTACACAAAATAACCTTTGCTGCAAAGCCCCAAGTTAGGTTAATAATGGGTTACCCCATGAAATTAACCATGTTTTACATATGTTTATAGCAGCTTGAAACACTTTCTCCATATCATAAGATAATGTATCAGAGTTGCAGTAATGTTCCCGTAAACAAGAAGCAATTATTTTGAATAATTAATACAGAAACTGTAGATGGTAGTGGTACCGGAAAGGCAAAGGAAATACAGTTCTGTACTGATATACATTTATTTAACTGCTTTTTGACAGGACATTGTAACCTGTTGTGACATGTTCATAACGAGTTTGCTGAAAGGTGCCTGCATTACTTTCACACATATTGCAATCAGCACATCACAAGACTCTCCTATTTCACCTACTGAGAGTAATGATGAGAGGGATGTGAGTGGCACTGGAAAAAAGCCAGCACTTTAAATGATGTATGTTCTGAGAATGCTATATGCTGCAAAGTCACATTTTGTAGAACATTTATTTATTTGAGGAAAAGACGTTCTTCAAATTTTAGTTATTTATTCACCTTCCTATATATCTGTTAGATTGCATTTTAGTTACAGTATCTCACAAACGTGAGTACACACCTCCCACATTTTTGAAAATATTTTATTATATCTTTTCATGTGACAACACTGAAGAAATTAGGCCTCGTACACACGACCGGTTTTCTCGGCAGAATCCATCAAGAAATTTGTTGGAAGAGCTTTTTTTGCAGAGGAAACCGGTCGTGTGTACATTTTTCATCGAGGAAACTGACGAGGAACTTGATGAGCAAAAGAGAGAGCAAGTTCTCTTTTTCCTCGACGGAGTCCAAATTGGCTCGTCGCGTTCCTCGTAGCACATTTGTCACGCTGTAACAGACTGAAAAGTGCAAATGTCTCTTACCAAACTTTTTCCTAACACGCAGTAACATGAGATTAGCAAAAGCAGCCTCCTCGACAAGCCTAACAAGGACCTCGACTAGGAAAACTATGTGTTTCGCCCGAGGAGTTCCTCGGTCGTGTGTACGAGGCCTCACACTTTGCTATAATATAAAGTAGCAAATCTACAGCTTGTACAACAGTGTACATTTGCTGTCCCCTCAGAATAACAACACAGCCATGTCTAAACCACTGGCAACAAACGTGAGTACACCCCTAAGTGAAAATGTCCAAATTGGGCCCAAAGTTTCAATATTTTGTTTGGCCACCATTATTTTCCAACACTGCCTTAACCCTCTTGGGCATTGAGTTCACCATGGCGAGGCCTGTTCTGAGTGGAACCCGTCCCATTAAACCTCTGAATGGTCTTGGCCACCATGCTGAAGCTCAGTTTCAGGGTCTTGGGGTTTCCGGTCCTCTTTTTTTTTCTCCCCTGGTGGCGGGGGCCTGTCTGGACACTTTAGGCTGGTTCTACTTTTCTTAAAGTGCACCTTGGGTGGTCTCAGCAAAGGCCTTCTGTTTTTTTCCCTTTTGTTTCCTCTCTTGGGCCAAAAGCTCTTATTCAGGCAAAAGGAAATGCCCCTCATGCAAAGCCAAAATGGCATAGAATTGGAAGAAAGCCTAAGGGCACTTTCACACGGGGCGGATCAGCAATGATCCGCCTCCGTGTGTCCGTAAGCTCAGCGGGGATCGCTCTGTAAATCCCCGCTGAGACATCGGATGACAGGGCGGTCTCCGCACACTGTGCAAGGACCGCCCTGTCTTTTCTCCGCTCTCCCCTATGGGGAATCGGATGAACACGGACCGCATGTCCGTGTTCATCCGATCCGATCCGCAGACGGAATGAAAAATAGGATATTCTTCCGTCTGCAAAATCGGATGTTTGCGGAGGCAGGTGATTACGGGTGTCAGCGGATGTTTTTCCCGCAATCACATACGGACAATGTATGTCCCTTTTTCATCCGCAAACGGATGGATGAAAAAGCGGACATACAGTCCGCACGTGTGAAAGGGCCCTTATGTAGCACTTGCATTGCTTGCTTAGTCAAAGAGGAATCGGCTTTAGTCTGATAACTTGGTGGCCTCAGTAAAAAAAGGAGCTGCATGCCACGATCCAGTCATTCCATGACTCGTTGGTCAATCCGACAGCTAGTCAGCCTTCCACATCCAAGTCTTTCCCAGTTTCGCTTTCTGTCTCAGAGAATCTTTCAGAAGGCCCTTATACCAGGCAATCCCTCGCTCCTTCCAATAATGGTTCAGAAGAGGAGGAGGGTGAGGGGGCGGAAGTGGCCCTGTCTAAATTTAAATTATTCCTGGAAGGAGTTGATGGGCTTCTTAGAGCCATACATGTTACCCTTGGCCTGAGGCCGCATACACACGACCGGTTTTCTCAGAAAAATCCATCAAGAAACTTGGTGGGAGAGCTTTTTTGCAGAGGAAACCGGTCGTGTGTACATTTTTAATCGAGAAAACTGTCGAGGAACTCGACGAGCAAAAAAGAGAGCAAGTTCTCTTTTTCCTCGACGGGAGCCCAAATTGGCTCGTCGTGTTCCTCGTCGGGCTGCTTTTCGACGAGAGACTCAAGCGTTTGTATGCTTAGAGATCCGTGAACCCTCTGTAAAAGTAGTATTTGTAATGGAAATAGCACATTTGTCACGCTGTAACAGACTGAAAAGTGCAAATGTCTCTTACCAAACTTTTTCCTAACACGTAGTAACATGAGATTAGCAAAAGCAGCCCCAAGGGTTGTATGTGTTGAAGTCACCGCGTTTGAGAACGAGGAGATTTGGACTTTAACGTGTGAACTCGACAAGCCTAACAAGGAACTCGACGAGGAAAACAATGTGTTTCGCCCGAGGAGTTCCTCGGTCATGTGTACGAGGCCTACAGTGGGTGACCGCGATATTGTGTCACTCTCGCTCCCTTTCTCGGCGAGATTGACCACCTGCGAGCCAAAGTCGTCATAGAAACGACGGGGATCCGACGTGGATTCCCGCCAAATCTACACGTGGGCGGCGTTTGTTATGAATCCTGAGGGGGAAGTCCCCGCCGGATTTTAAATAAAAATCTGGCATGGGTTCCCCCTCAGGAGCATAACGGGCCCTTAGGTCTGGTATGGGTTGTAAGGAGACCACCCTACGCCGAAAAAATGGCGTGGGGGTCCCCCCACAATCCATACCAGGCCCGTATCCAAAGCACGCCGGCCGGCCGGTCAGGAAGGGAGTGGGGGCGAGCGAGCGCCCCCCCCCCCTCCTGAGCCGTACCGGGCAGCATGCCCTCAACATGGGGGGGTCAGGTGCTCTGGGGCAGGGGGGCGCACTGCGGCCCCCCCACCCCAGGGCACCCTGTCCCCATGTTGATGAGGACAGGGCCCCTTCCTGACAACCCTGGCCGTTGGTTGTCCGGGTATGCGGGCGGGAGGCTTATTGGAATCTGGGAGCCCCCTTTAATAAGGGGGCCCCCTAGATACCAGCCCCCCACCCTAAGTGAATGAGTATGGGGTACATCGTAAGAAAAAAAGTGCAAACACAAATAAACCACACAGGGTATTAAAATATTTTATTAGTTGGCCGCCGGGGGGGGGGTGTGATCGCTTTTATAAAAGCGCCCCCCCCCCCCGGCAAGCTTCTCCCGACATCTTCTGCGGGGGGGTGGGTGCCGCTGTTCTTCGCCGCCGTCTGGTTCTCTTCCGCCGCCGGGGGGGGGTCGCTTTTATAAAAGCGCCCACCCCCCGGCGAGCTTCCTTCGACATCTTCGGCGGGGGGGTGGGTCTTCTCCCGCTCTCCGGGGTCTTCTCCCGCTCTCCGGGGGTCTTCTCCGCTCTCCGGGGGTCTTCTCCCACTCTCCGGTGCCACCTTCTTTTTCAGGACTGGCCGCCGCTATCTTCGTGTGTTAGCTCAATTACTAGCGGCGGCCAGTCCGCTCTTCTGTCACGCCGTCTTCTTCTTTTCTTCTTCTCCAGATGTTGACGCGACGCTTCCTCCCGCTGTTATGCCGGGCGCGCGGCTCGCAGCGACTTATATAGGCCTATCTTGTGACGTCGCAGTCCTATCATGCTCCGGTAGGTACGGAGCATGATGGGACTGCAACGTCACAAGATAGGCTTATATAAGTCGCTGCGAGCCGCGCGCCCAGCATAACAGCGGGAGAAAGCATCGTGCTGCCCGGTACGGCTCAGGAGGGGGGGGGGGCGCTCGCTAGCCCCCACTCCCTTCCTGACCGGCCGGCCGGCCGGCGTGCTTTGGATACGGGTCTGGTATGGATTGTGGGGCCCCACGCCGTTTTTTTGGCGTAGGGGGTCTCCTTACAACCCATAACAGACCTAAGGGCCCGATATACTCCTGAGGGGTGAACCCATGCCGGATTTTTATTTAAAATCCGGCGCGGAGTTCCCTCTCAGGAATCATAACAAACGCCGCCCACGTGTAGAATTGGCGGGAATCCACGTTGGATCCCCGTCTCTTCTATGACGCACTCGCTGGAATGTGCTTTTACTATTCCAGCGAGTGCGAGATGTCGGCACCCTGTCACCGAGAAGCAGCGCGATGCTGTCGTGCTAAAAACACATTCTCGGCGGCAGGCACTGTAAGTGAAGAAAAAAAGGAAAACTGCACGATTACATGTACACGTGTCAAGGTGAGCCTAACTTTTCCCAGTTCATTCTGTCATTTCAGACTCCATAAGGAAAGAATGTCAGGAACCAGATAAATAAACTTTTTTCTCAAGAACCCCCACGAGACGTTTTTCGTTTTGAGGAAGACTGCCGATAGGAAGAAGTTAAGAAAGCCAACAGGGAAATTCCAATTGATCCTCAATCTAAACTTCTGAACAAATCTGTCAAGTACAGAAGGTTCAAGATGTACTCGATTTTTTTCAGTCAGAAATCTGCTGACCCCAGAATGTTACAAGGCACCAATAGGTTTAAGAGATGCATACCTGCACATCCCAATCTCACTTCAGTCCCAGAAGTATTTCAGGTTAACGGTAAAGATGGAAGGCAAGATTCATCTGCAGTTCAGAGCCTTGCCTTTCATGCTGTCATCCTCACCTCAGATCTTCACCAAGGTGATGGCAGAAGTCCTAGCTCCGCTTTGTCTTCAGGGAATTGCAGTGATTCCCTATTTGGACAACCTACTATTCTTTGCCCCCTCAAGGGGAAATTATAGGACAACTTGACTGAAGCACGCAACCATCTGAAATATCTAGGATGGGTTCTAAACCTCCAGAAATCCTCCCTAAACCCGTCACAAGAGGTTTGTTTTTCTGGGCTACCAAATGAATTCAGTAGAACAGAAGATTTTTCTCCCGCAAGAGATAAAGAACAAGGTCTAGAGCACTGCAGACCAACCAGCCGATAACAATAAGGCAAGTTATGTCGGCATTAAAGGGTACTGACCTCAACAATGCCGGCTATTCAGTGGGGAAGAATGCACTTCAGGTGTCTACAAACACCTTTTTCTCCTGAGGTCATGGAATCACAGCTTAAGATTCCTGGACATGCAGGTTAAGATTCCAACCAGGGTGAAGAGGTCACTATGGTGGTAGAGTCAGCAGATTCTATCAAGGGGTCTAGATTGGGCCTTTCTAGTTGAAAGAAGATTGACCACAGACGCCAGCTCTTGGGGATGGGGGCCCAACTAGAGGACAACTTCACCCAAGGAAGTTGATCCAAGAAGGAGACGACAAGTTCCTCAAATTGGACAGAGCTGAAAGCGATCACCTTATCTCTACTAATATTAACAAGATCTCCTCCAGTTTGGACAACGTCATGACTGTGGCTTATCTAAACAGACACCTAAAGGGGACCCTGAACAAAGTGGCAGATTTCCTGAGCAGGCACCCTATTCAGGAGGTATTGGCAACAATTTCCAGTATGTGGCGACAGCCAGAGTTGGACCAAAAGGGATTACACAGGTTCCTCAGTTCTTTTCCTTAAACAATCTTGACGGATCACTAGGGACAGACGCTCTGGCGCATCCATGGAGATTTCACCTTTGCTACGCTTTTTGCCCATTCCAGTTAACCCCACTGGTATTAAGGAAGTTCCAACAGGAAAAGGTACCAGTCATCCTAATTACTCCATTTTGGTCGAAAAGGGCCTGGTTCTCAACCGTTCTGGAAATGGCGACTAAGCCTTGCTGGCATCTACCTCTCAGGCAGGATCTGCTAATTCAAGGTCCAGTAAATCACCCAAAGATGGCCAGCCTTTCACTCACAGCCTGGCATCTGAAGAGCAGCTCCTAAAGAGCAAGAGGTTTTCGGACCATCTAGTTACAACATTATTTAAGTTAGAGCGGCTCATGCTAGAAATAAATTGGAAACCTCTTCTTTGGGATTATATGGGCAACAAACAACAAAATTATAGAAAAAAAAAAAACATTTATTTATACAAAGACATAATGGATATCAGATATGACATAAGTCTCTTACGCCGTTGTATCTTATTTTAATTTTCATTAAAATATGCAAATGAGCCTATACGCAGATTCCCGAACGTGCGCCCGGCCGGCGTATCTGGTTACGTCGTTTACGTAAGATTTACGCACGGCCTAAAGTTATCCCTGCTATAGCTGGCGCAGCCAATGTTAAGTATGGACGTCGGAACCAACGTAATTTACGTTGTTTGCGTAAATCCATTCACAATTGAGCTGGGCGTCGGTTACGCTGACGTCGCTTTCATTGACAAGTAGCGACGTGATTTGGAGCATGCGCACTGGGAATCAATCACGGCTGGCGCATGCGCAGTTCCAACATGGCCAACATCAACATGGCACACAATAGAGAAAGGTTGATGAGCAAAGAGAGAACTGCAGTATCAGGCCTTGGACATGAAAGAGAGTGGGTAAGAGAGTGGATAAAGTGTCCCTGGACGGGCAATTAACTCGGGCCTGGCAGCCGGAGGGCCACTTGCAAAAGTCACTGGGAGGAAACAGGGCCTCTGCCACATGCTCAGCGAATTTTCCGTCGTCAAAGATTAGAACTAATGAATCCTCCCAGTAAATCCAATTTAGGGTCACCAATTTACAGCTGAAGTGTACCTGTCATACAGCATGGTGACCGGATCCCCGATGGTTCGTCTAGGCCTCCCGGACAACCTCTATCTCTAGGTTCTCCTGAGCCGATCCCCCGCCGCACAGCTCTCAGCTTAGGATCTGGGACCCAGCAAGTCGCTGGGGCCCCTTTCAACTCCAGGGTGGAACTCCGCCCGGTGCACAACCTCGACCAGGCAGGCCTCGGCGGCGGGGCCCATGGATGTGCGCACCCTGAAGGTGGATGCCGCACCTGGAACTTGGGCCCCGCGTAGAACAGACCCAAATGATGGCTACCACAGATATACCCCCCTCCAGCTTGCCCAGAGAGGGAACCGCTCCCCTGATTGGCTGCTGGGGGGGAAGTGGATCCGTCAGAACCCCTCTAGCGCCAACTGTCGCCCAGGGGTGATAACACACCCCTGGAGCGCAGACTGACCTACAAGAGGGTTCCAAACTGGCAGCAGCCGAATTTTAGAAATTGTGAATGAGAGCAAATTAACTCTCCCATTCCCCACTAACTTTAGTGTAACGCCCCACACAGAATGGAGGGGGGTGCTACAAATACATGAAGTATTTGGAGAAGAATCAATACATAAGATACAAAAGCCAAAATTCAAAAACCTCCACATAAACCGGAGACCAAGGAAAATAAGCTTTTCCAACGCGTTTCAAACAATTAAAAACATTTCTTCATTAGGGATAGTTATTTGTATCTTTTGTCTATAATAAATAAAAAAAATACTCATTAAGTAACAACAAATATTGATTCACATTTCCCACACCCCTACGGGTGTACGTAAACAGTGACTCACTTTATTAGATTCTTCAAGTACATATGCCCTTCCCATAGAGGCTGCAGTGTCAATGGCAAAGAGTCCATTTGAGCCTCTGGAGCATCACTCAGATGCCTCACTCTTAAAGCTGTGTTACTGATCGCCATTACAGCACACAGGAACATGCAAAGAGAGAAAAAACGGGTGCCTTTGAGTGTAGACTGTTAAATAAATCTATTCAAACAGAAAGGATATAACTCGTAAGTAAAAGGTAGGCACATCAGTAAGGCTTTAAACACAGCGTCCGAGGGGTGGGCGGGGGATGGGGCGGTTGAAGCTTCATAAGCCTGCGGTGCAGCGATCTCTGCCCCTCGTGAGGCTGTTCCTGCAGGCTGGATGTTAACTGGCTGAACGGTGCTCAGTTCCAGGAGTGGGACAAGAAGTCCCCATCCCCACTTCCAGAACACAGCTCTGTTTACTGAATTTAGTTGAGGCTACATACATTTCATACAGCTTGCAAATGGTTTGATTGGACCAGCTTGGTCCAGATGGACAAGTGAAAGGCTGACCGCAGGTCAGGAGGAGGTATTTAAACCCACCCTCCTTCCGGGCGACGGTTTTCTTTTGTCCCACCCACCCATCCCCTTTTTTCTTGCCATTTCTTCTTTTACTTCTACTTGGGTATGCCCCCTTTTAGGCATACTGACCACGTGACCCCGGCACACCTCAGGTCACTTTACCTGTTTACCCCTCAGACCTTTCCCTAGCACGATTACCTGAGACTCTGAGTACAATTTCCACTACACTAAAACATGGCGTTAGGCTTTAAAGTGTGGCTTGGAAACACTTCTGTTGTGACTTTACCTTTCAATCGCAGCCATGTGATGGGTAGACTGTGACTCCAGCGATGCCAGTTATTAGCTCCTGACTCTGTCCTCCTCTAAGATCAGGGCAGCAATAGGCATTGAAGAGCTGGGGAAAGGCTCCTCCTCCGTTCGAACACGTCATACAACACAACTGAGAGGAGACCTAGGAGGTCTTCCCTCACTCTGCTGGATGCCACACTGCAGTGTGGATCTGAGGTCTGGTGAGGGAATTTTATGGAGGGGGTGATCTTTTATGTTGTTCAGGTGGCTCTCTACCTCTCTAGAGTTGCCCACCCCTGACTTAAAGAATATGATACTCCAATATTTCATATTCCTGTTATGGGTCTTTTTTTTACCATGAGCTTGTGTTAAAAGTATCCTGTTCTCTTTGTATTCTTTGTGTGAAATTATGTTTATTGGCTCATAAGGGTATGTTGGGCACCTGCACTGCATCTTTGTTTTCCCCTTCCATTTCCCTTTCCATAATCACTGGGGTTGTGTTAGCTGAGTAAGGGAGAAGAGAAACACTGGAATACTAGTAAGTACCAGTGTACAAAGGTGGATTTGCTTTGGGGGAATAAATCACTTTGAACGTGGGGTGTCCTATGTGTGTGGATGTCACTATATTGTGTAAAACTATTTGTTTAGCTTTTTTACATTTTAGAATGGGGTGCTTTGAGATTTTGCATAATATTAAAGGGTGCCTTGATCAAATAAAGGTTGAGAAACTCTGCTCTAGCTTTTTAACCACTTGATTAATGGGCACTTAAACTCCCCTCCTGCCCAGACCAATTTTCAGCTTTCAGCGCTAATGCACTTTGAAGGACAATTGCGCGGCCATGCAACACTGTACCCAAATGACATTTTTATCTTTTTTTTTCCCCCCACAGAATATAGAGCTTTCTTTAGGTGGTACTTAATCACCACTGGGGTTTTTATTTTTTGCTAAACAAAGATGGATTTTTTTTTTTTTTGTTATAACATTTTGCAAACGAGTCATTTTTCTCCTTCAATATGCACTGATGAGGCTGCACTGGTGGGCACAGATAAGGCGGCACTGATGGGCACAGATAAGGCGGCACTGATGGGCAGCATTGTTTGAGGCACGGACTGGTGACACTGATGTATGGTGCTGGTGGGCATTGGTAGGTGGTGCTGGCGGGCACTGGTAGGCGGCACGGTGTATTGGTAGGTGGCACTGACAGGTGGCAGCAGCTCTCCCTGATCGGGACCTATGTCCCTCTGTCTTCCGCTGGTGATCGGCTTTTTTTTTTACTGATTACCGGCTCTGTATACATCACATTATCAGCTGTCATTGGGTGACGGCTAATCACGTGGTAAGGGGTCGATAACTGATCCATTCGGTGATCCAGCGAGTCTCATAGATTCTCATAGACTCACTGATCACAATGTGAGCTGTGCACATCCTGCAGGGGACGCGCAGACCGCTCAAGAGCAGGACGACGTCCGGGCAATTCAGGTCCGCGCTGTAGCCGCCATTCGGCTATAGCGCGGACACTAAGAGGTTAAGCAGCTACAACAGCAGTTTCTGCTAAAAAAGGGTTTAGGCTGGGTTTACACAATTGTGAATTGGATGCGGGTTCCCCCACATCTAATTTGCAATAGCAGAAGGTTTTGACCGGCTCTCTATGGAGACGGTTCATATATCTCTACTGTGGCTCGGGTGCAAATTTGCATGGAGCCCTGTGCGTCTTTTGGTCCATTTCAGGTCTGAATTCAGACAAAAATGTGGGTTTAAATGGGACCTGCATGCGAAGATAGTATGAACCCAGCCTTAGGCCATGTGCATTATAAAAAAGAGATTTTTAATACAGCTTACCTGTAAAATCTTTTTCTTGGAGTACATCACGGGACACAGAGCAGCATATTCATTACTATACGGGTTATATGGAGTACCTTCAGGTGATGGACACTGGCAATCTCAAACAGGAAGTCCCCTCCCTATATAACCCCCTCCCATAGAGGAAGTACCTCAGTTTTATAGCAAGCAGTATGCCTCCCAAAAATGTTCCCCAAAAGAGGGGTGGGAGCTCTGTGTCCCGTGATGTACTCCAAGAAAAAGATTTTACAGGTAAGCTGTATTAAAAATCTCTTTTTCTTTCTCGTACATCACGGGACACAGAGCAGCATATTCATTACTATACGGGATGTCCGAAAGCAGTGCTTTAATGAGGGGAGGGAGACATCTTCCAAAAAAGGATTTAATTTAGAGGTATACTCAAATAATAATAAATCCAACTTAGTCAAGAAATGTAAATCTGAAATCTAAATCAAGGGAGCCCCCTCAGATCCTGAGGAGCTTGAATCGCGGCCTGCAGTACTGCCTGCCCAAAGGCTGTATCCGCATTCCTTCTTACGTCCAATTGATAAAACATTTGTAAACGTGTGGACTGACGCCCACGTTGCTGCCTTGCATATTTGAGCCATAGAGATCTGATGATGTGCTGCCCAGGAGGTGCCCATGGCCCTGGTAGAATGGGCCTTTACCGACAAAGGAGGAGGCAACCTCTTCAAACCGCAGGCCTAAATGATTAATTGTTTAATCCATCTTGCGATGGTGGATCTAGCAGCTGCCTGACCCATCTTGGGCCCCTCCGGTAAAACGAACACCACATCCGTTTTCCGAACCTTCTCTGTAGCTTTAAGATAGGCCTTTATGGCCCTGACAATATCCAACGTATGCAGCAACCCCTCCCTTCTAGAGGTGGGTTTTGGAAAGAAGGATGGAAGTACCACATCCTGGTTCAGGTGAAAACTGGATATAACCTTTGGTAGAAAGGAAGGATGAGGACGGAAAACCGCCCTATCCTTATGTAAAATGAGATATGGTTCCTTACAAGATAAGGCTGCCAATGCCGATACTCTCCTGGCCGAAACTATGGCGATCAGAAATACCGACTTTCTAGTCAGTAAAACCAAAGGTACCTCAGCCAACGGCTCAAGGGGTTGTTACTGTAGAGTTGACAGAACAAGATTTAAGTCCCATGGACAAAGTGGTGATTTGACCGGAGGATTAACACGTAAGACTCCCTGTATGAAGGTCTTAACCAGCGAGTGGGCGGCCAGCGGCCTCTGAAACCACACTGATAAGGCTGAAATCTGTCCCTAGATCGTGCTTAATGCCAGGCCTTTATCCACTCCTAGCTGGAGAAAACGTAATACTCTATCAATGGTATACTTGCGGGAAAACCATCTCTTAGACTCACACCAGCCTACGTAGGCCCTCCAAACCCTGTAACAAATTACCCTGGAGGCCGGCTTTCTAGCCTTAATGAGGTAGGGATTACCTGCCTAGACAGACCTCTACCCCTGAGAATCAGGGATTCAGCCGCCAGGCCGTCAAATTTAGACGCCGTAATGCAGGGTGGAGGATCGGGCCTTGTGAGAATAGGTCTGTCACAAAAATCCTCCTGCGCTCTGGTGTATCGCCAAACTGGGTGTATCAGTATGGTATAAAGGCAAAGTCTTAAGTCTTGCAGCCCTCCACAGAACAAAAGGGTGTTCATATGGCTAAAATGAAAAAGAAAAGAAAGGAGGGCGCACCGACCTTGTGCATTACCACTTATACATTTTAATATACACAAAATAAAAAGCAATGGTCCTACTTACAAACATTTAGTAGTAAGCGCATTTAAAACAGCTGAACCTGGACCTCAGACCCTAAACACCAATGTGGCTGACGCGTTTCTGGGGTGTACCCCCTTCTTCAAAGCCTAGGTGGTCTGCGATTGAGAATAGGTCTGGCCATAGAGGAAGAGTCCAAGGGCCTCCCGCTGCCAATTTCAGGACTAGTGAGTACCATGCCCTCCGGTACCAAGCTGGGGCTACCAGGATAACCGGCCTGTGCTATGATCCTGCGCAACAGGCGGGGTAGTAACTGCAACGGGGGAAATGCATATAGAAGTTATGATTGATGCCAAGGGCAAACCAACGCATCGGTTCCGCAGGCCATAGGGTCCCTCGTTCGAGACATGAACCTGTCTAGCTTCTTGTTGAATCCTGATGCCATGACGTCCACGTCTGGCACTCCCCACTTCTGGCAGATTGTCTGAAAGACCTGTGGATGCAGAGACCACTCCCCCGGCGACAGGGTTTGGCGACTTAGGAAGTACGCCTGCAGGTTGTCCACCCCGGGAATGAATATCGCCGATATGCAGGGTACATAAACCTCTGCCCACCGAAAAACCAAGCTCATCTCTCTCTGAGTGGCTTGACTCTTGGTTCCCCCTTGGTGGTTCACATATATGCCACCGCTGTGGCATTGTCTGAATGAATTCTCACCGAGGACCCCTGTAATCTGGATGTCTATGCCAGGAGGGCTAGCCGAGCCGCTCTGATCTCCCAGATATTGATGGGCAGCTGCCTCTCCGCCTCTGCCCAAGTTCCTTGGCGAGTGAACCCGTTCAAGACCGCTCTCCAGCCTTCCAGACCACTGGGCAGAAAGTTCTGAGGGTTTAACCACCAGCATAGACTCTGCCGGACCTTTAATGACGGCGTCAAAGGAAACTCCAAGGCCTTTGCTCCCTTGCTCCAAGCTGCTAGAATTGCTGTCTGTAGGACGCGAGTGTGGAAGCGTGCGGTATCGCCTCGAACATGGCCATTAGTTTGCCTAGTAATCGCATACATAGGCGAATAGTTGGTTCTCTTTTGCTTAGAACCAACTGAATACATTTTTTTTGATAGCCTCGACCTTTACCAGGGGCAGGAACACCCTTTTGCTGTTCTGTGTCTAATCTCATGCCGAGATATTCCAACTGCTTTGTAGGTTGAAATGCTGATTTTTCCCCGGTTTAAGACCCAGCCGAACCTCTCGAGGTACTGAACCATGAGGGCTACTGCGCATTCCAGCCAAGGGATCGAGTGATCTATGATTAAGAGGTTGTCCAGGTATGCTAGGACCGAGACCCCTTGGATCCTTAGATTGACTAGAATTGGAGCTAGGACCTTCGTGAATACCCGGGGGCCGTAGCCAGCCCGAAGGGGAGCGCCACGAATTGGAAGTGACGCTGTATCACTGCGAAGCGTAAAAAAAAAAATCTTTGATGTGGCTGAAAGATTGGTACATGAAGGTAACCATCCTTTATGTCTATAGAAGCCAGAAAGTCGTCCTTCTGGAGTGTGGCGGCTGCTGACCGAACGGATTCCATCCGGAAAGAGCGAACCCTTAGGTAAGCATTTAAACCTTTTAGGTCCAAAATTGGTCTGACATCGCCGATGGGCTTTGGTATGACAAACAGATTGGAATAGAAACCTAGCCCCTGTTCTTGGGCTGGTACCTCTACCATTATGCCCTGGTAAAGCAGATGATCCAATGCCGCCCGCATTGAGGCCTTCCTTGTGGAGGAAACTTTAGAAATTCTAATCTGTAGCCTGTGGCCACAGATGATCGGACCCCCTCTGTCGGGGATCGATACCATGGCCTCTTGCCCCCAGAGGCCTGTCCTTGCGATCCATTGTTAAAAGTTTGATCGCGCAGGAGGCCCGATTCTGCCTGGAATTTGAGGGCCCCGGAACAGGGGGGAGCTGCCTTTTAAAGGCAGGACCCCGGAACTTCTTTTGACTGGTAAAAGGGTACTTTTGCCACTTGAAACAGTCTGAATGTATTTATCCAGATCTTTCCATGGAAGGGAAAACCTGCCAGTAGTCTTTTGCATGGGGCTCGGCCGCCCAGTTCTTCAACCATAAGAGCCTTCTCATATGCACTAAAAATAGTGACAAACGAGACGCCTGCTGGATGGAGTCTTTTATAGCCTCTACCGCAAAGCACAGAGCTCTGGGAATATCCAATAACTCCTCTGCCTATTGGGCAGGGATGTCTTTAAGCATCTGTTTTGTCTGGTCCTTTAACGCCTGACAAACTCCAATTGCAGCCACTGCTGGCTGTACCACTGCTCCTGCCGTAGCAAAGGATGCTTGAAAAGGTGTCTCTAAACGTTTATCGACCGGGACCTTAAACATTTGTATGTTTTCCCCCCGGGCCAGTTAATGATTTATTCACACATGAGATGGCTGCGTCCACAGTTGGGAGCGCCCATTTCTTAGAAAAATTTCTCTTCCATAGGGTAAATAACAGAAAACCTTCCAGGCGGTCTCCCATCCAGGCACTAACCAGGCCCGACCCTGCTTAGCCTCCGAGATCAGACGAGATCGGGCGCTTTCATGGTGATGTGGCCGTAGGCTTTAGGCGGCAGAAAAAGTTCTGTCCGGTCGTCCCAATCCTGGAAAAACCAATTCCTCTAACAGAGGATGGACCGGAAAAGCTGCGTTGCTTAAAGGCGCTTTAAAAGAACCCAAAGAGGATACCGCAGGAACCTGAGGCTCTGGAAATGGCAAATTAAATGGCGAGCGGACCATGTCTGTCAAAGACTGGACCCACAGACTCTCCATCTGGGAGGCTGAAAACGATTCCTCAGTGGTAGATCCTTCCTCTAGGTTCTGGTCCAACCGATCCTCCTGAAATTCTAATTCCTCCGGAGAGAGAATCTCAGCATCCGAGGATACACCTTTTGGCGATGGGAACTAGTCCGCTTCTTGCCAGAAATAGAGCCAGCGATCATAGCTGTTAACTTTTTTCTCTAGCCCCCCTAGGGTGACGGCTAGCATCTCCTCTGTGATAACACAGGGTTGGGCCGATCTGGGCCAGCCTCAGCACCAGACCCCCTTAATGGCTTATCCAAGGTGACCCCTATAGGAATAACCTGTGGGGAAAGTATTGGCATATCATCAGAACCAGAGGAGGAACCCCTTTGTCTTTGCCCTTTTTTTTTTTGTGTTTTGATCCTGAACCTTTGGAAGCCATAATACAAAACCGAGGGACTCCGCCTACAACAACAGACTGTTATAGCCAGGAGTAAAAAAAAATAAGGTTTAGGGGACAATAGGATCACTAATGCCCAACAACGGTGGGGCTCAGTATGTTTTCCTTTATAATATTATTGTTTTTCACAACATACAGCCCCAACATGTTTGCCAGCATTCAACCTGTTGCCAAGGGGAATTTTGGCTTAACAAAAAGCATTGGAGCTGACTCCAGCATGTACTACCCCTTTCTCGCCACCGGGAGTCACTGTGCTGCCAGCTCTGCGTCCTCTCTCTTCCAGCTCAGCTTTGAACTGAGCTAAGATCGCGCCTGCTGTGTATAACAGCAATTGAAGGCACGCCCACTCTACACTGCAGTCACGCTCCCCGCCCCCCCCCCCTCCCGAACGGCGCGAAAATTTTTCTATATGTATGCGTGCGTGCGTGCGCGCGCGCGCGCGACTGTCGGGGGAGGAGAGCCCAGGAGGAGACGCACTCTGGAGCCCAGGAATGCAGACTGGAGGACGCATCAGGTGGCAGATTTGAATCCCGGCTAGGTAAGGCTTAAAACAGGCCCCTAAGGAGTCCCTTTAGCCTAGAGACAGATCTGTCTTTTTTTTTTTTTTTTTTTTTTAAAAAGACCTTCAACCAGCGAGCAGCAGGTAGCTAGCAAACATACATAGATAGGTAGGGGGATCAAGTGATGGGGGGGGAACATTTCAGGCCATCCTGTCCATCAGACATAGTGACCATGGTGCCAATGCAGAGCATACTCAGGCTACCCCCCTTAAGATCTCCCCTGGAGAGCCTGCTGTCGAACCAAGTCCCGCAGGCTCCCCTCTTACCTGCTCCATGCCGCAGGACGTTTGCATAGCAAAACGGTCCAATCTTCTCCCATCTCCGTGGGTAGCGTAGTAGACCTTCAGGCACTGGGGTCCTGGAAGGAACCGACTGTCCTGGACCTATACAGCACCCTGGCAAACAGGATCTTTTGGTTTAGAAAAAACTCCAAGTCCTGGGCCCAGGGTCCAGCCCTCTAGAGAGGAGCATTATAGGCAAAAACCCCACGGTTTGGGGCCCGGGTACTGTCCACTTTGGCACTGAGGCTCCTTGGACAGATCCGGTTAGCCCGCCTTAATCCCAAGGATGTGGAGGCAAAGCTATTCCGTGACCAACACCTAAGACACTGGCGAAAAAACTGAGGTACTTCCTCTATGGGAGGGGGTTATATAGGGAGGGGACTTCCTGTTTGAGATTGCCAGTGTCCATCACCTGAAGGTACTCCATATAACCCGTATAGTAATGAATATGCTGCTCTGTGTCCCGTGATGTACGAGAAAGAAAGCTGACATTTGTCATTATGGAGAAAAATATAAATAAGGGCATAGCAAATAAAAAGGGAATTTTGTATCCTGAATGCTTTCAGACCAATATAGTTACAAGCAGCATTTTAAACCTTTTGTAATAATAATGTTTCCACTTTCATGCTTTCAAAGTAAAATGGTCTATATTCACTATTTTGTAGGCAATATAACTTTTGCGCAAACCAGTCACTATACAGTTATTGTGATTTTATTTTTATTTTTTTAACCAAAAATATGTAGAAGAATATGTATCGGCCTAAACTGAGATAAATGTATTTATTTATTTTTTAAAATGGGATATTTATTATAACAAAAAGCAAAAAATAACGCTTTTTGTTTATAGCCCAAAAATTAAAAACCGCACGGGCGATCAAATACCACCAAAAGAAAGCTCTATTTGTGGGGAAAAAAGGACGCCAATTTTGTTTGGGAGCCACGTCGCACGACCGCGCAATTGTCAGTTAAAGCGACGCAGTGCCGGAAGCTAAAATTTTGTCTGGGCAGGAAGGGGGTGTAGGTGCACAGTAGGCAAGTGGTTAAGTAACTTTTTCCTAATCGATATACAGCTTGGCTATACCATGACCCAGCTCTTTCCCATCCTGTCTGCAGGGAAACATAAGCAGGGGGAGCTTCTAGTCCTCTGCTAATGGTCATAAGTTCAAAATAAGTAAAAAAAAACATTGAAATACAGAGTCAAAATAAATAAATAGTATCAATAAACTGTTTTCAATGGTAATACAAAAAAGATATTTGAAATAGAATCTATCTTATTATTTTTGGCACTAACATGATATAGGCAGATTTCTACAAGTTACAGGCTGTGTCACACCCCTTCAGCCTGTGTCTTTGAAAAAGAGGAAAGTGAAACCTCCATCAATCCACAGGTAATATCCTGCCCCCATTGTGTTTTGCTGGTTAGTAGACATGGAGGAGGGAGGGAGTGGGCTGTCATTTACCAGTGTGTATACGCCCACACGTGTGACTCTATAGTCACGTTGGCTGCTCAGATGTAAAAGGGTGGAAATGCTCAGGAGAAATGCTTATTCACTGAAAACTGAGCATGTGCAAAGCTGCCAACACTGCTCTACAAAATCCCCAACTGCATTGGGGACTTGGACAGGACTTTTGTACACTCAGGTGACCAGACCATTTTTTTTCAATTATTCCTTTGCTTTTTTATTAAAAGTGTAATTTTCCAAATTTCTCAAAAATCTGAAGGTTTTCATTTTTACTACATTTTTGTAAGGAGATTTTATAGGAGAGGGAGAAAGGAGGTCCGTATGCCATATTGACCTGGCCACCTGTGGGCACTTCCGTAGGTCCGTATGGCGTACGAACTTGGCAGGTCAAGGGTTAAACAACAGAAAGAATGAACAGTTACATAGACTTGTCAATTACATCTCTAAACAAGCAGTGCTGTTTAAAACCACTGCTTTCCTATGACTTAGGCCGGGTTCACACTGGTACGACATGACAGTCATACTACTTTGGATCCGACTTTGCCCTGCGACTTGAAGTCCGACATGAGTGCTACTTCAATGAACAGGGACTGTTCCCTGACAATACAAGACAGTGTGTCTGGTATGAATCTTTAGGGGGAACTCCACGCAAAATGTTAAAAACCGGCAGGGGTCCCACCTCCAAGTGCATAAAAGCCCCTCAGTCTGGTATGAATTTTAAAAGGGAACCCACTACGCCAAAAAAATGGCGTGGAGATTCCACCAAAGTTCATACCAGACCCTTATCCAAGCACACAGCCCAGCAAGTCAGGAAAGAGGGTGGGGAAGAGAGACCCCCCTGAACTGTGCCAGGCCGCATTCCCTCAACATGGGGGGGTGGGCACCTTGGCAAAGCACCTTGTCCCCATGTTGATGAGGACGAGGGCATCTTCCCGACAACTCTGGTCGTTGGTTGTCAGGGTCTGTGGGCGGGGGGCTTATCGGAATCTGGAAGCCCCCTTTAATAAGGGGTCCCCCAGATCCTGGCCCCTCCCCCTACGTGAATGAGTATCAGGTACATTGTACCCCTACCCATTCACCTGAAAAAAAGTGTAAAAAATAAAAAGCGTTACACAGGTTTTTAAAATAATTTATTAAACAGCCCCGGGGTCTTCTGATGTCTTCTAGCCCTCTCCAGTTCCTTTCCCCTCTCTGGCTCTTCTTATTTTCCCTCCGACCGATGTCTTCTGCCGAGTCTCTTCCGCTATCTTCTGCGCTTTTGAACGCTCTTGCCCGGTCTTCTCCCTCTGTTCTTCTTCCGATGTTGACTCGAGGCTCTCTCTTGCTCTAATGCGTGGTGTGCCACTACTTATATTGGCATGGGACAGGGTCACCGTGTGACATCATCCAGAGGCCCTGCCCTTTATGACATCACTGCCTGTGGCATAATGGTTGGTGACCTCATAAGGGGTGGGCCTCCGGTGACCCCGCCCCATGCCAATATAAGTAGTGGCGTACCAGGCTTTAGAGCGGGAGAGAGCGTTAAGTCGACATCGGAAATAGAACAAAGGCAGAAGACCGGGCAAGAGCAAGCAAAAGATAGCGGAGGAGACCAGGCAGAAGTCAGCGGACAGAGGGAGAACCGGACATAGCGGAGAAGAACCAGGGTGGGCTAGAAGACATCAGCAGAGGAGGCAGAAGAGCCAGAGAGGGGAGAAGAAGTCGGAAGAGACCTCCTGAGCTGCTTAATAAATTACTTTAAAAACATGTGTAATGCCGCGTACACACGATCACTTTTTGTGATGAAAAAAAACGTCGTTTTCAAAAACGTCATTTAAAATTCGAACATGCTTGAATTTTTTGTGTCGTTTTTCAAAACGTCGTTTTTTGTGTCATAAAAAGTGATGGTGTTTTCAACCCGCGCATGCTCAGAAGCAATTTCTCATACCTGAGCGCTTGTTCTGGTAAAACTACTGTTCAGAATGGATTAAGCACATTAGTTTCTTTTTAAAAGTAATGAAGAAAAGAATGCGCTGCATTTTAACCAATGCATTTAAATGCTACACTAAACTCCTAGTTTGTTGTGGCTCATCTTGTTACATAGTTCTGTTAACCTTTTTACATTCTTAGTTATTTATTTATTTATTTCCTCTTTTTTTTTTTTTTTTTTATGCACATCATCTCCCTAATTTTTTTATTTTTATTTTTTTTGGTGTATAATTTTTTTTTTTTTAATGTTTACCAAAATTTGTTTTGTGGTTGATTTTGGAGTGTGTGAAGTGACCCCCAACAACATATATATATTTTTTTTTATAAATTACCCACAAGGAGGTTGTTGTCCCTTGTTAATTTTTTTTTTTGTTAAATGTGTCTGCCTACTCACTAAACGATCTCTATATATTGTTAAAAATACACATATACAAATTTTGCCCGCAAACAAAAAAGACATTTATTCATGTATAAAAGCACTAAAACAAAATTAGACACATCTGGCAAACAAAAATAGAAACAAAATAAAAACAAAGAAGCCAGGAAGAAAGCAAAGGAGACCCTGCTTGAATTTGTAAAGACAAGGGTCCACCAAACCAACAATGAAGTCTGTCAAGCAAAAAGTAATTCTATTAGGGGCACCATCTCATCACTTCTTCCCTTTTTTAGTCTTCCCTGCAGTTTTCCCTGCAGCCTTCCTTGTAGTCCGAGTCGTCGGGGGCTGGGTTCCTGGAGCCAAGGTTGTGGCAGGAGCCAGAGCAGGCTCAGGAAGAGGAGCAGGACCAGAAAGAGCAGAAAGGACAGGAGTGCCAATCAGCCCAATGTCAATGTCGTCATTGAGCTTGCCCAGTGTGGCCATGCTTATGGCCTTGAAGATGAGCAATTCGCAGCGCACACGCTGGCCCGGCCCCAGCTTTTGGAGCTTGGCCACGATGAGCGCTCCGAATCCCTCTTCTTCAGTGGGTTGCTCTCTGATGGCCGCAGTTGCTTCACGGAGCATGGCCTGGGTCTCCTCCTCCATTTGGATCAGTCTCCTGGCCCTTTTTGCGGGAGTGCGGAGAGGAGGGATCTGGGAGATGCAATCTTGTCGGCGTGACTCCTGTCTCCCACTGGTTCCTGCCACCTCCTGGCTCCCTGTGGGTCCTGCCTCCTCGTGGCTCCCTGTGGGGCCTGCCTCCTCCTGGCTCCCTGTGGGGCCTGCCTCCTCCTGGCTTTTCTCTGTCTGTGTATTAAAAAAAGGGACATAGTTATTTTGTTGTCCTCATTAATCACACCCATTTTTAAAATCCTGACATATGATAATTGACTGCAAAAATACATTACACACAGGGCACACATCCAAAATGATGTGGCCCCTTACACAGCTACAGATATGTGCCCCCTGGAGGTGGGGGGGGGGGTTGATGCTGGCTGAAATTGCTCAGTAGGGGGCCTTTCCCCAAACTAGAAATGGAGGTAATTTTTTTTTTGGGTGGACAAAATGTAAATTACCAAAAAGGGTGTTTCTCATCTGCGACCCCTTCCATGTGTATTGTGTTTACCCCCCTAGTGGCGTAACAGAAAATTACACACAATCATTATGACCTGGGCATTTATGGATTTTGTTCCAATTCTGTTTTGCGACTATTGGCTAGTGACATGTTCCTAATTTTTGATGCAATCATATAGAATTTTCAACACTTGTAACATAAATTTGTCACCATTATTATACATTGTAGTTCATAAATTGTTAGTAAAATGCAATACCTGGCTCCATGGGTCACAATCTGGGTCCTCCAGGAACTCGGGCTCTTCCTCCGAGGTTGCCTGCAGGGAAGACTGGAGGACTGACTGCAGGGAAGAGGGGCCTGATTCCTTGGGGGAAGGGTAGACAGGGATGTCCGGGATTCTATGTGGTCATCAAGGAACTGCAGCTGATTATAGTACCACAGGTTGGGCTTATATATGGACTCAGCTGCAGCTCCTGATCTTATCGAGGCCTGGACTAGTGACTGTTGGGTCCTGTAGGTGCCCCTAATCGAATTAATTTTTGTCTTGACAGTCTCAGTTGTTGCATTGGGGACCCTTGTCTTAACAAATACAAGCAGGATCTCCATTGCTTTCTTCCTGGTCTGTTTGTTTTATTTTGTTTGTTTTTTGTTTGCCAGAGCACTGGCAGGTCCCTCCATCTTTGGATAAATTCTGAAAATAATTCTTGTTCCTTGAAGGCCTCCATATTTTCTGCATGTAAAATGGAAAACAAAAACATAGTGTCAGTGAAGCCACTCCTACTACTAAAAGCTTTAACACCATATCTTCTCTAGCACACAAAATCATCCACTGTTCACTAATATTAATTCCAAAATACAGTTACATACCGTCGTATTATGCGATCGTGACTTCCGCAGACTGTGAACGTCGCTTTCAATGACTTCAGATCCCTTTAAACACTGCGCACGTGTGACGCTACGCACCATACCCCACCCCTGAAGTACGGTCTCGTCCTTTCCACGCCCCTTTCTCTATCTTTTTTTGTGGGTGTGATTTATGGAGGAACAAGACAGGACAAAATATGGCAAGCTCAAGCCATGAGGCAGGCCAGGGCCAGACAAGAGGAAGCTCCAGGCGGAGGTACAAGGCCTCAAACATGGCCTTCCAGGAGATGGTAGAGATGGTGACCATCTTAATGAATGATGACTATGATGGGAAGCACGGCCCTTACCTGCATCCCAATAAGGTGAAGGCGGACATTATGGAGAAAGTCATTAGGAGGCTCAGTGAGAAATTTGGACAACGCAGGAGTAAAGAACAGCTCAGAAAGAGGTGGTCAGACCTGAAGAAAAGAGAGCCAGAGCAACTGCAGCGAATCAAAAGACTGATTCGAGCAAAAAGTAAGTAATTTTAATGTGGCCTCATTTTTGTTGTTTGTTCTTTGTGCCTTGTGCTTCTTCTTTCAGGTTGTACTGTATCTATGTTTGTGGTCACACTAAAATTGGTCGTAGGAGTCGTCGTTCAATCGTCGATTTTTGAAATAATAAACGACGATCTTCATGCCTAGTTCGCGTGGACAAATCGGAGTTTTGAACCTACGACGACTCCTACGACCAGTTATTGTGCTCACAAACATGAAACTTTTTTTGTTTTAATGTGACATCAATTGTGTTTTTTTAATGTAGATGTGTACCTAGTAGATGTTACTAATTAATAGGAACAATATGCAGAAAAAGGAGAGTGTGCTCAGCAGTGGATTATACACATGTGGACTCTGTAGATGTATTTTGAATTATCTTACATCCCTCTAATCTTTTACCTTTCTGGTTTCCCTTTCTTCAATTTCGTAGGGCGCAAGGAAGCATCAAGGCAGGACGCAAGTTCACAAGCCACACCCCCGAGGGATCTGGATGAAGGGGAACCTGCCACCACATCCGGTAAAGTATCAGATAACACAGATACACAGGTAATGTAGGTGTAGGATAACTTTTTTTTAATACATGGTTTGGTCGCACATTTCAGGAGAAAGTCGTGCTGGTTCAGCACTTGACAAGGATACTGCACATTTCCTCATTCGAGAAATCTGGTCCTGCAGGGAACAAATTGAGAACATCCAGCTAGCATCCAGACAAATCAAAGAAAATACGAAAAGGGTGGAACTCCAGCTCAAAAATGTACTGGATGTTTTGGGTAGGGTTTAAAGTGTTTTAGATGTTAATTTTTTTACGTTTTGTTAATTTTAGGAACAAACACTATTTTTATATTTTTTTAAATCACCAGAAACTGGATTTTAATTGTTTACACGAATCACCAGAAAAACACACACACAAAAAAAAAACTTGATTTTAATTGTTTACATGAATCACCAGAAAAAATAAATAAAAACTTGATTTTAATTGTTTATATGAATCACCAGAAAATAAAAAGGATTGTACCTGTTTTCGAATCCCAAGAACATGTATATAAATGCTCAAAAAATATTTCTTGATTTTAGAGAATGCAAAAAATAAAAATAATGGACACTCACAATTGTGTGGCTTGTTATTTTATATGAATGCTGACCTGAAAATTATAAATGGCAGATTTGTTCTTGCTGGTAACATCAAACAACGATGGATATTTAGTCCATTTAAAACACATAGCACTATGATAACCTGGGAGACAATGAAAATACACAAACATTCCCAATAATGCAAAAAAGAAAAATTAGACTGTTTCTTTCAGAAAAGTAATTTTTTATTTATTCAGCCAAGATCTGGCATTGGAATGGCCCCCCTACCTATAAAATAGTCCATGTAGGCCTGGCGCACTGCACGTGTGTTTTGGGAAGCCAAGCCTGGATGGCTTGCCTCACAGGCCGCCTCTGGAACATCAACTGCCTCATCAGGCAATAATGATAAATAATTTCCAGAATGTCTTCGGAGAAAATTATGCAAGATACAGCAACAGACAATAATGGTATTCCATTTATATTCTGCCATGTTTATGGCCGTTAAAAACAAGCAGAATCGGCTGGCCATGATGCCAAACGCATTTTCTACCACTCTTCCGGCTCTGGCCAGCCTATAATTAAACACCCTCCTCTCATGGGTGAAGGCACGTTGGGGAAATGGCCTCATGAAGTGGGGACCCAAGCCAAATGCCTCATCTGCGATAAAAACAAAAGGAAGCCCCGCTTCGTTCTCCTCCGCGGGTGGCAATCCCAGGTCCTCCGACTGAAGCCGTTAGGCAAAGACCCCGCCGTCTGACATCCGGCCATTTTTCCCAACGTGAAGGTACAGGAATTCGTAATTGGCAGACACCACCGCCATCAGCACGACACTGTGGAACCCCTTGTAATTGAAATAATGGGATCCGGAATGGGGTGGTGACACGATGCGGACGTGCTTGCCATCAATAGCTCCTCCACAGTTAGGAAAATTCCATCGCTGGGAGAAGTCCGCTGCCACAGTCTGTCATTCCTGTGGCGTGGTGGGGAACTGTAGAGAAACAAAAAAAAATATTCAAACAAACATTGCTAACAGAATATCCCAAAACATTCTTGGATCCTAAAAAAAAGAAGATCGTTAAGTTCAAGTATTATTGAACAAATCCTAAATAATAAGGGATGAATAAGCAGATTAATCACACCCTCTGATGGTCACAAAAGAAAAACAAAATAGGGTGAGGGGGGCGCAAGATGAGTTTGTGAACTCTAAAAAAAAAAAAACTAAAATAGGGGAATTCAAAAAGTTTTGGGGGGGGGGGGGGGGTTGAGTTGGGTGTGCACTACAATAGAGGACACAAATCAAGGGGGATATAGGGACAAAAAATACAGCACTACAATAGAGGACAACAATCAAGGGGGATATAGTGACATAAAATACAGCACTACAATAGAGGACAAAAATCAAGGGGGATATAGGGACAAAAAATACAGCACTACAATAGAGGACAAAAATCAAGGGGGATATAGGGACATAAAATACAGCACTACAATAGAGGACAAAAATCAAGGGTGATATAGGGACAAAAAATACAGCACTACAATAGAGGACAAAAATCAAGGGGGATATAGGGACTAGGCTAGGTGGGCTTGTCCATTAAAAAAAAATATGAAAAATTATAACATAGTTTGTGCATTTAAAGGACATCACTTACCTTAATATAGTCCTCCTGCAAAACCTGGATTATGGCAGAACAGGTCCCCGGGATTATGAGGCCCAGAAAAAGACAAAAAGACCCAAAGGGTTGAAGGTGTTGTTGCCTATGAGAGGCTGGGGGAAGAGAAGAATACACCTCAGCTGAGGAATTCACCAAGGGATCGCATTATTGGAGGGTCGGACATGACTGTTTTTTTCATCTGGGGGCACTGGTGCTTGTCCCGGACCCATTGCTGAGGTGTACCTTGTTTACATGCGGATTGGTTTCAGGGAGACCGAACGTCCCTATGCTTCATGAGACTGATGCAAAGCAGTCTTTATTTGTGGTAAGCAGGCAGTCTTATCTCACGAGTGCAGGGTGGATTATTCTCCTTCATCTTATAGCACCTTGGTGTCTACGTGGCTACTTTCTTCACAGTTTTTTCATCACAAGATTTACACTGGACTTTTCTACTAGATCTCACAACTGTTCAACATTGGAGATTTATTTTATTTTATTTTTTTCTCTTCTTTGTTTTTTAAGCTCTCCTCTGGTTTATTCCTAATGAGCTTTTGTTCACATATTTAATAATTAATTTGTATGTTTTTTATCAATCTTTGATAGCGCTGCACCTCCTGTATTTTTTATGAGGCCCAGAGCCTGGGGGGAGATGCCCGTCGAGAACTTCAAGTCCTGAAGACTTCTCCCTGTTGCCAGGTACCGCAAGGTAGCAACTAGCCGCTGCTCAGCAGTGATGGCTTCCCGCATAACAGTGTCCTGCCTGGTGATACAAGGCGACACCGAAGCCAAAAGCTGCTGGAATACGGGGTCAGACATCCGAAGAAAATTACTGAAATCATCAGGGTTATTTTCTCGGATCTCCCGCAGCAGAGGCATATGAGAGAACTGGTCCCTGCGAAGAAACCAGTCCTTGGCCCACAAAGTCCTTCTCGCCCTCCTCAAGGACCAGAGCCGGGATGCAGCACACATCCTAACAAGATGCACAGCACGCTCTCGGCGACGAGAACGTACCCGCAACATGGCTAGAAAACGGTCGTCAAATCAGCAGCAACACAATATCAGCAAAAGAGGCCGTCTTCCGCATGGAAATTACCCTTTATAGTCGCGTCGTACGTGATGGACGTCACCGCGCACTGCTAGAGATTTTTGGAAAAACTATGGTGTGTACGCAACGTCGTTTTGAAAAACGTCGTTTTTTTTCATGAGATGAAACGTTGTTTTTTTTTCATCACAAAAAGCGATCGTGTGTACGCGGCATAATTGTTTTATTTTTGACACTTTTTTCAGGTGAGTGGGTATAGGTACAATGTACCCCATACTCATTCACATAGGGTGGGTGGGCCGGGATCTTTGGGCCCCCTTATTAAAGGGGGCTTCCAGATCCCGATAAGCCCTCCATTCACAGACCCAGACAATCAACTAGCAGGGTTGTTGGGAAGAGGCCCTTGTCCTCATTAACATGGGGACAAGGTGCTGTGTTGTGGGGTGGCAAAGGGCCCCCCTGCCCCAAAGCACCCACCCCTAAATGTTGAGGCCATGGTTTGGTTCAGGAGGGGGGGGGGGGCTCGCTCGTCCCCACCCCCTATCCTGACCTGCCATGCTGCATGCTCAGATAAGGGTCTGGTATGGATTTTGGGGGGACCCCCCTCAACATTTTTTCGGCAAAGGGGCCTGGTATGCTCTTGGAGGGGGAACCCATGCCGTTTTTAAAATTTTGCATAGAGTTCCCCATAAAGATTCATACCAGACACAGTGCCTGGTATTGTCAGGGATCCAAGTCTGATCTCTGCCCTGCGACTTGAAGTCTGACATGCGGCCGACTTCAATGAACAAAGTCGGATCCAAAGTAGTATGACTGTCGTGTCTTACCAGTGTGAACCCGGCCCAATAGTAACTTTTGTAGAAGATCAAACGAATGTGATCTGTCACACAGGTTTTAAGGGTCTGCAGTGATTGGAAGTGATCACACAGCTGCAGATGTACATGATTGAGACAAGAAACACTAGTATTGTTTTTAGGTCCTTTGGTAATGTCAACAAGCAGTTGCCCAAGTAGCCCTGGCTTGCTTATAGGAGATACCATCATATATAGTTACATAGTTAGGCCTGGTTCACACATATGCATTTTTTTTGTACATTTTCAGTTTTGCAGAAACACACTAGTCCATTTAACATTGGACTAGTGTGGTTCCATAGACTTCAATTGATAAAAAACCTGTATTGAAAAACGTAAAATGCAACCTGCATAGATGTGAATCAAGCCTTAGTCAGATTGAAAAAAGACATTTAGTTCAAGCAAAAAAAATAAAAATAAAAAAAAAACATACAAATTCCATAAACGCAATCCTATACCTACAATTGATCCAGAGGGCGACCTACAATACACAAGGCCTTTTTGGAGAATTCTTAATATATTCATTATCTATAATAATATGTTTTATGAATACATTTTCAAACATTTTTATGTGACTTGTACATTTAACTTCTGTTTTTTCAGATTCAATTGTGATTGGATTCTGGGTTGGCCTTGCAGTCTTTGTAATTTTTATGTTTTTTGTTCTGACTCTACTGACAAAGACAGGAGCTCCGCATCAAGAGTAAGTTTAAAAAAGTGACACATTTATTTTCAGAATGCATTTGACAAAGGCTTTTTTTTTTTACACCGAAGATACCTTTTACTTCATTGTGTGGACAATGCACCAAGACTACAACATACAGCTTTGATATTCATAGAAACTGATATGCAAGTGTTATGCCTCTTACACACGATTGCGATTTCCGACAAGAAAACCAAGTATTTTTTTCAGCAGGAAAATGGCTGAAATTTGTCTTGCATACACAATGAAGTGAATTCAATAGGCAGTTCAGGCTCTTTTGCTTGACTCTGAGCATGCACGTTTTTTTTGCATGTCATAATTGCATACAGGCAAACGCGATTTGCGATAGGAATTTTTCCCTCGCTGCCATATTTGGCACCTTTTTGAGGGGAGGAGGAATGGGTACTTGGTTTTGATAGGTAACCTCTTCCACTTCAGGCTAAGTAAGCTCAACTTACATTCTGGGGATCGCTGTGATCAGGCAGGTAGGTGTAGTTTATTGCAGACGGGATATTACAGGCCTCTTCTTCAATAAAAAGCCTGCCTATTCACAGTGAGCTACAGCAGAACTTTAGCCCTCATATTAGCGCCTACCCCCTTAATTGGAGATCATTATGAAGGGAAAAAAATAGAAAGTTTCCAATAACAAAAATGGCTGCCTGCCAGCCAGTCAACTGCGCATGTGTACTGGCTACCACCACCAGGGGCACCAGACCAGCCGATCCTTCTGATGACAGGTGTGCGTGTATTCCGCCCTCGGGACCGCGCACACGCTTGACCTCCACGATGTGCACGCTGAATGGGGAACATGTCGGCCAAGTCATGCTGTTGGATCGAGCATGCTCACCACCTGCCAACCCTGCCGCGCATCAGACGAACCGGGTGCTCAAGTGGAAGAGGCTGCCAAGGGGTCAGGACAAGCTCCTCCTGGAAAATTAGCATTTGCTCCTGGGCCTGCATCCAGGGAAGCAGCGCCACACATGCATGAAGGGTAATGGCAGTAGGAGAAGAAAAAGGCGGAAAAAAAGAACACAGCAGACCACACAGTATATGCCACAGTGGGCTAAGCATGTGGTGCACCACCAAGTCTCTGTGCAGTAGTCTGTAGACCAATGCACTTGTATACCCATAAACAGTAGAGGTGGCCTGATTGCCCACACTATGAGAGGGACCACATTATTGCCTAGAGCAGAGACTGTACATATGATGATGGAAATCTGATGCAGCCCAGCTGTGTGCAAAAAATGGTCATATGCTGGTGATGCATGGCAGGACAGACCTGTACTTTAGAGCTGCATGATTAATCGTTAAAAAAAAAAATCACAATCTCGATTCAACTCCCCCACATGATCTTAATACAGCATTTCCCTGCTTCAGTGCAAAGTTCTCTGCTCACAGCTGATAGCTGTCAAAAAAGAAAAGAAAAACAGGCAGCCTGCCAAATTTATTACAACATTGTCAGCACTGGGAGATGACTATAAACAAAGTTTTATCGTTTAGTTCTTTTAGATCAAAGGAATTAACTTTGGTCTGTTAATGAGATTTAACCACTTATTTCAAATAGTTTTTATTGATTTTCAAAAGTACAGGTAGACCTGTGCAACAGGAGTGAAAATACAAATATAGAAATGGTACATATTCAAGTTGTACAAACTGAAAAGCAATTATGTCAGAAGCTAGCTGCGCATCATAACATCAAAAGAATCAGAGAAGGGGAAGGGTAGGGTGAGGAAAGGGAGAGAGGGGGGGGGGGAGAGCTCCATCAACAGGGTGTATTGTATGACAGTAAATCATCATCGTTTGTATTCATTCGCGTACCAATGAGACCATGGACTCCAGAGGTCAGTCAGTTTGGAACATGTGGATTTCCCTCGGGCTAAGACAGTTTCGTAGGTATAGTGAGCGTGTACCAGAGTGATCACTTCCGTGAGTCTAGGGGCATCTTTTGTTTTCCATTTCCTGGCAATCAACAATTTTGTCGCTAACAGAACATGGGTGGTCACTAGTCGGAGGTTAGGTGGAATGTCATCAATAGTTACATTGAGGACAGCCAGGTATACGGAGGATCTCCCGCAGCAATCCCTCTACCTCATACCAGAGTTGTCGTATGGATGGGCAGGACCAGAAGATGTGTATAAGCGTACCCGGCAGGTTGCATTCTCTCCAGCATAAGTGTGAGGTGTCAGTGCAGAACTTTGCTATTTTGTATGGTGTCATGTACCATCTCATGAGTATCTTTTGGGTAAGTTCCCATAAGGCGGTGCACGACGTGTATTTGTAGACAGAGCGAATTGCGGTTTGCCATTGTTGATCGGAAAAATGGCCTTGAACGTCCACTTCCCAGTCAGCAAAGGGTTTGGATTTGTGAAAGATGTTCTTGTCTTGTAAAGTGGAGTATAGTATGGAGGTGCCTCTGGGCTTACGTGTGTCAGAGAAGAAGTAGTTCCACAGGTGTAGAGGTATGGAGCCTTCTAGAGAGGGGTGCTTAGCCAAGCAGTTTTGTAATCTATAGTAAGTATAGTAATCTTTGACGGGAGCTTGAAAGTCCGTTTGGACTTGTGAGAATGATTTAGTGGCTGTCGCGGTGCGGAGGTCAGAGGTAGAAGTCATATGAACCTTCATCCATGTAGGGATGGTTAGGTCCGGAGACAGCAGTGTAAGTGTCTCAAGGGGGACGGGTACGGGTTTGGTCATATGATTCGTCCATTGAGTGTTATGTAACGTCCTCCATGCCTTGACAGATGCCTGAATGGTAGGGAAATACAGGGTCAGCGGTACAGGTTTGGTGGTGACACTAAAAAGCCAGGTTGCCAAGTTAGGGCCCTGAGTCATGACATTTTCTATTGCGCCCCAAAGTGTAGTGGGTGATTCGGAAAACCATTCCTGCATCTGTGAGAGTATAGTGGCTAAATAGTAGTCTCTGATGTCTACATGACCCATCCCTCCCACCGATCTGTGTTTAATGAGTTTCACATGACTGCATCTCGCTCTTTTGCCTTGCCACACAAATTGAGGCAGGATGGATTGCAGAGAGTTGAGGTAAGAACGTGGAAGGGGTATAGGTAGCGTGCGGAAGATGTATAGCAGCTTTGAATGAATGAATGAATGAATGAATGAAAACTTGTATAGCGCGGCACATGCGAACTGAATCGCCTCTGGGCGCTTGTTGTTCCTGTCTCCTTTGATATCAAAAGAGAAAAGTCTTGACCTTTTTCCTAAATGCTAGGTGGTTCTCCTCCAACCGAATGCTGGTTGGTAAAGCATTCCATAGTCTTGGACCTTGGATCGCGAATCTTCTTTCTCCTTTGGACTGGAAGTTGGCTTTTGGAACCTGGAGTAGGTTCTGATTCGTGGATCGCAAAACACGATTGGGATTATGCGCTTTTATTATTTCGCATAAATAAAAGGGGGCATTCCCATGGACACATCTATGCGTAAGACAGAGAGCTTTAAAGGCAATTCTGTCTTTGACTGGCAGCCAATGAAGGGCTCTCAGTGAAGGTGAGATGGATTCCCAGGGTTTTTTCCCAGTCACAAGTCTGGCGGCCGTATTCTGAACGACTTGCAGACGAGCGATTTGGTACTTGGGAAGGCCGAGGTAAAGGGCATTTGCGTAATCCAGCCTGGAGTTTACAATTGCTCCCACCACGACCGCTAAGTCTTCTTTAGGGATGAACGGAGTGAGTCTGCGTAGTAGGCGCAGTAGATGGTGAGATCCGCTGACTACTGACCCTATTTGTGCGTCCATTGTCATAAAGGAGTCAAAAATGACCCCTAGGCTTTTGACTTTGGCGCTAGGGGTGATGAGCTTGCCCAAAATAGGCGGGGGGGTCCACTCTGTTGAAAGTTGATTCCTGCGCTTGGCGTGAAACAGAAGAAGTTCTGTTTTCGCTCCATTGAGTTTAAGATAACTCTTTGTCATCCAGTCCTCTATCAAAGAGAGGCATGTCTCTAGATTGAGGTGGTGATCCTGACTGTTGCAGATGCGGAAATACAGTTGCGTGTCATCTGCATATGAGTGGTAGAGCAGTTTTTGGCTGCTGATAATCTCAAAAAGAGGACGAAGATATATGTTAAACAGCACTGGTGACAGAGGCGATCCTTGAGGGACTCCGCATGTTACTGTGCGTTTTTCAGACGTAAAAGGTCCTAACTTCACTGTTTGCGATCGGTTTTCCAGAAAAGAGGAGAACCAAGATAAATCGCCTTCTGCGACTCTGGCTACTTCAGTGAGCCGAGTCAGTAACAGTTTGTGGTCGACAGTGTCGAAAGCGGCACTTAGGTCCAACAGAACTAGAAGACAAGATTCTCCTTCGTCCGCGGCCTTGAGAACATCGTCCCATACTTTCAGCAATGCTGTTTCCGTCCCGTGTCCGGGACGGAAGCCTGATTGCAATGGATCAAGTAGCTTGTAGGTATCCAGATGCTGTTGCAGCTGTTGTACCACTACTTTTTCCATTATTTTAGAGAGTACGTTGAGGCTTGTTATGGGACGGCGATGGAGTGGGTCCTTGGGGTCCAGGGAGGGGTTCTTCATGATGGGTAGGATTATACCCTCTTTCAACTGTGAGGGCACTATGCCCTCCAAGAAAGACTGGTTGATAAACTGCGTGATGGGAGGAGCCAGGATGTAGGCGCATTCCTTCAGCAGTTTTGTGGGGATAATGTCATTAGGCGCTGTGCCATTACGCAGAGTACAAATGACATTATTAGTGGTCTGGATGGAGATGGGTTCAAGGGTAAACTTACCTGATATAGGAGAATTACTATTGGTGCTGTGAGGGAGGCTGCAGGGGGGGCCGAGGGGGGAGTTGTTTTGCTGAATGCTTTCACGGATTGCCTCGATTTTATTAACGAAATAATCCGATAGTTCATTGCAAAATTCTTGTGTGTCCGAACTGGGGGCTTCAATGCAACTTGGTTTCATGGTCTGGGTGACCATCTTGAAGAGTTCGCGGGGGCGGTTTAGGGCACCGTTGATAGCCTCCGAAAAATACTTTTTCTTGGCTTGGAAAATTCCTTTGTGGTATTTTCTTGTGGTCGCCTTGTAGATGGATAGGTTTAGCTCTGAAGAACATCTTTTCCAGGCAGATCCTGCCCTTCTGCGTTCTTGCTTCAGTAACGACAGCTGGTTGTTGAACCAGCTGCGGTTGTTTTTCCGAATGCGGGTTCTTCGTTTCGGCGCTACCAAGTCGGCTGACTGTAGCATAGCCGAGTTTATGGCTTCCAATGTTTCAACGGCCGTTTGATGCGGCTGAGTTGTTTCTATTTTTTTTCTTAAAGTCGTTTTGAAGAGTTCCGAATGGAGCTTCTTCTGACATCTAGTCCAGTGTGTTGTCACTGGATTTGATGTTTTTGTTGCAGGGGGGATGGTGGAAATACTGAAAATAATTGCATGGTGGTCTGTCCATGGCAATTTTTCATTTTCCCAAATTTTTATTTCCAGCGCTTGTCTGAAAATAAGATCAAGTGTGTGACCTGAAGCATGTGTGGGCCCACATACTAGTTGCTGTAATCCTAATCCTTCCAGGTGGTTAATGCAGGCGTCGGCAATGGGGTCCTGTGAGGAGTTGGCCCAGAGATTGAAATCCCCGAGCAGCAAAAGATGTTTGCTGTTGAGGGTATAAGTGGAGAAGAAATCCGTCCATGATGGTAGCAGCTGCGATTTTGGGCCGGGTGGCCTATAGCAGAGCAGAATGTGGACGGTCTCCTTAGAACTTGATTGCAGTTGCAGAGTAAGGGTTTCCATGAATGGAAGAGGGTTTTGGCGGACTGGTTTGGTGATCGTAAGATGAGTCTTGAGGATCACCGCCAGGCCGCCTCCTCTTTGCCCTATTCTGTTTTCCGTTATGATACGGTAATTTTCTGGCACCAATTCTCCAAGAATGGTGTTACAGTCGGCTGTGAGCCAGCTCTCTGTAATAAAGAGACAGTCTAGATCCTTTTGTTGAATGAAGTCGCGAATTTCTAGTCGGTGTTTTACTGCCGATCTTGTGTTGATCAGAGCACATAATATGTGCCTGCGCTGGGGTAAATGACTGAAATGTCTGACCGTTGATCTGAGGTCGATTCTCAATAGTCGCTCAGTTCTTAGGGCCTTTTTGGTGATGGCTGGCAGTATTGCGGCGCATTGCCTCAAACTCCAAATGGTGTCGGCAGAATATTGCCGACCTGCCATGATAGCCAATGCACCGGGGGGGTGGGGGGGTTCAGGGGCCAAATGGGGAGAGGAATTGGCTGCCTCACTGACTACTGACCTCGCTGCCTCACTGACTACTGACTACTAGCTTTGGCAGCAGCATCATTTTAAAGGCCGCCAGGCGGCCTGCCCATGAAAACTTGTGTTTAGAAAGTTTAGTAGTGTCTCGGATCAGCATCTGTTTGAGATTAGGGTAGTTGAGGGCGAAGAGGTGTTTTGGGGATTTAGAAAGAGTGATACCTAAATATGTTATGCCAGTGTCCGCCCAGGAGTACGGGTACGTATTCCTGAGGATGTTACTTGTGATGGCGTCCAAGCCTAATTCTAAAATGTGGGATTTATGTTCGTTGACCTTGTAGTAGGAGACAGTACTGAACCTCTGCAGCAATGATTGTACCGAAGCCAGGGAGGAGAGGGGGTCAGTCATCAATAATATCACGTCATCTGCAAACAGATTAATCCTGTGGTCCACCGTACCTATTGTAATGCCAGCGAGCGTAGGGTGGACTCACATGTTCTGCTAAGGGTTCCATCACCAAGTTGAATATGAGCGGGGACAAGGGGCAGCCCTGTCGGGGGCCATTCGTGATATAGAACGGTTTAGAGAGCATCTCAGAAGTGTAGACCTGGGCTGAGGGGGAGGAGTATAATGCCAGTATAGCCGACAGTATTGGTCCTTGGAAACCAAATTTCACGAGAGTTGCTCTCATGTATCCCCAGTGTACTCTGTCGAACGCCTTCTCTGCATCCAAAGAAAGGAGCAGAGAAGGCGTCCGTGACGAGCCAGCGCTATGGATTATATTGATTATCCTACGTGTGGCATCGAATGTTTGTCTCCCTTTCGTGAAACCAGATTGGTCGTTGTGGATGAGTAGGGGCATCAGGTCAACTAATCTATTGGCTATGAGTTTGGCGTAGATTTTAGTATCTAGGTTGAGGAGTGATATGGGCCGGAAATGTTGTGCAGAGGTGGGTTCCTTGCCTGGCTTCGGTAGGGTAACGATCAAAGCGGATAACATTTCGGGGGGGGGAGAGGAGGAGGAGGCAGCGTCATTGCACACATTAGAGAGAAATGGCGATAGAATAGTTCCAAATTGTTTGTAGTACTCACTTGTGAGTCCATCTGGGCCTGGGGATTTATTTGAGGGTAGTTTTGAAATTGTAAGCATAATTTCCTGGGGGGTGAATGGGGCATTTAACAGTGCTAGGTGATCTTCAGAGAGTTTAGGGAGGTTGATCTCTTCAAGGAAAGAGGATATATCGTGAGGGGAGGGTTGCGACACAGATGTATCATCCTTTAGATTGTAAAGTGTAGCGTAGTTGTGGCGAAACGCCTCTGAATGAATGAATGAATGAATGAAAACTTATATAGCGCGGCACATGCGAACTGAATCGCCTCTGGGCGCTTGTTGTTCCTGTCTCCTTTGATATCAAAAGAGAAAAGTCTTGACCTTTTTCCTAAATGCTAGGTGGTTCTCCTCCAACCGAATGCTGGTTGGTAAAGCGTTCCATAGTCTGGGACCCTGGATCGCAAATCTTCTCTCTCCTTTGGACTTGAAGTTGGCTTTCGGAACCTGGAGCAGGTTCTGATTCGTGGATCGCAAAACGCGATTTGGATTATGCGCTTTTATTAATTCGCATAAGTAAAGGGGGGCACTCTCATGGACACATCTATGCGTAAGACAGAGAGCTTTAAAAGCAATTCTGTCTTTAACTGGCAGCCAATGAAGGGATCTCAGTGAAGGTGAGATGGATTCCCAGGGTTTTTTCCCAGTCGCAAGTCTGGCGGCCGTATTCTGAACGACTTGCAGACGAGCGATTTGGTACTTGGGGAGGCCGAGGTAAAGGGCATTTGCATAATCCAGCCTGGAGTTTACAATAGCTCCCACCACGACCGCTAGGTCTTCTTTAGGGATGAACGGAGTGAGTCTGCGTAGTAGGCGCAGGAGATCCGCTGACCACTGACCCTATTTGTGCGTCCATTGTCATAAAGGAGTCAAAAATGACCCCTAGGCTTTTGACTTTGGCGCTAGGGGTGATGAGTTTGCCCAAAATAGGCGGGGGGGTCCACGCTGTTGAAAGTTGATTCCTACGCTTGGCGTGAAACAGAAGAAGTTCTGTTTTCGCTCCATTGAGTTTAAGATAACTCTTTGTCATCCAGTCCTCTATCAAAGAGAGACATGTCTCTAGATTGAGGTGGTGATCCTGTCTGTTGCAGATGCGGAGATACAGTTGCGTGTCATCTGCATAAGAGTGATAAAGCAGTTTTTGGCTGCTAATAATCTCAAAAAGAGGACGAAGGTAGATGTTAAATAGCACTGGTGACAGAGGCGATCCTTGAGGGACTCCGCATGTTACTGTGCGTTTTTCAGACGTAAACGGTCCTAGCTTCACTGTTTGCGATCGGTTTTCCAAAAAAGAGGAGAACCAAGATAAATCGCCTTCTGCGACCCTGGCTACTTCAGTAAGCCGAGTCAGTAACAGATTTTGGTCTACAGTGTCAAAAGCTGCACTTAGGTCCAACAGAACCAGGAGACAAGATTCTCCTTCGTCTGCGGCCTTGAGAACATCGTCCCATACTTTCAGCAATGCTGTTTCCGTCCCATGTCCGGGACGGAAGCCTGATTGCAATGGATCAAGTAGCTTGTGGGTATCTAGATGCTGTTGCAGCTGTTGTACCACTACTTTTTCCATTATCTTAGAGAATATGTTGAGGCTTGTTATGGGACGGCGGTGGAGTGGGTCCTTGGGGTCCAGGGAGGGTTTCTTCAGGATGGGTTGGATTATACCCTCTTTCAACTGTGAGGGCACTATGCCCTCCAAGAAAGACTGGTTGATAAGCTGCGTAATGGGAGGAGCCATGATGTCGGCGCATTCCTTCAGTAGTTTTGTGGGGATAATGTCATTTGGCGCTGTGCCATTGCGCAGAGTACAAATGACATTTTTAGTGGACTCAACGGAGATGGGTTCTAGGGTGAACTTACCTGATATCGAAGAATTACTATGGGTGCTGTGTGAGAGGCTACAGGGGGGGCTGAGGGGAGAATAGTTTTGCTGAATGCTTTCACGGATTGCCTCGATTTTATCAACGAAATAATCCGATAGCTCATTGCAAAATTCTTGTGTGTCAGAACTGGGGGCTTCAATACATCCTGGTTTCATGGTCTGGGTGACCATCTTGAAGAGTTCGCGGGGGCGGTTAAGGGCCCCGTTGATAGCCTCCGAGAAATAATTCTTCTTGGCTTGGAAAATTCCTTTGTGGTATTTTCTTGTTGTCGCCTTGTAGATGGATAGGTTTAGCTCTGAGGAACATCTTTTCCAGGCCGATTCTGCCCTTCTGCGTTCTTGCTTCAGTAACGACAGCTGGTTGTTAAACCAGCTGCGGTTGTTTTTCCGAATGCGGGTTCTTCGTTTCGGCGCTACCAAATCGGCTGACTGTAGCATGGCCGAGTTGATGGCTTCCAATGTTTCAACGGCCGTTTGATGCGGCTGAGTTGTTTCTATTTTTTTCCTTAAAGTCGTTCTGAAGAGTTCCGAGTGGAGCTTCTTCTGACATCTAGTCCAGTGTGTTGTCACTGGATTTGATGTTTTTGTTGTGGGGGGGATTGTGGAAATGAATTTAATTGCATGGTGGTCTGTCCATGGCAACTTTTCATTTTCCAAAATTTTTATTTCCAGATCTTGTCTGAAAATAAGATCAAGTGTGTGACCTGAAGCATGTGTGGGCCCACATACTAGTTGCTGTAACCCTAAATCTTCCAGGTGGTCAATACAGGCATCCGCAACGATGTCTTGTGAGGAGTTGGCCCAGAGATTGAAATCCCCTAACAGCAGCAGGTGTTTGCTGTTGAGGGTATAAGTGGAGAAGAAATCCGTCCATGGTGATAGCAGCTGCGATTTTGGGCCTGGCGGCCTATAGCAGAGCAGAATGTGGACGGTCTCCTTTGAATTTGCTTGCAGTTGCAGAGTAAGGGTTTCCATGAATGGAAGAGGGTTTTGAAGGGCTGGTTTTGTGATTGCAAGATGAGTCTTGTGGATCACCGCCAGGCCTCCCCCTCTTTGCCCTATTCTGTTTTCCGTGATAATACGGTAGTTTTCTGGCACCAGTTCTCCTAGAATGGTGTTACAGTCGGCTGCGAGCCAGCTCTCTGTAATAAAGAGGCAGTCTAAATCGTGTTGTAGAATGAAGTCATGGATTTCAAGTCTATGTTTTACTGCCGATCTTGTGTTGATCAAAGCACATAAAATGTGCTTGGGCTGGGGTAAACGGCTAAAATTTTTGATGGTCGATCGTCGATCGATCCTCAAAAGTTGCTCCATTCTTAGGGTCTTTTTGGTGATGGCTGGCAGTATTGCGGCGCAACTCCTCAGATCCCAAATGGTTTCTGCAGAGTACCGCAGATTAGCCATGGTAGCCAATGACCGGGGCAAAGTAGTTATTTTTTGGTGACGATGGGGGGAGGATTCAGTGAATCCTCCCAGCTTGATCCAGAGGAAGGCAAAAAACCCCTAGCCGTGCTGTGCCAATTTGCTTTGGTAGGGGAAAAAATTCCTTCCTGATCCCTGAATGGCGATCGGGCGAAGCCCCTGGATCAAGTATTATTAAATTATGAAACAGGGGGGTGAGAGCTGTCACTGCTGCTGGGGTGTACCAAGATGGCCGCCGACCGGGAGCAGGACCAGGGACCCAGGCTGATGTATAGTCAGCTGGATGGACTGGGATGGGGGGGGGACTGGTTGTTGAGGGGTGGATGAGTCCTGCAGGGGGCGAACTCCTGGGAAGTTTCTGGTGGCTTGGAGGGGATTCTGTGTGTGAAATTGCGGCGCGGTGTTAGGCCGCAGGTGAATCCGCGGACTTTCCTGGATCGCGGCCCCGCGTATGAGAGAGGCCTGGCGCGGAGGTCCCGAAAAACGACCTGGAATGGCGAAAATTGCCGTGGAGAGGTGGCAGGTAGGTGCCTCTGAATGGTGATGGCTGTATGGGGGGCGTATGGACCAGAGTGAAGGAGCGGGGGAGCGGCTGGTTGTTGGGGGGGGGGCCGGAGCTGGAGGAAGCGGATCGCGGTGGAGTTGTTTCTCCGCTGGGGGAGATTAGGCTGCCGCCGTGGCTGTCCTAACAAGGGCGGCCACCTACGGGTCCTGGGGAGGTGTAGATCGCCCTGAGTAGCAGGGGCTTACCTGGAGGGTGAGAAGCGGCCAGAGAAGGCGGATGAGAAGGCCTGCTGAGGCGGGGGGGTGGAAAACCCTGCCTGTCTGGAGCCCAGGAGCCACACGTCCTACTGGTAGGTACGTGCGCCGATTACTACTGGGACAATAGTAATAGCAGAGGGGTCTATCAGTTTTTGATTGGAGGCGGGATGATAGAGGTGGGTAATTTTGGATTTAGAGTGGTAACCCTTGATCTTGGTGGCCATGGTTTTCCCTGCTTTATTGCCCGTGGAGTAGTGTTTAGCTCTAAAGTAAGTGTGGGCCCTCTCAAAGGAGTCCAGCAGGTGGGCTCTCAGTTCTTGTCTAAGAAGATCTAGTTTGTGTTTGGTAGCATGGTTGGGGTGGGATTGCTTTTGGCTCTCCAGTGATGCAATCTCAGCTGTGAGTGTGTCTAGGCGCTGTGATTTCCTCCTCCTCTCTCTAGCCCCCAATTGGATTAGAACCCCCCGTATGAACGCCTTATGGGCATTCCAGAGAGTAAAGTTGTCAGTAACAGATCCGGCATTAAGGGTGAAAAATTCTGACAGACAGTCACTGATATGTTTTGCATAGAGTGGCGAGTGGATGAGTGCAGCATTAGCTCTCCAGATCCTGGTACCTGAAGTGGATATAGAGTCACTGACAGTCATTGTGACAAGAGCGTGGTCCGACCATGTGATGGTGGATATCTCAGATGCTGACACAGTGGGTAGGGTCCATTTGTCTACCAAGAAATAGTCAATCCGGGTGTAAGAGTTGTGGCATGGGGAGAAGAACGAATAATCTTTTTCAGTAGTATGGTGGCAGCGCCACACATCAAATAGGTCGTGCGAGCGAATGAAGGAGCTCATAGGAGATGGGGTCCGGCTAGACCTGGAAGAAGCATCCATGGAGTTATCAGGGACAATGTTAAAGTCGCCGCATATGATGAGGCGTCCCCCTTTAAAACGGTCAATTTTCTTCATTAATTTAGGCAAAAAGTTAATTTGTTTTTTGTTGGGCGCGTACACCCTCACAATGGTGTACTTGGCAGAATTCAGGGAACAGTTCAGCGCTAGGTATCTGCCATTAGGATCAATTAAGGTGTCATGGAGTTGAAAGGATACCGTATTCCTGAAGGCTATTAGGATTCCATTCTTTTTGTCGAGTCCGGAGGCCTTAAAGATAGTGGGAACGTTTTTGTTGGAACATGGGGGTTCCGCAGCAGTTTTAAAGTGTGTCTCTTGAGCACAGAGCACATCACAATGGGAGTCCTGAGCTGTTTTCCACATAGAGGCCCGCTTGGCCGGGTGGTTTAGACCCTTCACGTTGAGGGATAAAAATGTGGGCATTCTGGAGGGTGGTGCACAGTATAAGAGGTAAAGAAGTACTTACAGTTCGTGGGTACGATCCCGAGTCAGGAGGGAGTCCAGCAGTTCTGGTGAGTCTCGAGGTCCGTAGGTGTGGTTGCGTCGGAGAAGGCTGTGAAGCAGTATGGTTGAGCTCTCCAGGGGTCGGGGAGGGTTGGGAGGAAGATAAGAGTAACAGTTAGTTGCAATAGGAAGAGAATCCAGTAGTAAAAACACGATGCACGGGGGGGTGGGGGTAAAACAAAAGAAAAACAGGGGTCAGTAGTATCTTAGTTGGACTACTGCGCGTAGATGGGGGGTAAAAGTTTGTGAACTATCCGCAACGAGCAGGCACTGAATCGGAGTGCAGGCATAGATTGGAATAATGAACGCACTGACCACAAGATCTTTTCTCCATTTAGAGATGGGGGATCGAGATTGTCCCGTGGAGGTCATTTGCGGCGAGGAGTCGCCGTCAGGAAGAATTTGCCATTTCTTAAGTAGATTAATACCTTCTTCCACTGTGTGGATGCTGTGTTTGACCCCATTTTTGGTTACCAGGAGCTTAGTGGGGAAGCCCCATTGGTACGGTATCTTGTGGTTATTGAGAGGTTTGGTGATGGTTTGAAGCTGGCGTCTTTGCTGTCTGGTGTATTGAGAGATGTCCGCAAACAATTGCAGCTTTGAGTAAGGCGGTGGTAGCTGGCCCATATGTCTGTTTTTAGCCAGGAGCATATCTTTGGCATGGAAGAAGTGGACCCTCATTAAGGTGTCACGGGGGGCCTTTCGCAGGAAGGTGTGGGGGTTTCGGCAAGCGGTGAATACGATCAATGATAGTCTCTATAGGGGGAAGCTCCGGGAGCAAGGTAGAAATCATCTTCCTAGCGTATGAGTTCAAATCTGCCGGACCGATCGTTTCTGGAATACCGCGGATTTTAATGTTATTGCGTTTTGATCGGTCCTCGAGGTCCGCCATTTTGGCCCTCACCCACTGCTGTTCCTCCCTCACATGGTCATGTGCGTCCACTAAGTCATTCACGGTGTCTGTCATGGTGCCCATTTTGTGCTCCATATGCCCCATCCTGTTTCCCATATGCATCATCTCTGTTTTAAACGCTGAGAACATTGTAGAAATGTCACTGTGCAGGGAACTATGTAGTGAGATCAGCATATCTTTAAGGAGTGTGTCCATGACAGGCTGGTTAGCCGTAGGGAAGGCCGCAATGGGGGACGGGGCAGGAGGTAGTGTGAGGAGATTGTCCAGGGCAGGGCTTACCTCAGAGGCCTGTGCTCCCGTGTCAAGGCGCATCCGCGTTTTGGCTGGGCTGTTGAAGGCAGAGGGTGGTCCGGTAGTCGGGGAGAGGTCCGCGGGCGAGTTGCGAGGCTGACCGGAGGATTCTTCTTCATCTGGAAGGTCAGTGTAGGCCCGATCCCCTCGCGGGGAACGATCGCGGGCGCCATCTTGGATCCGACTGCCGGGGATCATGGCGAAAAAGTCGGTCAGCCTTCTAGGCTCCCTGTAGTCCTTTAGTTTGCGGGAGGTCCCGTGCTGGTTCCCCGATGTGTGGGGGTCTTGGTAGTGCATTTCAGTCACTCGGGTCAGCGCTGGTGGGTATCAGGTCTCCGTTCAGTGCGGGAGCTGTGGAGTCAGGCTGCCATTCAGCTCGGCGGTTAGACACGCCCCCCAGATTTAACCACTTAAAGACTAAGGCTTCATGTACACTGCTGCTGGTAAACGGATGTTTAGGAGCAGTTGGGCTTTTTTTTCAGCTGCCCCTGAACTCTCCCCTATTATCTCATTAGTACATGTACACAAGGTAATTTCTAGTATTTTAATCAAAGGGTAAGGGAAGCAGGGGGATGCGCAAGTGTCCACTGGTGCACAGGCGATGGATATCACCACCTGTACTGGATCATATACCTAATTAGGTGATGTTGCTGTAACCATAAATATAATGCAAAAAGAAGGAAGGACGGGGGAAAGGGAATGGTCGGCCATCAGAGGGCCTAAAGGGGTTACTTTGAGCAACAAAAATAATAATCTAAAGATAGTTAAGATACAAAACTGTGTTTATTAATGGTATCAAAGTTTAAAAATATATACAGCACGACTGTATGGGAACTATTGAACTATTGGTCGCCAGTCATATATTGGCTAACCTCCTATGCAAAGAAAAAAAAAACACACATAAACAAGACAAAAAACATACATAAAGACACAAACTATTCGCGCGGTCCGGACACCTTAGTGTTCAGCCTACACTGTGGTTACACTCGTATATGGATAAATTTGGATGCGGTAATCATAGTAGATCAGGCCGGTGGGGGGTATTAGTATGCCCTCCCGGGAGGTCCGCAAAATGCCAAATAGGTGTAAACTGTATGTGGAGGCTGGAAACTAGCTGGATGTGAAGGTGGGGGAGGAGGGGGGAAGGAAAGGTTAATGGGTAACTATAGTATTGTCACATATCAAGAACCAAGGTTCATGTCAATCTAGGAGCTATAAATTAGTGATAATTATCATGTTGACAGTATCGGGAATCCAAGATGAATGGAGGGGGCTATAGATGACTATCTATATAAGCCTCTGAGCCCATTCATTTGACTGGTGTCTATAAGCTGTCCGTTAGTAGTTGTTAGTGTGGAAGTCACTTGAGTTCAGCATGTTAGAAGAGATAGCCTTGGTAACAGCTTGAGATCCACCATAATAGTAAGTGTGAAGTCAGGCAGATTGTTCGCATTCATTATGACTTATATGGCGGCAGCAGTCAAAAAGGTTTTCTAGATTCATGTAGGTACCACAATGGAGCACATTGCATATAGTTCATTGACATAATGATAGTGACGAGACGAAGCTACGCCAATGTGCTAGGCGAAACGCGTCAACGTCACCAGCCAGCGTGATCACGTGACACCGGAAACTAGCCTGCTTGTATGGAGGACGAAGGAACCTACGGAGGATGTGTCCAGGCACTTTTCAATTGCTAAATTGCTTAAGCTATACCAGCGATACCTGAAAAACTCCAGTCCAGTTATGGATGGCGGCTAAATATGTTTGGTTACACCACCGGATGACCAGTTTCTGATCCATACTGATCCTGAACCATACTACAACTCTTGACGGTAACATATGTCATTTGACACTGTTACATTTGGATATCAGGTCTGGGTGCATACACTGATCCACTAACAATGAAATGATCTAACACATCCCAGCAACCGAGGTGGTATCGTATTGACTTTTCTCACTATCATTATGTCAATGAACTATATGCAATGAGCTCCATTGTGGTACCTACATGAATCTAGAAAACCTTTTTGACTGCTGCCGCCATATGAGTCATAATGAATGCTAACAATCTGCCTGACTTCACACTTACTATTATGGTGGATCTCAAGCTGTTACCAAGGCCATCTCTTCTAACATGCTGAACTCAAGTGACTTCCACACTAACAACTACTAACGGACAGCTTATAGACACCAGTCAAATGAATGGGCTCAGAGGCTTATATAGATAGTCATCTATAGCCCCCTCCATTCATCTTGGATTCCCGATACTGTCAACATGATAATTATCACTAATTTATAGCTCCTAGATTGACATGAACCTTGGTTCTTGATATGTGACAATACTATAGTTACCCATTAACCTTTCATTCCCCCCTCCTCCCCCACCTTTACATCCAGCTAGGTTCTAGCCTCCACATACAGTTTACACCTCTTTGGCATTTTGCGGACCTCCCGGGAGGGGATACTAATACCCCCCACCGGCCTGATCTACTATGATTACTGCATCCAAATTTATCCATATATGAGTGTAACCACAGTGTAGGCTGAACACTAAGGTGTCTTTTTTGTCTTGTGTATGTATATGTATGTTTTTTGTCTTGTTTATGTGTGTTTTTTTTTCTTTGCATAGAGGTTAGCCGATATATGACTGGCGACCAATAGTTCAATAGTTCCCATACAGTCGTGCTGTATATATTTTTAAACTTTGATACCATTAATAAACACAATTTTGTATCTTAACTATCTTTAGATCACTATTTTTGTTGCTCAAAGTAACCCCTTTAGGTCCTCTGCTGGCTGACCATTCCCTTTCCCCCTCCTTCCCCTTTTCTTTTTGCAAGGTAATTTCTAGGCAGTTTTAAAGCATTTTTTGGAAAGCAAAAAACTGAAAATTGTATCATACTTACCAGTAATTTTCCTTTCCTGGTGCCTATCCATGGCAGCATACCTGTCATAAACTAAAGGCAAAGTCCCTCCCCCAACATTCTCGGTAATATAGAATACCAAGGGTGGGAGCGTATGCTGCCATGGATAGGCACCAGGAAAGGAAAATTACTGGTAAGTATGATACAGTTTTTAGTTTTCCTGGTGCCTCCATGGCAGCATACCTGTGATAAGCATTATCCCACCCATGTCAGCTAGTTATTTAACAATAAAAGTTTAATTAGAAGAGGACATAGCAGCCTGAACTGCCCTTCTTTCCGAACTCAACAGTCGTGAGAGCTCCTGGACCAATATGGTAGTGTCTGAGGAACGTATAGTGAGAAGACCAGGTGGTGGCCCTGCACACCGTCTTCAACAAAACATTAGCCTTTGCTGCTCAGGAAGCTGAAACTGCCCTTGTAGAATGAGCATTCACTCAGGATGGAGGATATTCTTCACCCTGTAGGCCTTCTGGATTAACTTTACGACCCAAGATGCCAGAGTTCCGATGGAAGCTTCTTTGCCCCTGTATTTACTGAACGATATAATGAAAAGTCTCTCAGAGTTTTTGAAGGGGTCCGTGGCTTCTAGGTAGGCCCTGAGCACTCTGGATACATCCAGCTCATGACAAGACTCTGAACCTGTATCTGTAAACACTGGTAGTGCCCAGGGTTCCAACAGGTGGTTTGGAGTAGCGACCTTAGGTGTGAACCCCCAAAGAGGGCGAAGTTCCACCCTGTCGGGGAAGAAAGAGATGTGGCCGTCACCTATCCCTAAGGAGTGAAGTTCCGAGATCCTTCTGCCAGATGTAATGGCTAGCAGAAAAACCGTCTTTAGTGTCAGGTTTCATATTGCTACTTGTTCCACTGGAGCAAAGGAATGGTCAGATAGAACTTCAAGGACCAGGGACAGATTCCACTTAGGAAATGATCGTCTGACAGGTGGACGAATCTTCATTACTCCTCCGAGAAAAGTGACTACCAAAGGATCCTCCGCCCATCTCTTATTTGTTGCGGCAGAGATTGCTGCTACCTGCACTTTGAGGGAGCTCAGACTAAACCCCAGATCAAGTCCTGACTGAAGGAAACCTAGAATATTGGACGTAGAGGGAAGGATTGGATCAAATCCATTTCCGGTAGCAAATGACAAAAACTTGTCCCAGATTTTTGAATATATGGCATTAGTTGCAGGCTTTCTGGCTTTTAGAAGGGTTGTTATGACTCCTGGGGAACACCCTAGGGACTCAAACCTTTGCCTCTCAACCTGAGGGTTTGGACGAACTAGACTGCCTTGCGACAAAAGTTGAGGAAAAGGAGGGATCCTGATTGAAGAGCTCACACTAAGGCGCATGGCTAGAGGGAACCAGGGTCTCTTCGGCCAATACGGAAGTACTGCCACCACCTGGACTGACTCCCTGAGGAGCCTCAGGAGGAATATAAATATTAATGGCCTGGGAGGAAAGGCATATGCCGTGGTGAACCTCCAGGGACATGACAGGGCATCCACTGCCTCGGCTTGTGGATGCGGCATCCGAGAGAAGAATCTGTCCAGCTTGGCATTCTTCGGGGGGGGGGGGACAAGTCTACCTGAGGGGGAACCCATATGCTGGCAATCTGATGGAAGGGGGTGGAGAGCCCACTCATTGTCATGGAAGTTTCTGGACAAGGTGTCTGCTTCTGTGTTTAACCTGCACGGCAGATACATTGCTCTGGGGTCCAGGAGGTTCTTCTCTGCCCAGAGCATGATCAGCGCCACCTCCTTGAGGAACGACCTGCTGCGAGTGCCTCCTTGCTTCTGCTGATAAGCGACAGCTGCCAGGCGTAGATGTATTCTCTGGCCTCTGATTTGGGATGCCAAAGAAGTTAATGCTAAGAAGGCTGCCCTCATCTCCAAGATGTTGGATACCACTCCCTGGGTAGAACATGACCATCTACCCTGTATTCTGGTTTCCCTGCAATGGGCTCCCCAGCCCTGTCCGCTTGCATCAGACATTATTGTGATCCAAGGATGGGGAACCAGGTGACGAGGTTTGGAGAGGTTTTCTGGAACTGTCCACCAGTGAAGACTCCTGTGCATTACTCCCATCAGCAGTATCGTCTGAGATAGTTGTTTCTTCCACTGCACCAAGAAACCTGTCTGGAACTACCTCAAGTGCCAATGGCCCCAAGGAACCATGGGTATACAAGAAGACATTGTGCAAATGAGGCTCAGGCATTGTGAATCCGTCAGATACGGACTCCGGTTGACCTTGATCATTCTCTGGGTGACAATCCTTGCCTTTGGCGGTGGTAATGACACTGTCCCCTCCTGAGTGTTGAACATTGCACCCAGGTAGATCATCTGCTGTGTGGGTGCTAGTTGACTCTTTTCGGAATTTATAAGCCACCCTAGCTCTTTTAGGGACTGTAGAAGAATTTCCCGGTGACATACCAACTGATCCAGATTGCTTGCTAGGAGGAGGGTGTCGTCCAAGTAGTGGTATATCCTCAAGCCCCTCTCCTGCAGGGGAACCAGAGCGGATATTAGTATCTTGGTGATCACCCCGGGAGAGGTGCACAGACCGAAAGGCAGGGCTTGAAACTGTAGGTGGGTCCATCCCACTGCAAATCTCAGATATTTTTGAAATGCAGGTAGAATTAGAACGTGTAGGTACACATCCTGCAGATCGACTGAAATCATCCAATCTGATGGCTGGACTGCCTGAATAATCATCTGCAGGGACTCCATTTCGAAGCTTTCAGGGCGGATATACCGGCTGAGCCTCTGAAGGTCTGTCGCAGGCCTTCACCCACCTGTCCTCTTTGGGACCAGAAATACTGTGGAGTAGAAGCCTGCGAAGCGCTCTGCCAAGGGAACCAGAACAGCCGACACCTGAAGCTGAAGTGACGTTAGGAAGTTTTACAGAGCTTAAGCCTTCGGTGGAGAGGATGGAATCTGTTCCTTTGAAAGAATTCCGAGGTGGGGGAAGAGAGAAATTCCAAAGGTGCCCCCATTGAATTGTTGACAGAACCCAGGGGTCCTGGCAGCATGTGGCCCAGACTGGGACGAAGAACTTTAGCCTGGCTCCCACCGGGAGTGCCTGGGCTACTCTGGCGTCAAAAAGACTGCTTCTGCTCCTGTGGAGCCGGAAAGGTCTTCATCTTCCTGTTCAAAAAAGAATGTCTGACTGCCTTTCCAAGATCTTTTGTTGTCTCTGGGCTGTCTTGACTGCCTAAAATCCCTTGGATTTGTCTGGTGGAACCTGGAGGAACCGCCTCTGAATCGTTGCATCCTTCTGTCCTGGGGAAACTTACCGGACTTCCCTCCTGACAGCCTGAAGATAGCTTTATCCGTTTTGTCTCCGAATAGTGCTTTCCCATCGAATGGGATTTTGCACCAATTTTGTTTGGAGGATAAGTCAGCCGTCCAATCTTTCAGCCAGAAGGCGCTCTTCACCATTACTGAATGCAACATGGATCTTGCAGAGCACCTGATCGTGCCAATGGCCGCTACCCTGACAAAGTCTGACAACAATCAAAGCTCTTCCAAGGCTTTAATTATATCCTCCTTGGGGACATCCTGACGCAAAGCCATCTCAATATTATCTGTCAAAGATCTTATGGCATTTGATACCGATGTGAGGGCGATAGCTGGCTTACACGTTGCTCCCGCGGCTAAGTAGCTCCTCTTCGATCGGTTTTGACCTATCGGTTAGGAATCCATCAGTTAAATTTAAAACAAGTTGGCTTTTTTTTAACCGATGGCGCCCACACACATGAGCGCCATCAGACCGTTCTCATCGGTTTAACCTATCGTGTGTACGCGGCCTTATGGCCCGTACACATGATCCGATTATCTGACGACTGATCGTACGACTTTTTTCGCTTAATAGTCGCAAGTAAAATAAAATAGGTTATTAAAGTCACGAAAATTCTCGTACGGCAGAAAAAAATAAATCGGAAGTGATGTTATGTGTTGTAATGTATTTGTATTGTATTTTCGGACAACAACTATACTGACTAAACAAAAATCGTACGATCTGACATCGTCCGAGAAAATTTTTCGCGCTTGTCCGATCGAATAATATCGGATAAACGGTCGTGATCGGCTTTCAAAAGTAGTGTACACACGATTCGAAAATTCGTCCGATCCATCATCGGACGATCGTTTTAGTCCGATATTCGGATCGTGTGTACGGGCCATTAGTCTCTAACTATGGTCTGTAGCATATCTGCAGTCTCTGAATATCTTTAAAAATATCCTGTTGTGTGTCTGGTGCCATCTCTGACACCGGATGTTCACTGAATATTATGTGTAGCACTTTTTTTTATGTCAGGGGCTTCATTTGAGGCTCCCTATATCAAGAAAGTTGACCACCACTGATTTAGGGAGTTAAAACAGGCCAATCAAATGCCTCTGAAAAGCGATCTGGGTGTCACTACAATTTTTTTACACTTTTTTCCCCTCCTCCCTTGATATGACAGTATTTTGTTACGACAGGTTCTTTTTAATGAGACATAAGGGGTCTATTGGACCTACCGGTGGTCTGTGGAAGTGATCAATAAAAATCGAAAAATAAACCATGTCAGGGTTGATTTTCACAACATTTTCTGCCCTAAAGACAATACTCAATCAAATACCGTAAATACAGAGGGGTCTATCTGCCCAGCTGAGACAAAAATAATAGAAGCATGACAGGGGTTCCGATTTTACCTTACTCTATCCAAAAGTAAAAAAAAAAAAAAAGCTTGGTTGTCTGTAACACACTTTATACTTGAATGTGTCCTTAGCTCAGTACATACATTTACTGACAGGGAAGGTGCTGATAGGAAACAGCAGAGTAATAACCTTATCGGTGTGCTCCTTTTTTATCCCATCTGTGCTGCTGTGGAAGTTTAGAATGTGGTAGGGATGATAGGATCAAAATTACAAATCACTAGTAGACAAGACAGTTGATCTATATGTATTTTGTGTACTCCGCATCTTGTCTGGAGCGCAATTTTAAAACTAATTGGCATTATACAAATTAAAGGGGATGGTTTCTGTAGCAATACCTCCATTAAATCATCTTATTTAACTCTCGAGTGGACCTGCATGTTGATGTGGTGCTTACAGAGGCGGTCCATGGCAACTAGAACCAGAAAATGAAAAAAAAAAAAATGGTACTCCTGCTCTGCATGCATAATGACAAGGCTGAAAAAAAAAAAAAAAACCTACACCACAGACTGTAAAAATTATGCTTTTGGTCACAAACAGGGCTCTTACCAGAGCCTAATGATCTCAGATCATAATTCTATCTCAGGCTTTGACAGCTACATTAATCAGATATGTGCATGGATGGTCTGTCTGCTGGCAGGTTGTGCATCAACTGCCATGCATCACAGAGAAAAATAGGTCTGCATACACTCTAAAAAATTGTCAAAAGTCTTAATTAGAGTGAATGCTCTTCTATACTTTAAAGGGTTTTCTAAAGGATTTTAATATCTTCCTTTACCTTAATTCAGTGCTGTTTTCATGTCCTCATTGTTCGTTTTTGCTCTCAAGTTGCTGTAATTCTTCTCTGATCTCCACACTTCCTGGTTGTCTGTTTCCCTATAACCACAGTACTGGGAGCTTTCTCAAGTAGGTGTGATTACTGTGTGTTCAAAACCCCTCAGCACCAATCACTTTCGTTTTCCAAACCATCACTGCCCTGTATTGGCTCTGTACACCAGAGACAGGAAACAACATGCAAAAACGAAACTGAAGGTACATTATATGATTGATTTTTATCTATTTTTAATTGTTTTTAAAAGGAATCAGTTAACTATTATGGGCCAGATTCATGAAGAGTTAGGCTGGCGGATCCGGTGATCCGCCAGCCTAACTGTCACTTTAAGCCGGCGTTTCTGTTTTCTATAACCAGAAAACAAGAAACGCCGGGTTGGAGTTCCGATGCGATTGGCGTAATTGAATTTCGCCATCGCATCGTTACTTCAACTTAAAAATGGCGCCGGGGGCGTTCCCGCCGATTTACGCTCAAAAAATATGTTAATGAGCGGAAATCGGCAATTCACGATCTTTTTCGGGCGCGACGCAGTGACTTTACGACGTTTCCGGAAGCGATACGCGGCGTATAGATAAAGCAGCCCCCTAGTGGAATATCCTATGTTGGGTATAGGCGTCGTCATCGCGTCGGAAAAAAAAACAAATCGCGTCGTTTGCGTAAAACATTCATGAATGGGGACGTGACGTCATTGACGTTCACTGACAGAACTTGGAGCATGCGCACTGGGATGCATTGACACTCGACGCATGCGCAGTACGTTCGCCGCGGGATCGCGCGTAGTTTGAATACTACACGCCCCGTACCCGCCCAATTTGAATTCCGCTGTCTCATTTGCGATGCGCTGCCGCAACTTTAGGAGCAAGTGCTTCATGAATAACAGCACTTGCTCCTAAAATTTCTGCAGCGTAACGTAAATGAGATGCGTTACTCCAGAGCAAAGATGCTCTGATCTACCTGAATCTGGCCCTATGTCTCTATACCCTGTAAACAGTCATTTCAGAAAAAAAAAAAAATTTTTTTTCCTTTACAACTCCTTTAACTTTCTCTTTTCTATGATACCAGAAATGTGGAACTACCTGAAAAGAGATTCAGAATGAACAGCTTTGTAACAGACTTTGGTAGACCAGCAGAAGTCAACAAAATGTTCTCCCATGATGCAGTTGAAGAATCAAGGTCACTATTTCATTGCTACATCAATGAAGTTGATCACCTTGCAAGTACAAAACAGACTTCCAAGACTACAGACAATGGTATTCTCATCCAGCAGACTGTTAGAAACTGCAAAGTAGAAGTAGATCCCAGTGGCTATGCCAAATTCAACATCCCAAACTTTATAACCGCAGACCAGAATTCTTCTGCCGATGAAGATCTTCTTATATACGATCCCCCAATTATACTAGAAAATCATCCAGCTAGCTCAGACCAAAATAGTTTTATAGACTGAACAACATCTGTCTAATTTTTTTACACTATGTGAAGGCAATGAAATGGGAAAACACATTTTATACTGTTGTATACACAAATAAAAACTTGCTATATTTGGTGCTTTTCTGTGTGAAAATAAATGCATTATTTATATGCCTACTTCAAGATGGTATTTGCTATGATATAGTGTCTTCTCATTTTAGTTTTCCAGCAAGAATGTCTTGGTTTCTCTAATCGGTAAAGTGAAGCAATCGCATAACTATGCTCACCAACTCTGCGAGCATTTGTATTTACTGTATATTGCAATAAATTACAGAGATTGTTTTTTGAATTTAATCATTTTTTATATTAAAAAAAGGCATAGTTATATGAGTAATAGTAAGAGCCCATCATGTGACACCCAGGAAGCTTGGCCCTTTTTTATATTTAAAGTAGAACTAGAGGCAAATTATTTTTTCATTTTGGAGTAAGGGAGGGTTATAACCCCTGCCAGTTTATTTTTTGTCATCTGTGTCCCATTGGGGAGATTTCCCTTCACTTCTATTACTATACTCAAAACAGGAAGAGGGAGGAAATCTCAGCAAATAAAAGGAATCCCTTAGGGACCCCCAGATCACCAAGAAGAGTTGGAAGATTTCCCTTCTATTACTTTTCTAGGACAAGCCAAAATTTGGGGATTTTCTTTTACTTATAGAAAACAGTGATATAAATAATAATGGTAGACTGGACAAATAGAGAGGGTGTAAATATAAAATGATCAGCGCAATTTCTAAATTCTAAGTATAAATTATGAAATATAGTTATCAAACATAAGTGACGTTCTACAACCTAAATGTAACAACCAATAAAGTGCAAAGACCTAGTAGCTGGGAGCCCACCATCACCACAGTTATCCTGAAGGCCGATTTACCATTTCACAGAGGTGAGCATTAAGCAGTTGTGTGAAGTCACTGGAACACAGATTGTTGGCACGAAAGTCTAACTTGAAGGACTGTTTAATACACACTTGGAAGAATTTTTTTAGAATGTAGTTCAATCACTTTGCTGGTTGTAACTTATAGGTTGTGGGACGTCACTTATATTCGATAACTCTATTTCACAATTTATACTTTTAATTTAGAAATTGCGCTGATAATTTTATATTTAATTAGATGCACTGTGTACACTATAGGTCTAGCAGCAGTTTAATTTACCACTTTTGTAATTAGTTTATTCACTTGGTAGCGTGAGGGACTACACTCTATAAACAGGAGGAGGGCGAATCTCTCTAACAGGGGCACAAACCGCAATACAAACTCACAGGTGTTCTAATCTGCACTCAGTCCAAGCTAAAAATAATGTTTGTCACAGAAATTTTGATTTAGACAATTGATAATAAATTGACCAACATATGGGAAGCCACTGACAGCATATATAGGTGAGGGTGGAAGAAATTGGTCATTTTTATGGCCACATTTACTCTTGTAAGCAGGTCTTGTACTATTTGCTTGCTCTGATCTAGTGCACACAATTTTTGTTTTGGATAGAGTAGGGAAGGATTAAAATCCATATCGGTTTTTTACCCTTTACCTCTTGTTTTGGTGACAGTCGTAACATTCTGGACTTCCATCACTTTCTGTCCTGGTGGCAATGGTCAAAGATCCTGAATCTCCACAGCAATGGATATCAGACAAGGGTTCTATATAATCCCTGAACTATTCAAATATTACAGATTTTTTTTTTCAGACAGAGATACATAATAAAGCCTGCATATATTGGTGCACTTTTTACATTAAAACAAATATAACGTGCCCCTGTTCATGCTGTGAAGCATGGCCCTGCCTAAAAAGGCTGCATACATTTAAAAATATATATAAAAAGCATTACTGCGTCGGCGTATCTGGAGATACGTCGGCGTAAATCTTTCGTGAATCCGGCCCATAGAGTGTAGTCTCTTATGCTGGCCATACACTCCACGAAAAATCGTCCGAACGAACTTTCAAAAAACAAACGTTCGGTCGTGAGCGCAAACTATAGTGCCATCATGTAATGCCCGATAAATCATTCAGTGGACATTAAAAAAAAAATGTTTTTTTTTTTTTTTACATATACCTAGTGCAGAAATTTCGGACGGGAAACATATTAACCTTCCTATTTATCGTTCGTTCGGCAGAATCCTTCGTTTTTTCGGCTCAAAAACGCCCCAATTATCGATTTTGTGCCCATTAACTGTTCGAAAAACGAAAGATCTTTCTTAACGACCGAATGTCGGCTGAATTTTCGTATATTGTATGGCCAGCATAAGAGATCATCCATTTTGGGATAAATAACACTAAATAAATTGAGAGCAGGTATGCCTGTGAGGTAGCCTATTCCTCTTTCAAGAGTAAATCCACTTTTGTTGAGAAAAAAAAATCCCTCTGGGTGATTTATGTACAGTGCAAGGATTTGCCGAGTTCCATTTTTTCCTGCTCTTTCAATATTTAACCCTTTGGATATGTGCAAGAGGTGCCTAAAATATGACTTGTATATCTTGATGCAGACTTCTGGGGAAATCAGTGAGCCAATTACACAAGTGGGAATTTACATTTTTGTGGGCATTCTGTACACCTAGAAAGGCCTCCAGGTTAGCACATTGTATTAAATTCCAATATGGTTTGTGTAGCAATTGTATATTCTATATTTTCCCCACAAAAGTAGAGATGGCCTTTAAATAAGCAGAGACACAGCAAAAGCCCAGCAAAGTTCAAAATGGTAAGACCAGTTTCCCACAGGCTTCAGCTTGTATAGGGGCAGTGTGAAGAGCAAGCTTTTACAACACATTTGTAGAGCTTTCAGCAAGTACCATTCAGCTTCAGTTTGTAAATGTTGAACTTAGACTCCAATGAGACTGCAGATTGCCGCTAGCTGGCTTCAGCACTTCTTGAAGCTTGTCGAAAGCTTGCTAGCAGCTTGTGTAAAGTGGCAATCAGCAGTCCCATTATGTTAGGATCTGCGTTCAACATTTACAAACTGGAGCTGAATGGTACTTTAAAAGCTTCAACAAAGCTCTACAAATGTGTTGTAAAAGCTTGCTGTTCACACTGCTTGTATACAAGCTGAAAATGAAAATCTCAGGGGTCTAGTTGCAAGAAATAGAAGCAAAAAAAAGGGCAACCACTCAAATAAAATTATACCTAGTCAGCAAAAAATTGGTAATCTTAACCGATCTTTACAAACCATTGTTCACACAAATTGTCTTAAGCAGTTTAGACTAAGGATTTTTTGCTGACTAGCAGATATACTGGCATACTTTTTGTATTGTACGGTTTTGTGAACTGCCCTCCATCTTACTTATGCTAGGTTTAAATTTATCCAAGTGGTTGACACCAGAGAACTGTTACTGAAACAGATTTGGCTCACTGCATTCAGTTAATTAAACTGCACTATAGTATTATAAAAATTCCTTTTCAGCAGATGTGATTATATTTCCAATACAAAAAAAAAAGGAAGATATCAAAACACAAGAGTAAAAAAATATATTTTATAAGATAAAAAAAAAGAAAAATCATACAGACAATAAATAAGTATACAGTAGATAAATATGACATTAAAAGGTGCATCTGGACAGGCTCATATGAGAAGGGGCCTCTTTTTGCTCCTTTTGAAAACTGAATATTTTGTGAACACGAGGTGAGCAAGATAAAACTGCCAATAAAGTCTGTGTGCACAGGCATGGTTCTGTACAGAGACAAATATTCTCTATGCATGCACTATTCTGCCTGATGCAGCCAGAGTGAAGTGTGGTTTCATGTTGATGGTGCTAATAATAAACAGGGGAACCCTACAAACGACACACTAATGAAGTGTGTTCCATGTATGTAGACGGCAGCATTCTGTAATACTCTTACTTTCATTATGGATAAAGAATGCAAAATATTTACAGAATGGAGGAGCAGCAGAGCAGGCTGCCTGTTATCAGAGCTGAACTCCATCCACAAAGGTGTTTCATCGATTACTATACTGTATGAGGTGAATGAAAGTAAGAGTTTTACAAAACAACCAGTCTACATACATGGTACACACTTTAGTGACCATTTTAAATTTAGTTTTAGTATATCAATCCTTTATTTTTTTTATGCATACTGTACGAGTAGTGTAAGTACCTGAGTGCAGCTGGTCTGTTGCTGTCTTTGTATAACAAAGCTCAGACTGGACTAAAAAAAGCCAGTCCAAGGACCCAATCTGCTTTGCTACACTGTTCCCATAACAAGGAGCATACACTGAAGGGAAGAGAGAGCAGGATGACTAGGTGTTAACTAACCGTAGCAAAGATCGATCAGATCTGTGTAAATCTCAGAACTGGATGGACACAAAAACCTCCCACACACGTATGCCATCTGTGTATTTAGCAGTTTGCCTGGAAAAAAGCTTTAAATTGGTTGTAAACCTCTTTACATGAAAAATTAAAGCGTATCCCAATATATAGTGTGTACTCGACCCAATCCAAACCAGCAAATGCCATTTCTCTCTGCTCTCTTTTCCATCTGCATGACTCTCTCAATAGGTTAAGCCAGCTCCACAGCATTCTGGGTGACACCCCCCCCCAAACACACTACAGGCGACTCAGCCTCAGCTGTGTATATCTACTCTTGAGCCTGTGTGCAGGGGGTGTGTCCCTTCCCTCAGCTGTAAAGGTGTGTGATGTCATATCTCTGCCCCCTGCCTTCTGCAGCTGAGAAAAATCCTCTAATCTGTATACATTGAACTGATATAGAGGAGAGAGGGCTGCAGATAAACAGGTTTAACCTATGTAGAAGATTTATTTAATCTCTGTGGCTAGTTATGTCACTGTGTATGTGTAATGATTCAAGTATTTATCTTCCCCAATACACCTAAGAGCCTTCAGATACAGTTGTGGGGATAACAACCCCCTGCCTCTGTAACACACGGAGAACATCCAATATTGCATCCAACTCTGATCTGAATGTCTCTAGCTCCATATTCTTCTGATGCACAAGCTTCTTCCACTTGTCGGTTTCTCTGGTTTCTACATTTTCGGCAGCATGCCTGGTTTGCTGTATTACCTGCAGAATTATGGAATACTTTAAAAAAAATTGTACAAAATAATATACAGTTTAAAATGATAGATTTTAACCAGTGGACCAGAGAAAACCTAGGTGCAGAAACCCAAGTTCTTCCACTTTTATACATAAACACCATAAAAAATTGGGGGGGGGGGGGGGTAAAGATTTAGGAGGCCTTAGAAAGAGAGAATGTCAGCGATAAGTACTATAGCATTACAACTTCCGTGGCAAGATGGCGGGAAAAGAAGGAGATACACATACAGTGCCTGGCAATTAATTAAAATGAGGGTGCTGCAAATGTTGGTCCCCATGGCCTACTTGACTAGTGCATCTTCAGACAGAACAAGTGCAGAGTCAACGCTAGCAGCTGTGGACCTGGAAAGCCCTCTACTGCCAGCAGTCTGAAAAGCGCTCAAGCACAGTCCAGTGTCCGAGGGTCACTTCCAGGTCTATCCCACAGTCTTGTCACAGCATGACTAAAAGCCGAGACAGAGTACAACTGCGTAATGGTAAAAAGACCTCCTGTACATTTAGTTGATAGCCGGGGTTGGGACGAGTAATTCTTTTTTCTTTTAGCTATTGAGTATGTGCCAATATGGTGCACTACTTGACATCTTTATCAAGTTTTTTAAACAAACTAAAATAAATGTTTACTAGCCCTTTAGACAAACATTGATAGGCATCAATACCTTAAAAACACATGTTCTGTTTTAAATATAAACTATCCACCTTTTTGACTACTGAGCTAAAAACTAAAAAAAAGGGGGCATATTTTTTTGTTCTCCGACAATGTCAGCTAAACCTGAAATCAATGCAATTTGATAACACTTCATTGAAGTGCCTTCAAGCCTGTCAAAGATATCCCAAAGCATTAAAAGTATGCATTCATTTCCTACTTGGGCGAAGAGCGATATTTTACTACTTTTTTCCACAAAGTTGGGTGAAGTACACCCACACTTTTAAAGTTAAAGGGGTTGTAAAGGTACAAATGTTCTCCCTAAATAGCTTCCTTTACCTTAGTGCAGTCCTCCTTCACTTACCTCATCCTTCCATTTTGCTTTTAAATGTCCTTGTTTGTTTTGAGAAATCCTCACTTCCTGTTCTTCTGTCTGTAACTCACCACCGTAATGCAAGGCTTTCTCCCTGGTGTGGAGTGCCGTGCTCGCCCCCTCCCTTGGACTACAGGAGAGTCAGGACACTCGCTATGTTGCAGATAGAGAAAAGAGCTGTGTGTTAGTGGGCGTCCTGACTCTCCTGCAGTTACAGACAGAAGAACTGGAAGTGAGGTTTTCTCAGAAGAAATAAGGACATTTAAAAGCAAAATTGAAGGATGAGGTAAGTGAAGGAGGACTACACTAAAGGTAAAGGAAGCTATTTAGGAACAAAAAAATTGTACCTTTACAACCTCTTTAAATCTGATTTGAATGTCACATCATGGGGAATTTTATTGTCAATGCTATAAACAAGTCTTCTTAAAATGCCATCACGTAATGTAAAATCTTTGGATTGGGTTTTGGTTGTAATGACACAAACCATTCTTTTATTACATTCGCCTTCTTCTTCTCTGGGTCGATGCTCTTGGGTAAATTCTCTTCTCTATCTGGTTAGAAAAAATACATGATATGGTACCATAATATGTTTTTTCTACTTGTGCTTCACTACCAAATGTATTCCGAAGCGATCTTCATTTCCACAAATGAATGCTATGTGTACCCGAGCCCAGTCCGCTTGCTTCCAGCTACTGTATGCCTGTGCCCGAGAAGTTATACATCTACTCTCGTCTGCTTTGCAAAGTGCAGTGGGTAGCAACTTAGTAAGCAATGTTGCTACTTGGTGGGTAGAAGGACCTTTCTGGTTCCTGTTGATATTGTTTTGAGCCTAGGAGATTCAAAGAAGTAAATCTAGCCTTAAACTATTTTTTTTACAGAGACGTGCAGCAGCTACTATACCTGCTGGAGCTCCTGCTCTCTATGTGAATGCCTCATTTCCATGTACTTAATCTTGCTTTCAAGCGTTAAAAAGTGCCTCATTTCTGGACTATGACATTCTCTTGCGGTTTTAAGCTCATCCAGAAGTTTTGTGACCTTTAAATGAATTGGGAAAAAAAAAAAAAACACTTTAGTTACAACAAGGAGTGATACCCTAACCTAGTGATGGTGAACCTTGGCACCCCAGATGTTTTGAAACTACATTTCCCATGATGCTTATGCACTCTGCAGTGTACTTGAGCATCATGGGAAATGTAGTTCCAAAACATCTGGGGTGCCAAGGTTCGCCATCACTGCCGTAACCTTAAAAAGACACTATCCACACAAGGCAAAGTGACAGTGTCTCAGCAATTCCTAGTAGCTCATTTGTCCTTTGTGGCTAGAACCGAAATACAAGCATTGGTAAGCTGGTGATATAATTTCCCCAGTATTGTGACAGTATTTGGGCTTAGCAATTGTCCTGCTACACCCAAGCACTGTCACAGGCAAGGAGGTCACAGGAAGTGACAAGTATTTTGGATTGCTGCAGAGAAGGAATCGGCAGTTGGGGAGTGCTGATAGAATGAGTATAAAGGGGTCAGAACAGGGTGACAGCGTCTCCTTACAGCTGAACTTCAGCCACAATAGATTTAACCGATTTCTCTAGTGTAGGATAGTTATAAACGTTATAATGCTTTTATTGCCTCAGTATCCCCTGACATTTGGGGCTCCCACTAACCTACAGGGGTCAGTGAAGTTTATCATATTAGTATATAAACTAAAAAGCGCCTTTGGATATGAATGAGTACCCAAAATACCCAAAATGATATCAGCTGCAAAATAAACTTGGTATGTACCAACAGAGCAATATAGATTGAAAGAAAGGAAAATGCGCTAGAAATCAACTACTAGGATATATAACAATCTGGTAGACAAACATACGTACCGTATTTTTCAGACTATAAAAGACGCAGTTTTTTCCCCCAGAAACATGGGGAAAAATGTCCCCGTGTCTTATCGTCCGAATAGATGACAGTCTCCGCTCCTCGCCGCCGATGGCAACTCCTTCCACCGCCCCCCACATCGCCTTCTGCCGCCGCTGGCAACGCCCCCGGCGCCAATGCCACTGCCCCCCACACCACTCGCATCGCCCCCCGCCGTCGCTGGAAACACCCCCGCCGCCAATGGCACCACCCCCCCCGTTACTCGCATCGCCTCCTCCCGCCTCCACCAGAAGAGAGGCAGGAGATCGGATTACAGACTCCCAAACCCCCGTCAGTGCCAGGCGATCTTCCGGACGGTTCCTGAGGCAGAGGAAGGCGGAAGTGACAGCATAAGGTAAAGGCTGTGTTTGGGCAATGGTCACTCTGCATTTTCTATGGGCAATGGTCACTCTGGGCCGATTACCTTTTTAATCAATCACCTGCTATACATGCCGGGTGCCAGGACTATTAGGTACTCAGCAATGTAAGTGTAACCTTTTTTATTTTGTGGATTCAATAAATGTTTTAAACGGCATTGTGCAATGAGGCCCTTTCGCTTTTGATCTCCATTTATCCCTATGACCAACATCTCCATCAATAAGACGTCATCCTAAAGATCTGAGATCAGGATATCCCCACATGCCTAATAGACCACACTAGTGATAGTTGGTCCACAAATTGCAGTAAGTGCACATCTATGTGGGGCATCCTGTCTGAGCACCAGTCCATAGGAGTCTTTATTGAGCACAAGCACCATATGGGATCATCATATGTTATCATTTATGTTACATATACGTATATTTGTCTACCAGTTTGTTATATATCCTAATAGTTGCTTTCTAGCGCATTTTTCTTTCTTTCAAGTTTATCATATTGCTCAATAACCACTACCTACAACTAATCTTTACTTAAGCCCCGGACCAATATGCTGCTAAATGCCCAGAGGCATTTTTACAATTCGGCACTGTGCCGCTTTAACAGACAATTGCACAGTCGTGCGACGTGGCTCCCAAACAAAATTTGCGTCCTTTTATTCCCACAAATAGAGCTTTCTTTTGGTGGTATTTGATTGCCTCTGCGATTTTTTATTTTTTTTGCGCTATAAACAAAAATATATTTTTTACTTTTTGTTATAAGAAAAATTGAATAAACTAAATTTTAGTCAAACATTTAGGCCAAAATGTATTCAGCCACATGTCTTTAGTAAAAAAAAAATCGCAAATAAAAAAAAAAAATTAGCTACCTAGCGGCAACAGCGACATTAATACAGCGATCAGAAAAATTATCGATTAGTGACGCTGGTAATAGGGGGTGAAAGGGTTAACTAGGGCGGTGATCAAGGGGTTAAAACTTTATATGGGGGGGTACGGGGCTACCCTGGACCTAACACTAACTGCCTGTCACACTAACTGTCACACTGACACTAAATGCAGTGATCAGTAAATATATGATCACTGCATTCAGTGACACTGTGACAGGGGGTTGTGGGGGGGTGGGGGGTGATCGCAAGGGTTTAAATGTGCCTATGTGTACTGGTGTCAGTGTAGTGTTGTGCAGACTTACTGTGACTCTTCTCTCCTCTCGGCGGTTTGAAAATACCGCCGAGAGGAGAGCTGCATCACTTCCTCTGCCAGTGTTTACATTTTACAGGCAGAGAAAGTGACACGGCGGGGGCTCACGGGATTGGCTGGGAGCCATCACGAGGGGGCGGACGGAAACGAAAAGCCGCTCCCTCAAGACGGATCGCTCCCGCAGGTAAGCCGCCCGCCGCACGCAGCAGAGGGGGTCCCGATCAGACCCCCGACCCGCTAGAATGCAGGGATGTACATCTGCCTGTACGTGCCATTCTGTGGACGTACATAGGCGTGCGGCGGGCGTTAAGTGGTTAAACAAGTACTTATTTAAAAAATAAATGAAACATTACATGTCATTTCACATTCTTTTCTGTTTAAACATACCCATTACATCTGTCATCTAGTGAACAATAGCTAATGTTATTTTGGTTTAATATAAATAGCACCAAGTACCTCATTTTGCAGTGTTTCCTCACGAATACGAAGAACAGTCAAAGATTCTCTATCCTTTAACAGCTCACTAACTTGTTTTTGAAGATGCTTTATCATAATCTGTGGATTACAGTTATATTTGAGCATGCAGAATTCATAACAATAAGGCTGACCATATTTTAGTAACATTTAAATTTTAAGAACATTTGTTGGATTGTTTAATCCTTAATGGGGTCAAATTGACAATTGCTTTCAACTGTAGTAAGGAGAACATGTGAAGCAGAATGGACACATTTTTAATGGTGAATGTAGGCTTCATTCAAGAAATTCCATTCATTTCAAAATCAAATGTTGAAAGCAGACGAAATTCCGAATTACTTTCAAAAAACATTTATCAAGTCTCTGAAGGCATTATCGAGTGTTTTGCTGAGTTTTTTGTACAAACACGTTAATATCTACCACTGTATGGCCATCTTAAGAATACACAAGCACATCTTGTGAAAACTGGACCAAGATACAATAAAAAAAAAAAAAATCTATTCCAATACAGCTAAAACTTTAATCATCACAAAAAGTTAATTTTACCAAACTGGTGAGTTTTAGGTGAAATTTCAGTTTGTGTAGTTGATGTACAGGGTTTACAGGTATCAGACAAGCTTGTAATGATAAATACAAAATTGTTGAAGACAATGGAATACAAAAACAATGACGCACTTGTTATCAGTAAAATTGAGAATCTGAAACGCAGGATAAATCTTTACCTCTTGTGTAGAGACTTTGCTACTTAGCTCAGCAACTCTAGATGACGAATGTTCCAAGGCATGCTGACAGATTAACTTTTCCTTATCAATCTGATGTAAATTCCTAAGTGCTGCAATTTGTTCAGCATTCTCCTCTTTTAATCTTTTAAAGAAATGTTACAAAACAACATGACACAATTAAAAGGAGATTTCTATGCCAGAAAGATGTGTCAGACTACTAGACTATAATACAACAGATTTTCAGTTCTAAATCAGATTTATATTCACACAGTAAATGCTGGTTAGAATGCTTTAAGCATATATAGTAAGACCGTTTGAAAGGTGAGGGTGACACGCAAACTTCAATAAACGGTAAAGGTCAAAAATAAATAAATGACTGATTGCCCTTGCAACTACCGAATAAGTGTGACAGTGCATTAAACTGCTCTTACTGTATCCTATCAAATTGTCATTTACAGTTACTATTCTAGGACCTAACAAAGACTAAATTACACTGGTAAATTGTACCCAACATAAAAAGCACCATTTCATTCTGTTATAAGTGAGATGATTAGAATAAAGCGGTGTGTTTACATGAGTCTTACAATTATCTTAGTATATTGCGTACTCTCTCATTCACCTGAAATACGCATCATTCAATCTTGGGCAAGTTCTTTAAGAAACCTAAAAACGCTGTGCTTACTTATTTCTGTATATCGGTGGAAATAAATAGAGGGCAGTTTAGATTTTCATGACTGTGTTTAGAGGACATTTGTCATCGCTTTCACTACACACAATCATTAGGTTGTTCCACAGCAATACTAGAATCACTTGAACTTTACAATAATTGAAGTCAAGGGTACTGCATAAGTCTCTAATATTTTTATATTAAATGGGGTTGAAATTTCTCAGGTGATCACGGCAATATTACAGTAAATGTAAGGTTGGCCATTTTCTTTATATGGCTTAAATTGTTTATTTCTACCTGACCCTGTAGGCTACTTGTGAGTTGCATCCATTTTGATGCTACAGGAGTTTCAGACAAAGGGTCCTTTAGCCTGTAAACAGCAAGTTAACATTTTCTCTTTCTGTAGCATTTGGGTAAATGCAGGGCTTTCCTAATGCATGGGCCCCCATGATAATCTTGCATTAGGCTCTGGCACCATAGTCTGACAGGAGATGAGACAACAGTGTCACTCGGTACTCCTATCAGCAGGGAGGAGGAAAAGCACAGAAATGCCACCTAGACTTGAAAAGTGCGGCCAGGCAGGGAAAGGCAGCCATTAGTTTTTGTAATATTCTAGTACTACAACACTACTACACTGAACTGCAGAGCTGGAGCTGCTAGTAATGGGCAGGGCTGTGCATGGAGAAAAGCCGCTTCCCGAGTCCCACCTGTCCTGCTTCCCTTAAATGCAGTACTGTGTAATCAGGCATGGTACTCAGTGCTGCAGATGCCAAATGCTGGTCAGCCAGATACACGAAGGTGTGTTTTTTTTTAAAGACATGTATGTATGCAAGTGTATGTGTGTGAGTTTATGCATGTGGGGGTGTGTGTATGTTTATGTATGAGCGTGTATGTACATATGTATATTTATATGCATGTATTTGTATGTATGTCTGTACATTACTGTTAGGCCTTGTTCACACAGGCATACTTAAGCTTGCACCTGTGCGACAGCTGTGTTTGCCCGCATAGACATGGGCGCCATGTTTGACATGCATGTGTATGCGAGTCCCCAAACACAGGCAGTGTGGTTTTAGATACAGATGTACAGACATAACCTAATACCTGCTGCTGAGAGAGGCATTTATGACAGGGGGCAGTGTACACAGGCAAGGGGGGGGGAGAGAGTAAAAAAAGGAGTGGGAGCAGTGTGTACAGGGGAAAAGAGGCTCAGTATACACAGGAGGATAGTGTGTAGAAGGGGGGGGGGGGGGGGGGGGACAGTGTGTACAGGGGGTGAATTTAATTTTTTCAGCAGCATGCTAAGCATGCTGCAGGTCACTATCTCCACGGTAGGGGCCTCAGTGCAATACTTTTTCCCAGATGCTGTTAAGAAACCCATAGGTAAAGGGAATTAGAAGGGGGGCTCATTTATCCCAATATAAGGTCTATCTTCTTTTGCTCCCCCCCCCCCCCCTCAGATTACATAGCATAGTGGGTAGTGTCAGCTACTACAGGAAGAGAATAATGTAAAATAAAAAAACACTTCTTCCAGGCTGGATGGTCTCACGTCTACAGCTCACGGTTATCAGCAAAACAGGTAACTATTGCAATTGTTTTTTTTAAGCAGGCTGTAGGGTAACTTATTTAAGTAACAGCAGTTCAGAAATTGTGTACCTTTTCATGGCATCTTCTCTTTGTGCCAGAGTAGCTTCGTACTTGATCTTTTGCTGGTTGATCTCCTGAGACAATTTGTAAACTTCAGCTTGTAATCTTTCATTTTCTTGTTGCAGATCACATATATGAAAATCAGCAAATGTGTCTGGCTGATACAGCTTCTCATCTTGCATTGCAGGAAAAGTTTCTGTACCTAGGGTACTTCCTTTAGAGGGAGGCATTGCATCTGCTTTGAAGGCTCCCAAGTATTTGCCTTTAGCACTAACACTGCTTAAATGAGGTTTGCTGGAGAGCATGAGCATCCTTTCCTTCTGAAGTCTCTCCACTGTTTTTGAAAGCTCTTGAATCTCTTTATGTTTGGCCATAAGTTCCTGGTTAAGTCTTGTCAGTCTGCTTTGCTCAGTCATTTCATCAAAATTAGCATTTGTTTTGTGCTCCGAAGAGGAATTCTTCTCCTTGAGCGTCTCAATTTCTTTTTGAAGATTCATTACTGTAATGTGGTGAGCATCCCTGAGTATTGAAAGCTCTTGCTCAAGTGCTTTCACTTTTATTGTGCCATCTAGATTATTTTGTGGCCCGTTTAGATCTTTCTGAGTAAGTAATTCTTCAAGCTCATTGATTCGACTTTCATATTGAATCTAAAAAGGATAGAAATTGGAATGGTGGTTTAGGCTATATGTTAAAGCACACTTGATGGCACATCCTCAATATATGCCATAAATACATATATATATATATATATTAAAGAAAAAGTCAGTGTATCGTCTATACATAATGCAAGCATAAATCAACATCTATATATCTTCATCACCCCCAGGTCCTCTTTCCACCAACCCGACTACCATCTCCTCCACATCTCCCCTGTCCCTTTCCCCCTTCTTTTTCTCTACTACGTTTGCCCATAGAAATAATAATTAGGTTTCATGGATGCTTAAGAGTTTGCACAGCAGAGAGAACAAGGGTTAAAAAATTGCATATAAATGCCCCCCCCCCCCCCCGACCATCTCTTCAGCCCACCAGGTGAAACAGGTCAAAGAAATGGTCCCAAGGGCGGTGCCTTGTGTTGAAGCTTGTCAGCTGATTAAAGTTCTGCCTGCAAAGACGTTGTTAGCGTGCTGCTTTTCCTTTGGATTGTACTGAAAACATTCCATTAACACAGGAACAGACCAGTAGAATAAGGCAGTGGTCTCCAAACTGTGGCCCTTTGCTTGCTTTTAACCAGCCCTTGGGGCATTATTACCCTGTCAACAACAGTAGGGCACTATTCCTGCCACTGACACCAAATATGGGGCACTAGTCCTCCGACCAACACCAATGATGGGACACTATTCCCCCCCCCCACTGACCCCGGCAACGAGGCACTATTTTTCCCACTGATACCAACAACGAGGCACCATTCCTCCCAATGATGGGGCACTATTCCTCTACTGTCACCAATGACGAGGCATTATTCCTCCCCATAATACTAAAGATGGGGCATTGTTTACTGCCACTGACACAGGACCTTTTCCTATCTCCGCTGGCCACAGGCCAGCCCCCCTAAAGTCTGAAGGACAGTAAACTGACCCTTTGTTTAGATAGTTTGGAAACCCTTGGAATAAAGCAGTATGAATGATGGAAAGGCTTCCAAATATGAATACAGTAAAACCTTGGACTACAAGCATAATTCATTTCAGATACATGCTTGTAATCCAAAGCACTTGCATATCAAAGCAAATTTCCCTAGAGAAACATGGAAACTCAGATGATTTGTTCCACAACCATTTATTTATTCATGGGCCTTTCAGTCTATAGTCCATAAAAAAAATTAAAAAAAAGGATTATAGAAATCTTTGTCCATTCACAAATGGCAGCCTCCATATAAGGTATTAGAAGTAAAATCCAGAGGGAGTGTCAAAGTATAAAAGAGAAATGAGGCACCTCTAAGTGTAGCAATAGAGTTACATTTAATGAAGGTACAACATTTAGAAACTCGCATAGCTTGTGAATATAAACAGGCATATCTAAGTATGCAGGCATCTGGGTTAAAGCTGTCCACATAGACCATTCTCCACATCGCCAGCTCTCACGGATCTCAGTCTGCGACTGACCGGGAAGACTACCCTGCAGTAGAGCGACATGAAAGGGAGGCTTGAAGTGCAGCGTGGAAGGGATTACGTTGATGGCGGAGGATGGTCTATGTGGACAGCTTTACCCCGGATGCCTGCATACTTAGACTTGTCCGTTTTAATCATCAAACAAGAAAGTTGCTAAATGTTGTACCTTAATAAAATGTAACCATATTGCTACGGTGCCTCTTGTCTCTTTTATACTCAGTTGTGACATGATGCTACTTATATTTAAAGACATTGCTTGTATAACATATCAAAATGTATCAAAAAATGGTTCTGGTCTTGCAAAATGCTCTCAAGTTACTCTCAAACCAAGGTTTTACTGGAACTATAAGGGGGCAAAAGGGTCACCTTAACTTTCTGAAAATGCTGCTCCATGCTACGTAGACTCTTTTTTGCTTCTTCATCCTTGCTTTCAAGATCGCATTCTAATTTTTGTATCCGTCTTTCTAAGAAGGAGACAGTGCTACTTTTGGTCGAAGGATCGGTCTCAGAAACCGCAGCTGCGGCATACATGATTGCCGGTATAGAGTTAGGGTGTCTTCTTTTTATAATTGCTTCCATCTCTTTAACCTATTTGTAATACATTTTATAATAAAACCGTTAGTTTGGAGAGAAAAAAAAATCACAGAGTATAGCATTTTAAAATCATAAAATAATGTTATTAATAATTTTAAAAAAAGCTCTCAATGAAAAAAATACAGTTCTTAAATATAGCCTTCATAATAAAAAATAACTAAATTCATAATTTGGATTTTGTTCATACAGCAGCTAAGGATAATATTTGAGGATGTAATGCCCTTAACATTTCTTTATAGCCATATAAGATTTGAACAGCAAATAGGAATACCTTTTAGGAGTCATTGTAAATCTGCAAGTTCATATATGTCAGCTTTAGGTGGAGAAAGGGCCCCATAAAATCACAGTACATCATTAGTGCTCCCTGCAGTTTACAAGAGAGATGGCGATTTATGTTCATAATAAAATGCTGTGAAAAGGGACCAGGTGTCCTAAAACAGATTGCTGTGTAGAGATTAAAATAGTGCAGGCATTCTAAATATAATATCTTTTCAAAGACTGTATTCACTAACATTTAGGAATTGTACAGGGCATTCCTACAATTGAATACAATACAATTCTCAGACTCCTGCCCCAGAAAATGGCAATGTCCAGTTTTGTCTCCTCCAGTTCACAGTGGGGAGACAGCTTGATTGTAAGGAAAACCCTTTGACTGTGCGTTCACCTCTTCACTTCTCTACACACAATACCACGCCTCTATTACCTTCCCAACTGACCAGTGCAGGGATATCTGCATATTAATGACGTAAGCTTGAAGAGCTGCCAGCAAATTCCTTCACTCCACCTTCCATTGCTCTCCTGTGCAGAAGCAACAAGGGTGGTTGAGAGTGGGAACCCCAAGGGAGAGATCCTAGTAAGAACTGAAAGCAAAATGGGGGCAAGTTCCCATGGAGACATGGTGTAGCCATACATGTCATATCCCTGACCCCCAAACCCTAATGGGATTAGTGGTGAAATATCCTGCTGGCCAGCAGCTCATGACGGGACATTTAAGAAGGTATCAAGGGAAAACAAAATATCATGGAGGCAAGGGGAACACTGGTCTCTAGGTTATCCTGTAGCAGCATGCTGTGAGAAGGCTGCACACAGAGCAAAAGTACAATAGTGTGGTGCTTGATTCAGATCTTAGCGGTCAGTTTCTTAGTGCCAGACTGAGCGCACTGTCAGTACCACTGGACTTATGAAGGTCATAGGAACCAAGGGATTCCTCTACTTTTACGTTACCCTGTGCTGTTTGACAATTTTTTTTTTAAATGATCAATCAAACTTGGTGAATTATAACATTGGTGAGCATTGTGAAGGTTGTGAAGCACAGGCACTTAACCACACTGAAGATTTCCATCAAGAGTTTCCAGTCAAGGACTATCGGGCTACATTCAGGTTTACATGTGGCTTTATCATCTAGCCTTTAGACAAGTCGAGTGGACCCTCCTTGGGATAATCTACACTTTCACTATCTGCTGTCGCTGACAGGCAGATCCTCTTGATCCGGTAAGAGTATTTCACCTACCTTGTATAGCTGGGAAGAATGTCCTGTTCAAGATGATCAATTTGGCTACATGTTTTTCATCTCTTCTTACATTTATTGATATACATTATTTTCATATTTACATGTATGTGTATAATATTTAATTGCCTTTTAGTCACTTCAGGTGACCTTAAGTTTTTTCACCAATATTAGCGCTACATTTTTTCCTTTATTTTTTAAACTGATGTATGTGAATAGAAAATGTCCTAAGAAGTAGAATAAGAACCAATAACCACTTGTCTGCATAGGACTGTAGTATCTTGTAGAATAAAGGAAGTAGTGTACACTACAGAGCCATCAAAACATGCAAGCCAGGAACTGACATGCAAAGATAGAAGGAAACCCTGACTTACTGTATCCACATCACCAATCCAGACCAGGGTCCAGGCTGTGCCTGTCATAGCAAGCATCTACTCAGGAGTCTTCAAGATCTGGGGGTCAAAAGGGATGGGCCAGGGCCCTTGACATGTGTAGACTGTTGTAGCCAACTACATTCATTGCACCATGAGTCAAGGCGAGTACCAAACGCAGGATCCAGTGCCTGAAGCAAACATTACAGGCTAACCCTGTGACTGTGGGGTCTGGGTATGGTTATCAAAGTGCGATCAAGGGTCACGGATCCAGAAACGAATGAGCCGTGAAGGCATTAAGCATTCAAATCTTCATAGAAGCATCAGTCAAAGGAGGCAGTTAAATCTGCTGAAAACATAACAGGTATCCATCACCTAAGTTAGTGGGCAGGGGTATAGGGGGGACAAAGCTTTTGCCAGTGTCCAATCACCTGAAGATGGCAGTTTATAACCCATGGTCAATGAATCGATTCCTGTGTCTTGTACTGCACGATAAAGATAATTATTTGCAGGGAAAATATACTCCTCTTTTAAATGGCTTAATTTTCAATACTCTTAAAATAGGTGACAAGATTGCATAAGCATTGTCACAGAGTATCATTCATGGTGTCAAAGTGTCTTTTTATACAAACGCAGAGCTTGAGAGCATTCACAGCTGATTACAGTTCCTTTATTAAATTGCTTTTCATGGATTCAATCAGCACAAGCAGTTTATGCATTTGAAATTATAATGCCATCAGACAATGCCAGTGACAGATCATCAGCCTGCTGCCACAGATCTTACTTGAACACCATTATACCAAACAGAATTTGCAATTTAAGTCCTTAAAGTGATTGCAAAGCTAGATTGGTTTATTTAAAAAAAACGTGTATGCTTACTTGCTCCGTGCATCGGTATTGCATAGAGCAGCCCTGATCCTCCTCTTCTGGACTTGCTCCACCAGCGCTGTCTGCTTCTCCTTTTCTCCAAGTGCCCCCCTAGCAAGTCGCTTACTAGGGGGGCACCTGTGCAGGTGCGCTTCTGTGCTGGGCTGGGCTGTGTACATATAAAGACACACACAGTGAATGGAGCAAGAGAGGATAGCGGGACTGCCAGTGGAGACAGCACTGGAATAAAAGTGGTGTCAGATAAATGTTTGGAGGGTGGGTGGATCACACATTGAAAGTTTTTTTACCTTAATGCAGATAATGCATTAAAGGTAAAACTATTTTTTTCCCCTTTAGAACCACTGTGCATGGAGAGCTATACAAATCATAATTGTATTTTTTTTTTTTTTTTTACGCGCTAGACCACGTATATGGGACATGCACTGTACCTGATCGGAGACTGTCTGCTACTGACCAACCACAGGCCATTCCAGATCTTGTATGACATATGGGTGAGAGAAAACAAGAATTTCCTTTTTGAAGTGGCTCAAGAATACCCATAAAAAGAAAAAATACCCATAAAAAGAAAAAAAAGTTTACCAAAAACTATTTGATTTTACAAATGCCTAGTTTAACATTTTTGGATGGACAACGCATACACCAGCAATTGTTTCTGTTTGAGGGTGAAGGTGCATTTTACTAAGTAGCTGTATATTCCTTTGCTGTCTTACAGTGAAATTCCGACTCACTGGAATGAACAAGTGCGTGTGAAGCAGAACATTTAAACCTTGCTGGGTAGATACATAAGCAGGGGACACTTCTTACTTAAAGGGGTTGTAAAGGTAAAAAAAGGTTTTCCTAAATAGCTTCCTTTACCTTGGTGCAGTCCTCCTTCACTTACCTCATCCTTCCATTTTGCTTTTAAATGTCCTTATTTCTTCTGAGAAATCTTCACTTCCTGTTCTTCTGTCTGTAACTTCACACAGTAATGCAAGGCTTTCTCCCTGGTGTGGGGTGTTGTGCTCGCCCCCTCCCTAGGATGGCCACTAACACACAGCTCTTTTCTCTATCTGCAACGTAGAGAACATCCTGACTCTCCTGTAGTCCAAGTGAGGGGGCTAGCACAACACTCCACACCAGGGAAAAAGCCTCACATTACTGTGTGGAGTTACAGACAGAAGAACGGGAAATAAGGATTTCTCAGAAGAAATAAGGACATTTAAAAGCAAAATGGAAGGATGAGGTAAGTGAAGGAGGACTGCACTAAGGTAAAAGAAGCTATTTAGAAAAAACATGTTTTACCTTTACAACCCCTTTAAGAGCCCAGGATTCCCATTAACTTTCATTAATGCACCAAAAATGAAACATGTATATAAATATTACTTGGCGCTCAAGATCTTGAATCCGTTTTGCATCAGCAGATCTGTCCTTTAATCGTTGCTGTTGCTGCACAGACTGATTTCCAGCATTCTGTGATAGCTTCTCAACCTTTAAAAGAGATGCACAAATATTTTACGATGATCATTTTCACACTTTTTTAACTTTAGAAAATTATAGATTTGGAGTCATATGACATACCTGTATCTTTAGCTTTTCTATCAGTTCGTAAGCATCTCTAAGCCTTGCAGCATCTTTATCTAAAAACTCTTGGTTCTCTGCAAACCACTGGAGTCTTTTATTCAGTCGGCTTATTTCCTGCTTATAGCTCTCCTCCATAATCTTCATTTCATAAGATTTCTCATCTAGAAATAGACAAGATATTTTAAATACTTGATACAAATAAATCCTAAGGGCCAGTTCACACGAGACGCAGTTCCGTGTGCTTTTTTTCTGCACAAAATGCATGCACAGTGTTTTCCATGTATTCCAATGGCTCTAGTTCCCACCATGCAGTCAGTTTCCGGTCAGTTTGGCACATGGTGTGAACTAGAGCCATTGGAATACATGGAAAACTCTGTGCATGCATTTTGTGCAGCAAAAATGCACACAAAACTGTACGGAACTCCGTCTGGTGTGAACTGGTCCTTAATGTAGGGTTATTCCACTGGTAAACTTGCAGTTGCAGATCAAAACACAAATGAATGTGTATGTAAAACCAACAATGATTTTTTTTTTTTTTTTTATTTGCTTAAATTTTAGTAAGTTAAATATACAATTGTTTGATAAGCAAAATAAAATTAATAAAATGACATTACTGCCAGAAATTCGGTTAGATGATAACTTGTACTCTGCCCGTGCTGCACTCTAAAGCTGCCCATAGATGGATCAAAATTTAGCCGGTTCAGCAGGGATGGGCTGAATTTCGATTCATCTATATGCCATTCCTGTTCCAGAGAAGTCAAACTAATGATTAACTTCTCTTGAACCAACTTGTTGGAAAACTTTTATTCTTAGCACTACTAGAGATACTTTTTTAGACAATGCAATATACTGCAAACAGCTAAATCAGAGTACACTCAAATGCAGCCATAAAATGTAGTAGGACCTCATGTACAGTATTTCACAAAAGTGAGTACACCCCTCACATTTTTGTAAATATTTTATTATAACCTTTCATGTGACAACACTGAAGAAATGAAACTTTGCTACATGTATAGTAGTGAATGTACAGCTTGTATAACAGTAAAGGTTGCTGTCCCCTCAAAATAACTCAACACACAGCCATTAACGTCTAAACCGCTGGCAACAAAAGAGAGTACACCCCTAAGTGAAAAATTTCCAAATAAGGCCCAAATTTTCAATATTTTGTGCTACCCCCATTAATTTTCAAGCACCACCTTAACCCTTCTGGGCATGGAGTTCACCAGAGCTTCACAGGTTGCCACTAGAGTCCTTTCCAACTACTCCATGATGTTAAAGACCTTGCACTCCTCAACCTTCCATTTGAGGATGCCCCACAGATGCTCAATAGGATTTAGGTCTGGAGACATGCTTGGCCAGTCCATCACTTTTAACCTCAGCTTCTTTAGCAAGGCAGTGGTAGTCTTGGAGGCGTGTTTGGGGTCGTTATGTTGGCATACTGTCCTGCGGCCCAGTCTTCGAAAAGGAGGGGATCATGCGCTCCCCAGTGCCGGAAGCACTCATGCAGCCCCAGACCATGACACTCCCACTACTATGCTTGACTGTAGGCAAGACACACTTGTCTTTGTACTCCTCACCTGGTTGTCGACACACAGGCTTGACACCATCTGAACCAAATAAGTTTATCTTGGTCTCATCAGACCACAGGGCATGGTTCCAGTAATCCATGTCCTTAGTCTGCTTTTCTTTAGCAAACTGTTTACGGCCTTCCTGGGGCATCATCTTTAGAAGAGACTTCCTTCTGGGATGAGATCCATGCAGATCAATTTGATGCAGTGTGCAGCGTATGGTCTGAGCACTGACAAGCTGACCCCCCACCCCCCCTGCAGCAGTGCTGGCAGCACTCATATGTCTATTTCCCAAAGACAAGCTCTGGATATGACCCTGAGCACTCAACTTCTTTGGTTGACCATGCCGAGGTCTGTACTGAGTGGAACCTGTCCTGTTAAACTGCTGTATGGTGGTCTTGGCAGCTCAACTTTAGGGTCTTGGCAATCTTCTTATAGCCTAGGCCAGTGGTAGGCAACCTCGGCTCTCCAGCTGTGGTGAAACTAAAAATCCCATCATGCCTCTGCCTCTAGAAGTCATGCCTGTGATTGTCAGGGTCTTGCAATGTCTCATGGGACTTGTAGTTTCAAAACAGCTGGAGAGCCGAGGTTGCCTACCCCTGGCCTAGGCCATTTTTAAGTAGAGCAGCAATTCTTTTTTTCAGATCCTCAGAGAGTTCTTTGTCATGAGGTGCCATGTTGAACTTCCAGTGACCAGTATGAGAGAGCGAGAACGATAACACCAAATTTATCACACTTGAGATCTTGTAACACTAACGAGTCACATGACACCGGGGGAGAGAAAATGGCTAATTGGGCCCAATTTGGAAATTTTCAAATATGGGTGTGCTCACTTTTGCTGCCAGGGGTTTACACATTAATGGCTGTGTGTTGAGTTATTTTGAAGGGACAGCTAATTTACACTGTTATACAAGCTGTACACTCACTACTTTACATTGTAGCAACGTGTCATTTCTTTAGTGTTGTCACAAAAAAAATATAATAAAATATTTACAAAAATATGAGGGGTGTACTCACTTAAGTAACACTTTTCAAAGCTGACAGGTTAAGTTTTAGCCTTCCTTTTCCTAACTTTTTTTTCCCCTTAAGATTTGCCTTGCTTTTTGACAATTTCGCCTTCTTTTCTATTTTGGTGACATGTAACCAGGACAAGTTGTGAGTGTATGGTTCCACACAGACCAGTAAAAACTTACAGGGTCTCCAAGACTTTCCCAATATGACAAAACTAAGAAAAACGCATTTTCCAGAGATCTACTTTAAGCAAAACAATTCCAACACATTTCCAGGCCTTGAATGTCCTTGCACATCAGTGCACACTTTAAAATGAATAAACACACCAATGTTGGGAATTTTGCATAGACATAAACATTTAAACTTGTAATCATACTTGTTATGGAAGAGGGAAATAAATGGGTTATGTTGCAGATTCAACCCGCAACTAGGAAAAAGACAGGAAGTAGAATGAAACTGAACCTATTTCAGAAAAAATTGTATAGTACAATAGCACATAAATTCATTGCTGTACCTGAAGTGCTGGAGACCCGGGTTTTAAGAAGATCACGTTCTTTCTTCAACTGCATAAAATCTACTTCTAAAGCCTGTTTCTCCTGTTTGCACCTGGCTATATCATCAAGCAAATTGGCCTCCTTTTTCTATGTATGAGCACAAAAAGCCAGAAACAGAAAATAATTATGCACCAATGAATTTAACAATTATTTTATAAGCACTTTCAGTAAAAACAAACTTATAATGGTTCGATACTAAACTCCAGACAAAATGTTTTATTTTATGTTGGACAGATCAGGTAAAAAAAGAGTGATACAGACAAAAAATAAAAAAAATAACTTTTAGCATAGTGAGTAAAGATAGGCCTATATAGACTGAATAAAAAAAAAAAAAAAAAAAAAAAAAGAAGAAAAGAAAAGGAAAAGATTTCTCCATCCACACAACTGAGGGGGATGGAGAAATCCTGCCTGTCGGAACAGTGTATTCTTGTTGCTGCCGTCAGAATACACTGATCAACGACAAGAGTGTGTCTATGGGAATGTTTGACCATTCTTTTAGAAGCGCATTTGTGAGTTCAGGCACTCATATGGACGAAAAGGACCGTCTCGCAGTCTCCGCTCTAATTCATCCCAAATGTGTTCTATCGGGTTGAGGTCAGGAATCTGTGCAAACCAGTCAAGTTCCTCCACCCAAACTCGCTCATCCATGTCTTTATGGACCTTGCTTTGTGCACTTGTGCGTAGTCATGTTGGAACAGGAAGGGGCCATCCCCAAACTGTTCCCATAAAGTTGGGAGCATGAAATTGTCAAAAATGTCTTGGTATGCCGACGCCTAAAGAGTTCCATTCACTGGAACTAAGGGGCCAAGCCCAATCCCAACACCATAATCCCCCCCTCTGCCAAATGATTTGAACCAGTGCACAAAGCCTTCTGCCCTCTGTCTTGTTGTGTTATGGTAGCACTGTGAAGAGGGAGAGTTTTAACTGCAATAGGGACTGTGGTTTAATGGAGGGCTATAATGTAAGAGGGATAAACAATAGTGTTTGTGTCCTGTGGGGAAACTGTAATGTTAAGGGGGGGGGGGTCTGTGATTGCAAGGGGAAGGTTTCATGTAAGAGGGGTTGTGATTGCGAAGGTTACAGTGATGTGAAAGGGGGTTGTGATGTGAAGTAGGGGAATGAGGACACTGATGTAATAAGGCTGTGATGTAAGGGTTCTGCGATGTGAAGAATCTGACTATTAGAACAAAAATGAAAATCGGACTTCTGCAGGAAGAAAATTTTACTGACTGAGCCTCTGTGAATTTTAATTTAGTACCCCCACTTTATATCATTGTATTCATTACATTTATTACCATTATTAGATTAGTATTTTCATGTCATTATCAAATAAAAAAATTGGAGTACAAATTGCCTTAATTCTATTTACCTGAAAGTTGCGCAACTCAGCAATCAGCTCTGTAAAGCTCTGGTTACTGGATTCATTCCCAGGTGACGCATATTGATTATTTCTTGTGGTGCTATTTATCTTTTCTCTAGGATAAAAGAACATAGATTTCATTCATTAAACTGTAGCCAGTGCTTTATAAACAAATTATATAAAAGTAGTTTTAGATTGTATGAAGTCCTTGCAAAATTACCAAAGTACAATAAAATGAAAAGTACCAGAAATCAAATCTTTTTTGGATGAACAGCATCAATACATGAAAACACGGTGTAAGATATGTTTCTATTTGTTGTGAATTTTGTTCACTGTAAGGGCTCTTTCACACGGGGCTGATCAGTGATGAACCTTTGCTTGCTCAGCAGGGGTCGCTCTCCTGTTTCCCACTGAGCCGGCGGATGACAGGGCGGTCCCTGCACACTGTTCAGGGACCGCCCTGTCTTTTTCTCTCCGCTCTCCTCAATGGGGGGGGGGATCGGATGAACACGGACCGTCTGTCCGTGTTCACCTGATCCGATGACAGATGGAAAAATAGGATTCTCCTCTGTCTGCAGAATCAGAGGATTGCGGAACGGGGTGAGATCGGGTGTCAGTGGATGTTCATCCGCTGACACACGCAATCTCATAGGGACCAATGTATGTCCCTTTTTCATCCGTACACAGATGGATGAAAAAGCAGACATACAGTCCGCCCGTGTGAAAGAGCCCTAAGATGTGGAATGCAAATGAAAAAAACCCTATGTAGAATATAATAGGCAAAATATAGTTACTCATTATAAGGGCTGCATGGAATTGAACTCGACACTAAACATCCATCCAAATTGTCTTGTGGATTTATGATAGCGTTCCTCTGAATATACTGGACATGTATGGTCTGAATGATATAAAGGGCTCATGTACATGTCCATAATTAATACACTACTAGAAACTACGCAGGATCTTGCTGGCAGTAAGACCCTCCTTAAAAAAACATAGCAGTAACTAATAGTCAGTAATTGCTTCAGTTTACGACGTCTTTAGGCGCCTAAACCTACAGATCTTTTTCAATAACTTAAAAAGATTGCCAAATCCATCAGATTCCACAGATTTGCTTGAAAAGGAGATTACCTCAAATATTGGGTTTTAAAGGCAATTATATATATATATATATTATATATATTACAGAAATTTCATGAGACTAAAAGGTACTCTACATCAGACCTCAAATTTTCCACTCGCCTACTCGCATTTTGCGAGTGGAAAGTTAGGTCTGGCGAGGAGCTGGGCTGCCTGGGTGTGGGGGGCGAGCACCGCCGGCGGCAGTTGTTGATCGGGAGCTGTTCTCCCAGTGATCGCCCTGTGGCAGAGAAGATTGAGGTAGAGGACAGCTGCGGTATCACCGAGTGGTATAGCCCACTGTAACAGCATTACATTGAACTTTTCTCCGCTCGGTGGGCTATACCACTCAGTGATTCCGCAGCTCTCCTCTTTCTCCTGTCATGATCTGGCCACCAATGGGGGCACAGTGATTCTGCAATGGGGGCACAATGAGGCTGCAATAGGGGCACAGTGAGTCCGCAGTGGGGGCACAATGAGGCTGCAATGGGGGGCACAATGAGTCTGCAATGAGGGGCAAAATGAGGCTGCAATGTGGGGCACAATGAGTCTGAAATGGGGGCACAGTGATGCTACAATGTGGGGCACAATGGGTCTGAAATGGGGGCACAGTGAGGCTGAAATGCATGGTGAGGCTGCAATGATGGGCACAGGTAAGCCTGCATTGATGGGCACAGGTGAGGCTGTACTGAGGGGAACTGATAAAGCTATTAATATTTATTTTTGTAACTTAATTTTGCATAAAACATAAAACAAATGAAAGTGTAATTTCAGGAGATAATTTATGAGAGTGTGATTAGCGGCAGAATTAGGGGCAGGGCATGGTAGGGGTCGGGTGGGGAAACTGGTGGCGAGTAACCCTTGAGACCTGGCTAGTGGTTCAAGACTTGAAATTTTGAGCCCTGCTCTACATATTATAAAGCAACAAAATTTAAAAATTTAATGCATGAATGTCTATATGCATGAACATAGAAAGATGATACATAGTGCCTGCATCAGCTACAAAAAAACATTATACAGACAGTTCTGAGTGATGAATGGTTGAGAAGTCCAACACATTTTGAGAGGTGCATATACAGTATAAAACTAGGGTTGTCCCGATACCACTTTTTTAGGACCGAGTACAAGTACCGATACTTTTTTTTAAATGTGTCCCCACATATTGCAGCCATGTCCCCCCACATATATTGCAGCCATGTCCCCCCACATATATTGCAGCCACGTCCCACCACATATATTGCAGCCATGTCCCCCCACATACTGCAGGCACGTCCTGTTCCCTACATATTGCAGCACGTCCTGTCACCCACATATTGCAGCCATGTCCTGTCCCCCACATATTGCAGCCATGTCCTATCCCCCACATATTGCAGCCATGTCCTGTCCCCCACATATTGCAGCCATGTCCTGTCCCCCACATATTGCAGCCATGTCCTGTCCCCCACATATTGCAGCCATGTCCTGTCCCCCACATATTGCAGCCATGTCCTGTCCCCCACATATTGCAGCCATGTCCTGTCCCCCACATATTGCAGCCATGTCCTGTCCCCCACATATTGCAGCCATGTCCCCCATACCTGTAGAAGATGCCGCCGCCGCTGCTGCCGGGTTAATCCCTGTGCAATACAGCACGCATTACAAGCTTTCGTTTGTATACTTGTAATGCCCGCCTCGCCATGTATAGACACTCCCCTTCTCGGGATTGGATGGATCCGTCCAATCCAGAGCAAGGGGGAGTGTCTATACAAGGATCCGCGCATAGACACTCCCCCTTGCTCAGGATTGGACAGATCCGTCCAATCCCGAGAAGGGGAGTGTATATACATGGCGAGGCGGGCATTACAAGTATACAAACGAAAGCTTGTAATGCGCGCTGTATTGCACGGGGATTAATGCGGCGGTATGCGGCGGTGGCTTTGCGGCGGCGGGGGGGGGGGGGGGTTGGGGGGGACAACCCTATATAAAACAATCTTCATCAGGGACAACAACCATTTCTGAAAGTGCAGCGTACAAGATCAGTGAATGTGATACATTGAATCATAAATGTCTATAGCATAATGCTTCAACGTATACATCAACGTCTATTGGAATATACAACATCATTAACTTACATGTCAGTATGTTCATTAGAGAAAGACAGCTCCTCCATATTGGGCATTCCACCAAAGTCAGCATAAGCCCCCTCTCGCATAGTCCCTGATGAAGATAGTTTTATATATGCACCTCTCGAAACGCGTTGACTTGTCAACCATATATCACTCAGAACCGTCTGTATAATGTTCTTTGTATCTGATGCAGGCACTATGTATCATCTTTCTATGTTCATGCATATAGACATTCATGCAGTAAATTTTTAAATTATGTTGCTTTATGATATGTAGAGTACCGTAATAAATACATTTTATATATATTTTTTCTTTATTGTATAATTGCCTTTAAAATCACAATATTTGAGGTAATATCCTTTTAATTCAATCAGGGATGATGGCAATTCACATGCCATTCTACAAGATCAAATTTATTTCCACAGATTTGCTCTACCTTTAGAGAGAGAAACTGTAGAAGGGAGGTGGGAGTCCACAATCAGTGCAATAAGGAAGGGAAGTTGGGGACTTTTTTTTTTTTAGTTGGGGGGGGGGGGGGCTAATAGGATCTAGCAGGCACAGGAGGCAAAGCTGTATAGGATGGGACAATGTTTTGGAGAGGTGGGCAGCAGATTGGCAGATAGATCTCCAGAGATAAGGATGGGGATAGTGCCATTGACTCTGGACTATGACTTCCATAACAGACACTGGTTATACTACAGAAGACTGATTTTCCTGCAGTTTTAGTCATTGGTTGGAGTACAAGTTGCCAAGCCTTTGTATTGGGAAATAGGATTTTCCCCATCTAAATTAAATTTGTGGCCTTTGGAAAAAAATCTCAGGTCTTCGTGTCCCCAAGCAGTTTACCAGACTGCCTAGGTAATATTTCCAATGTTTTCCAAGTGTATCATTCAGTATTTCAATTCATTGTAATATGCATAAGAAATGTTTATTTTTTATTTATTTTTTACCTTAAGGAAATTAGATCTGCTTTGAGTGCCTGGTTTTCCTTAAACATATGCTCCTCGTTTTCTTTGTTTTTAAGTTGGAGTTCTTTGACTTGTTGATAAAGCCTTTCATTTTCCTATAAACATACATAGAATATGCAATACAAATTAGAAATTTGTTCAAGTTTGGAAAACAAGGAAATAGTTTGCCTCCTTCCATAAAATAATTTTATGAAAGCAGCCATGGACCCCTTTCACACAGTCAGTTCGACCCAAATTGGACCCTCCATTCACCTCAAAGAAAAGGCAGATGTAAACAGACTTGTGCCCTACCTCCAATCCGATCAGGCTGTGTCTGTGTCCGCTCTACATATGCAGAGCTGACACGACCTGCCATCCGCCCACTCCACTTATTGTGGCCCGCAACCAATTACCAAGTCACTTAAGTGGCCCTCATGCTTCTAAAGGTTGGGCACCCCTGCCCTAGGCTAATACTCAAGTCAATCATTTTTACCATTTTTTGTTATAAAATTAGGTGCCTCGGCCTATATTCGGGTCGGCTTATACTCGAGGTTATACGGTACTTGGTTACATAGTAGGTGAGGTTGAAAAAAAAGACACAAGTCCACCCTATGTGTGTGATAATATGTCACTATTACATTGTATATCCCTGTATGTTGTGATCGTTCAGGTGCTTATCTAATAGTTTCTTGAAACTATCAATGCTCCCCGCTAAAACCACTCCCTATGGAAGGGAATTCCACATCTTTGCCCCTCTTGCAGTAAATAACCCTCTACGCAGTTTAAGGTTAAACCTCTTTTCTTCCAATTTTAATGAGTGGCCATGTGTCTTGAACTCCCTGCCGCTGAAAAGTTTTATCCCCATTAAATTCTCTCTCAAGCGTCTTCTCCGGAGAGAATAAGTTCAGTGCTCGTAACCTTTCATAATATCCTCCAGTCCCTTTATCAGTTTTGTTGCCCTTCTCTTGACTCGCTCCATTTCCAGAACATCCTTGCTGAGAACTGGTGCCCAGAATTGGACAGCATACTTCAGGTGCGGCCGACCAGAGTCTTGTAGAGTGGGAGAATTAGCGTTTTATCTCTGGAGGTAAACCCCTTTTTAATGCATGCCAATATTCTGTTTGCTTTGTTAGCAGCAGCTTGGCATTGCATGCCATTGCTGAACCTGTCATCTACTAGGAACCCCAAGGTCCTTTTCAATCCTCGATTCCCCCCCAGTGAGTAGATTGCATTCATAGTTTTGCCAACCAAATGCATTATTTTACATTAAACCTCATTAATTTATTCAGATCTACTTGCAAGGCTTCCCACGTGCTGCAGAGAAATTAATCGCCCTGCTTAGCTTAGTATCGTCCGCAAATACAGATATTGAACCGTTTATCCCATCCAGGTTATTTATGAATAAAATTAAAACAGGATTGGTCCCAGGACAGAACCCCACTTTCCACCCCTGACCATTCCGAGTACTCCCCATTTATCACCATCCTCTGAACTTGCCCTTGTAGCCAGGTTTCAATCCATGTACTCACTCTATGGTCAATGCCAACGGACCTTACTTTGTACAGTAAACGTTTATGGGGAACTGTGTCGAATGCTTTTGCAAAATCCAGATACACCACGTCTGGGGGTCTTCCTTTATCTAGATAGCAGCACACCTCCTCATAGAAGGTTAATAGATTGGTTTGGCAAGTATGATTCTTCATGAATCCATGCCGATTACTGCCAACGATACCGTTTTCATTACTAAAATCTAGTCCCTCATCATCCACTCCAAGAGCTTGCACACTATTGATGTTAGGCTAACTGTTCTGTAATTCCCAGGGATGTATTTTGATCCTTTAAATATTGGTGCTGCATTGGCTTTTCTCCAATCAGCTGGTACAATTCCAGTCAGTAGACTGTCAGTAAAAATTAGGAACAATGGTCTGGTAATTACTTGACTGAGTTCCTTAAGGACCCGCAGGTAAAAGCCATCTGGTCACAGTGATTTAAGAATGTTACGTTTTTCAATTCTAACTTTGGGAACCCATACACTTATCAGTCAAACATCTACTGTGTGTGGCCCCTACTATAAACAATAATAAATAATCCAAGATTAAAATATGCCTAAATACCACTATTTAATCACTCCCCTTTCCATTTAAACAGAAAAGATATCTGTGCTTTCACAGAAGTACATGAGTTGGTGGCCGCATTAATGGCAGTGCTCAGTTATCTCATATAGGGATAAGCAGATTTTGGCATGGATTATGAGATCTGCTTTTTAAAGGGGTTGTAAAGGTTTTTTTTAATTTTCTAAATAGGTTCCTTTAAGTTAGTGCAACATTTAGAGGGGAAATTAGTCCCACATTGTCCTGAGTGTGCTGGGTCTAATGCCCCAGCTGACTGCATACTTACAGACATTTTTTTATTTTTTTTGCTGGAACATGGCGGAACTCCGTTCCACCACATCTGGCTAGCCCTGTCACAAAACTTAGAAGGCAGTAGAAGTTTTTGCACTAATTATTTCCTTTACCGGCTTCTGTGTGCTATGGCCAGTCACCCAGAGCATGTTCCTGTGGTGCTTCAGTAGGCCGCGCGTGTTCCCAACCTGTGTAGCACAGAGCTTTATGAAGTGTTCCGACACTAGTCCCTGCTCTGCTCTGTGTTGTTCTAACAAGTTGGGGAAAAAAGCCAGTGCACAATGCACATCTATGTAAGGCTCTTTTAAAGAGATGTGAGAGAAATGTAGAGGGAAAAGCTGGGGGGGGGGGGGGGGGGGGGGGGGGTTGTGCAGAGAGGCTGTTGCGGGGAGGTTGGGGGTGTAGTGCAGAGGTGATAGCTGGGAGATTTGTCAAAAGGTGAGAGCTGTGAGGAGGGGCATTTATGAGAAGAAGTGAGAGCTGGTAATAGTGTGAAGAGAGGGGATTTGTGAAGAGTGTGGAGATGGGGGAATTTTGAAGCGTGTGGGGGGGGGGGGGGGATTTGTAAAGAGCTGTGAGAAGGAGTAAGTCTGAGAAGTACTGGGAAATAGTATGTGTGTGTGTGTGTGTGTGTATGTAAAGAATGGGGTGGTTTAATGAAGAGGCGAGAGCGGTGAAAAGAGGGGGGAATTGTGAAGAGGGAGGTTAGAATTTGTGAAGAATGGGGAAGATTTGTGAAGAGGTGAGAGCTGTGAAGTGTGTGGGGGGGGGGGGAGACTTGTGAAGAGTGGGGGTTGGCATTCGTGAAGAGAGGTGAGAGCTGTGAAGAGCGGGGTTGGAATTTGTGAAGAGTGAGGGGGGTTTGTGAGGATGTGTAAGCTGTGTTTGGATTTTTGAAAATTTGTAAAAACTGGTGAGAGGGCAACCAGTTTTTCCAAATTCCCCTCTACTCTTCAAAAAATATTCATGGTTTTTACCATTCTTTCCGGCCAACCTATAACCCTGACATAATGGCATTGTGTCGGGGGGTGATTGGCTGGCCGCTCTGCTGTAAGTTAGGGGCGGCAAATTACTTGCCTTGCCCCGAGTGCTGACAACCCACTCTATGCATCCGATAATACAGGAGATGTGTTACTGGCCAGATCACCAGGTGAAAACGGAGGAGAAAAAAAAAAAAAAAAAAAAAACAAAGAAAAGAAAATTGATGCAATCATCACATCCAATGTTTGGCAAGCTGCAAAATATACAATTGTTTGGTTGTGTGTTTAATGCGGATTTAAAATTAACATATAGCTTATAGGAATCTGCAACTCTGACATTTATGTCATTTCACTATATACTGTAGAATACAATTGTGACAATGTCTTCCTTAATAAAGTAAATGGTGGTATTTGCGCTGTGTATAACAAAGAGAGTGTGCTAAGGAAATTTGATAATGAGTGATATACAAATTAATATAAAGAAAAAAGGAACATACATGAACTACATCAATAAATGTGGCAAATAGAAAATACTGAGCGAATAAAAAAAATTATCCAGTAGAAAAATCTATATCAGAATAAATAGTGTGGCTGAAATCCAACAAAAGTCTGAGTAAAAATAATAAAACAATTAAATTGCATTGATCTAGTAGAAAAGTCTGCGTCAAAAAGCAATATATGACAAAAATAAATATAATGTCAAATAAAAAATGGCAAATAAATATAATGGTTCCCATCACCAAAAACTATTGATAAAGTAAGTGCTTAACCACTTCCCGCCCGGTCAATAGGAGATTGACGTCCGGGAAGTGGTTATGAATTCGTGACTGGACGTTCTCCAATGTCCTACACGATTTCATGCCCCGCGCGCCCGTGGGGGCGCGCGGCGATCGGTGATGCGGGGTGTCAGTCTGACACCCTGCACCTCCGATCTCGGTAACGAGTGTCCGGCGGAGGCTCGCTACCACGTGATCAGCCGTGTCCAATCACGGCTGATCATGATGTAAACAGGAAGAGCCGTCGACGGCTCTTCCTCACTCGCGCCTGACAGACGCGAGTACAGGAGAGCCGATCGGCGGCTCTCCTGACAGGGGGGGTTCGCGCTGATTGTTTATCACCGCAGCCCCCCCTCGGATGCCCACACTGGAAGGGCAAAAGTAAAATAAAAAAATAAAAAAAAGGGGCAAAAAAAAAAAAAGTCAGGCAACATAGATTCATCAGTGCCAACCCTCAGTGTCAATCAGTGCCACCCCACAGTGTCTATCAGTGCCACCCCTCAGTGCCAATCCATGCCCAGTGCCACCCCACAGTGTCTATCAGTGCCACCCCTCAGTGCCAATCCATGCCCAGTGCCCACCTATCAGTGCCCATCTGTGCCACCCATAAGTGCCACCCATAAGTACCCATCAGAGCCATAAGTGCCACCCATAAGTACCCATCAGAGCCATAAGTGCCACCCATGAGTGCCCATCTGTGCCACCTATGAGTGCCCAGTGCCGCCTATGAGTGCCCATCAGTGCTGTCTATGAGTGCCCATCAGTGCCGCCTATGAGTGCCCATCAGTGCCGCCTATGAGTGCCCATCAGTGCCGCCTATGAGTGCCCATCAGTGCCACCTATGAGTGCCCATCAGTGCCACCTATGAGTCCCCATCAGTGCCGCATACCAGCGCCGCCTATCAGTGCCTATCAGTGCCACCTCATCGGTGCCCATCAGTACTACCTCATTGGTGTCCATCAGTGCCACCATATCAGTGCCCGCAATTGAAAGAGAAAACGTACTTATTTACAAAAAGTTAACAGAAAAAAATAAAAATGTATTTTATTAGTTGTTGCGCAAAAAATAAAAACCGCAGAGGTGATCAAATACCACCAAAAGAAAGCTCTATTTGTGGGGAAAAAAGGATGCCAATTTTGTTTGGGTACAGTGCAACATGACCGCGCAATTGTCATTCAAAGTGCGACAGTGCTGAAAGCTGAAAATTGGCTTGGGCGGGAAGGTGCGCAATTGCCTGGTATGGAAGTGGTTAAAAGGCTTAAATCTTCAGTGGTGAGACCAGTGTATGCGCAAGTCGCTCACGGTACTCCCGTGAGGTATACAGCATGAATCAGTCCCAGGTGACAGATGTAGTAATTCCCTCTTAGTTTTCCTACTCTTGATCCTTCCCAAATCTCAGTAGCAGATGAAACATGAGAGAGACCTAAAAACACTAATGGTATAATTCCATCAGATACAGAGGAAGAGGGGTGGATAACAGCAAACCCAACAGTGATGCACTCACTTTGATATAAAACATATGCATCATACCACGATCGCCGAGTTGGTAGGCCTCTGTGTATGGTCCTGGCACTATCTTAAATCTGGAGTCCCTCAGATAGGCTCAATGTGTAAGATTAGGATGAGGAAAGAAAGGTGCCCATAGCGTGATCCCATATAATAAAAACGGTTATTTGAGCAATAATGATAAAAAACACACACACATAGATGCTGTATCGAAAAACGGCAAACCACGAGTGCCGAGCTTGTCAGTAGTGAATGATACCCAATGCTCCAATCCCAAATAACTATGAGGGAATTACTACATCTGTCACCTGGGACTGATTTACGCTGTATACCTTACGGCAGTACGGTGAGCAACTTGCGGATACATTGGTGTCACCATTGAAAATTTAAGCTAAGCACTTACTTTATCAATAGTTTTTGGTGATGGGATCCGTTCTATTTATTTGACACAGACTATTGTTGGATTTTTGTCATATATTGCTTGTTGACACAGACTTTTCTACTAGATCAATGCAATTGTTTTATTATTTTCACTCACCGACTTTTGTTGGATTCAGCCACACTATTCTGATATGGATTTTTCTACTGGATCATTTTACCTTCACTCAGTATTTTGTATTTACCACATTTATTGATGTTGTTCATGTATGTTCCTTTTTTCTTTATATTTGTTTGTATATCACTCATTATCAAATTTCCTTAGCACACTTTCGTTGTTATACACAGCGCAAATACCACCATTTACTTTATCAATTTTCTTTGTCTGCTTAGGAACAGATTCACAGGTGTTTGCAGCAGTGTCCCCCACTCTTTCATTTTTCAGGCCTCCCCTTAGACTGCGCAGGAGTCATTCATTTATAATGTCTTCCTTAAAATGTTATGTGTGCTTCCTGTCACTAAAACGTACTGCAATATATTGTATTTATGTGTATTCGCTGTATACAGATTTTGAGAAAATATGTAACTTGGACACAATTTCCAAAGGTGGACAACTTTTTTTGATCAGTTTCTAATAAATACACATATCTCGCATTAAGTCAGCATCTATGTCTTAAGAACACTTCCAAGCAAGGAACAATTAGTGAGCTTCTAATGCATTAAACTATACTACTACTGCTGTGTAAAAAAATTATAATAAAGAAAATAATCAAAGAGTTTACCCAATTCACCTTAATGTGAGTTCTCTATGGTTCACAGGATGCACAGCACATCCCACCTCCCAGGGTCAGCAAGGGTGTACTTACATAGGTAGGTGCTAATGTATAACATCTTTTATTGGCATTAGTATTACCAATCACAGTCACACTTTTAAAGCAGGTTTAAAGGTGATTGCAGACAGGGTAAAATTTGTTAGTACAGCCACTGTCATTTAAAATGTAGGCTTTGTATGCGAGAAGCAACCTTATAGGGGTTGTAAAGGTTTGTTTTTTATTTTCTAAATAGGTTTGTTTAAGCTAGTGCATAGTTGGTTCACTTACCCTTTCCTTCTATTTCCCTCCTAAATGTTTTTTTTTCTTTGTCTGAATTTCTCACTTCCTGTTCCTCCTCAGTAAGCTGTTCTGGCTGACTAACCCCCAGTCAGAATGGCTCGGATGATGGGGGCAAGCTTACTGAGAAGGAACAGGAAGTGAGAAATTCAGACAAAGAAAAAATACATTTGGAAGGGAAATCGAAGGAAAAGGTTAGTGAAACAACAATGCACTAGCTTAAAGGAACCGATTTAGAAAATAAAAAACGAACCTTTATAACCCCTTTAAAGCCGTGTACACACGATCGGTTTTGTCCGTTGAAAGCAGACCAATGGACTGTTTTCATCGGACAAACCGATAGTGTGTGGGCCACATTGGTCTTTTTTCCATAGGTGTTAAAAAATAGAACATGTTTCAAACTATTCCTATGAATTAAAAAAAACAATAGAAAAATCTCATCGTCTGTGTGGAACTCCATTGGAGAAAAATCCACGCATGCTCAGAATCAAGTCGACGCATGCTCAGAAGCATTAAACTTTTTTTTTCGGCTCGTCGCAGTGTTTTACGTCACCGCGTTTTGGCGCGGTGGGAATTTAGTCCGATAGTGTGTATGCAAGACTGATGAAAGTCGGCTTCTTTGGATATCCGACGAAAAAATCCATCGGATTAGATTCCATCAGATATCCGATCATTTGGACAGGGCTTTAGGGATTTCCAGAATCACAAGCAGAGGTGTCGCAAAATCGACAGACTGAGTGGACTCAATTTGTGTACTATAGCAATGCCTGGAGGGAAAAAAAAGAAGCAAACCGGTAGGGGGGTTTCTTGTACATGTCCAAAGGCTATCTGTGGTTCAGGTTAGTGTACCTTCAACTATTATATAACCACTCCATTGCTGGTTATACCAATAAATGCACAGATATGTTTTAAAACCATACCTGCTGATATCCTTTTAGAAGTGTTTCCTGTTCCTCTATTTCCTGTTTTATTATTTGCAGTTTCTCCTCTGTTGCAGGGTCATTTTTATCACCCACTAGGTGACTCCTCCTCCTCATTTTCTCTGCTTCAGCATGAAACTAAAATAAAATATAGTAAAGGTCAAAAGAAATAAAATACAGCACTACTTTGAAGCAGCTCTCATTTCTGTGTACTAGAAAGAAACCTATTCTATGTTGGTAAAATAAATATCACAGCAGCAGATTTTACACACAAAGGAAGACATAGCATGTCACAATTTACAATGAACCGCAAAACACTTTCTTTACATGAAAAAAACAAACATAAGAAGCTATGAACTATAGTATAATATATATAGGCACATCAAATAAATAATTGGATAGCTATTGTCATTTTTACAGCTATACAATTTCTTTCTCCTGAAAAATGCAGTTGTCCAGCGAGTTTGTTCTTTAAGCAAAACCTCTAAGCTTTATTTCAGAGCAACTACATGGCAGTTCAAGAACTAAGGCTTGAGCTTTTCTTTTCCCAAGGTTTACTAGTAACAAAGGACACACAGACTAACCATTTATAGAAATGTATTAGAATCCTCTGTCATCCTCACCATGTAAAGGGGACATTCTTTCCACCAACACATTCAGCTCATTTAATTATATTAAAGGAAAAAAAAAAAATTACGGAAAGCTGTGAGATAGTAATTTTTATTAAAAAAAGAAAAAAGGAGTATGTGAAAAAAAAGGATTTTTAATAACAGCTTACCTGTAAAATCCTTTTCTTGAAGTACATCACGGGACACAGAGCGCATAGCCATTACATATGGGTTATATGGGTACCTTCAGGTGTGGACACTGGTGTAATCAATTTCACAGGAAGTTTCCTCCCTATATAACCCCCTCCCACTGGGAGTGCTTCAGTTTTTGTAGCAAGCAATCCTCCGAGGTTACACAATGTTCCCCCAAAAGAGGGGTGGGAGCTCTGTGTCCCGTGATGTACTTCAAGAAAAGGATTTTACAGGTAAGCTGTTTATTAAAAATCCTTTTTTCTTTATCGTACATCACGGGACACAGAGCGCATAGCCATTACACTTGGGATGTCCTAAAGCAATGCTCTATGAAGGGAGGGAGACCGTAAGGCCAAGAATAGCCAAATAAAAACTTATCAGGAAGTAAAGTAACTCCACCAACAGAAAAAAAGGGGCGTGACCCGGACCAGAGGATTCTATACTGCTGCCCGTAGGACCGCCTGCCCAAAAGCTGCGTCCGTACCCTTTGCAACGTCCAACTTATAACATTTAGTAAACGTATGTACGGAAGACCAGGTTGCCGCCTTGCAAACCTATGCCATAGAGATCTGATGGTGTGCCGCCCAGGAGGCACTCATGGCCCTCGTAGAATGGGCTTTAACTGATAAGGGAGGTGGAACGCGCTTCAGACCATAGGCCTGAAAAATCAGTTGCTTAATCCACCTAGCCAAGGAAGACTTGGCAGCCGGCTGACCCTTCTTGGGGCCATCCGGAAGAACAAAAAGCACATCTGTTTTCCGAATCTTCTCTGTAGCCTTGAGATAGACCCTCATGGCTCGAACCACGTCCAAAGTATGAAGCAGTCTTTCCTCTCTGGACTGGGGAGTAGGAAAGAAGGATGGTAGGACTAGGTCCTGATTCAAGTGAAAACTGGATATGACTTTAGGAAGGAAAGAAGGTTGAGGCCGCAGAACCACTCTGTCCTTATGCAGAATAAGGTATGGCTCCCTGCATGACAAGGCTGCCAGCTCGGACACCCTTCTGGCCGAAGCCATAGCCACCAAGAAAACCAACTTTCGGGTTAGTAGCACAAGAGGGATTTCTGTCAGAGGTTCAAACGGCTGCCTTTGTAAAGCTGACAAGACCAGATTTAAATTCCAGGGGCAGAGGGGAGCTCTAATAGGGGGATTCACATGCAAGACCCCCTGCAAGAAGGTTTTCACAAGCGAATGGGTGGCCAAGGGTCTTTGAAACCATATTGATAAAGCCGACACCTGCCCCTTTAGAGTACTAAGAGCCAACCCTTTTTCAACGCCAACCTGGAGGAATCGCAAGATCCTGTCAATAAAAAAACTTTCGCGGATGCCATTTTTGAGACTCGTACCACTCCACATAGGTTCTCCAGACTCTGTAATAAATATTTCTGGAGACCGGTTTCCTAGCCTGAATCAACGTAGATATGACCTGATCTGAGAGGCCCCTGCCCTTAAGAATTAGGGATTCAGCCGCCAAGCCGTCAAATTTAGTTGCTGTGAAGCAGGGTGGCAGATTGGGCCCTGAGACAGCAGATCTGGGCGCAGGGGGAGCGGCCACGGTGCCCCGACTGACATCTTCACGATGAGTGCGTACCAAGCCCTCTTGGGCCAGGCTGGGGCCACCAGGATCACAGGCCTGCGCTCCACCCGAATCCTCCGTAGAAGGCGGGGAATCATCTGCAGTGGAGGGAACGCATACAGAAGAGAAAACTTGTGCCAAGGGCAAACCAACGCATCGGTCCCGTAGGCCGAGGGATCCCTGGCTCGGGATATGAATTTGTCCAACTTTTTGTTGGATCTCGTTGCCATAATGTCCACATCTGGGACTCCGAATCTTTGGCAAATCTCTTGGAATACCTGGGGGTGAAGAGACCACTCCCCCGGGAGCAACTGTTGACGACTCAAAAAATCTGCTTGAGAATTGTCTATCCCTGGGATGAACACCGCCGAGATGCAGGGTACATGGGCTTCGGCCCATGAGAAAATCAGGTTTACTTCTCTTTGGGCTGCTGGGCTCTTCGTGCCCCCCTGGTGGTTTATGCATGCCACCGCCGTGGCGTTGTCGGACTGTATCCTTACTGGCAGACCCTGAAGGGGGAGAGTCCAGGCGATCAGGGCCAGCCGAGCAGCTCTGATCTCCAGGATATTGATGGGAAGCAGTTTTTCTGCCTCCGACCACTGCCCTTGCTGGGTCTGTCCTTCTAGAACTGCCCCCCAACCTGACAGGCTGGCATCCGTGGATACCATCTTCCACGTGATGGGGCAAAAGGATTTCCCCTTTGACAAATTTTGAGGGACCAGCCACCAAAACAGGCTGCGCCGGACCTTCGGGGAGAGCACTAACGGACGATCTAATGCCTGAATGGACTTGTTCCAAGCAGAGAGAATGGCTGCCTGAAGATATCTGGTAGGGTACTGCCTCGAAGGCGGCCACCATCTTCCCCAGCAGTCGCATACATAGGCGAATAGTCGGCCTCTTCTTGCCTAAGATCACTTGAACTGCTTGAGCTATTGATCTGATCTTTGCTTGAGGTAAAATTATCCTCTGGCAGTCTGTATCTAGCCGAAGGCCTAGATATTCCAACTGCTTTGTGGGTTTCAATATTGATTTTTCTAGGTTTACAATCCACCCGAATTCCTCTAGATGCTGAACTGTGCGACCTACTGCCTGATTGAGGCTGGAAGCTGAGCTGTCGATAACCAGAAGATCGTCCAAGTATGCCAGGACCAAAATGCCTTCTGTCCTTAGGACGGCTAGCACCGGGGCTAACACCTTTGTGAATACCCGCGGAGCTGTTGCCAACCCGAAAGGGAGGGCTACGAACTGGTAATGGCGGTGATCTATCATAAAACGAAGAAACCTGTGATGTGCCGGGTAGATCGGCACGTGCAGATACGCATCCTTTATGTCTATAGATGCTAGAAAGTCGTCTTGATGTAGGCTGGCTGCCACCGAACGTATGGACTCCATACGAAAGGTCTGAATGTTTAGAAAGCGATTTAGGCGTTTGAGGTCTAAGATAGGCCTGACGTCGCCATTGGGCTTTGGTATTATGAAAAGGTTGGAGTAGAATCCCAGACCCCATTCCTGGGTTGGTACTTCTACAATTACTCCTTGGAGCAAGAGACGATCCAATGCTTTTACAAGAGAGGCCCTCTTTAATGGGTCGCTTGGAAGACTTGACCCCTGAAAATGAGGAGGGGGGACTTCCCGAAACTCTAGCTTGTAGCCCGTGGCTACCACGGACATTACCCAAGAGTCGGGAATTCTGCCCTTCCACACTTCGGAGAAAAACCGAAGCCTTCCCCCCACCCAAGAGAGTGGGGGCGCCCCTTCATGAATCTGACTTGAGGACTGGTTTAACCGGCTTGCGAGACCATGGCCTCTTGCCTGCCGTGGCTTGTCCTTGTGGGCGGCTATTAAATGCTGAACGCCCGGGAGGCCGTCGATACTGACGGGAAGTTGAAGATGCCGAGCCTGCGAAGGCCTGTCGCTTAAACGCGGGCCCACGCGATCTTTTCTTGACAGGCAAGAAAGAACTTTTACCACTTGATATGGTCTGGATATATTTATCTAGGTCTTCACCGAATAGTCTCCCACCATGAAAGGGAAATCCTGCTAAAAGCTTTTTGCAGGGTGTCTCTGCTGACCAGTTTTTCAGCCACAAAAGGTGACGCATATGAACCAACAGCAGAGATAAACGGGACGCCTGTTGAACGGAGTCCTTAATAGCATCTACTGCAAAGCAGAGAGCTCTTGGGAGGTCAGCCAATTCACGAGCTTGCTGAGCCGGTATGTCCCTTAATATCTGTTTAGTCTGATCCTTTAAAGCCTGACAAACGCCAATGGCTGCCACCGCTGGCTGAACCACGGCACCTACTGTGCGTCCACGGTAGGGAGTGCCCATTTCTTTGCAAATTCTTCTTCCATAGGATAGAGAATGGTGAACCTTTTAGGAGGGATAAAAATCCTATCAGGTCGAGCCCAATCCTGAAAAATCACGCTCTCCAGAAGGGGGTGAACCGGGAAAGACGCACCACTCAACGGTGCCTTCAAGGAACCTAAAGAGGATACCGCGGGGGCTAATTGTTCTGATACTGGAAGTTTAAAAGCAGTGCGAACCATATCTGTCAGAGACTAGATCCACAGACTCTCTGCTTGAGAAGCCGAAAAAATTTCATCTATAGTGGAATCTTCAATGTCTGACCCGTCGGGACTCAGGTCCGCTTGATCCCCTTGTGGGTCCAATTCCTCCGAAGAGAGGACCTCTGCATCCGAACACACCGCTCTAGGTGATGGGGATCTAGCCCGTTTGCCACCCGGCAAAGAGCGGGCAATTAAAGCAGTTAACCTTTTCTCTAGCCCACCCAGGGTGGATTCTAGCATTTCTTCCGTAACATAAACGGGAATGGGTTGATTGGGGGCCGCCTCTGCCCCTAGCACCCTCAATGGCTCCTGCAACATGCTGTTCGGTGGTCTATCTGGTGAGGGTGGGACCACTGGAGCCTGGCCCAAATCCTCTGACCCCGATGGAGACCCCTTTACTTTTTTGGTACCTTTTGCAGCCTTAGCTGGTCCTGATCCCTTGGGAGCCATTGCACAACCTTGAGACACCCCTACAGCCAACACCCAACTGTTGTAGCTAGAAGTGAAACAATAATAAGGACAGGCTATGGTAAAAAAAAATCTAAATTTTCATACGCCTGAGAAGGCGGCAATACCGAGGAAAGTCCTGTGAGTATTGCCACACCAATGCCCGTTAGCTGGAGCCCAAGGTTGCACCGACTCAGATACTGCCAGATCTAAGGCTGAGTCCCTTTAAGAAAAAAACTTTTTTTTATTTTTTTTTCTGGTCAGTGTGGACTAAGTCCAGACCTGAAGATCCACAAACCACCACTGGGTGTCACTGTTAGCCAGAACTGGCTCAGCTGCGCGCTCTATGTCCTCAGCCTCCACTGCTCTCAGGAGGGAATGACCAGCCAGGAAATGCTTTTTTGCTTTATCTGAGACCTGACGCTGCTGGCCCGCCCCCCCCCACGCACGCTGACGCTGTAAAAGGCGGCGCGCACGCGCCCCCCCCACGCTGAAACCAACATGGAGGAAGCAGAGAGCAGAGGAGAAGCCTGGACCAGCGCTAGCAACCCAACAGACACCAGGTAAGTCACTAATCTTTGTAGTGCACACATAGAGGAAGCTGTCCCCATAGGCTTCCTAGGAAACAGGAGTTTTGTCAGCATTTCCTCCCTATAACACGTGGGGCTGCAGTATCATGCTAACAGGCAAGTCTGGGGGGAGTAGCAAAATACATATCTTTAAAAGCATATATATATCTACATGTTATCTGGGTAAACATTAGTACATCCCACCCTGCCTCAAAAGACATAGTGGAGATAGTGGCTGATGCACAAGCATACCATTAGCCAACCCAGAACCCCCAGGGGGATACCTACTGTCGAACCAAGTCCCGCAGGTTCCCTCTTACCTGCTCCACGCCGCAGGGTATTGCAAAATGCAAGAGCCCAGCCTTCCCCCATCTCCGTGGGTATTGTCTTGGACCTTCAGGGACCGGGGTCCTGTGTTAAGGAACCCACACCCCTGGACCTATATAGCATCCTGGCATCAGTAGCGTTTAGTTCTTGGAAGAGACTAAGGCACTGGAGCCCAGAATCCAGCCCTCCAAGGAGAGGCATTATAGGCAAAACCCCACTCCAGCAGGGCCCGGGTACCGTACACCTTGGCTTTGAAGCACTTCGGACGGATCCGGCTAGCTATCCTGGGTCCCGAGACCTCCGAGGGACAGCTAGACGTGACCAACACCTAAGACACTGGCGAAAAAACTGAAGCACTCCCAGTGGGAGGGGGTTATATAGGGAGGAAACTTCCTGTGAAATTGATTACACCAGTGTCCACACCTGAAGGTACCCATATAACCCAAGTGTAATGGCTATGCGCTCTGTGTCCCGTGATGTACGATAAAGAAAATAAATCTTTCTAAAAGAAGAAGGCTAAATAAGGATAAAACTGGTGCGCCAGACCAGGACAGATAACACCACTAATGTCAGAAAATGTTTCCAGAAAGAGCCACGTGTGTAAATCAGTTTCATGGAGAAGCAACCAGTCATCCACCAAAATACCCTGGGACGTCCCTATAAATCAGAGGGGTGGGGGACAACAAGGCAATCTGTACCAATGGGCCAAAGCAAAAAAAAAGTAAAGGGTCAAGGACTCAACTAAGAGTGCTGTTAAAGGGGTTGTAAAGGATTTTTTTTTTTTTCATAATAAGCTTCCTTTACCTGCAGACATTCCTCTTTTCACTTCCTCATTGTTCATTTTTGTTACTGACCACAGTGAAGGGAGGCTTTACTGCGGTGGTCAGTGACGTGCTCGCCCCCTCCTGGGAACTATATCTGTGCGGCAGGACGCTCTCTACGTGTTAGAGACTTCAAGGAGATGTGAATTACTGAGCGTGCCACAATGCATACTGGGAAATGTAGTTCTTACATGAACTAGCGCCGAAAACCAGGAAGTGAATGAGAGAACAGAAACTAGAACGCCGGAGGTGATATAGATTAAGGAATTTAATAGGTATTTACTCGTTTTTTAACAGAATCATTACACTATTATGTCTGTCTACCTTGCAGACATTAATTTTAGGCAAAACATTTTTTTTTCCTTTACAACTCATTTAAATAAACCTTGGCTGAAATCTGCTTCTGTAGGGGTCTGGACAACAACTTGGTGAAAGAAGAAAAAGCTGAGCAACTGACATTAGAAGCCAGAATGCTCAACATACACCCACTAATCTAGTGGATGAGCGTATAAGGGTACTGGAAGTACATATGCTTTTGAGTATAAGCTCCTACAATGAGTTGGCTTATCCACCTGGCAGTAGTGGACTCAAAGGCAGGGTGCCCTTTTCAAGATCCTGCTGGCAAGATAAAGAGGGAGTCAGTTTTTCCATATAGATTTTGACAGACTGGCAGCTCTTACCCTGTCCAAACAATGCAAGGTGATTTAGTTGGTAAGCCAAGGAAGAAAGGTCAAGAGCTTCATTAAAATGGAAGGCTGATACCATCTTAGGGAGAAAGGACACAACACCACTTAACCACTTGCTTACTGGGCACTTATACCCCCCCTCCTGCCCAGGTGATATTTCAGCTTCCGGCACTGCGTCGCTTTAACTGACAATTGCGCGGTCGTGCGACGTGGCTCCCAAACAAAATTGACGTCCTTTTTTCCCCACAAGTAGAGCTTTCTTTTGGTGGTAGAAAAGGGGAGAGTGGGGGTGAGGGGATAGTAGCTGAAGCTAAACCCAAAACTCCCCACTCATTACCATTATTCTATTTACAATGTATCTTTCTTATTTTTGTTGTATGATATTGTTATGTAGCTTCCCCTTGAGTCTTTTTTGGTGCGGCCCCGGCTGCCTGCATATTCCCTCTACGGCGGACTTGTCTCTCCCCTGGTGGGGGTGTCGCTTTGCCTCGCCCCCTCTTGCTCGGTTTCCGGCGCGGGGCTCTCCGCCCCTCGTTTTGGTCTGGGCGTGCATACTGGCCGGCGCTCACCGCGCATTGGCTTGTGCACGGGGAGACTGACCCGATGACGTCATGACGCGGCCATTCGGCGGCGTCTATGGCGTTCGCGGGTAGGGATAGCCTATTTAATGGCCGGTTGGCCATTGGATCGGCAGCGTGGATCTGTTCATCTGCGGTCCGCTGGTCAGGCACGGACAGACCAGGACTCAGTCTGGTACTATTTTGGGGCTCCTCCCTGGCATGGCTTACTGTACCTTCTAGTCCATGCATTACCATGCATTGTGCCACCATTACGGATATTCCCCTGGATGACACTACCCTGGTTTTTACCAGGCAATTGGACCAGCCTATTTATGTGCCCGTTTGTGTATCCCCACCTTTTTCGCACCAGCCTACAGTCCCTGTCGTGCCGTTCTGCCACCCGACCCCCCCCTTCTCTCACAATGTCCCATTGGGGTAAGTTGGTTCCTTCCCTCCCCCCCCCCTTTTTGATATTATTTTCTGGCGTTTCCCTTCCCTCCTTTTCCTTTTGTTTTCTTTCCCTTCTTGCTCCTTCCCTCTTTCCCTCCCCCCCCCACCTCCCCTTCCACCTCCCCCATCCCTCCTTTGCCCCCCTCCTTCCCCCCCCCCCCCCCCCTTCCCTCCACTTCCCCCTTCCCTGCCAGGCCATATACCATCGAAGGCTTTACTACCCCCGTATGTATCTATATATATGCATACATACATATATGTTTTTTGTTCCTACCCAGATCTCCACGCCAATTATCCCCTTGTCCGCCGTGGGGGAAAGCTTCGTAGCTGTCCGGCCCCCGCACACTTTTAATTGACTCATAGGGTAAGCTTATATTACCACTGTTATATTTTCCCTCGGAATTTATATTGTAGTGCTGTTTTTTTTTTTATTTATCTATGTTTTATTGTATAATGTTCTTTGCATCATTCTATAGATTGGCTGTCCTGATGAAGCGGTATTTCAATTCCCGCGAAACTAGTCGACCATGACCAATCATTGATGTGTACAATTAATTGTTTGTTTTGCAATTTTATGGACAAACTGTTTTTATAACAATAAAAATATGTTTTATAATATCTTGTTAACCATATTTTATTTGTACCAAAATAGTCCCCACCAACCCAACTGAGTGGGGAGTTTTGGGTTTAGCTTCAGCTACTATCCCCTCACCCCCACTCTCCCCTTTTCTAACATAACTGGGATGATGGTACAATTTTATCTACTGTAATTTATTTTTACATGAGGCTATACTCTCCCTTTTGCTCATAATTATTGGGTGGATAACACACCCGTTTCTCCTTCTTCTTGAGTGCCTCTAACCTATAAAATCTTTTATATTATGTAAATTCCTCCTTGATTGCTTGATGACCCCAGTCATAGATATTGTCTTTATTTCTAATGGTTTAATGGACACTTTTGGTATCATGGGATTGATTTACATCCATCCAATATTAAATTTCTGTACATGCAATCCACACATTATGAGTTTATACCTCTTATGTATGTCATAATTAGTTTGATCATCTCTTCAAGAGGGTATATTTATCCACACACCGACCTTTATCCAAGGCCCTTGTGTTAATATGGACTGGATATCCTCCAGCCATGTAAGAATCAATATCTTCTCTAACTGTTCAGGGGTACCCCCCCCCCCCCATACACCTACCTTGTTCAATAGGTTATACTTCTTTATACTGCCAACCTGTTCCTCCCCACCAATTGTGGGCAACATGCATACCAACATACTTGCACTTTCTTGTCTCAATCTTGAGACTGATCACACTACATACTAGCCTCTTAATCCCTTGTATTCACCGCTTGGGGATTTTATTGCCCCTTCTCTTATTCATTTACCTAATTATTTCCCCACTCTGCACACCCTGACATTCTGGCTGCATTTCTTTGCAGCATTTCATATTTTCTATGGGAATTGAGCCCTCGCTCACCCTCTCACTTCCCGCTTTTACCTTTCACTTGATCACTTTCCCCTGTTCATTTTGACTTTGGTCATTCTACTTCACCCTTCATGTTCTTCTCTTTATTTCTTCTCTGTTTTGCAACTGTTAGCAATATGACAATGTTCGGGGCCATCTAGTATTAGCAATCAAATTTGTGGGATATATACTCCCACTCATTACCATTATTCTATTTACAATGTATCTTTCTTATTTTTGTTGTATGATATTGTTATGTAGCTTCCCCTTGAGTCTTTTTTGGTGCGGCCCCGGCTGCCTGCATATTCCCTCTACGGCGGACTTGTCTCTCCCCTGGTGGGGGTGTCGCTTTGCCTCGCCCCCTCTTGCTCGATTTCCGGCGCGGGGCTCTCCGCCCCTCGTTTTGGTCTGAGCGTGCATACTGGCCGGCGCTCACCGCGCATTGGCTTGTGCACGGGGAGACTGACCCGATGACGTCATGACGCGGCCATTCGGCGGCGTCTATGGCGTTCGCGGGTAGGGATAGCCTATTTAATGGCCGGTTGGCCATTGGATCGGCAGCGTGGATCTGTTCATCTGCGGTCCGCTGGTCAGGCACGGACAGACCAGGACTCAGTCTGGTACTATTTTGGGGCTCCTCCCGGGCATGGCTTACTGTACCTTCTAGTCCATGCATTACCATGCATTGTGCCACCATTACGGATATTCCCCTGGATGACACTACCCTGGTTTTTACCAGGCAATTGGACCAGCCTATTTATGTGCCCGTTTGTGTATCCCCACCTTTTTCGCACCAGCCTACAGTCCCTGTCGTGCCGTTCTGCCACCCGACCCCCCCCTTCTCTCACAATGTCCCATTGGGGTAAGTTGGTTCCTTCCCTCCCCCCCCCCTTTTTGATATTATTTTCTGGCGTTTCCCTTCCCTCCTTTTCCTTTTGTTTTCTTTCCCTTCTTGCTCCTTCCCTCCCCCCCCCCTACCTCCCCTTCCACCTCCCCCATCCCTCCTTCCCCTCCTTTTTCCCCCCTCCCCCCCCCCCCTTCCCTCCACTTCCCCCTTCCCTGCCAGGCCATATACCATCGAAGGCTTTACTACCCCCGTATGTATCTATATATATGCATACATACATATATGTTTTTTGTTCCTACCCAGATCTCCACGCCAATTATCCCCTTGTCCGCCGTGGGGGAAAGCTTCGTAGCTGTCCGGCCCCCGCACACTTTTAATTGACTCATAGGGTAAGCTTATATTACCACTGTTATATTTTCCCTCGGAATTTATATTGTAGTGCTGTTTTTTTTATTTATCTATGTTTTATTGTATAATGTTCTTTGCATCATTCTATAGATTGGCTGTCCTGATGAAGCAGTATTTCAATTCCCGCGAAACTAGTCGACCATGACCAATCATTGATGTGTACAATTAATTGTTTGTTTTGCAATTTTATGGACAAACTGTTTTTATAACAATAAAAATATGTTTTATAATATCTTGTTAACCATATTTTATTTGTACCGAAATAGTCCCCACCAACCCAACTGAGTGGGGAGTTTTGGGTTTAGCTTCAGCTACTATCCCCTCACCCCCACTCTCCCCTTTTCCAACATAACTGGGATGATGGTACAATTTTATCTACTGTAATTTATTTTTACATGAGGCTATACTCTCCCTTTTGCTCTTTCTTTTGGTGGTATTTGATCACCTCTGCGGTTTTTATTTTTTGCGCTATAAACAAAAAAGAGCGACAATTTTGAAAAAAACACAATATTTTTTACTTGTTGCTATAATAAATATCCCAATTAAAAAAAAACTTTTTTTTTTCTCAGTTAAGGGCGATGCGTATTTTTCTACATAATTTTGGTCAAAAAAAAAAAAAAATCGCAATAAGCGTCTGGTTTGCGCAAAATTTATAGTGCCTACAAAATAGGGGACAGAATTATTATTTTTTATTATTTTTTTTTTACTAGAAATGGCGGCGATCTGCGATTTTTATTGGGACTGCGACGTTATGGCGGACACATCGGACACTTTTGACACATTTTTGGCGTCATTCACATTTATACTGTGATCGGTGCTATAAAAATGCACCAATTACTGTATAAATGTGACTGGCATTAAAGGGGTTAACACTAGGGGGTGAGGAAGGGGTTAAATGTATTCCCTGCATAGTGTTCTAACTGTGGGGGGAGGGGGGGCGACTGGGGAGGTGACCGATCTGTGTCTCTATGTACAAGAGACACAGATCCGTCTCCTGCTCTCCTGCGCCACTCTGATTGGCCGTTCGCGGCGATCTGTGATTGGCTGTGTCCAAGGGACACGGGCAACACAGTGTTTCCCCGCAGCGCGCTCGTGAGCGCGTGCCGGGAAGCAGCTAGTGACAAGCCGTCAATTGACGGCTTGTTGACAATTTAGATCTGCGCTAGAGCCGTCATTCGGCTGTAGCGCGGATCTCAAGTAGTTAATCCCTGTAAATAATTAGGAAAGGCTTCTTACAAGAGAGGGCTGCCAACTCTGAGACATGTCTGACAGACTTAATAATCACCAAGAAAGCCACTTTGCAGGAGAGGTCACCAAGGGGAGTTCAAAGGGTGGTTTCTGCAGGGCAGAGAAAACTACATTCAGGTCCCAAATGAAGCACAGGGTGATGTAATAAGTCTAATCTGTGAAACATCTTGAATAAAGGTTTTCACAAGTGAGAGTGAAGCCAAAGGTTTTTGGAATAGGATAGTTAAGGCTTAAAACCTGTCCTATAACAGAACTTGGGGCCAAGTTTTGGCCTAATCCAGACTGCAGGAAAGCCATAATTCAAGATACCGACTGTCTTTCCCATATTGCTCAAAGCTAGAAAAGCCACTTTGATAAAAAATATACTACCTTACCTAGAGATCCTTTTCACCTGGTGTAAAGGTAGTATATTTTTTTATCAAAGTGGCTTTTCTAGCTTTGAGCAATGTGGGAAAGACAAAGTCAGATTTAGCCCTGGTCCTTCAAGACCCAGGGCTTCAACAGCCATACCAGTAAAGCCAGTGATTGAGAAGCAGGAGGGTGCAGGGGCCTTATCTGGCTTGTTTGGGAGAGGCCAGGGGTTGTATCCTAGGAGTTTGAGCATGTCTGTGTGCCAGGTTCTTCTGGACCAATTTGATGCAATGAGAATCACCAAGAATCTGAACTGGGGAGAAAGCATTTATTAGCATGAATGGGGCCCATGAAATTACCAGAGCATCCAATGTCAGTGCTAGAGGGTCCTTGGTTCTGGCTACAAACAAGTAACTTGTTGCTAAACATTAGGGCCAGGATGTTCACATCTGGAATCCCACATTTATGACACAGGAGATAGAAGATGGGAATGAAGGAGCCATTGCCCTTGGTCCGGATAGTTATGACAAAGGAAAAACACCTTCCAATTGTCCACTTCTTGGATGTGAACAGCAGATATTGCTGGACAGTGCTTTTCTGTCCAGGAGATGATTAGACTTATCGTTTTACTTTTTTTTTTTTTAAGGTTCTCTGACCCCTGGATCTCCCCGATTACTAAATGTTAAAAAAAAAAAAAAAAAACTCAAGTAAAAAGTTAAAACACAATTCTAGTTTTCTGTCATTTTTACACATATAGGGCCAGATTCTCAGCGGCGATACGACGGAGTATCTCAGATACCCCGTCGTATCACCGTTTTTTTTGCCTCGTATCTATGCGCGTGATGCTTAGCATCACTTTTGCATAGATACGCTGCAACATCCGACAAGTGTAAAACCATTACACTTGCGGATCGTAGGTGTAATGACAACTCCGGCCACTAGGTGGCCTTTACGTTGTTTTCTCATTTGCATATGCAAATGAGGCTAGTACGATTCCCGATCGCTTTTACGCCGCCCCGTCGTCGCGTACGTCGTTTTCGTCCGCGCAAGGTTACCCCAGCATCTATGTGGAGTAACCTTACGAAGTTCCGTCGGATGCCATGTCAAGTATGGCGTCGGGTCAGCGTCGGCTTTTTCCGTCACTTACGTCGTTTTACTAACTCGTTCGCGAATAGGGAGTTGCGTAAATGACGCTCACGTCGTTTTGACGTCGGTTTCAACGACGCTTTCCGATGTGAGCTGGAGCATGCGCACTGGGCTTTTTCCCCGGCCGGCGCATACGCAGTTCGTTCGACGCGGGGGCGCGCTTAATTTAAATACAAGCCGCCCCATTTGAATTGCGCGGGTTTACGCTGGGCGATTTACGCGACGCCGGCGAAAACTACGGAGCAAGTGCTTTGAGATTAAAGCACTTGCTCTAGTACGATGCGGCGGCGTAGTGTAAATGGCTTACGCTACGCCGCCGGAATTCTTAGAGAATCTGGCCCACACTGTCCAGTAGACACTAATAGGTGTACTATAAGCAGTGGAGATATTAAGTCTCATACCTGCTATAAGGCTACAAGTAATGGTCCAAATAACAGGATTAGCCTGTCTTATCTTTCCACCATGCTGGTCCCTGTATCGGTCCAGGCTTTGCCCATCATAGTACGCATACCCCTGGAGGGGTTTTCAGGGTGCAGTAACAATAGGAACGGACCACGGCACTGGACCTGTATAGCAACGGCTAACTACACGCATTGCACTTAAGTGCTGAGGTGAGTGGATCCAATGTCCAAAATAAACATTAAAGGCCGTCCCCACAGCATAGGTACTGAGTAGGGTTCCTAAGGTATTACTGCAGTTGCACTGATTAAGCACTGCTTCTATTGGTACATTAGAAAGGAGGGAAGCGTTGATTGAAGAATTCAAAGTGCATAAAGTCTAGTTAAGCATACAAACTTTTCCATAAGGGAGACCTATAACCTAGAGTCTATGGATATCCAGCCTGTGGCCTGAACCGTATGATTAAAGTGATGTAACCAGACCAAATTTCAGCTTTCAGTGCTCTCACATTTTGAATGACAATTAGTCAGTCATACAACACTGTACCCATATTACATTTTTGTCCTTTTTCCCACACAAATAGAGCTTTATTTCAGTGGTATTTAATTACCACTAGGTTTTCAATTTTTTTTGCGCTATGAAAAAAAGAGCGAAAATGGTGTGAAAAAATAAATAAAAATAAATAATAATAATTTTTCTTCATTTGTTACAAAATTTGGCAAATTAGTAATTTTACTTCATAAATTTTGGCCAAAATTTAAACTGCTACATGTCTTTGGTAAAAATAACCAAAATAAGTGTAAATTATTTGGTCTTTGTGAAAAGTTAGAGTCTACAAGCTAGGGTGCCAATCATTGAAAATTAATCACACCTGATGTACTGAAGGCCTATCATTTCTTAAGCCAGGACAGTACAAATACCACCCAAATGACACCTTTTTAGAAAGTAAACAGCCCAATGTATTAAGTAAGAGGTAAGAGGCATGGCGAGTTTTTTAACCACTTAAGGACCGCCTACTGCACATATACGTTGGCAGAATGGCACAGCTGGGCACATCAACGTATATATACGATGATTTTAGTACCCAGCCGTGGGTCACGGGCGCGCTCCCGTGACCCGGTCCGAAGCTCCAGGACCGGGACCGCGGGACTCGCGGACCCGATCGCCGCTGCAGTGCGGCGATCCGTCCCTGGAGCTGAAGAACGGGGAGAGCCGTGTGTAAACACGGCTTCCCCGTGCTACTCTGTGGCCGCAGCATCGATCGCGTCATCCCTGTTATAGGGGGATGCGATCGATGACGTCACACCTACAGCCACCCCCCCCCTACAGTTGTAAACACACACACACAGGGAACACTCAAAGTCACAGCGCCCCCTGTGGTTAACTCCCAAACTGCAACTGTCATTTCCACAGTAAACAATGCAATTTAAATGCATTTTTTGCTGTGAAAATGACAATTGTCCCAAAAATGTGTCAAAATTGTCCGAAGTGTCCGCCATAATGTCGCAGTCACGAAAAAAAATCGCTGATCGCCGCTATTAGTAGTAAAAAAAAAAATAATTAACAAAAATGCAATACAACTATCCCTTATTTTGTAAACGCTATAAATTTTGCGAAAACCAACCGATAAACGCTTATTGTGTTTTTTTTTACCAAAAATATGTAGAACAATACGTATCGGCCTAAACTGAGGAAAAACAATGTTTTTTTATATATTTTTGGGGGATATTTATTATAGCAAAAAGTAAAAAATATTGCATTTTTTTTTTAAATTGTCGCTCTATTTTTGTTTATAGCGCAAAAAATAAAAACCGCAGAGGTGATCAAATAACACCAAAAGAAAGCTCTATTTGTGGGGAAAAAAGGACGCCAATTTTGTTTAACCACGTCGCACGACCGCGCAATTGTCAGTTAAAACGACGCAGTGCCGAATCGCAAAAAGGGGCAAGGTCCTTTACCTGCATTTTGGTCCGGGTCTTAAGTGGTTAAAGTTGTAATTTCTTCCCATAATTCTTAATTTTGCAAAGATTTTTTTTCCCCACAAAATTGTGATATTCACAGGTCATTTCTCACACACCGCATATGCATACTTGCAATGACACACCAAAATACATTCTGATACTCCTCCTGAGTATGGCGATAACACATGTGTGAGACTAATACACAGCCTGGCCACATACAGAGGCCCAACATGCAAGGAGCACCATCAGGCGTTCTAGCAGCATAAATTACACATATCATTTATAGATTACCTCTTACACTTTTAAAGGTCCTGGAGCACCAGGACAATGGAAACGCCCAAAATATTATGGCATGGATGAGTACTGATGAGGCATGGATGTGGCACAGATGACTACTGATGTGGCACGGATAACCACTGATGTGGCACGGATAACCACTGATGTGGCACGGATAACCACTGATGTGGCACGGATAACCACTGATGTGGCACGCATAATCACTGATGTGGCACGCATAACCACTGATGTGGCACGGATGGATAAGCTAGGTATGAGCATGAATGAGGGTGGCTGAGCCAGGGATGGAGCATGAATGTGGATGGATGAGCCAGGGATGGCGCATGGATGAGCATGAATGTGGATGGATGAGCCAGGGATGGAGCATGGATGAATGATATCAGCACTGTGGGCACTTCAGATTCAGCCCACAGTGCTGCTGCGTTGCCTCCCTCCTCTCCTCACAAGCTGTACTGATTGGTGAAAGAGGAAGACCCGAACCAGACATGCTCCAGTTTGTTTACAAGTGATCACTCCATCATTGGACGGAGTGATCACATGGTAAAGGGCCCTGTCATTAGCCTTTTACCCCGATCCGTGACGCACCGGGTCTAGGAGACCCAACAGTCACTGACAATCCCAGGTGCATGCCCCAGGGAGGCTGTCATATGACGTAATTTGGCTATCCCGGTTGGCAAGTGGTTATACTTTGGAATTTGGAATTGGAAATGGAATTACACAGTACAGCCCCAAACCGCTTCTTCTCGGGTCCCTAACGGCACTTCGGGCTCCTATGGGGAGAACTTGTGCAGGCTCACTACAGAGCCTTGAGGTCTGCATCTCTTGATAGACAGTGGGACTCGACTCGCCCTCCCCCCGCTCCCTCATCACTGGTTTTGATTGACAGTAGTGGGAGCCAATGGCTCCTGCTGCCTCAGCAAAGCATGCACAAGGCTGGCAAAGATAAGTAGAAGGTTGGGGGGTAGGGAGGTTAGGGGGTAAGGGGGGATACTAATGCCTAATCATTTTTCCTTAATGCAAAAAATGCATTAAGGTAAAAATGTGAAGGCTTAAAAGGAACAGCCCCTTTTTATTCATTTCTACATTCATTTCTACATTTTCTATCACACTAGGGAGGACTTGAACAGTCGACTCACCCAGATCTGGTCATCGTGAGACTAAGGGAGCTTGTCCCAACGTGACAGAATCTCTTTCTGTAACACTCGGGTGTGGAATTGGGTATACGGGACTGCCTCAAAAGAAGCCCCCATCAGACCCAAAAGCCTCATGCAGAAGCGAAGCGACAACCACTTTTGGGTCGCCAACCGCTGCACCGCAGACTGTAGTGACTGAAGTTTTTCCGTTCAGAAGCCAGACGAATTCTCGGAGGTTCTGACAGGTGATGGACACATCCTCTTCTCCTGAGAGCTTTCTCAAGCTCAGAGTTAGAAGGTCGTCCAGGTATCCTACGATAGCAATCCCGCGCTGCCTCAGCAGGACCAGAATCGGAGCGAGCACCTTGGTGAAAACCCGTGGCGCCGAGGCCAGGCCGAACGGGAGGGCCACAAATTGAAAAATGGTCCTCTTCAATTGCAAAGCGCAGAAATCTCTGGTGCTTTGTGCATTTGGGAACATCCAGGTATGCGTCCATGATGTCCAAGGACGCCATAAAGTCCTCCTGATGGAGCGCTGCCACTACCGAGCTAAATCGACTGCATTCTGAATTTTTGCACTTTGACAAAACAATTGAGAGCCTTGTGGTCCAGGATTGGACGGACCACTTCCTTCTTGGGGACTACAAACAGATTGGAGTAAAACCCCTGAAACCGTTCCATTGAGGGAACTGGCACAATCACTCCCCTGACCCGTAGATCCTGGACAGCCCCTGACAGATCCTTCCGGCGATCCAGAGGAAGCTGGAAGGAAAAAATCTGTTTGGTGGACAAGAGAGAAACTATCTTGTACCCCGAGGAAACTACCTCGCAAACCCAATGGTCGGAAAGAAGAGACCTCCACCGAGCCGCGAATTCGCAAAGCCGGTCCCCCACCTGAGATGGGGGCGGGGGCAGACCTTCATGCGGAAGCAGGTTTGTCCGCAGGCTTGCGGTACCAGGTGCACTTCTGCCCTGCAGTGGGTGCCTTAGCACCTTAAAAACTTTTTCCTGACGCATTTGGCGGGCAAAAAAAACGCTTGGGGGTAGTAAAGGAGGGTCCTTGCTTACGGCAAGGCTCCTTACCCTTCCCAGATTGTGGGAGCAGTGTGCGATTACCACCTGTGGCATCCTTTATGATGTCATCCAGGGATGCCCCAAAAAGCCTTAAAGGGTAAATCCACCAAAGCCTTTTTTGAAGACTGGTCCGCAGACCAACACTTCAGCCACACAAGTCGGCATAGTACCACCGCGTAGGCGGAGGCCCTAAAAAACAAGGGGAGCGTATCCAGGGCCGACTCACAGACAAACATTAGGCCTTGTACCAACTGGTCAGCCAGGTCCACACAGGTCTCAGAAGCATTCTGCGCCTCCAGCTCCTGCAGCAAGACCTTTGCCCATTCGGTAAGTGTCTGCGACACCAGAGCCCCGGCCAAAAACGGTCTCACTGCTGAACCCACTACTGTGAACAGAGCGGGCCACAGCCTCAGCTCTCCTATCTGCGGGGTCCTTAAAGGCGGGAGCCCCTTCCACAGGCAACGTGGTTGCTTTGCTTAGTCTGGACACAGGGGGTCCACTGACGGAGGAGAAATACACTTTTTTAAAAAGTCCTCCTCAAAGGGGTAACGGACCGCAAGTATTTTGGAACAGCAAAAACTTTCTGCGGCTTATCCCATTCCTTGTACAACAGTTTGTCCAGATATGAAACACAAGAAAACACATTTGCGGTGCGGGGTGGCTTGCGGAACCCAAAAGGGACCAGCATTCCGATGCCTCCGCCAAATCCTCACGTTTTTGAGTATCCCGCACCGCAGCGATAAGAGCTCCAAACGCCTTATCATGCGCTGACCCTGAAGCAGAGTAATCCTCACTGTCCGCGTGGGCTAAGCCTGCATCATCTGACATGACAGAACCAGAGCCAGACGCAGTAGCAGGGTCTGGTTCCGTGTCAGAGCCATCCCCAGAAGCTGGGGAGGGAGGAGGTGCTTAATACCCCCTTCTGGCCACTTGTCGCTTCAATCCTGTCGATAAACGCCTCAAGGACTGCCGTCATAGCCTCTACAGAGGCCGCAGGGGCACTAAGGGTTAACTCAGGCATGGTTGGGGTAGAAGCCTCTGGTTCAGATTCCATGTTGACCCACCGCTATGCCGCCCTAGTACTGCAAGGCAGAGACCCACAGGTCTCCCTCCCGGCCGCAAAACAGAGAGCAGGGGACCCCCAGGGGACTCACCACCCGACCAGGTTGTAGTGTTAGCTGAAGGGCTGAGAGTGCTGTCCGCGCTGCGCCTTCCCTCAGGAAGCGATTTGCTGGCTTTTGCATCGCTATTCCAGGCACTAGAGGCCAAGGCTTTCCCAAGATGGCCGCTGAGTGCAGGAAAAAAGCATGCAGGCCACAAGAAAAAAAAAAGTGACACACAGCAGAAAAACACAGCCCAGCACACACAGCAACTCCCATAACAAAACAGCACCTCACAACAGTACAGCCCCTGGTAGTGACAGAGCCCCAGGAGGACCCCCCCCTTACAGCCGCCACCCAGAATGGGGAAGGAGAGAGAGGAAGGGAGACATGAAAGCAGGGCGGACTCTCATTCAACCTCCCCAAGAACGAACCAGCCGTACCACCTTGCCAGGACAAGGGGGCACTACTTACCCATCCTGCGACCACTGGCTGGAGGCATTCCAGACAGAACCAACGTCCGCTAAACGGCATGGCTGTTGGCCTGGCACACTGTGACAAAGCCATAGAGACCAGTCATATGTGTGCCCTGGAACATGTAGTTCACCGGCCACCCCTGGAGCAACGGAGTATGTCGTGGACGGGCCAGATCATAGCTAAGGGCCGGCACACGCTTGATGGCCGAACATGGGGGGACTACAAGGATCGAGAATCCAGCCTGTCACCCAGTCGGCAGTTGATTGTAGATCCCAGGATCCAAAAATTTAGGAACAAAACAAATAAAAGCGAAAATTGCAAAAAAATTCCAGAGCACATGGACTCCAGAAAGGCCATGTTTTCGCCTAACGCTAGGCAGAAGAAAACTGGAGCTGCCGAGTCAGAGAGTGGGATATACCCAGGGGACACGCCCCCTGGGAGGTGCTGTACTGAAGAAAGTGTTAACACTTGAAGTGCTGTATTTTCTGCCTAGTCTCTCCTGAAAGGAAGGATATATAACCCCAAGGTCAATGCTGCGGTGTCCATCCATGAACGGAAGAGAAAACTGAGATTTTATACCATCTACACTTTATACAATGCTTTGAAAAAGAGAATAGAAAACCTGTTCTGAGAGCATGGCTTTACTACTTTATGAGCAAATGCCCTGGAACAAGTATGGTATGTAGATAAGTAGTCTTGATACTTTCACCTGACGCAATGCTTCTTTCAGAGCTATGACTCAGAGTACAAAAGAATGGTAGCCTCCATAATTTCTCTGTGTACAGGTTTCCTGGAGCTTTTCTAAGGCCCCGTACACACGGCCGAGGTTCTCGCTGAAAATCAGCGAGAACCTCGCTGGAATGCACATTCCAGCGAGGACCTCGGCCGTGTGTACGGTCTCAGCGAGCTTCCCGTCGGGAAGCCCGTCGAGCCGAAATAGAGAGCACGCTCTCTATTTCCTCGCCGGCCCGCCCGGAAGAATGGCTGGTTGCCATTCCCGACGGGCGGGTCGCCGATTTCGACGGCCGGCAGGGAACCTCGACGGGCGGAACGATGTGTTCTGCCCATCGAGATTCCCTGCCGTGTGTACGCGGCCTGACATTACCTTCTGACTAGACATTACCTTTGCTTCAAGCATATAATTCTCCTGTTTCAGCTGTTTGATTTCCTCCTCATACTTTGTCTTCATGCTTTGTATTTCTAATTTAAATCCTTCTTTCTTTTCTGAAAAATCTTCCTGGGGGGTTGCAGTGTGTCCATGCTCAGCATTTAATTTATCTTCTACATTCTGAAGCCTCTGAAGCACAGTCAGGTCTCTTTCAATATTATTTGGATCATGGGTGGTAGACCTGTTTTCTGAGGTATTTTCATGAGAACCAATAGGCCCACTGATCTGGAAAACAACACAATGCTTTACAAGTGAGCTGAGTAAACGTTCACACATCCTTCTTTGGTGCTTTGTCTAGTAATACTTCATTAACTTGTGTATACATTTATGCATTGTAACTTTGCTCTGACCCACACTACAATGCAATTAATACCGTGTTTCCCCCGAAAATAAGCCCTACCCCGAAAGTAAGACCTAGTGCAATTATCAGGATGGGCTGCAATATAAGCCCTACCCAGAAAATAAGCCCTATCAAAGTTCACAAAAAAAAAAACTGTAATCCATTACTGTATACTGGTGCAGTGTCGCCGTTTATTATGGTTTAATAATATGTTTTACAGCCACTGGAGGTCCTCTTTCATTGTCTGGGCTGATGTCTGCAGCCCCTTTCTATTCAGTGTATGAGCGGGCTGACGTCAGCGGGATCTCGGCTTTCATCCTCTCCTCCCCACTAACGTTGCCTGGATCTCGGCTCTTTTCTCTTATCCTCTCCCCCGCACTGATGTCTGCAGCCCCTTCATCTTCAGTGTATGGAGCGGGCTGACATCAGGGGGATCTCGGCTCTTCTCTCTCATCCTCTCCCCCCCACTGATGTATGCGGCCCCTCCCTCTGCAGTACACAGAGGGGGCTGACGTCAGCGGGGATCTCGGAGAAGAAGAGCAGATCACACGTGAATGCCCAGGGGAGCTGTAAAAAGGTATTTGATAAGGACTTTAAGTAAGATTTTTTTTTTATAATTAAACTGACTTCTTACCTGACAGTGGGAGGGGTGACACAGGAACTTTTTAATTTCTTATTGATTTATTCATCGATTTTTAGAACATGGAGGGGGGTAAATGATGCAGCACATGCACTGTGCTATCTATCATGCTTTAAAAGGAACTGATTTTTTGTTTTGTTTTTTAGGGTTACAACCACTTTAATGCCATAATTAAATAAGCCCTACCCTGAAAATAAGCCCTAGTGTGTTTTTTGTAGAAAAAATAATATAAGACCCGGGCTTATTTTTGGAGAAACATGGTAACTGTATGTAGTTAGAGATAATTTATATACAACTAATGTTAATGAAGTGGTAGCACTTGTGTTGCATTGTGTGTGTAACTTAAATTATCATGTACATAATTACCACAATGCATGTCGGTAATTATAAAGAAATACGAAATACTGATAATGTATGACACCTCTGTGGTCATCAATTATAAAAACAGACCCTTATGTAAAGCAATTTATTTATTTTTTATTAGAAAAAGAGTGTACATGTGTGTCACATCAGATCAATATTGTTATCCTGCAGAAACTGTAACAAGCAAGATAATCAAACTGTGTATATATTGTGTACAAAGTACACATATAGAACAATGGGCAGTTTTAAGAAACATTTCAGCAGAAGTGGAGCTACATAACTACCAATCAGATACAATCTTTTTTTTTTTTTTTTTTAAGCATAACGTAACAAGAGTTGGTCAGAGCAGCTGTTCCACTTTTGTACCACTTCATGATGTCAAAGGGAAATGTGTTACTTTTATAAATCTAAAAGATTTAGTTTGATGTAAATACTCCAATTTGCTTGTATTGTTCAGATTCACACATACAATGTATGGCATAGTTTAACACAGTGCATTGCAAGGGATTGTGTATGTTTGTTGCCACACAATTTGAAAGGCACCCTAGAACACATACACAACCTACCTGAGCATTATAGGGTACCATGGTGAAGAAAATACAGCAAGAAGATTTTCTCCTGCATTGGGGCACATTCAAAATGAATAGGTTGCAGTAGTAGGTTGTAGCAGGCTAAAATGAAGTATAGTGTGAACTGGTCCTCAATGTGTTAAAGAACACAGATTTAAAAAACCTGATTCTACTGTGTATATATACAGTGCAGAAAATAAGTATTTGAACACCCTGCTATTTAGCAGTTCTCCCACTTGGAAATCATGGAGGGGTCTGAAATTGTTATCGTAGGTGCATGTCCACTTTGAAAGACATAATCAAAAATAAAAATTCCAGAAATCACAATGTATAATTTTTTTAACTATTTATTTGTATGATACAGCTGCAAAGAAGTATTTGAACACCTGAGAAAATCAATGTTAATATTTGGTACAGTAGCCTTTGTTTGCAATTACAGAGGTCAAACGTTTCTTGTAGTTTTTCACCAGGTTTGCACACACTGGAGGAGGGATTTTGGCCCACTCCTCCACACAGATCTTCTCTAGATCAGTCAGGTTTCTGGGCTGTCGCTGAGAAACACAGAGTTTGAGCTCCCTCCAAAGATTCTCTATTGGGTTTAAGTCTGGAGACTGGCTAGGCCACGCCAGAACCTTGATATGCTTCTTACAGAGCCACTCCTTGGTTATCCTGGCTGTGTGCTTCGGGTCATTGTCATGTTGGAAGACCCAGCCTCGACCCATCTTCAAAGCTCTAACTGAGGGAAGGAGGTTGTTGCCCAAAATCTCGCAATACATGGCCCCGGTCATCCTCTCTTTAATACAGTGCAGTCGCCCTGTCCCATGTGCAGAAAAACACCCCCAAAGCATGATGCTACCACCCCCATGCTTCACAGTAGGGATGGTGTTCTTGGGATGGTACTCATCATTCTTCTTCCTCCAAACACGGTTAGTGGAATTATGACCAAAAAGTTCTATTTTGGTCTCATCTGACCACATGACTTTCTCCCAGGACTCCTCTGGATCATCCAAATGGTCATTGGCAAACTTAAGACGGGCCTTGACATGTGCTGGTTTAAGCAGGGGAACCTTCCGTGCCATGCATGATTTCAAACCATGACGTCTTAGTGTATTACCAACAGTAACCTTGGAAACGGTGGTCCCAGCTCTTTTCAGGTCATTGACCAGCTCCTTCCGTGTAGTCCTGGGCTGATTTCTCACCTTTCTTAGGATCATTGAGACCCCACGAGGTGAGATTTTGCATGGAGCCCCAGTCCGAGAGAGATTGACAGTCATGTTTAGCTTCTTCCATTTTCTAATGATTGCTCCAACAGTGGACCTTTTTTCACCAAGCTGCTTGGCAATTTCCCCGTAGCCCTTTCCAGCCTTGTGGAGGTGTACAATTTTGTCTCTAGTGTCTTTGGACAGCTTTTTGGTCTTGGCCATGTTAGTAGTTGGATTCTTACTGATTGTATGGGGTGGACAGGTGTCTTTATGCAGCTAATGACCTCAAACGGGTGCATCTAATTTAGGATAATAAATGGAGTGGAGGTGGACATTTTAAAGGCAGATTATAACAGGTCTTTGAGGCTCAGAATTCTAGCTGATAGACAGGTGTTCAAATACTTATTTGCAGCTGTATCATACAAATAAATAGTTAAAAAATCATAAATTGTGATTTCTGGAATTTTTTTTTTTGATTATGTCTCTCACAGTGGACATGCACCTACGATGACAATTTCAGACCCCTCCATGATTTCCAAGTGGGAGAACTTGCAAAATAGCAGGGTGTTCAAATACTTATTTTCCGCACTGTAAGTTTTCACTTATATGTATGTTAAAAGCTCTACATATTTGCTCATTAAATAATCAGTGTTATAACAATGGAGCTGGCTGACTCTACGGGAAAAAAATGCACTTGTGTGCAGCTGATATCAACTAAAGAGAAACATAGTATATAATGCACTGAGCCACTAAAATCTATTAATTTCTCTATTTTAAAACAATAACAAAACCATGGAAGAGCAAGCATGTAAAAATGTTCATCATATCAAAAAGTATTTTTAGGTGAATAAACTGCATTAAAATGGTTGTAAACCCTTACTCTATACCTAGTGACGTGACTAGCCTCAGGTGATACACAGAGATGAAACAAATTGTCCTATATAAGCTGTACCCTGTTTATCTACAGCGCTTCAAAGTATAGAATTTAGACAGTGTTTCTTAGCTCCAGAAAGAAGGGGGTGGAGATCTGATGTCACTCAATGCACAGCATAGTGCAGGGAGCAGAGTGTAATCTGAGACCTGAGTGTAGAGATTGGACACCCCCACTCCTCCCTACAGAGTCTCATAGGCAAAAATGCACAGCTGAGGAGGTCAATCACCTGCTGGGACAGGGTAAGATTGCCTGTTCGCGACCATGACTGATGTAGATAGCAGAGTGCAGACAGAAATCAGCCTAAGTGAAGGATATACTTTGTTCATTTTAGAGATTTAGTGCTGGTTATGCTCCTCTGCATCCCTGCCCCTAAGGCTGCATTCACACCTGAGAGTTTTGTCGCCTGAAGCATGAAGCTCCAAAACGCTAGAGGGAAAAAAATACATAATTCTCAATTGAGGTGGTTCACGTCTCCACTCCAAAACGCCTGACGCCAAACGCCTGAAGCTCGAACAAGTTCTGGACCCTTTTTTGTCACTCGAATTAAGCATATTTGGGCGTTTTTCTGTTTTTAACATTGGTGACCCTAGACCTGTCCAAATTCGCGACAAAACGCCGCAAAATGCTACGCTCAGGTGTGAATGCAGCCCAACACTTTTTTTTTTTTTTAAAGGAAGTGGGTAACCAATTGTCATTACTCATCTAGGTGAAAAATATGTCACTTGCCCTGCCCCCTCCCCATCCACAGTCTCTTTGGACACATCTCCCTGAACCGTACAATCTCAAGATTGGATGAACAGTATTAGAAATCCTTTGCTAGGTAAAAAAAAAAAAAGGATGTATTTCAACTATGAATTTAGCCAATTGCCTTGAAGTCTCATCTATTGGTCTTTGTGCAGATTTACCCTTTGAAAGTCAACATGCCCTTGCACCTGTGTACTACTTACCCTTGTGTCTTCTGTAAAACTAATGTCTTCTGCAAACCTTATTGTTCTTGTAGCAGATAATATGCCTAGGACATAAAAAAAAAGTGGAAAAATTATCAACAATTACTGTACAGTGGGATTTGAGAACTCTCTAAACAAAATACTTTTTGTGTAGCTCTTAACCACTTGCCGACCAGCTCACGCCGATATACGTTGGCAAACTGGCACGTTCCCACGAATCACCGTATATGAACGTCTGATCATTTAAGAGCCATATCAGGCACGCGCTCTTGCCTGCGGGGAACCTGATGCATGTGGACAGCAGGCACAATCACTGCCGGCCACCCGCGATCATGGGCACGAGCGTTAGGAAGGGGATTTGTGCCGTTTGTAAACAAAAAAAGAAAGGGGATTTGTGTGTAAACACACAAATCCTTGTTCCGACAGGGGAGGAGAGACAGATCGTCTGGTTCCTACTAAGTAGGAACAACGTTCTAGTTCCCCCTCTAGCCAATCCCCTCACAGTTGGAAACACATTTAACCTAACCCCTTGATCGCTCTGTGTAAACCCCTTCCCTGCCAGTGACATTTACACATTAAACAGTGCATTTTTTTTAGCATCGCTTTAGATCACTGTATACATGTCAATGGTCCCAAAAAGGTTTTAAGTGTCCAATATGTCCGCCGCAATACCACTAAAAATCGCAGATCACAGCCATTACTAGTAGAAAAAAAATGGCATAAACCTATCCCCCATTTTGTAGACACTATAACTTTTGAAATCTGTAGAAGAATACATATTGGCCTAAACTGATGAAAACATTTGTTTTTTTAATAAAACTTTTCGGGATATTATAGCAATTTTTTTTTTTAAATATCACCAAAAAGAAAGTTCTATTTGCAGGAAAAAAAGGACATAAAATGTTGTTTGGATACAATGTTGGGGAGGGGAGGTGAGGTGAGGTGAGGGGAGGTGAGGTGAGGTGAGGGGAGGGGAGAGATTGCAGGAGTGGCTATGTAGAGCTCCAAATTATTATAATTCTTCCACAAGTGAACGGAGACAGAGGGGATACCAGAAAGCCATTTTTCCCCACTGAAAGGGGGTAGTTTTTTTTTAAACTACCATGGGGCTATGTTTTATGGCCAGTCTAGATGCAAGTAATGTTTAAAAGTATTTTGTTTTTTTAATTAACGGCAAAGTTCACTTTTGTTAAAAATAATAATAAATGCCTAGGGAAGGGGTTAAAACGTTTATCTTTTTTTTTTCTGTCTGTGTCCTACTGGGAAGATTTCCCTTCACCTCCCTGTTGTGTCTCCAAGACAGAAGTGATTTGTCATCTTAGGACTGTTCTCACCAGAACATTTGTCCCCATTGGAAGGTTTCCCCTTTTGCTTCTATATCACCTCTAAACAGTAGTGTTTCCACTTTAGCAGTACAAATAGAAGTGTAAATATCAGACAGCAATACATACTTGGCAGAGAGACTAATCCTTTATATGAGCTTTACTTATTACAACCTAACAATACCTTTTTGCTGCTTCTTTAAAGTAGGAGATGTTTCTTTTTTCGGCCAAAGGAATGAGTTTGACTGAAGGGAGTCAGCAGCAGTGAATGATTTTGTTGGAGTGTTTGTCTTTCCATAACCAGAGCTCTTCACATAACCATACGGGGCGTTGTGTCCTTTCTTCAAAACAGGCGATGGATTATTGACTATCTTGCTTGAGTGCTTGCTTTGAAGCTGACCTGAAGTTGCTTTACTTGTAATAGAATATTTTCCATACTTTAAAACCTACAAAATACTTCATTGTTAATATAAATATAATTAATGCTAAAAGTTTTTTTCTGATGGTCAATGTGAAAAGGGAATTGCAAAAAAAAAAAAAAAAAAGAGGAATTTTGACTCAACTGAAAATCCCATATCTTGGGGTGTAGTGACATTCATAGACCCTGGGTTTTGGGCTCGTTCGATCAGGTGACTAAACCTTGGCAAAGCTTTTGAGGACATGCCCCCTGGTGGGAACAAAGCGGACAGTGGCCTAAGTCTTGTACTGTACTCCAAGATATGGAATTCCCAACTAAGCCAAAATTACTTTCATCATACATTACAGGACACAGGTTTGATATTTTTAGACCCTGTGATGTCCCAAAGCAAAAGTAACATGGGAAACGGTAAACAGAACTGTGCCAACAGGCCCAGAGACAACAAGGATTAACAGATTCAACTCGAGTGCTGCTGCAAGAACCTTATAGCCAGTGGCGGTTCATCCATAGAGGGCACCGGAGCGCCACCCCCTCTGGCTCTCGCACAGCCACTGAAATACATAGATTCATGCATTGCATGAATCTATGTATTTTCGCCGCTGCCGCCCACTATTCAGATGGCCGGATTGTGAGCACCGGTCACCTGAATAACGGCAGCTGGTTGGTTGTGTGGAAGTGCCTATCAGAGCCAGCGGCTCTAATAGGCTTTCCGAGTACAGCCCTCAGGCAGTAGTCGGCTTCCGAATGCTTATCCTCGGGACGTACCGGCGGTGCGTTCCTTGGTTAAGACTGACAGGCGTCTCAGCCAATCAGGTTCACCGGATCTGGTTACCGGTACCCTGATTGGCTGAAGCGTCACCGAGTGAAAAGACATCGAGGGACGGTAGAAGCACAGCTGACCGCATTTTACAGGTCACAGTGGCAGCATTTTACTGGGCACAGTAGCGACAATTGCGGGGGAAAGTGGCTACAATTGCTGGGCACAGTGGCTGCATTTGGCATGGCACAGTGGTGACAATTGATGGGCACAGTGGCGATAAATGATGGCACAGTGGCTGTGTTTGATGGCATGGCACAGTGGCGACAATTGATGGGCACAGTGGCGATAAATGATGATACAGTGGCTGCGTTTAATAGCATGGCACAGTGGCTGCATTTGATGGCATGGTACAGTGGCGACAATTGATGGCATGGCACAGTGGCGACAATTGATGGCATGGCACAGTGGCTGCATTTGAGGGGCACAGTGGCTGCGTTTGATGGGCACAGTGGCTGCGTTTGATGGGCACAGTGGCTGCGTTTGATGGGCACAGTGGCTGCGTTTGATGGGCACAGTGGCTGCGTTTGATGGGCACAGTGGCTGCGTTTGATGGGCACAGTGGCTGCGTTTGATGGGCACAGTGGCTGCGTTTGATGGGCACAGTGAGGCTGCAATTGTTTGTTTTTTTAGTTTGTTTGCGCCCCCCCCCCCCAAAAAAAAAAAAAATCGAGCATCGGCCGTCACTGCTTGTAGCTAAAAGCTGCATCCGATGAGGACTGGCTGTCAACCTGGTGTGACATGGAAAAGGTATTAAACAGAAGACCCAGAAAGAGTTGCTAACTTAGAGGACACATCTGACTGACAAGTACCTGTAGATTGATGGAGGCTTCACCCCCCTCCTATTGTAAGACACAGGCTGGAGGGCGTGATGCAGCCTAAGACTGGCAGAAATGTGCCCACACCATGTTATATACCCCCCAGGAGGACATTCCCCTCTTGGGGATATTAGCATGATAATGCAAACTTTAAACAACAATATAAACAACAGACAATAGTGATCCAATTAGCAGTAAGCTAATCAACAGCCAGACACTCAGACAATGCTTTGATTAATCAGACAGCCCACCGAGACAGCCCAGCAACAAGCCCACAGCTCTGGATATACTAAGTACATTACACATGCTGTGTTTAGGTGTTTGGCTTTCGCTTGTGTAATTTTTCCACTAGATAAGTCATTATAAAAAAAATCATAGAGTGTTCCATCAGTCTGAAAAAGGGTAATTATTTTATCTTCATTAGGTTTCTTGAGGGAGATTGCTGATAAATATTTCTGTCCCAAGTGGAGGAGCTTTTACAACCCAGTCTGCAGGAGGGCCACCATAAATCCTCTGACCATTAACCTGTACAAAATGAATAATACACCTTTCCATTCACTCCAGAAGGGAAGCCTTATTGTCATTATTCAGAGAATTAATCGAAGCCTTGCTCTCAGCATTCATCACAGATTGATCTGCCCTCTCAATGAGATCAGAGGCTGAACTGGGCTCTTTTGCATTCTCTGAATGGAAGAAACAGACAAGATCTCCACTGTTCTCCATAGGTCATAATCAGTGAGTAGAAGGCTAGCCCCTGTTCCACCTCAAAAGGCACCTGTCCAAGTTGGGTCGGGCACAGGTGGGTTAGGAGGTTTCACCTCTAATTCCTAAAACAGGGTCAGGGGAAATAGAAACAATGTAGCATTTATTGCTTCCGGAAACAACATTTTTAGAAGCGTAAAATGTTTGCCAAAGAATTCAGTGAGTGGCAGAAACAAATCTGCGATTGTCAGACAGGCCGCATGGCGCGGGACTGAGAGGGAGCTAGTCAGAAGAGGAAAGTGGCCTCATAATATGTCAGGTTTTAGGACAGCGAATAGAGTTTTGTGTGTCTGGAATACTTCATCTTTTATAACCCAGGCACTGACCGTGTTGCTGTGGCTGTATTGCAGAGATGTTAAGAGACAAAATGGCAGGGGGTACCACAATAAACAGAATAAATCCCTATTCCTCTGCCAAAAAAAAACAAAAAAAAAACGCAACATGTACTAAACACTGAGGGTTGTGGCATTAAAAAACAGGAAACCATGCCAACATACAGGAAAACCGTCTCTTACCTTATCCATGATGCTGAGCCTACTTAGGGTCCAGGCCCCACCTGTCATGGTGGGCATACCTCTGACAGGGTCTCCAGGGTCTGGAAACCATAAAAATAGACCATGCAGGAAAGTTCATGCCCAAAGCAAATATTCAAGGCAGGCTCCACCCAATGGGGTCTGGGTACAGTCCCCAAGTTAACACTGAAAGGTACAGAGTTTTAAAATCCTAAATAGCCCAAGCCAGAAAGCAGTAAAATCTTGATAGAATTGTCAGATTTTTTTCATCGTTTAAAAAATGTAAAACGTCTTCAGATAAGAATTATCTATATCTATAGACACAAATAAATAAATAAATACATGGAATACATGCGATCATATGAGTGCTTCCTAGGGGCGGTCCTAGCAAGTTTTTGCCAGTGTCCAACCAAATGAAAGTATCCTGCATATAACCCATGATCTCTGAATAGAAGTCCTATACTATACAATTAAGATTTAATGATATACCATGTAAATGAATTAGCACCAATGCAGAGTGAAATTATTGCACCCAAAATTAGCCTAAATTTACCACATTTCATTCAAGCAAGAAGTGTTGGCTTCACTTACTACAAACTGTGTGCATAGGCACCAGCATGGTATAAGAATTTGGCAGATAACACTACTAGAGAACAGAAAGTAAGCAGGCATACCACCTGTAAATTTCATCCATTCCACTGAATGAAAACTAGTAATCAAGTAAAGCATTCTTACATTACCGCTTCCTTCTCCTTGGTGATTAGCAAAGAGTTGAGATTGACTTGGTTCTTTGGAGGCCACAAGCTGATATTGACTGTGATTATCCTGAATCAGTGTCTTATTACTATCATGTTGTAGTTCAGATTTAGGCACTGGAAAATTCTCTGCTTTTCCACTGAACCACTCCAAATCTATGGATTTCTTCTCTTTCAATATGCCCTTGGGAATTTTTTCCAGTGATCCATGCTCGGTGCTCTCACTTAAAGAAAAATGAAACAACATGGCTATACAGGGAAATTAGCAATTTTTTATTACTAACAGTATGTAAATGCACGTTACCTTAAAGGCTTTGCGTCAAAGCCCCGTCCTCCTCTAAAATGCTGCATTAGTTCATCCACAGTAGACATATCTAATAATGAAAAAAAAAAGTAACATATGGATGCCTGACATAAAAAAAAAAAAGTAGCACCAAATTACTATATTCCAGCAATTTTAGAAAATACTTTAATGACAATAGAATGAATAATACTCCAATTCTAAAATACAGTATACAATATCAAATGGCAACACGTCAGAGAGAATCTGTACTACAAAGAAACTGACCGGTCAACACCTGGCTTCTCCACCTCCCACAAGTTTATGGTGAAACATTCCTCAACTCAGGCCTAGCTTTAGAATTTACACTCCATATAAAAAGGAATATGCCACATGTCTATTATTAAACCTTAAAATATATTTCCGGGAACCAAAAAAAAGATACATCTCCCGAGTTCACTGATGTGACCTAAACCCTAAGCAAGCGATCACAAGGCCCCCAGAGTCGCAGTGAAATTTCTATGTCATTAGAGACTACAATGCAGGGGGAACATGTGGTTTTCCACATGGCAATTATTTACTATTCAAAGAAACAAGGTTTATAAAACATTTAGACACCTTTCACACTGAAGGATTTTTACAGTGTTTTAGCGCAAAAATATCGATATTAAAAAACGCTCATAAAACGATTGCATCAACATGCATCTCAATGGACCCTTTCACACAGAGTCCTGCAAGCAGCATCTTTGGAGCAGCTTTTGGGCGCTGAAAAAAACTGCGACCCCCCCCACCCCATAGCACCCTGTCCCCATGTTGATGAGGACAGGCCCCTTCCCGACAACCCTGGCCGTTGGTTGTCGGGGTATGCGGGCGGGAGGCTTATCGGAATCTGGGAGCCCCCTTTAATAAGGGGGCCCCCAGATACCAGCCCCCCACCCTAAGTGAGTATGGGGTACCCCTACCCATTCACCTGCAAGAAAAGTGTAAACACAAATAAACCACACAGGGTATTAAAATATTTTATTAGTCTGCTCCGGGCCCCCCCTCTCTTCTTTAGCTCTTTCACGAGGGGGGGCTTGCTTCTTTGAAGTCTTCGGGTGGGGGCCGCCCTTCCCGCCATCTGGTTCTCTTCCGCCGCCGGGGGGTCGTGGGTAGGTACCGGGCATGATGGGACTGTGACGTCGTAGGTAGCTTATATAAAATCGGTGCGAGCTGCGCACCCGGCATTGCAGCGAAAGGAAGCGACGTGTCAACACCTAAAGGAAAGAAGAAGCAAAAACAGCAGAAGACAGAAGGCGACAGAAGAAGAAGACAGAAGCCGACAGAAGCACACCACCCCCCGCCGAAGACGTCGGAGGAAGCCCGCCGGGGGGTGGGCACATTTATAAAAGTGACCCCCCCCATTGGCGGAAGAGAACCAGACGGCGGTGAAGACAGCGGCACCCACCCCCCGGCCGAAGACGTCGGAGGAAGCCCGCCGGGGAGGCACTTTTATAAAAGCGACCCCCCGGCGGCAGAAGAGAACCAGATGGCGGGAAGGGCGGCCCCCACCCGAAGACTTCAAAGAAACAAGCCCCCCCCTCGTGAAAGAGCTAAAGAAGAGAGGGGGGGGCCCCGGAGCAGACTAATAGCAGCTGAATGGGTAGAGGTATGATGTACCCCATTATTAAAGGGGGCTCCCAGATTCCGATAAGCCTCCCGCCCGCATACCCCGACAACCAACGGCCAGGGTTGTCAGGAAGGGGCCCTGTCCTAATCAACATGGGGACAGGGTGCTCTGGGGTGGGGGGCCGCAGTGCGCTCCCCTGCCCCAGAGCACCTGACCCCCCCCCATGTTGAGGGCATGCTGCCCGGTACGGCTCAGGAGGGGGGGGGCTCGCTCCTTTCCTGACCGGCCGGCCAGGCGGCGTGCTTTGGATACGGGTCTGGTATGGATTGTGGGGGGACCCCCACGCTGTTTTTTTCGGCGTAGGGGGGTCTCCTTACAACCCATAACAGACCTAAGGGCCCGGTATGCTCCTGAGGGGGGAACCCATGCCGGATTTTTATTTAAAATCCGGCGGGGAGTTCCTACTCAGGATTCATACCAAACGCCGCCCACGTGTAGAATTGGCGGGAATCCACGCCGGATCCCCATCGCTTCTATGACACGCTCGCTGGAATGTGCTTTTACTATTCCAGCGAGTGCGAGATGTCGGCACCCTGTCGCTGAGAATCAGCGCGATGCTGTCATGCTAAAAACACATTCTCGGCGGCAGGTACTATACAATTTAAAAAACGGAGCAGCAGCACACTGATGAGGTCCATTCATCTTCTTTCTACCATTCAGTGGTAAGCAGCTAGCTTATATTAAAGGAAAATTCAGGTACTTACAGTACAATAGTTGCATAAAAATACCTTGTGTTAGTATGTTAATGTCTGCCTAAATGTCAACGTAAAAAATAAATGTTCCAAAATGACTTGTGTTAAAAACACTATGAAATATTACCTGATTCTCCTGTGAGTATCTTTTTCAGGCTCTTTCCTGTTGAATCTGCTGTATCTACAAAAGATGTACTTGTATGGTCTGTGACTTTAAGATAATTCTTCTGCTCATCTGTGTCTTCTGCTAAATGGTTTAAGTTTTGGTATGCTTGTTGTAAAGCTTCAATTTCACTATTTGTGTATTGGTTTGATATACCTAAAAAAAGAACAAAGAAATACAAAAAAAAAAAAAAAAATTTTTAATCAGCTTTAAGGCATTGGTCCCCCCCCACACTACATAGCACCAGTCTGCAGGTGGAATTAAGCCATCGATGAGCCACTGGCAAACACCCAATATCCTCCTTTTCTCCACAGCACAGCCCTAGTCTGTGGGCAGGTCAAGCCATAGAGGAGACCCCGTCAGTCACCCCTTCAGATCATTCCTGTCTGATGTGGGTATGTATGAAATTAAAGGAACAAAGAATGCAGAGTATAAGCATGTACATTCAGAAGGCAGAACTGAGGTATGTGCACAGGAGTGGCAATGTTGCATAGGGAAGATCAGTCTGCAGAGCATTGATAACAGAAATGAGGAAGTGCAAGTCACTGGCAGGATCACCAGGTACTTTACTGCAATGTTTTTTTTCCAGGAAAAAATGGATACAGACAGAATTTTATTTCAAGGTCTATATAAAAGAAATACACTTTGGGTTTACAGGCACTTTAAAATAAGTCTCTGATGATGGTAGGAGAGTGATGATTATTTGCCATCTACAGCATAAATACTATAACGAAAAAAAGCTACTGTGGGGAAAAAGGCAACAAGTGGAAAATAGTTACAGGCATGCACACATAACTCACAGATCACCACATGTGCCATTCAGAAGAAATTCAATTAATATTAAGTCTCATGATTTACATGCTACACCAAGAAACACAAAAAGCAATCAAAAACACTGACACATTATCATTTAAGCTATTTTTAATTTTGCCATGCATATTGACACCTTTTCAACCATGAGCCATACAGCAATTAGCAACAAAGCTGATTTCTGCCATTTTTTTTTACCACAGATAAGCACAATTTTATTACGGTCAAGAATAATAATAAAATAATATATATATATATATATATATATATATATATATACACACACACACACATACATATATACACATACATACACACACACACAGTATATATATATATATATATATATATATATATATATATATATATATATATATATATACACACACACACACACACACAGTATATATATATATATATATATATATATATATATATATATATATATATATACACACATATACCGTATTTGCCGGCGTATAAGGCGACCCCCTAATTTTACAGTTTTTAACGATTTTTGCCTGTATTCACCGTATAAGACAACCCCCATTCCGATGCTTTATATTTCTTCTGGAGCCATATTCTTCTTCATTCTTGCTGGAGCTGAAGTCAATCACGGTGAGCAATGTACTTTACTAATGAATACAAATCAGGCTACTGTATGTAGGCAATCGGATTAGCAGAGGTTGTTGCCCCAATCCGAGCAGGCTCTGTATTCATTTGAATATGTCACTCACCGGGATTGGCTAATAGGTATATACTGTATGTATCCTAAGCTACATTCAGTATTACCACACATCCAGCAGGCATCCGAGCAGCTGACCCGGCGTATAAGACGACCCCTGCTTTTTGGCCAGTTTTTTTAAGTGTAAAAGGTAGTCTTATACGGAAGCAAATACAGTATTTTATATACATACTGCTTCATATTAGTATTATGTCAGCATTATTTATTTCCAAACATAAGCCAATAGATTATTCTCAGCTCTAATATGGGGCTGTTCACACTTTTTCCTCACTGGATGAATGCAGGCAATTGCAATGACACAACAATATACCGTATTTATCTACGTATAACACGCACAGGCGTATAACACGCACCCTAACTTTAAGAGGGAAGTTTCAGGGAAAAAACTTTCCACAGCCCCCTGCGTATAACACGCAGGCACAGTTTACCCTCTATTTTCAGGGTAAAAAAGTGAGTGTTATACGCCAATAAATACAGTAGTTTTCTGCGTGACAGGTTTACAACACACACTGAATTTCTGTGTTCTGGACATGTGCTCTAAAATGCAACATGTTTGCATTTTTTTTACACATAAACAGACGTAAACATTAATAAACAGAAAATAGGCCTCAAATTCACATTATGCAGAAAAATGCACTTCAAAAAAGAAAGCAAATTGCATAGAAAATCACACTTATATGTACGTACAGTATATACTTGCTTATTTTCAGCTCGCTCCGGTCACATGACCCCGTGTCTGCCAGCGGCGGCTGCAGGGGAATGGAGACAGCGCCCAACAATGGCTATGAAAGCCAAAAGTATTGACTTTACCCATGGGCTCCCAGGGGGCAGCAGCTGTTGGTGGTCCCTCTTCTTCCCTGCAGTTGAAGGTGGCCGACATAGGGGAGCTGGATCACATGACCAGACCAAAGTGGGCTGAAAATAGGTATTATATACAGTACATATTTTTTACACAGGTTAGTTAGTGTAGGCGCTAAGAGGGGGGGAGGGAAAATTTTTAACACTAGGTAGGCTTTCTTGTTTAACTCCTTTGTGCCGTGTATATGCAGCCTCATTGCCTTGTGCTTTTTTATTTTATTTTTGTTTTATGTGAGGCCGCATATATGTGTTTCTTCTTTTGTGCTGGGAGCATGCTGCATGGCGCACTCCAAGCACAGAGACCAGAAATAATAATTAAAAAAAAGACGTTCGTAAAGGGTAAGGGTCAAAGGTCCAGTATATTTTAGGTACAAATAACATACACATATGTGGTATCGTTGCGATCGTCAGGAGAATTTATTTTAGGTTATTCTTTGGTGGTATGTTATGGTAGTAACAAGAAATATACAGCTAAATAAAAAAATAAAAAAAATATATATATATATATATTTTTACTGTTTTGGGACAGTTTTCCTATGATAATAAAACTGCCACCATTCTGTTCTACGGGGCAGCAGAAAAGATAAAAGCGATGGCAAAAACAGCATAGTGGGCCCTACTTATAATGAAGCGTGGATACCACAGTCCATTGGAAAGTGAAGTGTTTGGGTCTACATTATGTCTGCGGGGTTGGTAACCACAATGTGATAAACGATCAAGGAAATCTAGTATATATGAAAGGACTACAGCTTACCTGTGCCCATGGCCTCACTGTTCCCTTGTGGTGTGACTGATTCAGGGTCTTCTTGCGTTCGCTGTAAAAGCTTTTGAGTATCAATTGTGGAATCCATTGAGTCAAGCAACAGGACTAGAATGTAAAATAAATGATGACGAGTGTATCTCTAATACAATCTGTATGCACGTTGCAATGTGAAATAAAGCATGCAACAGTGACATTGGCACAACTATGCCAAACGATGTATACAAGGTGTAGTACGCCTTTGTCTTTCTGGCCCTCAGCTGCTACCCTTCATACTTGCTGTCAATTGCCGACGATTAGAACAACAGTAGTTGGCTAAATACTGTAGCTATGCATTTGTTTTGTTTTTTTGATAGCTAGACCCTTTTGTGTGCTAGGGTGACAATACTCCTACATAGATACAGAATAGTGAACGCTTACATCTTAGGACAGGAAATGTGTTGTTGGCAGAACTACCAAGTGAAAATAAAGGAAAGAAAAAGCCTTAAAAGCGGTATTAATCTCAAAACCAAAAATAAGGATTTTTAAGCTGCAATAAATTGCATTTTTCTTCTTGGGTAAAGATATGTTTTCACTTAAAAAAAAGAAAGGTTATGACATAGCTGTACTGTTGTGGTCCGGGTGGACCGGTTTCTCGGTTATAAATAATAAAAAAATAAAAGAGGATTTTTAAAAACAGCTTAACTGTAAAATTATTTTCTTGAAGTACATCACAGGACACATGGCGCATAGCCATTACACATGGGTTATATGGGTACCTTCAGGTGTGGACACTGGTGTAATTAATCTCACAGGAAGTTTCCTCCCTATATAACCCCCTCCCACTGGGAGTGCCTCAGTTTTGTAACAAGCAATCTCTCAGAGGTTAAACAACGTTCCCCAAAAGAGGGTTGGGAGCTCTGTGTCCCGTGATGTACTTCAAGAAAAGGATTTTACAGGTAAGCCGTTTTTAAAAATCCTCTTTTCTTTATCGTACATCACAGGACACAGAGCACATAGCCATTACATATGGGATGTCCCAAAGCAATGCCCCTGAAGGGAGGGAGACACAAGGCTAAGAGAAAACCAATCAAATTGGAAAAACTTAAACCAACTGAACAACCAGGAAAATTAAGCAATTAAGTGAAAACAAGGCTGTTCAGGGCTGGAGGATTTTATACTGCAGCCTGCAAGACCGCCTGCCCAAACGCTGCATCCGCACCTTTCCTAACGTCCAATTTATAAAATTTAGTGAACGTGTGTACAGATGACCAGGTTGCCGCCCTGCAAACTTGAGCCATGGAGATCTGATGATGTGCCGCCCAGGAGGGGCTCATGGCCCTAGTGGAATGGGCCTTCACTGATAAAGGAGGCGGGACACGTTTCAAGCCATAGGCCTGAAAAATCAGCTGCTTAATCCACCTAGCCAAAGAAGATTTGGCGGCCGGCTGCCCTTTTTTAGGACCATCCGGAAGGACAAAAAGTACATCAGTCTTTCGAATTTTCTCCGTAGCCCTAAGATAAATCTTCATGGCTCGAACAATGTCTAAAGTATGAAGGAGCCTTTCTTCTCTGGAAGTCGGTCTAGGAAAGAAGGATGGTAATATTAGATCCTGGTTCAGGTGAAAACTGGATATGACCTTCGGAAGGAAGGATGGGTGAGGACGGAGAACCACTCTGTCCTTGTGCAGGATGAGGTATGGCTCCTTGCAGGACAAGGCTGCCAGTTCTGAGACTCTCCTGGCAGAGGCCATAGCTACCAAAAATACTAACTTTCAGGTTAGTAATACAAGAGGAATCTCTGCCAAGGGCTCAAAAGGCCGTTTCTGCAAAGCTGACAGGACCAAATTTAAGTTCCAAGGACAAAGGGGTGCCCTAATAGGGGGATTGATATGCAAGACCCCCTGCAAGAAGGTTTTAACTAGCAAATGGACGGCCAAGGGCCTCAAACCATATTGCTAAAGACGAAACCTGTCCCTTTAAGGTGCTAAGAGCCAACCCCTTGTCAACTCCCAATTGAAGGAACTGTAAGACCCTGTCAATAGCATACTTACGGGGATGCCATCCCCGGGACTCACACCATACCACATAGGTCTTCCAGACCCTATAATAAATATTTCTAGAGACTGGTTTCCTGGCCTTAATCAGGGTAGATATAACCTGAGAGGACAGGCCTCTACCCCTAAGGATTAGGGATTCAGCCGCCAGGCCGTCAAACTTAGATGCCATAAGGTAGGGTGGAAGATCGGCCCCTGCGAAAGGAGGTCTGGGCGCAAGGGGAGCGGCCAGGGAGCTCCTACTGACATGCTTACAATAAGAGAGTACCACGCTCTCCGGGGCCAAGCCGGAGCCACCAGGATCACCGGTTTGCGTTCTACGCTGATCCTTCGTAGCAGGTGGGGTAACATCTGTACCGGGGGAAATGCATAAAGTAGAGAGAACTGGTGCCAGTTGCACACCAACGCATCTGTCCCGCCCACTCCCCTGGGAGTAGCTGCTGGCGACTCAGGAAGTCTGCTTGGAAATTTTCCACCCCTGGGATAAACACTGCCAAGATGCAGGGTATATGGGCTTCTGCCCATAAGAAAATCAGGTTCACTTCCCGCAGGGCAGAGGGACTCCTCGTGCCCCCCTGGTGGTTTATGTATGCCACCGTTGTGGCATTGTCGGATTGCACCTTTACTGGTAGACCCCGAAGGTTGGGAGTCCAAGCTTCCAGGGCCATCCGAACAGCCCTGATTTCTAAAATATTGATGGGAAGAAGTCTCTCTGTCTCCGACCCCTGCTGGGTTTGTCCCTCTAGGACTGCCCCCCAACCTGACAGGCTGGCATCCGTGGTTACAATTTTCCACGCGCTGGGGCAGAAGGATTTCCCCCTTGCCAAATTTCTGAGGGACCAGCCACCAGAACAGGCTGTGCCGAACCCTCGTGGAGAGGACTAACGGACGATCTAATGTCTGAATGGATTTGTTCCACGCTGAGAGAATGGCCACCTGGAGAGTTCGGGTATGGATCTGGGCGTAGGGAACCGCCTCGAAGGTGGCCACTAGTTTTCCCAGTAGCCGCATGCATAGGCGAATAGTTGGTTTCTTTCTGCCTAGAACTAAACGTATTGTTTGAGTTATTGACTTGACCTTTGCTTGAGGCAAGAATATTTTCCGGTATTCAGTGTCCAGCCGCATGCCCAAATATTCCAACTGCTTCGTGGGTTGAAAGACCGATTTGTCTCGGTTCAGGATCCACCCGAATGTTTCTAGGTGCTGAACTGTGTGAGTCACCGCATGAATTAGTCTGGAAACCGACCGATCGATAACTAGGAGATCGTCCAAGTAAGCTAGGACCACAATACCCTCTGTCCTCAGGTTGGCCAAAACAGGAGCCAGGACCTTTGTGAATACGCGCGGGGCCGTTGCCAACCCAAACGGGAGGGCCACAAACTGGTAATGGCGGTGGTCTACCGTGAAACGAAGAAACTTGTGATGTGCCGGGAAGATCGGTATGTGCAGGTATGCGTCTTTTATATCTAAAATAGAATAGAAAATCGTCTTGTTGCAAGGTAGCAGTCACTGAACGTATGGACCGAACCTTCAGAAAGTAATTTAAGCGTTTAAGGTCTAGGATAGGCCTGACGTCGCCGTTGGGCTTTGGCACTATGAAAAGATTGGAATAAAATCCCAGACCGCATTCCTGGGCTGGTACCTCTACAATTACTCCTTGGAGCAGGAGGCGGTCCAATGCTTTCAGTAAAGAGGCCTTTCTTAAGGGGTCGTTTGGAAGGCTTGACCTTTGAAAATGAGGAGGGGGGGGGGTATTCCCGAAACTCTAGTTTGTAGCCTGTGGCCACAGAGGAGCGGACCCAACTGTCGGGGACCCTGGCTTCCCATATTTTGGAAAAGAAGCGAAGCCTTCCCCCCACCCGAGTGAGTGGGGGCGCCCCTTCATAAAGCAGACCTGATGGCTGGTTTAGCGGGCTTGCAAGACCAAGGTCTCTTGCTTCCAGGAGCTTGAGTCTGCGGTCGGTTACCAAAGCCTGAACGCCCGGGAGGCCGTCGAAACTGCCTGGAGGTAGAAGGGCCTGAACCCGGGAGGCCTGTCGCTTGAATGCGGGTCCACGGGGTCTTTTCTTAACAGGTAAGAGAGTGCTCTTACCGCTTGAGATCGTCTGAATATACTTATCCAGATCTTCTCCGAATAGTCGGCCTCCTTGAAAAGGGAATCCCGCCAACAGCTTCTTGCGCGGCGTTTCCACCGACCAGTTTTTTAGCCACAAAAGCCGACGCATGTGGACCAGTGAGGGATAACCGAGACGCCTGTTGGATGGAGTCTTTTATAGCATCAACTGCGAAGCAGAGAGCTCTAGGAAGGTCGGCCAATTCCCGAGCTTGTTGGGCCAGAATGACCTTTAATATTTGTTTTGTCTGATCTTTTAAGGCCTGACAAATACCAATGGCCGCCACTGCCGACTGGACCACTGCACCAGCTGTGGTAAAGGAAGCCTTTAGCAGAGTTTCCATTCTTTTTTCGACCGGGTCCTTAAACATCTGGATATTCTCAACCGGACAGGTCAGATTTATTGACACAGGAGATGGCTGCGTCCACCGTAGGGAGCGCCCATTTCTTTGCAAATTTCTCCTCCATAGGATAAAGTGCAGAAAACCTTTTAGGAGGGATGAAAATCCTATCGGAACGAGACCAATCTTGAAAAATCACGCTCTCAAGGAGGGGGTGAAGCGGAAAAACCGCACTACATAGCGGTGCCCTTAAGGAACCGAATGAGGATACCGCAGGGGCTTGTTGCTCTGACACTGGAAGTTTAAACGCAGTGCGAACCATGTCTGTCAGGACTGAATCCACAAGCTTTCTGCTTGTGACGCTGAAAATGGTTCCTCAATAGTGGATTCTTCAAAGTCCGAAGCATCAGGGTTTAGGTCTGACTGATCCCCCTGTAGGTCCAACTCCTCCGGGGAGAGGGCCTCCACATCCGAGGATACCAATTTAGGCGACGGGGATCTAGCCCGCTTGTTTTTTAGGCAAGGAGGTAGCATTCAAAGTTGTCAATCTTTTTTCTAGCCCACTTAGGGTGGCTGGTAGCATTTCTTCCGTAACATAAACAGGAATGGGTTGGTCAGGGGCCGCCCCTGCCCCAGGCAACCCTAATGGCTTGTTTCCCAAGACAACGTCCGGTGGTCTATCAGGTGAGGATGGGAGAGCAGAAGTTTGGCCCAAATCCTCCGACCCCAACGGGGAACCCCTTTGTTTTTTGGAACCTTTAGCAGCCTTAGCTGTCCCTGATCCCTTAGGAGCCATTGCACAACCTTGAGACACTCCTGTAGCCAACACCTTACTGTTGCAGCAAGAAGTGAAAAAAACAATCTATAAGTATAGATGTATAACTATAGGCTATGGATAGAGATTCAGCAAAAACATCCACATCCCACAGAAGGAGGAAATACAGAAGGCCCTGTGAGTATTGCTACCAATCACTGTCAGTTAGCTCTGAGCCCAAGGTTGCACCAGCTCAGCTACTGCCGAGATCTAGGCTGAGTCCCTTTTTTTTTTTTTCGGTCAGTGTGGAGCAAGCTCCAGATCTGAAGATCTCACAAACCGCCACTAGGTGTCACTGTTCGTCCGCCGGCTTCAGCTGCGCTCTGTGTCTCCCCATCCACTCGCTCTGCTGCAGAGTTTTAAATGCACAGCCTAAGCTGTGATGTCAGACACCAGCGGATCGCCCCCCCCCCACATGCACGCCGCCGCTCTATAAACCGGCGTGCGCGCGCCTCCCCCCCTACACCGATTCCAGCATCCCAGGTCCCAAGGACTCAGAGGGATGGCTCGACGTGACCATTCACCTAAGACACTGGGGAAAAACTGAGGCACTCCCAGTGGGAGGGGGTTATATAGGGAGGAAACTTCCTTTGAGATTAATTACACCAGTGTCCATCACCTGAAGGTACTCTATAACCCATATGTAATGGCTATGCTCTCTGTGTCCTGTGATGTACGATAAAGAAATAAAGGTTTTCTTTTATTACAAAGCCAAGAACAATGTTAACCAGTACTTGATACATTTGGCATTTTCACTAGATGAAAAGGCTTCTTTTTTTTTTTTTAAACATATAAAAATGTTCATTGTGCCTCAGCACAATAAGTACCCTGAAAAATGTGTAGCTTGTCTAAAATTCCTCCTAAAAAAAACAAAAAAACTGTGTACATCCTGTTATGTGAGGGTGCCTAGGCATTACTATAACCTCATAGCTATACAACTGCAGTGTGAGATCTACGGCACTGCTACATCTGACTCCTAATGTCGCCAAAATTTGAATAGGATACCGTTCTCTTACTAGAGGCTTAGACATAAGGAAACAAAGCTCTGTTCCCAATGAGATGGCCAGGGGCTCACAGAAACAATTGTAGGGCAACGTATGGTATGTCAATGTGGAAAAGATCAGCTTTAGGGAGACCATAGGCAATACTGGTAACTAATAATGCTTTTTCCTTTCCCTGCTTTTTTTTTTACACAACTTCCAGAGTTGAGTTACTCTTGGGCCCAGGTTCACACTGGGTACATTTAGTTTGATGCGAGATGCGATTTCACATGTGAAATTGCATCTCAAATCGGAGGCATTTGCCGGCAATGACACCGTCCTAATCGGTGCGACGCCGCATCTGCGGCGCTGCACCGATTTCAAAAAGTAGTTCCTGTACTACTTTTTGCGATTTCAGGATGCGATTTACATTTACAAACCTGCACAGATGTCTCCCAAATCGGGACTGCCAGCGGGAGTGAAATCGTGCGAGTTCAGCTGAACTCCCACGATTTCACTCCCGCAGCCCAGTGTGAACCAGGGCTCAAAGTAAATGTAAAATCTCAGTACTTACCTGATCTGTGTAGTGGTTTTGCACAAAGCAGCCTGGACCCTAATCTTCGTGGGTCCCTGGCTGGAGCTCCTGGCCCCTCCCTCCTGTTGAGTGCCCCCAGGGCAAACAACTTGCTATGGGGGCACCCAAGCCGAGATGCAGCTCTGTGTATCCATTCAGACACAGAATTTGCAGCATTTGCCACTCGTTTTTTCACATGGCAAAATGTGTGTTTGCTTCGGTGTTTGGTGTGTTAACAATTGATGCCACTGAAAGCACAACTAGTAATTTTAGGTGTATAATGGTGGCCATACACTATACAATGTGATTGTACAATCTCATTTAGATCTGCCATCAGTCATGTACTGCAAGGGCCTGCCTGATTGGATATAGAGTGATTGGCTAGATAGGCGTTTCCTCCTATTATATACATTTGGTAAATCTAAAAGGACAATGTACAAATCAGATTGTATAGTGTATGGCCACTTTTATACACCTAAAATTATAAGTTCTAAAGCTTCTTTAGGGCGATTGCTGCATGTAGGGCAGCACATTCAGGTGGCTGCCCTATGTGTTGTGAGTAAAAATGTCAAAAAATAAATAAAAATAAATGCATGTGGGAAGGCGAGTTCCTGCTATGCAGAGATGTGAACTGGGGCTTGGCAGCTGAGTGTTTCTGTCCACCACCTTTTATGTACTTGTATAAAGATGGGCATACACTATGCAATTAGGTTGTCTATTTAGTGAGAAGGGTGATCACTGATTGATTGCATTTTATTTAAAAAACATGCACCTGGGAGTGGGTGGGAGGATGATGCAGGGTGTGTGCTAATGTGGTGAGCTGGTCAAGTCCTTGTGTCATGACCTACCGTCTAGGATGCAAGACAGAAGCAATAGATACGTTTGGAATCATGGATGATGGACAGTAAGGTCCGTAGATTTTATGGAAAGCTTTGATTTGCAAAAAAAGTTTGCAAGTATGAATGCCATATCGGTGCATAGTGAAGCTGGAATTTAGTAAAAAAAAAAAAAAAGGGAACTTGGCCTTTAAATGTTTTTATTGCATGAAATAGAATGAAATTAGAGCCACATTCATAAAGAATGCCCATAACTTGCTTTAAAGCTTTGGTGCTAAACCTGTGGCCCTCCAGCTGTTGCAGAACTACACGTCCCATGAGGCATTGCAAGGCTGAGTTACAGGCATGACTTCCAGTGGCATGATGGGAATTGTAGTTTTGTAATAGCTGGACTGCGACAGGTTGAGCACCCATGCTGTAAAGATTCCAATCTGGCCAACAGCTTTTTTGTATGTAAAATCATGATCAGAAGAACAATCCATGTGACTAGGTTTTCTCAGCACAAGGCGTTTATGTGGTTCTGTACAGCAGATCAGAAAAGTATCAAGGGGTATCTAAAGGTGTTCCTTGGCAACATGCAACTAAAATTTATATGAGCTGCAGGACTGCACAGATTCCCACTGTTTAGTCTTTATTCTGAAATGGGTATTCTACAACCCTACTAACATATTGACCTGAACCTTATTTTTCTGAATAATTTTTACCTACAAAATGGTTTGCCAGATGTCACTTAAGATTGCAGATTGGCATCATTGCATCTATTTAATCGATAATTATAATAATCTTACATACATACATTTAAGCCCAAAAAAAATGCATTAATTTAAAAGGAATATAAAGAAAAAAAAAAAATCATAACTTTCCTTTGCATGCTATAAATCAATCTTGAATAGTCTGCGCTGTCCCATTGTCTAGTCCCCATGCACACAGGGCATTAGAAAAAACGAGCTACAAAGCCACTACCAACGCCAGGAAAAAGCAGCTGTAAAGGTGCTTTAAGTAGCTTTTTGCACTGGCGTTAATGTGCTTTAACTCGCGTTAGCTTTTAACAATTTTTCGCTGCTTCTATTCAAAATCAATGGTTCCCTATGAGAGCCATCTTAACTGATCAGACTTTCAGCCCATTGATTTGAATAGAAGTCGCATCATCATGATCCGACTTGTGGCATGTGACTTGTGCTCTGAGGATCTTAAAGGGCAACCCCACGCCTAAATGAAAAAAAAAAAAAAGTGCCTCCCCGCCCCAAAGCACATTGGTTGTGGGGGTCTGCGGGCAGGGGGCTTATTGAAATTGAAATCTGGGGCCCCCAGATCCATTATACATTGTACCCCTACAAAGGCAGTGCAGTGTAAATAAAAATAAGTCCTTTATTAAAAATCTTTCTCCGGTCTTCTCCATGATGATGTCACAAGGGGCAGACCACATAGTGATGTCACCAGATGGCCACACCCCATTGCTATACAAAAACCAGCAGAGAATGAAGATGGCACAATGACAGGAGACAGTGTTGGAGGAGGACCGGGTCCGTGGTGCAGAAAACCAGAGGGAGTGAAAGATTTTTAATAAAGGACTTGTCAAAACCATCTCTGGTTTTTATCCACACTACACTGCCTTTTTTGGGGTGAATGGGTAGGGGTACAATGTACCCCATACTCATTCATTCACATAGGGGGACCGGGACCTGGGGGTCTCCTTGTTAAAGGGGGCTTCTAGAGTCAGTGGTCATTTTGGCAGCAAATTTTCGATTTAGTTTTAGTCTTAGGACTAAAATGGCATTTTAGTTTTAGTCCCATTTTAGTCTTAGTCATATTTAGTCGACTAAATCTCCAGGACATTTTAGTTGGCTAAAATTCATTTTAATCATCTAAAATCAAATGGGTGTAGTTAAATTGTAATGCATTATTTAAGCATTTCTCTACAAATTTCCAAACTCATTATATACTGATGGAGTGAACATTTTAATATATTATCATTTATGTTATTGAGGTATGAACATGCACTACAGACCAGTGTTAATTTTGACATCAAATTTCAATTTAGTTTTAGTCTTTTGACTAAAATTTCATTTACGTTTTAGGGGGGGCCACACCGTTTTTCTTTTAATCTGAACAAAAAACGGCGTGGGGTTTCCCTTCAAGGTCCTCAGAGCACAAGTCGCATCACGATGATCTGACACTCAGGCAACTTCCATTCAAATCAATGGGCTGAAAGTATGATCAGTTAAGACAGCTCTCATAAGGGAAGCATATTAAGCCACGTTTAACAGCGTCAGACGTCTTTACAGCTGTAACGCTGGTCTTCAAAACCCTGAGTTTTTTAGTAGCTTGAAAACGCCTATGCAACTTATAGCTCCTAAAAGTCTGCATTTGCATGAGGCCATAGAATAACACAGAGAAGCATTTTTAAGCTGCCAAAATGCCCTGGTGCATGGGGACTTAGAACTCTAAAACGTACATGTTTGATACACTTGGGAATGAAGCAGAGACCTAGATTATAGGAGAAGACAAACCAGTAGGCTGTCACCAGTTTAATAACCCCTGATATTGCTATGAGTAGGTTGAAAGTAAAAAGGAGACACAATGGGGTTGCAAAGCAGCAGGCTATGAATAGTGGTTGGTGTTTGGGCTATAGAGTGTGAATTATAGAGTTGCTCAACATCTGTACTACATCTTTCAATAAATACTGTCTACATACACACACTCACCTTTGGCAAGCATTTCATGCTTTTCTTCTTCCTAAAAGGTTAAGAAAAGCATTTTAAAGTGGTTTTAAGTCAAGATAAATTGAACATCATTCTTATTTACCCTAAAACACATAGTTGCGCTCACAAATTTACAGAAATCCTTGGCTAAAGCTGTAAGTTGTGGACCATCAATCAGATTAAAAACCCTTAGTTCTTCAAGTACATCCGAGCCCCAATTTTGCCCCATTTTAAACAGAGCATGGAATATAGGAATGAAATCTTTCCAATGTAAGGGAATTCTCCTCTTAGTTGTCATGTGTGACCATTGAACGATTTCCCTTCTATTCCTGTTCTAGTGGCAACTCAAAATATTAGATTTGCCTTATTTAATTTTTTAGCGACAATGGTGATGAATGAATGAATGAATGAATGAAAAACTTATATAGCGCGGCACATGCGAACCAAATCGCCTCTGGGCGCTTGTTGTATCCGTCTCTCTTGACATCAAAAGAGCAGAGTTTTAATCTGTCTTCTGAAGGTCAGGTGGTTTTCCTCCAACCGAATGCAGGTTGGCAAAGCGTTCCAAAGTCTGGGACCTTGGACCGCAAACCTTCTTTCTCCTTTGGACTTGAGTCTGGCTTTGGGTACTTTGACCAAATGTTGGTCACTGGATCGCAGAATGCGATTGGAGTTGAGGGGTTCTATTTTATCGCAAAGATATTGCGGGGCTTTCCCATGGATGCATTTATGAGTCAGACAGAGAGCTTTAAAAGCAATTCTGTGATCAGGACAATTAGAGAAAAAGCTAATTTACCCAATGTGGATACAGACAGTAATCAACAGTGCTTGTAAGCCCTCACTACTCTACCCAAATCCCCAAAAAATAAAGTTTTCTCTTTAGTTATATTTTGTTATCCTGTGTTGCCCCTTTAGTGTCAATGATAGCTTTCAGTTTTTTATGATAGTTGAGAACAAGGTCCTTTATTTTGTCATGTAGTAAAGCTGTCCAAATTTTAAGGTTGTCTAGTGTGAAATGCATGTTTGACGTCTCACCAAAGTTGTTGTTGAGTAAGGATGAGCTCTGGCGTGTTCACACTGCCCAAGTATGGAGCCCACCAGGAAGTCGGCACTGTGCTGCGCTAATCACAGGCAGCGAGACATTTCCTGATCTCTGCAGCCATGCATCGGGACAATGTCGCAGTGCCTGTGATTAGCGCAGCGGAGTGCCGACTTCCTGGCGGGCTCTGCAGGTGGGCTGTGCGAACACACCGGAGCTCAGCCTTATATGTTGAGGTAAATAGATTGATAGCCACCGCAGAACATTTACTTGTTTCTAAAGCAGCCACTGAAGGGTCAACTGGGCTTTCTGTTACAGATTTTCATGTTGGAAAGTCTGAGCGTGCCCCATTTATCAAAAGCTGATAACAGCATATTATCAGAAAATATTGAAAGAAAAAACGCTGTGTTCTCTTGCCATCAATTAGGATTACATTTATTGTGTAGTAGTAGCTTACACACTCCAAAATAATCAGTAATCCATCTTGATGGTTCAAGGTAGGTATGGTGGGCTTCTCTCCACAGGCCTTATTAACCCCTCTCTGAACATAGTGTTTAGGTTGTGTTCAGTTTAGTCCCATCACATCAAATATTTTGTTCCAGAAGTTTTGAGGTTCTTCTGGGTGGTGTTTGGTAAATTATAAGTGGCCTGTTTTGTGGCATTGGTGCAGCAAAAATTACTATCATTTTACAAATTCTGCAAAGGGTATGTAAGCTTGTCCGACCAACTATTTACAGTGTATTCATAAAAGTATTCCGTCCCCCTTCCCTTTTTTAATTTTGTTATATTGCAGTCTGATGCTTCCGTTGTTTACATTTATTTTTCTCATTAATCTACACTCAGTACCCCATAATGACAAAGTAAAAAGGAAAAAAAGGATTTTAGAAAAGTCTGAATTTATTAAAGAGGAAAAAAACTGAAAAATATCAATATGTACCCAAGTATTCAGACCCTTTACTCAGTATTTTGTTGAAGCACCTTTGGCAGCGATTACAGCCTTGAGTCTTTTTGCGTATGATGCGACAAGCTTTGCACACACGAATTGGAGGATTTTCTGCCATTCTCCTTTGCAAGTCCTCTCAAGCTCAGTCAGGTTGGATCAGTGGATAGCCATTTTCAGGTCTCTGCAGAGATGTTCAATAGGGTTCAAGTCAGGGCTTTTGATTGGGCCACTCCTGTGTTGTCTTGGCTGTGTGCTTAGGATCGTTGTCATGTTAGACCATGGGTCTTCAAACTATGGCCCTCCAGGTGTTCAGGAACTACAATTCCCATCATGCCTAGTCATGTCTGTGAATGTCAGAGTTTTACAATGCCTCATGGGATGTGTAGTTCCACCACAGCTGGAGGGCCGTAGTTTGAGGATCACTGTGTTAGACGGTGAACCTTCGGCCCAATCTGAATGAATGAAGAACTTGTATAGCGCAGCACATGCGAAGTAAATCGCCTCTGGGCGCTTGTTGTTCCTGTCTCCTTTGAGATCAAAAGAGATGAGTCTTAATCTTTCTCCTGAAGACTAAGTAGTTCTCCTCCAGCCGAATGCTGGCTGGTAAGGTGTTCCATAGTCTGGGACCTTGGACAGCGAATCTCCTGTCTCCTTTGGACTTGTATCTGGCTTTCGGTATCTGTAGCTGATTTTGATTGGTGGATCGTAGAATACGATTGGGATTGTACATTTTTAATTTTTCGCATAGATAATGGGGAGCATTCCCATGGATACATCTATGCGTTAGACAGAGTGCTTTAAAGGTGATTCTGTCTTTGACTGGTAGCCAGTGAAGGGATCTCAACGAAGGTGAGATTGATTCCCAGGGTTTTTTCCCAGTCACAAGTCTGGCGGCCGTATTTTGAACGACTTGAAGACGAGCGATTTGGTACTTGGGGAGTCCGAGGTAAAGGGCATTTGCATAGTCCAGTCTGGAGTTTACAATCGCTCCTACCACGACCGCTATGTCTTTCTTGGGAATAAAAGGCGTGAGTCTGCGTAGTAGGCGCAGCAGATAGTGAGATCCGCTGACTACTGCCCCTATTTGTGCGTTCATTGTCATGTCGGAGTCAAAGACGACCCCAAGACTTTTGACTTTGGTGCTAGGGGTGATGACTTTGCCCAGAATGGGCGGGGGGATCCAGGTTGTTGTCGATTGATTCCTATGCTTGGCGTGAAACAGAAGAAGTTCTGTTTTCGCTCCGTTGAGTTTGAGATAACTCTTTGTCATCCAGTCCTCTATCAAAGAGAGACATGTCTCTAGGTTGAGGTGGTGATCCTTTTTATTGCAAATGTGGAAGTACAGTTGCGTGTCGTCTGCGTAAGAGGGATATAGCAGTTTTTGGCTGCTGATGATTTCAAAAAGAGGACGCAGATAGATGTTGAATAACATCGGCGACAGGGGAGATCCCTGAGGGACCCCGCACGATAATGTGCGTTGTTCCGAAGTGAATGGTCCTAGCTTCACTATTTGCGATCGGTTTTCCAAAAAAGAGGAGAACCAAGATAGATCGCTTTCTGCGACTTTGGCTATTTTAGCCAGCCGAGTCAATAACAGCTTATGATCAACTGTATCAAAGGCTGCGCTTAGGTCCAGCAGAACCTGAAGAGAAGATTCTCCTTCGTCTGCGGCCTCGAGAACGTCGTCCCATATCTTAAGCAATGCTGTTTCCGTCCCGTGTCCGGGACGGAATCCTGATTGCAATGGGTTGAGTAAGTTGTGGGTATCTAGATGCTGTTGCAGCTGCTGTACCACTGCTTTCTCCATTACCTTGGAGAGAACATTTAGGCCTGTTATGGGGCGCCAGTTGAGTGGATCCTTAGGATCCAGGCTGGCTTTCTTCAAAATGGGTTGAATGAAGCCCTCCTTCAGCTGGGAGGGCATTTTGCCCTCCCTGAAGGATTGGTTAATAAGCTGCGTGACAGGAGGTGCCAGGATGTCGGCGCATTCCTTCAGCAGTTTGGTGGGGATAATATCATTTGGCGCAGTGCTGTTGCGCAGAGTGCTGATGATATTTTTAGTGGTCTGAATGGAGATGGGTTCCAGCGTGAATTCACCAAACTGTGGTGAATTGCTGCCGGTGCTGTGTAAATGCCTACGGGGGGGGGGGGGGGGGGGCTGGGAGAGCAATTGTTTTGATGAATGCTTTGCCGGATTGCCATAATTTTGTTAATGAAGCAATCCGATAACTCATCGCAAAATTCTTGTGTGTCCAAGTTGGGGGCTTCAAGACATTCTGGATTCATGGTCTGAGTGACCAGCTTGAAGAGTTCGCGGGGGCGATTTAGGGCACCGTTGATAGCCTCAGAAAAATAGTTTTTCTTGGCTTTGAAGATTTGCTTGTAGTATTTTCTGGTTATTGCCTTGTAGATCGAGAGGTTCTCATCTGAAGAGTTTCTTTTCCAGGCTGCTTCTGCCCTTCTGCGCTCTTGCTTCAGGAACGCCAGCTGGTTGTTGAACCAGCCGGAGTTATTTTTCCTGATCTGGGTCTTTCGTTTCGGCGCTATCAAGTCAGCTGACTGCAATAGTGCTGTGTTTATGGCCTCCAGTGTTTCTGCCACTGTTTGGTGCGGCTGAATTGTGTTTATTTTTTTCCCTAACGTGGCTTTGAAGAGTTCCGAATGGAGCTTCTTCTGACATCTGGTCCAGTGTGTTGTCACTGGATTTGATGTTTTTGTTAAGGGGGGGAATTCGGAAATAATGAATTTAATTGCATGGTGATCTGTCCATGGCAATGGTTCATTTTCCAAGATTTTTATTTCCAGATCTTGTCTGAAAATAAGATCGAGCGTGTGACCTGAAGCATGTGTGGGCCCACATACTAGTTGCTGAAGCCCTAATCCTTCCAGGTGGTCGATGCAGGCGTCGGCAACGGGGTCTTGCGGGGAGTTGGCCCAGAGGTTGAAGTCCCCGAGCAGCAAAAGGTGTTTGCTATTCAGGGTATAGGAGGAGACAAAGTCTGTCAAAGATGGGAGCAGCTGCGACTTAGGGCCAGGTGGCCTATAGCAGAGTAGAATCCGGACGGTCTCCTGGTGGTTTACTTGCAGTTGAAGAGTAAGGGTTTCCATGAATGGAAGAGGGTTTTGGAGGCTTGGTTTTGTGATCGCAAGACGCGTCTTATGGATCACCGCCAGTCCTCCTCCTCTTTGCCCTATTCTGTTTTCCGTAATAATACGGTAGTTTTCTGGCACCAATTCTCCTAGAATGGTGTTACAGTCGGCTGTGAGCCAGCTCTCTGTAATGAAGAGGCAGTCTAGGTCGTGTTGTAGAATGAAATCATGGATTTCAAGTCGGTGTTTTACTGCCGATCTTGTGTTGATCAGAGCACATGAAATGCGCTTAGGTTGGGGTAAACGGCTAAAGTTTTTGACAGTCGATCGTCGATCGATCCTCAAAAGGTGCTCAATTCTTAGGGTCTTTTTGGTGATGGCTGGCAGTATTGCGGCGAAACGCCTCAAATTCCCAATGGTTTCTGCGGAGTACCGCAGATTAGCCATGGTCGCCATTCACCTGGGGGAAAAGTCGTTCCTTTTGGTGGCGATGAAGAGAGGATTCAGTGAATCCTCCCGGCTTGGTCCAGAGGAAGGCAAAAAACCCCTAACCATGCTATGCCAATTTGCAATTGGTAGGGGAAAAAATTCCTTCCTGATCCCTGAAAGGCGATCGGGCGAACCCCTGGATCAAGTACTATTAAGTTGTGAAAAGGGGGGTGGGGGGGGGGAGCTGACACTGCTGCTGGGTGTACCAAGATGGCCGCCGACCAGGAGCAGGGCATGGGACCCTGGCTGGTGTTTAGCCAGCTGGGTGGATTGGTGAGCCAGGGGGGGGCCTGCTTGTTGAGGCTAGGGGTGGTAGAGTACCTAGAGGGGCTGGGGGTGAGCTCCTGGGGGCTACTACAGGTGATTTGGCCGAGAATGCGGCGCGCCGCTAGGCCGCGGATGAAGCCGCGGCCTTTCCTAAGATGCGGCGGCCGCGAATCAGTCACGGCTGGCGCGGTTCAGGGGAAAAGACGGGGAATCGCGGGGATGCGCCGGGGGGAAGATTGCATTGGCAGGTGGGTGGTAATGTGGGGTAAGGAGAGGGAAGGAGACCCCAGCGTTCAGCCGATTCGGCGGCTTATCCTGATAAGGACGGCCGCCAATCGGTTCCAGGGGAGGTGATGAAAAGTAGGGCCTACCTGGGAGGATGTCTGGAGAGGAGAGAGTAGTGAAAAAATCCTGCCTGCCTAGCTGATACTGTCCCTGGGGAGAGCCGACTCGTTTGAGAGCGTCCTGCTCTCACTGGCCCTAAGGTGAGCAGACTAGGTGAGAGCGTCTGCTGCACACCTCACTGACACACCTACTGACTAGTTACTAGCTGATGTCTGAGGTGCTGAGCACTGTGGAATAGGTTTTCATTGAGGATATCTCTACTCCATTTGGGTTTCCCACAATTCTAACTAGTCTCCCAGTCCCTGTTGCTGAAGAACATACCCATAGCATGATTCCGCTGCCACCATGCTTCACTGTTGGGATGGTATTGGGTAGGTGATGACTGTGTCTGGTTTCCTCCAGCTTTAAAGTTTAGGAATTGAGGCCAAACTGTTTAATCTTGGTTTCATCGGGCCAGAGAAGTTTGTTCCTCACAGCCTGAAAGTCTGAGTGATTTTTTGCAAATCCAAAATGTGTTTTGCACTAAGGAGAGGCTTCCGTCTAGCTACTCTGCCTCAATTTCTCAGTTTGGCCGGGTGACAAGATCTTGGAAGAGTCCTAGTTGTGCCAATCTTCCATTTGATAATTGTCTCTGTGCTCTTGGGAAATTTCAGTGCATCAGATTGTTTTTGTAGCCTTCTTTAGATCTGTGCCTTGCAATAATCCTGTCTCTGAGCTCTACAGGCAGTGATACAGCATGAAGATACAGGGTGGGGAAGATACCCCAGAGGAGTTCAACAGGGGGGAGGGGCAGAAGCCGAACAGTCTTACCTATAATCATGAACTTTATTCTATATCAAAATTGGACAGCTACAGTAATGCGGACTGCGCAAGAGGTTAAAACATAGGACAACGTTGCCGTAAAAAGCACACACCCGGGTTCACATGCAGACCACAATCATGAATTATAATGAAGTGCAGGCAATACTGTAAATGGATATAGATAAGTGTGTGGGAGTTCAGTTCTAGTGAGATAGCATGAAATCTCAGTGTTAGCCTAGATATGGCTGTACAGATACACTGTTGATGTCTGTTCTAAAATGGATATCGGAGCTCCACCCCTCAAATTTACTTATACAGCATTGGTCAGTGTTGGGGGTCAGGTTGCAATCAGACAGAAGGAAACCTTAGTGTTGTTAGCCTAGTCTCTCCTCACCAATCAGTCTGAGATCCACAGGGAGTCATAAGCATGATAAGTAAATTTGAGGGGTGGATCGCGGATCAGAGGGGACAGGAAACTATTGCCGATGCTGGTGGCTCCGGTAAGCAGCAGAGAGCGCCAGAACACGGCAGGAGAGGGGGCCCTCTCCCGCAACCAATAAAAGTAACCTTGCGGCAAATCCATCGCAGAGACCACTTTTATCTGAAAGCCGACCGCCTGCTAAAGAAGTGGATACTGGGGTTATGGCAGCTAGCTGCTGCCATAACAACGATATTCCACTTCAAACAACCGACGTATAATGAGATGGCAATCGGTCAACAAGTGGTTAAAAGGCAGCAGTAAAATATGATTTACGCAAATAAATTAGCATGCTAGTATCTGCAGTATCTATAGTCTTAAGCTAATATCACACCCGAACGTTTTCAAAGTCACACAATTTTGGTGAGATTTATACTGTGTTTTTGCCGCGATTTTGTACAGGTCACCAATGTAAAAGGCAGAAAGACGTCCAAGCTCAAAAAAGAACACAAGCTTCTTTGGGGCAGATTAAAGTGGATGTAAACCCAATTCATGAAATTTGAGCTGGGCACATATATCTGCAGTATTTTATCTCTCTTCAAAGAGCCAAGTCCTGTAGCTCTCTTGAACCTCTGTTATCAGCCTGATAACTCCTGACAAATTCTCTCGACACATCAGATAAGGTTTCTAAAATAGATTAGCAGGGAGTTGGCCCTGTTACAAAACACCTCAGAGTCTCTGCCTAGTGTGTGCCTTTCCTCCAATTAGCATTTTTAGCCATCTTGGCTGTACGCCCAGACATCACACTCTGTGTTACACGGGAAGAGAAAATTTCCTAACACGATCTGAACATTCTAAACAGTATATGAATGTGAAAACAGTAGATATAGATGTAAAACCTAAGTAGGGAGATTTGTTTCATCCTTGTGTATCATCTGAGGCTGTTCACTTCACTGGGTGTATGGAGGGTTTACATCCACTTTAAAGTGGATGTAAACCCCAAATTTTTTTTTTTATGTCACAATGTAGAGTATAAGATTTCCTTTCATCTGTGCCCAGTCTTGTCACACAGAGTTAATCCAGCTCTGATCAATCCTCTTTTATTGTTCAGTGAAAATAAACAGACTTCTAGATAAAAACCTGTCTAAATAAAAAGTCAGTTTCTCTATCCTTGCTTTGAGTGACAGGTTATTTACATATCTAGCTTGGACATGTTTATCATATGTTATGTTTATCATAATATGAGGTGATCCAAAGTTCATTGTATATTACCAGGATGTGTTATGTGGGGGAGGGGTGGATTTCTCACTTTTTATACTGTGGATCACCTCATGATAAACATAACATAACATATGATAAACATGTCCAAGCTATATATCTAAATAACCTGTCACTCAAAGCAAGGAGACAGAAACTGACTTTTTATTTAGACAGGTTTTTATCTGGAAGTCTTAATTTTCACTGAACAATAAGAGGATTGATCAGAGCTGGATTAACTGTGTGGCAAGACTGGGCACAGGTGATAGGAAATCTTATACTCTACATTGGGACATAAAAAAAAAAAATATGTCACATGCTCAGATGTGAACAGGTACCGTTGAAATGAATGGGTTTTGCTTGTTGGGCATTTTACAAGCCTTTTATGAGCTGAAAGCGCTCAGGTGTGAATGCAGCCCAAGTTACAAACTTGCAATTGCCCATCTGTCCAGAAAAAGATAAAAGAAAAGAAACCAACCAGATTATTCACTTTGTTTTTGTTTTCCAGACCATCGTGTTCTTCCTGTGAATTTCTGACAAGGGGGCTAAGAGATTTAGGGTCATCTTCAAAGTCCTCACTGTAATTTCCTGTGAGGAAAGTGTTACATTAATACTGTGACATTAATAATTTCTAACTGCAACTTCTTTTTCTAAAGAGAGATTGCTACTGGGGAATATAATAGACTATTGCAAACTAAAATCTAGCAGTCTATATTTTCTAGCAGTTTATGTTTTCAATATCTAAATATCAATGTCTAAATCTGTGTTATTCCCCTTTCACACTGGGGCGGGAGCAGCACCGGCGGTAAAGCCCCCGCTATTTTTAGCGACGCTTTACCGCCAATTTTGCTGCGCTATTCGGCTGCTAGCGGGGTTGTTTTACCGCCGCTAGCAGCCAAGAAAGGGTTAAAACCGCCCGCAATGTGCCTCTGCAGAGGCGTATAGCCGCGATGTCCCATTGATTTCAATGAGCTGGAGCGTTATACACACCGCTCCAAAGATGCGGCTAGCAGGACTTTTATTACCGTCCTGCTAGTGTGCACCGCTCCTCAGGCTTTCACACTGGAGAGACAGCAGCGGCTGTTAAGGGTCGGTTTGCAGGTGCTTTTTTAGCGCAATAGCACCTGCAAACTGCTCCAGCGTGAAAGGGGTCTTAGTGAGCACTTCTCCTTTGCCGAGATAATCCATCCACCTCACAGGTGTGGCATGTCAAGATGCTGATTAGGCAGCATGATTATTGCACAGGTGTGCCTTAGTCAGTATCTTGTGTGACCACTATTTGCCTCATATAGTGCAGCACATCTCCTTTGCATAGAGTTGGTCAGGTTGTTGATTGTGGCCTATGGAATGTTGGTCCATTCCTCTTCAATGGCTGTGCGAAGTTGCTGGATATTGACAGGAACTGGAACACACTGTCGTAAATGCTAATCCAGAGCATCCCAAACATGCTCAATGGGTGGCATGTCCGGTAAGTATGCTGGTGATGCAAGAACAGATCTTTGCAACATGGGGCTGTGCATTATGCTGCAACATGAGGTGATGATTGTGGATGAATAACACAACAATGGGCCTCAGGATCTAGTCACATTATCTCTGTGCATTCAAAATGTCATCAATAAAATTGCACCGGTGTTCATTATCCATAGCATACGCCTGCCCGTACCATAACCCCACACCCACACAACACCATACATGCTGTCTGCCATCTGCCCTGTACAGTGAAAACCAGGATTCATACGTGAAGAGAACACCTCTCCAAAGTGCCAGATGCCACCAAATGTGAGCTCAAGTCGGTTACGATGACCAACTGCAGTCAGGTCGAGACCCCGATGAGGACGAGCATGCCAATGAGCTTCCCCGAGATGTTTGACAGTTTGTGCAGAAATTCTTTGGTTATGCAAACCGATTTTGGCAGCAGCTGTACGGTTGGCTGGTCTCAGACGATCTTAGAGGTGAAGATGCTGGCTGTGGAGGTCCTGGGCTAGTGTGGTTACACGTGGTCTGCGGTTGTGAGGTCGATTGGATGTACTGCCAAATTCTCTGAAATGCCTTTGGAGAAGGCTTACGCTAGAGAAATTACCATTCAATTCAAGGGCAACAGCTCTGGTGGACATTTGCATGCTCCCTCAAAGCTTGCGACATCTGTGGCATTGTTCTGTGTGATAAAACTGCACATTTTAGAGTAGCCTTTTATTGTGGCCATTCTAAGGCACACCTGTGCAATAATCATGCTGTCTAATTAGCATCTTGATATGCCACACCTGTGAGGTGGATGGATTATCTTGGCAAAGGAGAAGTGCTCACTAACACAGATTTAGACAGATATCTGAATATTTGAGAGGACTAGGCCTTTTGTATACAGTGGTTGACCGCGATATTGTGTCAATCTCGCTCCCTTCCTCGGCGAGATTGAGCACTTGCGAGCCCCATCGCGGGAGCCAGCGCCGAGCTGGCTTGCCGCGATGGAGACAAAGCCGTCATAGAAGCGACGGGGATCCGACGCAGATTCCCGCCAATTCTACACGTGAGCGGAGTTTGTTATGAATCCTGAGAAGGAAATCCCCGCCGGATTTTAAATAAAAATCCGGCATGGGTTTCCCCTCAGGAGCATAACGAGCGCCCCCCCCCCCCTCCTGAGCCGTACCGGGCAGCATGCCCTCAACATGGGGGGGGTCAGGTGCACTGCGGCCCCCCACCCCAGAGCACCCTGTCCCCATGTTGATGAGGACAGGGCCCCTTCCAGACAACCCTGGCCGTTGGTTGTCGGGGTATGCGGGCGGGAGGCTTATCGGAATCTGGAAGCCCCCTTTAATAAGGGGGCCCCCAGATACCGGCCCCCAACCCTAAGTGAATGAGTATGGGGTACATTGTACCCCTACCCATTCACCTGGAGGCAAAGTGTAAACACAAATAAACCACATAGGGTATTGAAATATTTTATTAGTTGGCCGCCGGGGGGGGGTGTGTATGATCGCTTTTATAAAAGCGCCCCCCTCCAGGGGGCTTCTGCGGGGGGGTGGGTTCCGCTGTTCTTCGCCGCTGTCTGGTTCTCTTCCGCCGCCGGGGGGGGGGGCGCTTTCATAAAAGCGCCCACCACCCGGCGGGCTTCCTTCGACATCTTCTTCTTCTCTTCTTCAGATGTTGACGCGACGCTTCCTTCCGCTGTTATGGCTGGCGCGCAGTGAGTTATATAGGCCTGTTGTGACGTCGCAGTCCCATCATGCTCCGGTAGGTACCACGTGGTACCTACCGGAGCATGATGGGACTGCGACGTCACAAGACAGGCCTATATAACTCGCTGCGAGCCGCGCGCCAGCCATAACAGCGGAAAGGAAGCGTCGCGTCAACATCTGGAGAAGAGAAGAAGAAGACGACGTCACAGAAGAGGGGACTCGCCGCCGCTAGTAATTGAGCTAACACACAAAGATAGCGGCGGCGAGTCCTGAAGAAGAAGAAGACCCCCGGAGAGCGGAGAAGACCCCCGGAGAGTGGGAGAAGACCCCGGAGAGTGTCGAAGGAAGCCCGCCGGGTGGTGGGCGCTTTTATCAAAGCGCCCCCCCCCCCCGGCGGCGGAAGAGAACCAGAAGGCCGCGAAGAACAGCGGCACCCACCCCCCCGCAGAAGCCCGCCGGAGGGGGGCGCTTTTATACACACCCCCCCCCCCCCGGGGCCCAACTAATAAAATATTTCAATACCCTGTGTGGTTTATTTGTGTTTACACTTTGCCTCCAGGTGAATGGGTAGGGGTACAATGTACCCCATACTCATTCACTTAGGGTGGGGGGCTGGTATTCCGATAAGCCTCCCGCCCGCATACCCTGACAACCAACGGCCAGGGTTGTCGGGAAGGGGCCCTGTCCTCATCAACATGGGGACAGGGTGCTCTGGGGTGGGGGGCCGCAGTGCGCTCCCCTGCCCCAGAGCACCTGACCCCCCCCATGTTGAGGGCATGCTGCCCGGTACGGCTCAGGAGGGAGGGGTGCTCGCTCGCCCCCACTCCCTTCCTGACCGGCCGGCGTGCTTTGGATACGGGTCTGGTATGAATTGTGGGGGGACCCCCACGACGTTTTTTCGGCGTAGGGTGGTCTCCTTACAACCCATACCAGACCTAAGGGCCCGTTATGCTCCTGAGGGGGGAACCCATGCCGGATTTTTATTTAAAATCCGGCGGGGACTTACTTCTCAGGATTCATAACAAACTGCGCCCACGTGTAGAATTGGCGGGAATCCGCGTCGGATCCCCATCGCTTCTATGACGCACTCGCTGGAATGTGCTTTTACTATTACAGCGAGTGCGAGATGTCGGCAGCCTGTCGCCGAGAATCAGCATGATGCTGTCGTGCTAAAAACACATTCTCGGCGGCAGGCACTGTACGTAGAAAAATGCGTTTAGCTCATGACAAATAGGGGCAAACACAAAAGCATTGCGTTTATAATTTTGCTCAGTGTAGTATTTAGTGTCAAGAATTAATTTATGTAATCCACCTGTGCTAGCCATTCTGTGCCAATAAACCCTTTTCTTTTCCGTACTTCTGTTTTTTGAACCTCTATTATGGTCCGTTCATGATCGGCAACCCTTATTGACCAACAGACATATTCAAGTGGAAAGAGGGAGTGGGTTAAAACTATACTATTAATGTATTTACTTATTCCGACAGTTACCTTCAAAACCTGTGACTAAATATTTTTGAATTATATGGCCAGACTGAATTTGTCAGGGGCTCAGTTTGAAGAGCCTATGCAAGAATCTTTACTTTTACCGAAATATATATATATATATATATATATATATATATATATATATATATATATATATATATATATAATTATATTACACACACACATACACCTTTCTTCATCTATTTACCAATACTATCAAAATGCAAGGTAACACACACACTCCACCAAAAATCTGTAAGAAATATTTATGCCATCATCCTCTCTTCTAGGACCTCTGGCTTAGTGTGTGTAGGTAATATTTTAGTCACAAAATGCCACTTCATTGTCAGTTACCTGACAGTTCTTTATTACCCTCATCCTCGATCTTGGGAGTTTCATTGTTACTGAAAAAGAAAAAAAATATTCAATATACCTATTTCTGAATTAAGAACTACAGAACTCAAATAAGGGGTATTAAATATTCCTAAAGAGTAACTCTTAAAGCTCAGCAACATCCAAACTTTTTTTTATTAAGGTTAGAATATATTTGAAAACGATATCCTCTGGATTTTTGTGACTCTACTGGTGCATAGTTTAATTAAAGAATCTTACAATTTTTCTTTATTCTAGAACATTATTTATTCACTCTAGTAGTAGGCTAGGTTTTCATCAATGCAACAGGCTGCTGCTTACCCCACGGCAGAAGCTGGGATTCCAATGAGTTTATTTTTCCTTATGGTACTTTATTATAAGAAACATATACAGTTTTACCTTGCATGATTGAAAATAAAAAAACATTGTGTTCTGCTCTGTCCACATGCTAGAGGAAGTAAACAATGGCCAAAAACAAAGGGAAAGGACAGAAACAAAATAATATATTTCATGTCGCAAACAGTAGAAGTATAAAAGCCAAAAACAAAGCCAAACCAGTAAAGTCCACACTAAAGAAACTCAACGTCTTCAACAATGACAAAGTGAGCAAAGTCAACAAAGCTTTCACAGAACTGCACAAAGATGTTGCCCAGGTGAAAAAGATGACCGCATCAAAAGCAAAGCCAGGGGAAGATTTCCAAGCCAACACCAGAAGCCCCAGCAGATGTTGACAATGCTGCAGATCTACTTTCACAGCTATAGCCCTATTTTATATTAAATCAGTTAAAACCTTAAAAAAAAAAAAAAACAACATTGTGTGAAAGGCTACACGAGCAATCGCTAGATTAAAGCAGAGTTCCACCCATCTTATATTCCCCCTCCCTACTGGTGCCACAATTAGCACCTTTTTTTGGGGGGGGGGGGGGCAGGATACCCCGGTTATCCTTTCCCACTTTTGGGAGTCCAGGCCGCAGCCCATGACTTCACAGCGGGGCTCGCTCCTCTTCCCCGGTTGTCGGGCCAGTAGGAGAGAGGAGCGGGCCTCGCAAATGCGTAGTAGGGTTCCTGGCGTGAAGCCGAAAGGCTACACTGCCAGGTTCCCTTACCCGCAATGGCGACGGCAGCACCTGACAGCGGATGGAAACCTCAGCTGCAGGTGCCGTCATTGCTGGACACCAGGACAGGCAAGTGTCCTATTAAGCCAGCAGCTGCAGTATGTAGCTGCTGGCTTTTAATTTTTTTTTTGGCGGAAGACCACTTTACTGTTCATCAGTATATTCTGGACTGAGGCAACATTAATCTACATTCAGTTTCTGTAATAGAAGTCCACAGCGGGGGGTTCCTAGTTCGGACCTTGCATTGTCACCGACAGAGCTGGTCTAACACTAATGATTAGGGACCACCAAGGAACTAATTGGTTTCCAATTATTTGCTTGCTATGACTGCCAATTATAGTGACCCCATGAGTTCGTTTACAATGCAAACCTTGCTTAGCTGTCAATACGCTTCTCGCAGAGAGGCACAGAGACAGCCTGTAAAAAAAATATATATATATATATATATATATATATATATATATATATATATATATATTGAACTGAGAACAGATAAAAAAATGAAACGCACACACACACACACACACACAGGCCCGGATTCACATACATTGGTGCAGATTTATGCCGCCGTAGCGTATCTTTACACTACACCGGCACTGCGCAGAGAGGCAAGCATGAAATTCACAAAGCCATACTCCCCATGTTGCACCAGCGTGGCGTATATATTTCGTCAGCGTAAGCCGGCGTAGTTGGAAGTGGGCGTTAGCCATGCTAATGAGGCGTGACCCCATGCAAATGATGGGCCGAGTGCCAGACAAGTACTTAAAATGAACGGCGCATGTGCCGTCCCGTGGACGTATCCCAGTGCGCATGCTCACAATCGGGACCTTACTATCTGCCACACGCAAGGGCTGTTACACTTCCCTCTATCACTTCCCTCTATCAACCTGGGATTCTACAGCCATCCACTGGGAGTTGTGATAGTTTCCTTCACGGGACATCTACATGCCGACGGACTGATGTTAACCCCTCCTCATCTGAATTCAGCAGTGCTATCGTTGTACACATTTTTATACCAGTATCATACTTAGCTACATGTTTTTATGACTGCTTTTGCTACCGTTTGGTATTACTCGCACCATTTTTACAGTTTATGTAGCTACATCGATTTTATCTCCAGTGCAATATTTATTTAGCGCCAACTGTCGCCCAGGGGTGTAATCACACCTCAGGGCTGCAGACCGGCCTACAGGATATTTCTGAAATAGCAGCAGCCTGCAATTTGACAAATTAGGATTGGGAGCAAAGTAACTCTCCCATTCACCCGCTAACTTTAGCGCAGCGCCTGTACTGAAAGTAAGGGGGCGCTACATATATACACACACACACATATTATATATATATATATATATATATATATATATATATATATATATATATATATATACACACACACACACACACACACACACACACACACACATACATACATACATACATACACACATATACACACACTATCGGCTAGATTCAGGTAGATCGGCACATTTTTATACCGGCGTAGCGCATCTCATTTGCCGACGTAACTCAGAGAGGCAACTACATTATTTACAAACGGCGTAACTTAATTTCGTCGGCGTAAGTGGGTGTGACCTTATGCAAATGATGGTCCGAACGTGGACTAGTGATTTGCGCCTGGCGTACCATGAACAGAGCATGCGCAGCAAGATCGTTCCCCTGTGTGCATGCTCACAACTACGCCGGCACTACTGCCTGTGAAACGCCGGCCAACCAGGTTACACCGAGCCTATAAATGTGCCCAGACATGCGCCCGTCCGGCGCAAAAGTACATCCTGCGTTTTTCCCCCCTCTTAAGCAAGGTACTTTTGTATAGCGATGGCGGGTGCTGGAAATACAGGCAAGGAGAGGAGGAAGAAAAAAACTTTACCAACGAGGAGAAGGCTATCATTGTTGCAGGGATAGCCAAATATGATAAGTACCTCCATGGTGCCCTAAGTTCAGAGACCAACAAGGCACAGAAGGAGATCTTGGGGGGGCTCAGCCTGCAGGTTAGTACCGTGAGTATTGCGAAGAGGACCCCCCATGATGTGCAAAAAAAATGAATGACCCGAGACGTCAGGTCAAAGAGAAGCAGGCCACTATAAGGAAGCATTCCACGGGCACGGGAGGAGGACCAGCCTGTACTGTGCAGTTGAGGGCTAAGGAGGAGGTGATCGCCCAACGCCTGCAGTGGGAGCAGGTGGAGGGCATGGAGGGATTCGACTCTGGTGACCAGTCCTTGAGGTCAGGTAAGTGTATTTTACCTCCTATCCGGTGTGTAGCATGTGAGGGGGTGGAAAGCAACATGTGACAAGTGTGTGGGTCCACCAACATGTGAATGTTTTGTGTCATCCACAGATGTGCTGGAGGGAGCTGGGCCGTCGGTGTCTGCTGGGCAACCCACACCATCCAGGGATGCGAGTACCCACACCTCACCTCTGGAGGAAGTAGGGGAGGAGCATGGGAACCTGGAGGAAGTGTTCTACCTTGTTGAGGAGGATCCCATCATCCCTGGTCCCTCCAAACCCTCCTCCCTCATCAGGGGACCACCCTCACCATCCTCCTCCATCAGAGGAAGCCCCTCAGCATCCTCCCAAGCCTCTCCTGCCCCTAGGAAGGCCACCCACAAAACCAGGGTTGTTCCTGATGCGATCCAAGAAAATTTGGCCAGGGATCAGGCCCGCCAGACCCGACATGTGGGTGCTATTGTCCGTCAAATGCGGCGTGTCGCAGACAGCCTGGCATCCGCAGCACAGATTCCCGACAGTCTGCAGGACATCAGTGGGAACACTGCTGTGATAGTGACCTGCGTTGGTGAGCTGCAGACCACGACATCACGCCTTGTGACAGAGGTGAAGAGGTTGACAGTGGCTGTAAAGGCCAATACGGCGGAGGGGAGGCAGAGGATGCGCCACCTGCAGCAAACCACCACCCGCCAGCTGCAGATGCAGGCTAAGACCAATGCGGTGCTCACCCGCATTGCCCTTGCATTGGAGGGCAGGCAGCCAGCACCTGGCAGACCTGAGGATGAGCCTGCTCCTGATGCCCCACCCCCCCACCTGAGGCTCCCCCCAGGCAACTGAGGAGCCGGGGCACCAGGCGTAGCCCACGCCAGGGCAGATGATGCATTTTTTTTCATTATGCTCTGGTGAAGAGCCTTTTATTTTTTTAAACTGCACACAGACAGTAGTGCAGGCTACAGTGTGACTGGTGTGTGAATGTGGGGGGTGGCACTCCTGCCAGTAAGGGGTGTCACCCTGGGTTGTCGGGGAGATGTGATCCCCATGACCGTGTGAATGTGGTATGAATGGACAGCAACATGATTGGTGCCTTGGCGCGGCGTTGCTGCTCCCAAGTCCCATGTGGTGGACTTGGGCTAAACCAATGTGATGTGGATGTCGTGTGTGTGTGTGAGCTAGGCACCACAGTGGTGTGCATGCGTGCATTGTCCTTGTGCCATGCTGAATGTGTGTGTTTAACGTGCAAAGATACGTTCCACGAGGCAACTCCTGACTGCTGTACCCCCAGACTTATCCAGGCATTGGAAACGGGACTTCAGGAGACCAACTGTGCGCTCCAGCACTGCACGGGTACTTATGTGTGCTTCATTGTATCTTCTCTCTCCTCTGGTTTGGGGGTCCCGGAATGGAGTCATGAGATGGGGTCCAAGTGCATATGCCATGTCACCTGGAAGAGAAAAGACAGGAGGATGTTAGCCATGCATGTGCCCCTCGTGATGTCTGCATAATGGGGTCGGCCAGTCATGCCTGACTCCCATGTCACTCACCCACCGGCCAGCTGTCCCTATACACGTTCTGTTCGAATTCTGTTGGGATGTTGCTTTGACCGTATATGTAGCCGTCGTGGCTGGACCCGGGGTGTTTGGCACGGACGTGTCATATGAGGCATTGGGCATCGGATATCACCTGTACGTTGATGGAATGCCAATGCTTCCGATTGCGGTATATGTGCTCCGTGTCACGGGGGGGGGGGGGCGTAGTGCCACATGTGTGCAATCAATGGCCCCCACGGTGCGTGGGAATCATGCAATTCTGTAGAAATCCTGCATTGCCTTCTGCCGTAGGTGCTCCTGGGTGGGTTTGATGATGTGGTGGAACATGCATCTGAGGATTGCGGGAACAACCTGGTGCACACACCTGCTCATGGTGGATTGTGACAGCCCAGCCACGACTCCACTTGTACGCTGAAAAGATCCACTGGCAAGGAAATGCAGTGTTGCCAGTACCTTGACCAGTGGCTGCACTGCTTGTGAGCGGTGTGTCTTGCTGGTGATGTCATCATGCAGGGCTATGGCTATTTCCAGGATGGCTTCACGGCCGAATCTGAAAATGCAAAATACCTCCGAATCACCCATGCCAAAGAAGTTCATGCGCGTGCGGTATATCCTCTCCCGTGCCCTCCTCCTCCTACGTGGCGGAGGACCCATTAGTAGTGCTAGGACCACGGCTGCCATGTGTTGTCCTGCAAGTGTGGTTGCTCAGCTCGTCCGTAGCGGTGCTGCTGAAGCTATTCTCAAGCTGACTTATGCAAGTCTGGTGCAAAGTTACCCCTGCTTTATGAGGGGTAACTTTAGGCCGGGCGTACAACTTACGCGCACCGCGTGTAGCCTGCGCCGGACGCACGTATGTTCGGGAATCCCCCTTATTTGCATAGTAAATCAATGGGTGCGCCAGATGCGTTCGGCGTAAATATGCGCCTACGATACGCCGGCGTAGAAAAGTTACGTTGGTCGGGAGAAGACCATTTTCGGGCTTATCTAGTTCTGTGGGTACGGCGCATAGATACAACGGCGCAAATTTAGACTTACGCGGCGCATCTCAAGATGTATACATAGATATATACACACACATAATATATATATATATATATATATATACACACACACACACCATTATATATAGTGTGTGTGTATATATACACACAAACACCCTCTCTATAATATGTTTTAAAAATCGGTTTTAAAAATGGTTTGCTTAGTTGGCAGCTTATTTATAATTGTAATAATAACAAAAAAATATATATAAGCAGGGAATATATGGAAAAAAAAAAAGAAGGATTTATATATCATAGCAATGACAATTTTATGCATCAATTTACATATTGTGCAATTACAGTGGAAATAAAAAAAAATCTAAACATCCCTATGTCCTTCAACATCCCTATTAATACTAATATTACTGCAACTTCCAAACTTCAGTCTAACCTCCTCCTTTCAGCTTAAGCAATGGATCCATGCTCCTACTCACTCTGAAGGCAATATCCTTGAACTCGTCTTTTCCCATCTATGCAGGAGATGCAACCTCTCCAACTAGCCTTACCCTCTCCCTTATCACAAATTTAATAATTTCACTCTCTCCCTCTCCTCTCCCTCCAAACACCTAATGGTTACCCGTAGAAACCTTCACCATCTCAACCCTTCTCTTCTATACTCTACGACTGACCACCTCTGACAAAAATCGCACCACTGTCCTGCACCGGCCTAGCCAATTCTGTCTACAACACTTCACTTCTAACCTTACTGGACACACTGGCCCCTCTCACTACACACAGAATCAGGCCCTATCCCCTTCAACCCTGGCAAACAGATATTAGAAGTCTGAAAAAACAGCCATGCTCTCGAGCGCCCGTGGCATAAGAAAAAGTCCCAGAATGATTTCAGCCAGTATAAATCCAAAAATACAACTCTAGCCTCCTCACTGCCAAGCAAACCTTTTCCCTCACTCTCATTAAAAACGTATCATCCTGTCCCTGTCAACTCTTCTCTACCTTCAATTCTCTACTTCATCCTCCACAGCCTCCACGCATTTATTCACTCGCTGCCCATGAGATTTCTGGTTGAAGTGACTGGCAGATTGATACAATTTGCGAGAAGATCTCTACTGTTCAGATATCCTTCATGATTTACACTTCATGCCCACAGGTACAATTATTACTTCCCTCTCTAAACCTCACCACTACAGACGAGGTTGCTAAATTACTTGCATCTTACCACCTGCCCTCTGGATCCTGTTCCCTCACAAATGCTACATTCACCCACTAGCTTGATTCTACACTCTCTAACCCACATCTTCAATCTCTCCCTCTCTTCTGGCATTTCCCCCAACTCTTAAACCACTTCAGCCCCAGACCATATTGCTGGTCAATGACCGGGCCACTTTTTGCGATTCGGCACTGCATCGCTTTAACTGACAATTGGCGATTAGTGCTATAAAAATGCATTGATTACTATAAAAATGCCACTGGCAGGGAAGGGGTTAACACCAGGGGGCAAGGAAGGGGTTAAATATGTTCCCTGGGTATGTTCTAACTGAAGGGGGGTGGGACTGCTAGGGGAAATGACTGATCGCTGTTCATACATTGTACCCCACCCCTGACAGGACCAGGAGCTGTGTGTTTACACACACAGCTCCCGGATCTCGCTCTGTAACGCGCAATCGCGTCGGAACCAAGGGCGCGCGCCCCTAGGCTTCACAGAAGAAGGTTCAAGTTTTGGAATGGCCCAGACCTGTGTCCGATTGAAAATCTGTGGTGTGATCTAAACAGGGCTGTGCACAGGAGATGCCCTCGCAATCTGACAGATTTGGCGTTTTCGCAAAAAAGAGTGGGCAAATATAAGTCAAGATGTGCAATGCTGATAGGCTCATACCCTTTATTCTGACTGATACCTTTTAACAATGAGATCTCCGATGCTTTGGAAGCATAAGTTTGAATGTGATCGCTTAATTCTGAACACAGCTACATCCCTAGTTATAAAAGTGTGCAAACGTATGACCGCACCCTGGTTAAAATGTCAGGTTTCTGCGATGTAAAAAAGTGACAAAGACAAATAATTTCAGAACTTTTTCCCACCTTTAATGTGACCTATAAACTGTACAACTCAGTTGAACAACAAACTCAAATCTTTTAGTATAAATAAAAAAAACTAAAAAAAAATATGGTTGCATAAGTGTGCACACCCTTAAACTAATACTTTGTTGAAGCACCTTTTTATTTTATTACAGCGCTCAGTCTTTTTGGGTATGAGCCTATCAGCATTGCACATCTTGACTTATATTTGCCCACTCTTTTTCGAAAACGCCAAATCTGTCAGATTGCGAGGGCATCTCCTGTGCACAGCCCTCTTTAGATCACACCACAGATTTTTAATCGGACACAGGTCTGGGCCATTCCAAAACTTGAACCTTCTTTGGTGAAGCCATTCCTTTGTTGATTTGGATGTATGCTTTGGGTTGTTGTCATGCTGAAAGATGAAGTTCCTCTTCATGTTCAGCCATCTAGCAGAAGTCTGAAGATTTTATGCCAATAGAGACTGGTATTTGGCCCCTGTTCCAGCTGAAGAAAATGCTTCACCGTGTGTGTGGTGTTCTTTTGGTGATGTGCAGTGTTTTTGCGCCAAACACATCTTTTGGAATTCTGGTCATAAAGTTTAATATTGGTTTCAACAGACCGGCTGGCAGGCTGAAGAAAATGCTTCACCGTGTGTATGGTGTTCTTTTGGTGATGTGCAGTGTTTTTGCGCCAAACACATCTTTTGGAATTATGGTCATAAAGTTTAATATTGGTTTCAACAGACCGTAACAGATTTTCCCACATGCTTTTGGGAGACTTCAAATCCATTTTTTCAAAATTTAGCCGGGCTTGGATATTTTTCTTTGCAAGAAAAGTCTTCTGTCTTGGCACTCTCCTGCATGGCCCAGACATATGAAGAATACAGGGGATTGTTGTCACTTGTACCACACAGCCAGTACTTACCAGATATTTCTGCAGCTCCTTTATTGTTGCTGTAGGCCTATTGGCAGCCTCCCTGACCAGTTTTCTTCTGGTCTTTTCATCAATTTCGGAAGGCTGTCCAGTTCTTAGTAATGTCACTGTTATGCCATATATTTTCTCCACTTGATGATGACTGTCTTCACTGTGTTCCATGGTATATCTAATGCCTTGTAAATGTATTTGTACCTTTATTCTGACCGATACCTTTTAACAATGAAATCTCTCTGATGCTTTGGAAGCATAAGTTTGAATGTGATAGCTTAATTCTGAACACAGCTACATCCCTAGTTATAAAAGTGTGCAAACGTATGCCCCCCCCCCCCCCCCTTAAGGATTTCTGTCTGTTTTCATTCAAATTGTTCAGTTTATAGGTTACATTAAACGGTGGAAACGGTTCTGAAATTGTTTATCTTTTGTCTAATTTTTGTACATCACAGAAACCTGACATTTTATATACATTGTATATCAGTCCCTTTACCCAAGCACTTACAATCTATGGGCTCATTCACACGAGTGTACCATGTTTACACCAATTCTTTTTTTGCTTTTTTGTAAATGTAAACTATTGCTAGAGAAAGGCAGGCAGCATTTTCAGAAGAAGGAGAGGTTAACAAGGACAGATGTACAAATGCTTCTTCTGGGGTTTTGACAGGCTGTCTGCAACCTTTAAAAATGTAGGACAGGCTAAATTATATGCTGTGGCTGAACGCTGTACCAAGTGGTACTCACGTATAGGGCCCTATGCATTCAGGAACATATGCACAGAACACAGAATATTTGCATTCTGGGCATATGTCCCTAAATTAAAGTACCGCTTAGTATATGCTCCAGCCACAGCATATTTCAGCCTGTCATAGAATTTAATAGACTGTAGGCAGCGAGCTGGATGCTGCACCTGTGTCTCCTAGGCTAATCTTGTCACATACAAGATGGCTGTGCCCACCAGCAGCCTCAAGCTTGTTCAATATTATAATATATCAATAATTACAGAGATAAAATGCAGGAAACAAGGAAACTTGACATATAATCTAATGGGAAGATTGCTGGGGTATAGTATGGGGTCAGGAACTCCAAGTCAAAATGTCACATAAAATGTCTAGTTTGCAACTTGATAACTGTTGAGCAGAATACTATACCATATTAAGGCTGTAAGCTTTGTTGAATCTGTAGAGTCCAGCTCCTTATTTAATCTGGAATAATCAATAGTAGATGAAGCTCCATTCTCAAGCTTAGCAAAAAATCTCTCCTTTTCTTCTTGCTCTTCTAAAGTGTCCAATCCAACTCCATAAGTACTTTGATTAGGCCCATAGGCCATAACAGATTCTATAGAATAATACACATTTTAAAGTTATTTCCATCATCATGATATTTCAGTTTACACTATATTTGTTAAATACTTTTATAAAATGATCTTTTTCCCTGTTAACAATTCACAATATTCCACTGCCCTGTCCACTTTTTAAAATGTTGCTATGGAAAAGATTATATATATATATATATATATATATATATATATATATATATATATATATATATATATACACACACACACACACACACACACACACACATATACATATACACACACACACACATAACCTGACTAGGGATAGGTGGGCACAAGTTTGGGCCGAACTTTCGTTGTTCGATGAACACCCAAGTAAACAAGTTGTTTGACCATTTGCTCACCCCCCCCCCCACTGAACAGTGCATTGCAAGCTCCGATTGGCTGAAGCAGTGAAAGTTTCAGCCAATCAGGGCACAGAGCACTGTCAGAGTCATGACTGGACACAGTCATCATGACTTTATCAAATCATGGCTCATTCCTGCCCCACAGTATAAAAGTATTCTTTCAATGGAAGCCATTTTCAGTGCAATTTCAGCATGGAGAGAAATAGAACAGGGCTCTGTTCAGTGCTATTAGTTAGTGTGCCATTTTGCTTCACTTGTCAGTGTAGAATATTAGTTTAGTGTCAATCTAGGGATAGTGTGAGTGTAGTGAGGAGGAGCATCATACAGCTTAGCATAGTGTGCAGCTAGGAGTAGGTGGATGTGGTGCTCAGTTCTCAGGCAGGGCATAATTTTCTCCGTTTAGAGAGTTTGCCCATGCTATTCAGCCACAGCATGTAGAGGAGGTGGTGAACTGGCTTACTAAACCTTTCTCATCCTCTGTCACACAAGCAGAGACAAGTGTGCAGTCCCTTGCAGTTGCCAGAGTGGATAAACCTGCCTCCTTGTCCACATCTATCCCTGCCATAGCCCCAACATCAGCCATGGAGGAGTCAGCTAATTTTTTTTGACCACAGAGTCATCCACTTGATTGTTGAAGAAAAAAAAGAAGAAAGGAGGGAGGAGGCAACATTTTTCTGCCCCATCTGCTGCAGCGGAATTTATATATTATATACACACACACACACACACACACACACACACACACACAGTCCCTGCCACCCACATGCCCTAAATGCAAGCTTGTTGGCTCTACAACTTCTGCCTTTCAGTCTGGTGGATTCTGCTCCTATCAGTGAATTTGCACAATGTGCTGTACCACAATGGCAGGTTCCCAGTCGCTACCAATTTTCATGTAAGGCCGTTCCATCTCTCTACCATCAGGTGGAAGGCAATGTTCTGTCATCAAATCAAGTGGGGCTTCTGCGCTACTACTCAGGTCTATCTAGGGTCAGTAACAATATGCAGCAAGCACAGAAATGCATACACAGCACCTAGTGAAAATAATAGTGAATAAAGTGACAGCGCAAATTGTAGACTAAACATAACATAAATCAATACATGTGATAAAATTGTAAACTCAACAACCAAAATCAATACATGTGAAAATAGTGCAACAGTGCTGAATTAGAGTGCATATGAGGTCAAAGTCCAAACAGAGTGCAACAAATGTTCCAACAAGTGCAATGATTATCCGTAATGGTGAAGCAAAATAAAGGAGGATGCCCACTGATCCGAGAGTTGTGAAGAAAAACACCCACACACCGGGTCTGGTCTCCCAGAACTCTCACCTTAAGTAGGTAATATCAAAGCATCAACAGATCCTTTCACTGGCAATCTCCCGGGAGATCCTGGTCACCGCCACGGATCGGTGAAAAGTCAATGCCTGCGGTCTCAAAAGGACAGAGGGAAGGAGGAAGACAAAGAGGCCTCCAATCGTGTATTATCTTTGATACACCGTTTTATTAAAAGTAAAAACACACTTACAGTGGATGAATGAAAAACGAGCCTGTATTACAGCGGTACCGCAGCGCAGCACAGGGGGCACGTCACTCGATGCACGTCTTTTCCCTACGCGTTACGACACTGAGTCACGTGTCTTCATCTGGGGTGTTCTATTGGCCGTGTCAGAGTTCATTTTGTTTATGTCAACCGGAAGCTCCGCAGCCGCCATTTTTCCGTAGTCCACTATGGCTAGATGTGGGATGCGGAAGCTTTTGAAGCCCGTATGGACAAACTACTGGACAAATGCTCTTCTGCCAAGCATTGTACCATAAAAAACCGTGTGTGTGAATAAAATAAAATTAAATTAAAAATTATAAAAATATAAAATGGATATAAAATATAATATAACCGGGACCATCTCGTATCTTTAGACAGAATTTCCATACCAATATGGTTACTACGCCTTTACATATCGCCATCTAGCATCAATATATGGGATCTACATAAAATTATGGGTCGAATTGTAGATCTCTGTCAGCTTGTTTGGAGCAAAAACATACACTTGATATGGGTACGGTTCCCGTTGTGAATGCATAGGAATTTCTACAATTTTAAGTTGTATAGAATCCTAGCTACAATAGTGTGGAACTGATTGGTATGTATACATGGCACTCGGATGCACGATCGTCCCAAATAGGGATTGTTTTTGCTCCAAACAAGCTGACAGAGATCTACAATTCGACCCATAATTTTATGTAGATCCCATATATTGACGCTAGATGGCGATATGTAAAGGCGTAGTAACCATATTGGTATGGAAATTCTGTCTAAAGATACGAGATGGTCCCGGTTATATTATATTTTATATCCATTTTATATTTTTATAATTTTTAATTTAATTAAATTTTATTCACACACACGGTTTTTTATGGTACAATGCTTGGCAGAAGAGCATTTGTCCAGTAGTTTGTCCATACGGGCTTCAAAAGCTTCCGCATCCCACATCTAGCCATAGTGGACTACGGAAAAATGGCGGCTGCGGAGCTTCCGGTTGACATAAACAAAATGAACTCTGACACGGCCAATAGAACACCCCAGATGAAGACACGTGACTCAGTGTCGTAACGCGTAGGGAAAAGACGTGCATCGAGTGACGTGCCCCCTGTGCTGCGCTGCGGTACCGCTGTAATACAGGCTCGTTTTTCATTCATCCACTGTAAGTGTGTTTTTACTTTTAATAAAACGGTGTATCAAAGATAATACACGATTGGAGGCCTCTTTGTCTTCCTCCTTCCCTCTGTCCTTTTGAGACCGCAGGCATTGACTTTTCACCGATCCGTGGCGGTGACCAGGATCTCCCGGGAGATTGCCAGTGAAAGGATCTGTTGATGCTTTGATATTACCTACTTAAGGTGAGAGTTCTGGGAGACCAGACCCGGTGTGTGGGTGTTTTTCTTCACAACTCTCGGATCAGTGGGCATCCTCCTTTATTTTGCTTCACCATTACGGATAATCATTGCACTTGTTGGAACATTTGTTGCACTCGGTTTGGACTTTGACCTCATATGCACTCTAATTCAGCACTGTTGCACTATTTTCACATGTATTGATTTTGGTTGTTGAGTTTACAATTTTATCACATGTATTGATTTATGTTATGTTTAGTCTACAATTTGCGCTGTCACTTTATTCACTATAATGTTCTGTCATCGTTGGGCAAGGCAGTCAGCCATAAAATCCACCTTACTGCCGACACGTGGTCCAGCAATCATGGGCAGGGAATATATTTTGTTCACAGCACACTGGGTAACGCTGCTTGCAACTCAAAAGGATGCAGGACAGAGCTCCGTGCTGCAGCTTGCTGTGCCCCCACGTCACCATACAGCTAGTGGCGATGATGCCAGACCTGTGAGCTCTAACCCCCCTCCTTCTCTGCCACCTCCATGACCTCCTCTGCAGAATTGTCTATGAACATCAGGTACCTCCTAAGGAGTTCAAAGGGCTATTTCCCAGAGGCTAAAAGGTGCCATGCAGTGCTTCAGCTGGTGTGTTTAGGGAACAGGAACCACACGGAGCAGAGATTCTTGCAGCTCTGCGCGGACAGGCCCAGAGGTGGTTCACATCATGCAAGCTGGAGCCAGGAATAGTGGTATGCGATAATGTCTCAAACCTCCTGTCCGCCCTTAGACAGGGAAAGTACACCTGGCACATATCCTCAATTTGATGGTGCAGCGTTTCCTAAATACGTACCCAGGGTTGCAAGATGTGCTAAAGCTGGATCTCAGCGGGAAATCCATCTGCCCGTAAGCTGCCAAATTTGTGACATGCCCACCAGGCGGAACTCGACTTTGTCAATGCTGCAGTGGCTATACAGATTACCTCTGGGCCAAAACAGAGATGGAGAATTTTCCAGCTGACGATCCACTGACTTACTGGGTCATGAGAATAGACCACTGGCCAGAACTTGCCCAGTATGCTATTGAGTTGTTGGGCGGTCCTGCATACAGCGTGCTTTCAGATGGAGCATTCAGTGCTGCAGAAGGTTTTGTTACTGGTCATAGAACGCATCTGTCCACAGACTCTGTGGACCCTTTACATTTTTGAAAATGAATCAGTCCTGGATTACCAGCTATGAAGCCTCTGATGCCAAGGTCTCTGATTAAAGTATTTTTGAGATGTGGAATCTATGCAGGACTTCAAGGCTGCCTAGCATACCCTGGCAGAATTTATGATTTCTTGACCTTTTTTCAGAATAGGAATGATAAATACAAAAACTCTCTTTCCCTCATGGTTAGAGTTTGGCTGAAACCATTTATTATCAATCAACCGTGTTTACTCTTTTTAAATCATAATCACAACCGTACTATCTCTCCTCTCTCTTTGTGTATATATATTATATATATATATATATATATATATATAATATATATATATATATATATATATATATATATATATATATATATATATATATATATATATATATATATATATATATATACATACATACATACATACACACACACACACACACACACACACACACACACACACACACACACATAATATAGGCGGCTATGTGTATATATACACACACACACACACACACACACACACATACACATTATATATATATATATATATACACACACACACACACACGCACAGTTACATAGTTGGTGAGGTTGAAAAAAAGAAAAAAAAGAAAGACAAATCCAATCTGTGTGTATGTGCTTTTATGTCAGTATTACACTGTATAACCATGTATGTTAAGGTCGATAAGGTGCCCAATAGTTTTTTTAAATGATCTATGCTCCCTGCTAAAACTACCGCTTGTGGAAGAGACTTCCACATCCTTACCGCTCTTGCAGTAAATAACCCTGTATGCAGTTTAACCACTGGGCACCTTCCTAACCAGACAACGTTTTCAGATTTCAGCACTCTGACATTTTGAATGACAATTAGTCATGCAACACTGCCCATATTACATGTTTGTCCTTTTTTTTTTTCAAACAAATAGAGCTTTCTTTTGGTGGTATTTAATCACCACTGTTTTTTTTGCACTATAAATTAAAAATGACCAAAAATTAGAAAAAACAAAATGGTCTTCGTGAAAGTTAGAGAGTCTACAAGCTTTGGTATCAAACACTGAACACTGATCAGACCTGATGTACCGACGGCCTATCTTATTTCTTGAAACACCAAACAAATCAGGACAGTACAAATACCCCCCAAATGACCCCTTTTTTGGAAAAGTAGACATTCCAATGTATTTAGTAGGAGGCATGGTGAGTCTTTGCAAAATCAAGATTTATTTTTTCTTCACAAAATTGTAATATTAACCACATGCCATATACATGTGGTTAATATGGGAGCTCGGTTTGCTCCCAGTGTGGCCAATATATTTATGGCCCACTGGGAGGAGGAAGCCATTTTTGCCCACAGCCTCCCCGAATTGGTCTGTTATCGCAGATTCATTGATGATCTTATTCTGATCTGGGAAGGTGAAAGATCATCTCTGTTATCATTTATTGATTCACTAAACAATAATACCAAAAATATCTCTCTCACTTGGAATATTAGTAATGATCAAGTGGTGTTTTTGGATTTAGTGATCAATAAGTCAGATGATCATTTCAAACTGATCAACCACTTCAAACCTACCGACCACAATTCCTATATACCTCTGGGGAGTTGCCACCATCGATCGTGGTTGTGCAATATCCCCAGGGGTCAATTTATTAGGTTGCGTCGGAATTGCACCGAAGTTGGCGATTTCATCAGCCAGTCTAGAGTGCTGTTATCTAGGTTTGAAGAAAAAGGTTACGCCAAAAGTGATCTTGAAGGTGAGATCACTAAAGTTAATATGATGGAGAGAAATATATTGGTTGCTGACCATGTCAGTAAACCTAACCCAGATGTTAATAATTTTAGGATGATTCTTGATTATAACGTTCAATTCAAGGCATTTGAGAGAATCATCAATAAGAATTGGTCTATCTTGAAAAATGACAGAGTGTTATGACCCGTTTTGCCTGCACATCTGCAGTTTATATACAAAAAAGCACCCTCGCTGAGGGATCGTCTAGCACCAAGTGTCCTGAATCCACCGATCCTTAGGGAAAATAAGTTGTTCATGTTTCTGGGAGGCTTTTATGCTTGTGGTCGGTGTGTTTCTTGTAAACACTCCAAAACAAATGTTAAGAAACGGAAAAAGTTTTTATCATTTGCTACAAGTAGAGAATGAGATTAAGCAGCTCATTACATGCGATACGGTTGGTGTTGTATATATGTTGCAATGCGGTTGTGGGTTGCAATATGTAGGAAGGCCATCTAGATCTATGCATACGAGAGTTGATGAGCATGTCAGAAATATTAAGAAAGGTTTTATTAACCACAATGTATCTAGACATTTTAAACTAGTTCATCAAAAAAATCCCAAGAGCTTACAATTTTGGGGGGATTGAAAGGGTTATCAACCACTGGAGGGGGGGGTAATCTTATTCGTCAGCTGAGTAAACGTGAATCCTATTGGATACATGAAATGGAGGTGCTTGCTCCTGGGGGATTGAATATTGATTTCTAAATCAATTGTTTTATCACTGATTGTTAATCGTTTTATTCTTTTGCAATGATGGCCGCGGTTGACGTTGCAATTTTTTTCGTTACCGAAATAGATTTTATATTAATTTTTGGTTTTTATTAACATATTTTTTAAGTGATTAAATATTATCTATTTTTATAGCTAATTAGCATATGGGTTTTATTACACTTTAAAAAAATTAATATTCGAATCTGTGTGTTTTTTTGCTTATCTTCTTTGCAATAATATACATTGCAAGATGATGAGTCCTATGCACGAGTGTCTTTTTGCATGGTGTGGGCTGGACACTGCTATGCAAATTAGCCTTCTGCCACTCGGTGTATTTTGACTCTCCATAAGTAAGACGCTGGGTTCCTAAGGCAACTTACACACATAATTCGCAGGTGATCTCCACGTCTCCTTCACCGCTGAAGAAGTCCCCGTCCATAGAGGATGTAACGCGTACGGAAGGAGCATCGTGACGTCACCCGCGGCTATCACTTTGCTCAATATACACTCTGTATACATCGGCACCGACCGTGTTGCCTTCATTGTGAGTGTTTTTTTATCTTTTATTACGATTAAATCGTTTATCCAAATGGAGAGCACTATGTTTTGTTTATTACATGACCTGGGATGACCTATCGGTTTCTCTGTGACATCTCTACCACTGCTGGATTTGCCGATATTTACACATAAAGCGGATTTGACCCTCCATAATCAAAGGGTCCAGGTGGTGAGGTGAGAGGCCATTTCATGTGGTGGTGGATGTGTGTCTAGCACGTGTGAAGTTATCTACAGTCATCTGTCTGTCTACATTGGCACTCACTGGAGGTGTACTGCGATTTTATGGACTTTCTATTCATCTTTTATTTTATTTGAGCGCTGCACCATCTGTATTTGTTTCTCCACAAGGATTTTGTGATTATTGACCCTGGTGTTCAACTGCTATACAGGGGTTCATTTGTCATTTTTGCGCCAATTTATTTTCTTTTTATTCTGTTTTCATTCCACATGCCGACCGCCGCATGCAGATATACGTCGTCAGAATTGCATGGGCAGGTAAAAAAGGACGTATATATACGTCCCCTTTAAGAAGCGGCATTGTGGACGCGCTAGCCCGCCGCAAGCTCAGTGACTCCGACCACAGGTCCCGTGGACTTGATTATGTCACAGTGAGGAAGAAGGGGGGAATGCTTATGTAAACAAGCATTTCCCCAGTCTTCCTAGTGACAGGCCAGTGAACACAGCTTTCGGTAATTGGAAGCGGTGATCACTGTCCTGCCACACACAGCACATCCCCCCTACACAGTTATAAGCACTCCCTAGGGCACACTTAACCCCTACAGTGCCACCTAAGGGTTAACCCCTTCACTGCCAGTGTTATTTTCACAGTAATCAGTGCATTTTTATAGCAACGATTACTGTAAAAATTACAATGGTCCCAAAAATGTGTCAAACGTGTCCGATGTGAGGGAGCTGTGGTGGCTCAACGTGATTGGCACTGCGCTGACAAGCCATTCACCTCTGCAGCCAAGGGTTCGGATCCCGGTCTCGGCTACATGTGAATTGAGTTTGGTGGTCTCAGCCCGGCTCCCGGTGGGTGTGCTATGCAAGGTACGCCTGTGCTTAGTACGCCCACCCCCCCCCCACAAAAAAAACCACCACACTTGCACGCACACTAAATTGGTTTAAAACACATGCACTTTGGCCATGCGGTCTCTTAAAAAATAAAGAGAGGCGAAGGACCTACGGGGCTGGCTGGGTGGGCTAGGCCCCCTCACTCCCTCATAGGGGGAGTCCCTCTGCCCCATTGGGGTCCCGTTGGGCCCCAGTTGGGCTCCCAAGAGGAGCAGGTAGGGCGGGGTGAGTGGGAGGCCCCCCTTCACACCCGCCATTGCCACCAGGGGCATGGAGAAGGATGGCGATTGCCTCCGGGGGGAGGGTCTGCCTACTCCCAACTCCTGCAGTCCGGCTCCTCTCTCTCGAGTTCACGCACAAAAATACACTTTAGAAAAAAAAGAAAGAAAAAAACGTGTCCGATGTGTCCGTCATAATGTCGTAGCCATGATAAAAAAAAACACAAAAAAAACAATTATCCCCTATTTTGTAGACGCTTTAACTTGTGCGCAAACCAATTGTGATTGTGATTTATTTTACCAAAAATATGTAGAAGAATATGTATAGGCCTAAAATGAGGAAAATTACTTATTTTTGGGGATATTTATTATAGCAAAAAAGTAAAAAATATTGCATTGTTTTTCAAAATGGTTGAACCATTTTTGTTTATAGTGTAGTGCAAAAAATAAAAGCTGCAGAGGTGATCGAATACCACCAAAAGAAAGCTCTATTTGTGGGGGGGGGACAATTTTGTTTGAGAGACACGTCGCACGACCACGCAATTGTCAGTTAAAGCGACGCAGTGCCGAATCGCAAAAAACACATTCTACTCACCCCCCCCCCCCAGTACGGCGATACCACATGTATGAGACTTTTATACAGCCTGGCCACAGAGCCCCACCTTGTAGGGAGCATCAACAGGCGTTTTAGGGACATAAAATATACAATACATTTCTTGGCTACCTCTTGCATCTTTGAAGGCCCTGGAGCACCAGGATAATAGAAATAACCAAAAAAATGACCCCATTTTGTAAAGAACACACCCCAACGTATAATCTATGAGGCATAATGAGTCTTTTTTAACATGTCATTTTTTTCCACAAGTTTTTGTAAAATGTGGAAAGAAAATGAAAACTTTTTTTTTTTACACAAGTTGTCCATTTATACAATTTCTTACACCCCAAAATAGAATCTCCTACTCCTCCTGAGTATAGCGATACCACATGTGTGAGATTTTTCCACAGCCTGGCCACATACAGAGGCCCAAGATGCAGGGAGCACCATTGGGTGTTCTAGGGGCATAGATTTTAAATCTAATTTGACTACCTATTACACTTTTGTGAGGCACTGTAGTGGCATGGATGAGCACGAATGAGGCAGAAATTAACCATGAATGGGGATGGCTGAGCCGTGGATGGGGATGAATGAGCCATGGATGGGGATGGATGAGGATGACTGAGCAGGAATGAGTATGGCTGGGGATGACGGAGCATGAATGAGTATGGCCGGGGATGACTGAGCATGAATCAGGATGGCCGAGCATGGCTGAGCATGAATCAAAATGGCAGAGTATGGATAGGGCTAGATAGGATGAGCATAGATGGATGAGTGCAGAAATTGTCACAAAGCAGCACTGTGGGCACTACAGATCCAGCCCGCAGCACTGCTGCAACCAATATCTCCCCCTCTCCTCTCACACTGTACCGATCACATGGTAAAACGGGCCCTTTACCGTGACGTGCCGTGTCCTCTGGACCCAGGGGGCGTGCAGGAGCAAGATTCTGGAAGGACGTCATAGTACGCACTCCGAGTTATCGAGCCGCAATGTGGCTGACATTTGGCTATGGCGCGGTTGTTAAGTGGTTAGGGTTAAACCGCTTCTGTTCTAATTTTAGTAAATGGCCGCATGTCTTTAATTTCCCTTTTGCGGAAACGTTTTAGCCCTATTTTGGGGTCACCAGTCAGGTATTTGTACATTGAAATCATATCGCCTCTCAAGTATCTCATCTCCAGAGAGAATAAGTTCAAAGCTTGTAATCCTTTCTCATAACCAATGTCCTCCATTCCCTTTATTAGCTTTGTTGCCCTTCTATGGACTCTCTCCAGTTCCAGCGCACCCTCCCTGAGAACTGGTGCCCGGAACTATTAGTTAAATACTGCATTAATATAAAAAACCTTCTGCCTTTAGAACCACTTTAAGGGCCAGATTCTCAGCGGCGATACGACGGAGTATCTCAGATACCCCGTCGTATCGCCGTTTTTTTTGCCTTGTATCTATGCGCGTGATGCTTAGCATTACTTTTGCATAGATACGCTGCAACATCCGACAAGTGTAAAACCATTACACTTGCGGATCGTAGGTGTAATGACAACTCCGGCCACTAGGTGGCCTTTACGTTGTTTTCTCATTTGCATATGAAAATGAGGCTAGTACGTCGAGTCCCGATCGCTTTTACGCCGCCCCGTCGTCGCGTACGTCGTTTTCGTCCGCTTAAGGTTACCCCAGCTTCTATGTGGAGTAACCTTACGAAGTTCCGTCGGATGCCGTCGGATGCCATGTAAAGTATGGCGTCGGGTCAGCGTCGGCTTTTTCCGTCGATTACGTCGTTTTACTAACTCGTTCGCGAATAGGGAGTTGCGTAAATGACGCTCACGACGTTTTCAATGACGCTTTCCGACGTGAGCTGGAGCATGCGCACTGGGCTTTTTCCCCGGCCGGCGCATGCGCAGTTCGTTCGACGCGGGGGCGCGCTTCATTTAAATACAAGCCGCCTCATTTGAATTACGCGGGCTTACGCTGGGCCATTTTCGCTACGCCAACGCAAACGACAGAGCAAATGCTTAGGGAATACGGCACTTGCTCTAGTACGATGCGGCGGCGTAGTGTAAATGGCTTGCGCTACGCCGGCAAATTTCTTAGAGAATCTGGCCCTAAGTGTCAAAATAAATATTTCTGCTTGTATATAAACTTAGATAGCAATGGGTAATGACTACAACTTTGATCAAGTTATTAAAGTGGAATTGCAATCTCCCACTTAAGGCTCTTTGCATTAGTAATTATATACAAAAACATATTACAGTTACCTATATTAGGGGGCCCCAGCAGGGCATGCCCTTGCCGCACGGCTGCTTCCTCCTGCAGTCCGGTCGGCTGTGCGGTACAGGAGATTCAGTGTCCTGTTCCCGTCCGGACTGACAGGAAGTGTCCCCCCCCACTTCTCAACTTGAAAACTTGTCACATTTGTTCTTCTATGCTTGGGGCCCCCAAATTCCTTCAAACGGCTCTGAGTGTCTGAACATACAAGTCAGAATCCATAGTGCTGTATAAAGAGCTGGAGGAATGATTGCTAAAACGTCGTGTTTTTGTGGCGATGGAATCCGTGATTACATTGATTATCTGAAAATTCTGAATATACAGTGCTCTGTGCAAAATAGAAAGTGGCGATTGTTAAATTTACAGGTGGTATCCCTATTATTTACAAAGATGGTGGTTATTTAAAGAGCAGATGAATCAGTGCTGTGGAGGGATAATCGCCAAAACTACCATTTTTCTGTGTATGTGAGAGTAAAGTACAAAATGCCGAACATTAACTGAATACCTGAAATGATTATAGTAAATTCTTTACATAATTTTCAAGGCCATTTAGAACAATTATTACAGTACTTTCAGGAAATTCATTGCGAATGTTGTTGGTATTTTTATTGTGTTAAAAAGTGGTTGTAAACCCTCACATATACCCAGTAAAGTGAAGTGAACAGCTTCAGATGATGTACAGAGATTAAAGGGTCACTAAAGGAAAACATTTTTTTTGCTAAAATGACTGTTTACAGGGTATAGAGACATAATAGTTTACTGATTCCTTTCAAAAACGATTAAAATCAATCATATAATGTGCCTCTAGTTTCACTTTCGTTTTTGCAGCTAGCTTAGTTTTTGCATGTACCTTATTTAATCGGTGTATACCACGCACTTTTTTCCCCTAAATAAGGGGGAAATCGTGGGTGCGCGATATACGCCGATACCCGCTTCCCGCGCTCAGTTTGAAGTGAGCCGCCGACATATACCGAGTGCAGTACACTCGGGTACATTCGGCTAGGCTCGGCTTTGCCCGTGCTCACGCATAAACGTCACAGAGCGTGAGCACGAGCGAAGCCGAGCCTAGCCGAATGTACCCGAGTGTACTGCACTCGGTATATGTCGGCGGAGGCGTTCAAACTGAGCGCGGGAAGCGGGGATTCGACTAGAGACATCGCTGGTGAAGCCGGGAGGACACCACTGGAGCAGAAGACGGATGCCGGACCGGACGATGGACGCCGCGCAAGACACCAAAACTGTAAGTACAAAATTTGATGGCTATCTTCACGTCTGTATTAAAGTTATGCTTACCGATACCTACATGTCAGTTCCTTTTTGACTTTCTTACATGGGACTGAGACATCCCACAACTGGTATGATTATATTAGAGGTCATGAGCGCTATTCCATTTGACCACTATGCCAAGTGTTTCTACAGCAGCCTGGGGCAGCCTTAAGTGTACCTACTCACACAACTATATGGATATGGTTTATGAACTTGGCAACTAAGTCTTTATTTATAATAAGCTGCAGCACTTTTTTCAGTTTAGCTGTAGTTAGTGAGTGCATACTTGCAAATGTTTTATCTGAGCTGCCTTTTTCTGTATCAGGATCATGGATCCTTTATGTGTATCAGAGAGTGATCTTCCGCTGTTGTTCCAAATTGCCTGTATGTTCACGCTAGCAAAATCTGATCCTAATTGCAATAACATTTTAGAGTTCTTTATAGTGGTTGTATAGAAGTATCCAGCACCGTTTATCTAACAAGCTTAAAGTGCTACTAAAAGCAGGTTTGTTATACTCACAGAGAATTAACCCCTTTGGTTCCACAGTATTATGCAATAAGGCTGTGTGATCCTGACTTTCTGATCCTCCTTTTCTTCCACTATCTCCTATTTTCTGATAATACAAAGGCTAGGGGACAAGCTGCACATGTTCAGTTTGGTGTGTATTGCTAGAGAGTTTTTCTTTTTTCTTGGGGCAGTGCATGTAATCAACACAGGGCCAATCAGCACTTCCCAGAAAGATAGTCAGGGGAGAATGAAAAACTTCTCCTTCAAGCTTTACTAGAAAATTATATAAGTCACAAGGCTACTATATACTGCCGATTAGAAAAAAAAAACATTTATTTCCATATTCTGTGTACTGTGGGAGACCAGGTAAAGTGAATGCAGGTTCTGAGTTTAGCAACAATTTAATTCTGTTTAGCCACTTTCCTCCCGCCATATAGCAGAAAGATGTTCGCAAAGTGGTTAAGTTATCCTGGCTGGATGTCATATGAAGTCCAGCCGGATAAGCCGCATGGACACGCAGTGTGGCGATCGTTGGTGTTGTGTGTCAGTCTGATCTAGGCTCTTTACCATGTGATCAGCTGTGTCCAATCACAGCGTAGACAGGAAGAGACGTTTATCGGCTTTTCCTCTACTCGCACTGACAGACGCAAGTAGAGGAGAGCCGGTCAGCTGCTTTCCTGATGGGGGGGGGGGGGGCACCAGGCTGATTGATTAGCAGTCCACCCATGACCACCAGGGTTGCCAATCAGAGCCCATCAGTAATGTCTGCCAGGGCCTCCTCATCAGAGCCACCTATCAGTGCCACCTATCAGTGTCCATTAGTATCTCCTATCAGTTCCCATCAGTGAAGAAGAAAACTTGCTTATTTACCCCCCCCAAAAAAATAAACAAAGAAACTTTTTTTCTAAAATGTTGTTTGTTTAGCAAAAAATAAAAACCCCAGTGGTGATCAAATACCACCAAAAGAAAGCTATATTTGGGGGAACAAAACATAAAAAATGTTGTTTGGGTTCAGTGTTGCATGACTGCACAATTGTCATCTAAAATGCAACAGTGCTAAAAGCTGAAAATTGGCCTGGGCAGGAAGGGGGGAAAGTGCTCTGTATTGAAATGGTTAAACACTAAGCTAAGATTAACTATGCAATGGAAAAGAACGATCATATACATTTTCAAAACAGACCAGATAATACATGTAATATTTATATACAATAACCAGACTCGGAAACCATATTTCCTTCCTATGGGATTATGTAACCTGAAGGAGCATACGTAAATACTGACAAAAACACACTAAGCTACTACCACCATGTCCTGGAGGCAGATAAGAAGAATCACAAAAAAGCATGCCCTAGGCTGTTAAAGTTTGCATATATGCCATTGGCTTGTCTGTTGTTCCTTTCTGCATTCAGAACTTGCTCACCACTGCATTCAATAGGATGACGCAAGTTGCTACAGTATTCAATTTTATAAAGCACTTACCATCAATATCCAAGCTGTCCTTCTCTATGGATGTAATCAACGGATCTTGTGTAGATAGCTGCATTTCTTCAATAGGATTCTCTTCTTCTACTTCTTCAATAGGCTGAGAAGTGCTTTGAGATTTTAGAAAGCTGCGACTTGTCTTGACCAGGTCTAACAAGAGATGAATTACTTGTGTTATTATCATTTCTGTTTCCAGCACAGTTATTTGCATTATGTACAAGATTCTACAAATGTTATTGTTTTTGTATAAAGATAAACATGGACAATAATTTATAAAGGTAAAAAGGGGTGAGGGCTCGCATTTAAAAGAGCACTTATGGGATGCAAGCATAATACTGAGGAACTGCATTTACCCCAATACAGAAAGAGCAACATACAAAAAAACAAAACAAGGGAGGGCTATTTAGTATAACGCAAACAAAAATAAACAAGCAGCAAAAATAATGTAAAACTAGGTTAACAACAGAATTCTTCAAATTCTTTAGTGTGGGTAAGGAATAAAACACAATATGTAGCCAAGGGGAAAAAAAAGGAGATGCATCACACAGAATCCAAAAGAAGAAACAACAAGCTAGAGAGCTAAAGATCTAAACATTGCATTGATATAATTGAATTCACATAAAGCAGGCTTCTCCAAAGTCTGGCCCGCGGGCCAATTGAAGCCCTAGTTCGGGTTTTGAACATCTATCGAACACATGCATACCTTTTGTGGCCCCCCAACGAATCCTAGCGTGCCGGGGATCAAAAAAGACAGATAAATATGCTGGCTGCCTTGGAGAGGACGGGAAGAGTGTTATGCATACCGTTGAATTTCCTGTTCACACGGCGGACTCTGTAATAGGAAGTTCCATCTCGTATGCTGCCATTGGACAACTGTTCTGTCCATCATAGGAGGCATGACTTTGTATTAAAGAGGCCACCAAGGAAACAGATTCTTCTGCATGTAATCGGTTGGCGCTCTTCCTGCCCCCTCCCTGTCTCCTCCGAGGCTGCAGATGGCCATGGATCAGGCTGCAGTGGGGGGCTGCATTCATGGCACTTGTGAGGCTGCAGATGGGCACCGATTAGGCTGCATTGATGGGCACAGACCCTTTGTTTCACATGAAAGATTGTTGGGACTTCAAATGAAGCCCGTGTGAACACATGCCCCAATCTCTATTTTTATGCAATAGCAGAAGGGTTTGGGACTTTAAATGAGGTAGATGATCAAAATAAGTTAAAGTGCTGTTCCAGCCCTTTTAATGTTTATTAAAAGTCAGCAGCCACAAAAAGTGTAGCTGCTGGCTTTTAATAAACAGACACTTACCTTGTCCATGGTTCCAGCGACGCGCTGGCCAGGGCTCCGCTCCTCTCCCCCCCTCCCTGGCCGGCGTCTTCATTACAACTGTAGGGCCCGGCCGTGACAGCCTTCGGCTTCACGGCCGGGCACCCACTGCGCATGCGAGATCGGCACTGCGCATGCACGGACGGCGCTACGCCGTCCCATTGGACAGGCGATCGCCTGGGACCTAGACGTGTCCCAGGTAAACGCCTACAGGGAGGGGCTGAAGTTAGGCGATTAAGCTTAATCGCCTAACCAGCCCCTCAGCGGAAGGCGGAAGTGGGACAGGAAGTCCCACTCCTCCTGAAGCCCCCACTCCCCCGCCAAAAAAATTACATGCCAAATGTGGCATGTAAGGGGGTGAGGAGTGGGTTAAGCGGAAGTCCCATTTTTGGGTGGAACTCCGTTTTAATTTATTCAAATAAATACATTACAGAAAATGTAAAAAAGAGTAATAGAAGATTATATATATATATATATATATATATATATATATATATATATATATATATACAGTGCAGAAAATAAGTATTTGAACACCCTGCTATTTTGCAAGTTCTCCCACTTGGAAATCATGGAGGGGTCTGAAATTGTCATCGTAGGTGCATGTCCACTGTGAGAGACATAATCCAAAAAAAAAATTCCAGAAATCACAATTTATGATTTTTTAACTATTTATTTGTATGATACAGCTGCAAAGAAGTATTTGAACAACACAGCTAGAATTCTGACCCTCAAAGACCTGTTAGTCTGCCTTTAAAATGTCCACCTCCACTCCATTTATTATCCTAAATTAGATGCACCTGTTTGAGGTCATTAGCTGCATAAAGACACCTGTCCACCCCATACAATCAGTAAGAATCCAACTACTAACATGGCCAAGACCAAAGAGCTGTCCAAAGACACTAGAGACAAAATTGTACACCTCCACAAGGCTGGAAAGGGCTACGGGGAAATTGCCAAGCAGCTTGGTGAAAAAAGGTCCACTGTTGGAGCAATCATTAGAAAATGGAAGAAGCTAAACATGACTGTCAATCTCCCTCGGACTGGGGCTCCATGCAAAATCTCACCTCGTGGGGTCTCAATGATCCTAAGAAAGGTGAGAAATCAGCCCAGGACTACACGGGAGGAGCTGGTCAATGACCTGAAAAGAGCTGGGACCACCGTTTTCAAGGTTACTGTTGGTAATACACTAAGAAGTCATGGTTTAAATTCATGCATGGCACGGAAGGTTCCCCTGCTTAAACCAGCACATGTCAAGGCCCGTCTTAAGTTTGCCAATGACCATTTGGATGATCCAGAGGAGTCATGGGAGAAAGTCATGTGGTCAGATGAGACCAAAATAGAACTTTTTGGTCATAATTCCACTAACCGTGTTTGGAGGAAGAAGAATGATGAGTACCATCCCAAGAACACCATCCCTACTGTGAAGCATGGGGGTGGTAGCATCATGCTTTGGGGGTGTTTTTCTGCACATGGGACAGGGCGACTGCACTGTATTAAGGAGAGGATGACCGGGGCCTTGTATTGCAAGATTTTGGGCAACAACCTCCTTCCCTCAGTTAGAGCTTTGAGGATGGGTCGAGGCTGGGTCTTCCAACATGACAATGACCCGAAGCACACAGCCAGGATAACCAAGGAGTGGCTCTGTAAGAAGCATATCAAGGTTCTGGCGTGGCCTAGCCAGTCCCCAGACCTAAACCCAATAGAGAATCTTTGGAGGGAGCTCAAACTCCGTGTTTCTCAGCGACAGCCCAGAAACCTGACTGATCTAGAGAAGATCTGTGTGGAGGAGTGGGCCAAAATCCCTCCTCCAGTGTGTGCAAACCTGGTGAAAAACTACAAGAAACGTTTGACCTCTGTAATTGCAAACAAAGGCTACTGTACTAAATATTAACATTGATTTTCTCAGGTGTTCAAATACTTCTTTGCAGCTGTATCATACAAATAAATAGTTAAAAAAATCATACATTGTGATTTCTGGAATTTTTTTTTTGATTATGTCTCTCACAGTGGACATGCACCTACGATAACAATTTCAGACCCCTCCATGATTTCCAAGTGGGAGAACTTGCAAAATAGCAGGGTGTTCAAATACTTATTTTCTGCACTGTATATATATATATATATATATATATATATATATATATATATATATATATATATATATATATATATATATATATATATATATATATATATTAAACAATGGGTGATTGCGCAAAATATAAAAACAAATAATCAATCACATGAAAAAATAATGGATAAAGTGTAAGTATTCCAATACACAATAAAGTGAAAAGTGCCAAACTACAGTGCATCAGGGACAAAGTCCAAAAAGGTGCAAAACATCAAAAGGTGCAGCAGTAGTCCATAATGGTGAGAAGATGCTAAAAGGATGCCCACTGATCCGAGAGATGTGAAAAAACACCACACACAGGGTCTGGTCTCCCAGAACTCTCACCTCCAGCCGGTAAATACAGGCATTAATAGATGGTCCTCATATGTAAAGCCTCCCTGGGAGGTCCTGCTCACCACCACGGATCGGTGGGGAGATAAGTACCTGGGATCTCAATGGCAGCGGAAACAAAAGAGGGGGGAAGACAAAAGCCTCCAATCGTGTATTAACCTTGGTAAAAACGATTTTAATAGAAGAATTGCACTTACAGACAGGCGAATATGCAATGCGTATAGGACAGCGTCTTTCCCTTCCCTACGCGTTACAACACACAGTCACGTGTCTTCATCAGGGCCTCAGATGAAGACACGTGACTGTGTGTCGTAACGCGTAGGGAAGGGAAAGACGTGCATTGAGTGACATGCTACCAGCGCTACGGTCGCCGCTGTCCTATACGCATTGCATATTCGCCTGTCTGTAAGTGCAATTCTTCTATTAAAATCGTTTTTACCAAGGTTAATACACGATTGGAGGGCTTTTGTCTTCCCCCCTCTTTTGTTTCCGGTGCCATTAAGAAGGAAGAAACCATAATCCCGATTGGTGCTCAATCTGCAAAAATGTAATTTACACTTTAAGAACCCTATGTTTCCGATGTAAAATTACAACTGGAAGTACTTAAAACATGCTCACTATATCTGTTAACTTGTAAGCAAAAACACAAACTAGGTAACAGAAGAACAAGTTGACCAGCAAGATCTTTTCAAAAACGGGCTAAAGAATGATATACAGTGCCTTGCGAAAGTATTCAGCCCCCTTGAACTTTGCGACCTTTTGCCACATTTCAGGCTTCAAACATAAAGATATAAAACTGTAATTTTTTGTGAAGAATCAACAACACGTGGGACACAATCATGAAGTGGAACGAAATTTATTGGATATTTCAAACTTTAACAAATAAAAAACTGAAAAATTGGGCGTGCAAAATTATTCAGCCCCCTTAAAGGGGAGGTTCCCCTAAAAATAAACTTTTAACATTGCCTGTGTCTTCTTAATAATAATTAGAATCGGCTGGTACTTTTTTTTTTAAACCCCCGTACATACCATTTTCGGCATGTACTCTCACCGCCGCTTCCGGGTCTGGCGGCCGGGGATGGGAGGGCCTGCTTCATTGACAGGCATCTGGCAGCCGGGGACAGGCATCCGATCGACGCATACAGCGCGTCACGGGATGCCGAAAGAAGCCGAACGTTGGTGCGCATGCGCCGTATAGAGCCGCACCAACGTTCGGCTTCTTTCGGCATCTCGTGACGCGCTGTATGCGTCGATCGGATGCCTGTCCCCGGCTGCCAGACCCGGAAGCGGCGGTGAGAGTACATGCCGAAAATGGTATGTACGGGGGTTTAAAAAAAAAAGTACCAGCAGATTCTAATTATTATTAAGAAGACACAGGCAATGTTAAAAGTTTATTTTTAGGGGAACCTCCCCTTTAAGTGAATACTTTGTAGCGCTACCTTTTGCTGCGATTACAGCTGTAAGTCGCTTGGGGTATGTCTCTATCAGTTTTGAACATCGAGAGACTGACATTTTTGCCCATTTCTCCTTGCAAAACAGCTCAAGCTCAGTGAGGTTGGATGTAGAGTGTTTGTGAACAGCAGTTTTCAGTTCTTTCCACAGATTCTCGATTTGATTCAGGTCTGGACTTTAACTTGGCCATTCTAACACCTGGATATGTTTGTTTATTTGTGAACCATTCCATTGTAGATTTTGCTTTATGTTTTGGATCATTGTCTTGTTGAAAGACAAATCTCCGTCCCAGTCTCAGGTCTTTTGCAGACTCCATTAGGTTTTCTTCCAGAATGGTCCTGTATTTGGCTCCATCCATCTTCCCATCGATTTTAACCATCTTCCCTGTCCCTGCTGAAGAAAAGCAGGCCCAAACCATGATGCTACCACCACCATGTTTCACAGTGGGGATGGTGTGTTCAGGTTGATGAGCTGTGTTGCTTTTACGCCAAACATAAAGTTTTGCATTGTTGTCAAAAAGTTTGATTTTGGTTTCATCTGACCAGAGCACCTTCTTCCACATGTTTGGTGTGTCTCCCAGGTGGCTTGTGGCAAACTTTAAACACTTTTTATGGATATCTTTAAGAAATGTCTTTCTTCTTGCCACTCTTCCATAAAGGCCAGATTTGTGCAGTATATGACTGATTGTTGTCCTATGGACAGAGTCTTTCACCTCAGCTGTAGATCTCTGCAGTTCATTCATGAGTGATCATGGGCCTCTTGGCTGCATCTCTGATCAGTCTTGTATGAGCTGAAAGTTTAGAGGGACGGCCAGGTCTTCGTAGATTTGCAGTGGTCTGATACTCCTTCCATTTCAATATTATCACTTGCACAGTGCTTCTTGGGATGTATAAAGCTTGGGAAATCTTTTTGTATCCAAATCCAGCTTTAAACTTCTCCACAACAGTATCTCGGACCTGCCTGGTGTGTTCCTTGTTCTTCATGATGCTCTCTGCGCTTTAAACGGATCTCAGACTATCACAGTGCAGGTGCATTTATACAGAGACTTGATTACACACAGGTGGATTCTATTTATCATCATTAGTCATTTAGGTCAACATTGGATCATTCAGAGATCCTCACTGAACTTCTGGAGAGAGTTTGCTGCACTGAAAGTAAAGGGGCTGAATAATTTTGCACGCCCAATTTTTCAGTTTTTTATTTGTTAACAAAGTTTGAAATATCCAATAAAATTTTGTTCCACTTCATGATTGTGTCACACATACACACACACACACACACACACACACGAGTACGTTACTTCACGGTTATTTAAAAATTTAAAAAAAAATTCCTGAAAGTTCACTCAAAGTGAAGGTGTGTGTTATAATGTCCCGTGAAAGGAAAATAAAACAAATCCTGATATAAATAAGTAATAGTCAATCTGATGATTGGTGAATAACAAATAATGAATAACTTCTCCACTGTGTTGCTCCCACCACCGAAAGCAATGCAGGCTTACCAGAACCAGTTGACTTCAGATGGCTTACGCCACTGAAAGTCAAATTAGGCTTGTAGTGGCTGATATCACAATGGGCTCCTTGGCAAGGCAATACTTTGAATGGTCAGCAGAACCTCCGTGGGATGGATGGATGAAGCCCAGCTGGGAGTGCGATCCCCAAGTGGATATTCTCATAGAAAATGGTTTGTATAAGAGATAAGAGAAAAAAGTGGCCACATAGCATAATCCCGTTTAAGTAGAAAAATAAAATATTTATTTACAGCTATCAAACTTACATTTTAGCTGAATAAAAAATGCTTGTATACAAGTAGGGCGGCAGTGGAGGACTCCACTGCCGCCCTACTTGTATACAAGCATTTTTTATTCAGCTAAAATGTAAGTTTGATAGCTGTAAATAAATATTTTATTTTTCTACTTAAACGGGATTACGCTATGTGGCCACTTCTTTCTCTTATACAAACCATTTTCTATGAGAATATCCACTTGGGGATCGCACTCCCAGCTGGGCTTCATCCATCCATCCCACGGAGGTTCTGCTGACCATTCAAAGTATTGCCTTGCCAAGGAGCCCATTGTGATATCAGCCACTACAAGCCTAATTTGACTTTCAGTGGTGTAAGCCATCTGAAGTCAACTGGTTCTGGTAAGCCTGCATTGCTTTCGGTGGTGGGAACAACACAGTGGAGAAGTTATTCATTATTTGTTATTCACCAATCATCAGATTGACTATTACTTATTTATATCAGGATTTGTTTTATTTTCCTTTCACGGGACATTATTGCACTTGTCAGTCAGTGGCTAATAATTTACACATGTCTTTCTAAAGAAATGAACAATCACTGTTGTTTTTCAATGTATATATGTTTCTATATGTGATTAATTGTATCCAACAACGGGTGGCATCTCACTAATAGATTATTTTCACACTGTTCATCACACACGAGTTATACAGTGCTTGTCCATGGATTTTCCAGGGTCCTTTATTTGTTTTACTTTACACAAAATTTGTTTATTCTTTTTTTGTGCTTCTGACTGTCATCAACAGACAGTCACTTTAAAGCGCTACACATTTCCTACACATTTAATTCCTTTTGCTTCTCTCATATGAGCCGTGTTAGCAGCTAACATTTAACCAAAATTGGCAGCGCGGGGTAATCATCTTCCTTCAAGGTGTGTGTTATACGCTGATAAATACGGTATATCCAAAAAAAACAAAAAAAAAACACGCCCAAGCTCATCTCTACACCACACACAGCACCAAAGGCAAGATAATTCTTGTTGGGCAGTGTATTAGTGCTCAGACGAACACACTTAATGCCGCGTACACACAATCACTTTTTGTGATGAAAAAAAACAACGTTTTCAAAAACATAATTTAACCACTTGACCACTGGGCACTTAAACCCCCTTAATAACCAGACCAATTTTCAGCTTTCGGTGCTCTCACATTTTGAATGTCATACAACACTGTAGCCAAATGAAATTTTTGTATTTTTTTTCCCACAAATAGAGCTTTCTTTTGGTGGTATTTGATCACCTCTGGGGTTTTTATTTTTTTCGCTATTAATGAAAAAAGAACGAAAATTTTGTAAAAATATGAATTTTCCTTCATTTCTATCATAACATTTTGTAAAAAAAAGTAATTTTTCCTCATAAATTTGGCCTAAAATGTATACTGCTACATATTTTTGGTAAAAAATAAATAAAAAATAAATTGGTTATTATTTAGTCTGGGTGAAAGTTATGGGGTCTACAAGCTATGGTACCAATTTCTGAAAATTGATCAATTTGATCACACCTGAAGTACTGACAGCTTCTCTAATTTCTTGAGACCCTAACAAGCCAACACTGCAGTGGTGCAGGTGGAACTAGTGTGGCACTGGTGGGCACAGATGGCACTGGTGGGCACAGGCAGCACTGGTGGGGTGCAGGTGAGCACTGATTGGCACTGATGGGCACAGGTGGCACTGATGGGCACAGGTGGCACTGATGTTAGTGTTGTGGCACTGGGTGGAGCACAGGTGGCACTGGGTGGAGCACAGGTGGCACACAGATAGGGCACTAATCTCTCTCCTCTCCGCTGCAATGGTGAGAGGAGAGAGATGACCTACACTGCCCCGTGTGTTTACATTTGTGATCGCGCCGTCATTGGACGGCGCGGTCACGTGGTAAGGAGCCGCTGCCATTGGCTCCTTACGGGCGCGCGGATCTGACGCACGCCGGGTTTGTTTACACGCGTGATCGCGGCGTCATTCGACGGCGCGATCACGTGGTAAGGAGCCGCCGCCATTACCGATGCTGCGGGTCCCGTGGACCCGGTGAGCACCTGACTCTAATGGAGGACGTCCATGGACGTCCTGTTAGAGTACAGGAACCGCCTTATAGACGTATTTAGTCTATAAGGCGGTGATTAAGTGGTTAAAATGATCGTGTGTGGGCAAAACGTTGTTTTAGGTCTTCAGAAAACGACCAAAAAAAAAAAAAAAAACCATGCTTGAATTTTTTGTGTCGTTTTTTAAAAGGTCATTTTTTGTGTCATAAAAAGTGATCGTGTGTGGGCAAAACGACGTTGAAAACAATGTTGTTTTTAAACCCGCGCATGCTCGTTTTTTTTCATCACAAAAAGTGATCGTGTGTACGCGGCATTAGGCCGAATTGTAATGGTTCAATGCATGTCAGGCAAAACGGTAGGCCCTCATGCATGTTCATGTCATCAAATCTGGCACTCTTTAAAAAAAAAAAGTTTGGACACCCCTGAGTCATAAACAATTACATAAATGTGTCATGATAAAAAACACAACTTGATAGTTATGTTTCAACACAGTTAACAAGTTTTAGGCCTTATGCACATGAGGTTTTGTCAACTCTCCTTTCCTCCTGGCAGCATAGTTTTGGCAGAAAAAACACACTTGGCTCATGTAAACGCATGCAATACGTTTAGGAGTGTTATGCCCTTGGCTGTTAAGTCATTTCTTTGGCCATAATAATTTATTCTGGCCATTGAAATTAAAGTGCTTTTTTCTGCCTCTAAAACGCCTAACAAACTGCCAGATGACAGCCACGTTAAAAACCTCCAGTGTGCATGAGGCATTATACGGAAATTTCTACAATCTTCCTTCCCTCCATTATAAGCAGCCCACACCTTGCTTGACCCAACTCTCTAGCCAGTGGCAATCTCTAGATCCAATAAGAGAATGGATTCCTGCGTTTCTTCTTCCTACAGTGATGACAACTGCCAATACATAAAGGAGGAAGTATGCATCAAGTGCAATACATTTCAGGGACCTCTTTCCTTACACTAATAATTTTATATTTCACTTTGTTATTTATTGTAATTTAACTGTTTTGTTATTCAATTAGTTATGGTCTATCAATTTCTATGCATTTAAATGTCAAGTATAGTGGATTGTACTGAGCTTTGAGAATTATTTAGGCAATATATCACACTAGCAGCTTGACAAAGCACTTTTCAAGTTTAAAATTTTTGGGCAAACGTCTTGTTTATATATCCTTAAGCCAAGCACAAAGCTTTAACATTCCTCACATTTAAATTATTATATACATATTATAATATGATAAGTACATGCAAGGCCTTGAAAAATTGTTCCAAACTCTAGGAGCCAAATTCAAAAAGTTAGGAAAGCGCCAATTTGTGAATAAAATAAAAAATTGGGCAAGCATGAGATCCATGCTTACAAAGCACTCCAAGGAAGAAAGGAGCCCCTGAAACATGTCAATAGATTTAAATAGTGAAAGGATGGCAGGTGTATTGCAACAGTATAGTTGGTTATAAAACCTAAAAGTCTGACAGAGTACTCACCCCTTTTTACCTATATTTCCAGGTTGGGAGATTTTCATTTTTTCTGCCCCCAGTATTTTTTGTTTTGCTCTGCTTGACTACCTTACCTGTTGCTGCCCGCAGTTTATATTGTTGCTAGATAGGGCGGCACAGTGACTGGGCTGCGGCCCTTTGAGCGGAGGCTTCAGACCACCTTGGTTAAAGGGGGACTATTCCTAATGCTCTCTGGGGGAGTTTGTTCGATTTTTATTCACCCTAACCTGTGTGTATCTTATCTTATGCCTATTATGATATGTATGTTCCCATAACTGTTTGAAGTACTTGTACACATGCCTTTTAGAGATATTTGCTTATTGATGTGTCAAATCCTGTTTTCTTAAGGAGGGTCAGGTTGGGTGGGAATGGCCGGGTGGGTTCCTCCCCGGTTATGGCTGTCCACATCCCCACGTAGGCCAACGCTCGATTTCCAGTCTGGTACTGGACAGCGTATTAGCATTAGTTTGCTACCGATTTAGTTTAACTTCCTACTTAGGAGAGTCTATTCGTGTTGGGGATACTCTCCTCCTCTTACCAACGCCGCTGGGCTACTCACCCACGGGGTTCCTTCTTTTCTTTACTATCTGTTCTATTCTCTCCCTGCATCCTCTTACCTTTTCCCCCTTCCACTCTAATCTATTTATAACTTTCCTTTTTCCCCCTTCCTATCCCTTACCTCTCCTCATCCCCCCCTTCTTCCCCCCCTTTTTCCCCACTACCCCCGCCATGGAGATGGTGAGCGTACTCTCGCTGAACACAAAGGGTCTGAATGTCCCTGAAAAGAGACGTATGTTGATTCATGACCTACGCCGTCTGCGGACAGATGTCGCTTTCATTCAGGAAACGCACTTTAAAAGGATGGCAAGCTGCCAATCTTGGAAAAAAAAAAAAAATAATTCTTCCCGGTGGTGTACCATTCCATGAATGAGACCACTAAGTCCTGGGGCGTGTCCATAATTATTTCTAGAAATGTCCCATGGCGTTGTGTGGACGTAAAAGCTGACCCGGGAGGCAGGTAACCGTTTGTCAAGGGGACAGTTGGCGGTGTTGAGGTCACTCTGGCGAGCTTATATGCTCCAAACACCCATCAAGACCTTTTCATCACTACAACTCTCGACTCCCTACTGGAATTTGCAAGGGGACAATTGATTCTCGGGGGCGACTTTAATACCCCGCTGATCCTGACTGAAGAAACCTCCTCGGGAGGCTCTTTGACCCTCCCCAGCTCCCGGAAACGTATTGCGCGTTCTTTGCATAGGGCTCAGTTGATAGATGTTTGGTGCCTCTCTCATCCCACCGAAAGGGACTATACTTTTTACGCTCTACCACATAAACAGTACTCTAGAATCGATTACTTTCTTTTTTTTTTTCCAAATAGTTTTTATTGGGAAAATGATATAGTACACGATACACTTTACATCTTCAGTGACAGTCGAAAAAGCAAAGTCGCGGTCGCAGCCGCTATGGTACAAACAAACAATAGGATGCATGGCAACAGTGTCAGAAGCAATAGTCGGTTTGCCAATAGGTATGTCGGAGTGTAAGCTGCGCAGTTTCCGGGGGGCATTCCCCGTGGCCCGAAAGAATGATGTAGAAGGGAGTAGCAGGGAAACATTCCGGAAGCAATAAAAAAACAAAAAAACAAAAACAAAGGGGGAGGCTGTTGTTAACAGAATATGGAAACGGGCCATCCCTCTGTCTTCCAGGACGGCCAGACTAGCCCCTACGGGGTCGTGGCTGCAGTACGCGGGATGGGAGGAAGGGGGTGGGGGGGGGGAGGGAAGGATAACTTTACATGTTGGAAAGATGGGGGGGGGGGGGGGGGTGAGGATTACAGATGTTCCGCCACAGCTCGGCAAGGTGTAGAGATAGGTGGGAGTGTGGGTGAAGTTGTCAGGGTCTAATTTTTTTGTAATCATCGGTCGTGGTGAAGTGGATCCAGCAGGCCCAGGTCTCGGTGAATTTCGCAGGGCTGTCGTTAGAGTTGTGTATGAGTTCCTCCATCTCCATCGTTTTGTGGAGGCGGGTGAACCAGTCCTTCAGTGAGGGGGGGTGTGGGGAGAGCCATTTGATTGGGATGCACATCCGCGCCGCAGTTACCATGTGCATGGCCAAGGAGCGGCAGTAGCCTCTCGGGAGGGCCTGGGCATGGTGGAGTAGATATTGGGCCGGTGTGAATTCTAAGTGGTCAGTCGAGATTTGTGCTGTGAGCCTGTGTACCTCTTCCCAGTAGGGTAAGAGTTTTGGGCAGGACCACCAAATGTGGAGGAAGGAGCCAGTCTCCAGATGACATCTCCAGCAGGTCTTCGGGAGGGCGGGGTTGATTTTGTGTAACTTGAGTGGTGTTTTATACCACCTGGAGATAAGTTTGTAGGCATTTTCCTGTACCTGCACGTTGATTGATCCCTTGTGGGCCAGCCGGTAAATGGTTTCCCACTCATCGTCTGTGAGGCTTATCGCTAGGTCCCGTTCCCACTGTTGGTTAGCCCAGTGTTGTTTGGAAGAGTGTGTGTCGAACAGCAAACCGTAGACTGTCGATACGATATGTCTTTGTGGTTCCTCCTTAAAGCAGAGGCGTTCGAAAGGCGAGCACGGTCTGGACCAGTGGGCTCTTGGGGCTGTCTTGTCAAAAAAGTGGCGTAGCTGGATGTATGTCCAGAATGGGAAGTCCTCCCGGTTAACATATGTGGCTAGTTCGGACTGAAGCATGAGCCTGCCCTGTGAGAAGAAGTGTCCCGCCCTGACGGTTGTGTGGGGCCAGCAGTCAGAGAGAAAAGCGGGGTGCATGCCCGGCGGAAAGTCGGGATTCAGCCTGAGGGGGGTCATGGGACCAGTACGGTCCGACAGTTTATGCTTAGTGCAGGCCACCTGAAAGGCTTGCAAGGAGGGGAAGATTAGAGGATGTAATTTGCAGTTCTGAGGTGTGTTGCTTTGTGAGATCCATGGTAGATGGGATAGAGGGAGGGGAGAGAATGTCTGTTCTAGTTTCACCCAAGGTTTCCGTCCCTCGCTAGCTGTCCAGTCCACTACCCTGGAAAGACCACAAGCTATATTGTATCTGCGGATGTCCGGCAAGCCCAGGCCACCCTTCAGTTTGGGGACTGTGAGCCTGGCGTAACTCAGGCGCGGGCGGGCGTTGTGCCATATAAATGTCGCGCATGCCGTCCTGTAGGATGAGAAGAAAGCTGGGGGGAGCCTAATGGGGACAGTTTGCATAGCGTAGAGCAATCGGGGCAAGACGTTCATTTTAACTACCGCGACCCTCCCGAACCATGATAGACGTTTGGGGGACCATCCCTGTAGATCCTTAATTACCGTTTGTAGTAGTGACATGAAGTTAAGGGAGTATAGGTCGGAGAGAGAAGCGGGGAGTTGGATCCCTAAGTATGTGATGGCTTTATCGGACCATGTGAAGGGGAAGTTAGTTTGACACAGGTCACGCAAGGTCCGTGGTAACGAGACGTTCAGGGCGTATGATTTGGAAAAATTAATTTGGAAGTTGGACAGGGTTTTAAAGTCGTCAAAGTCTTTGAGTAGATTTGGGACGGTCGTGAGGGGATCTTTGAGAAAAAGCAGAATGTCGTCCGCGAACGCCGCAATTTTGTACGTGTGGCCCCCGATGTCTATCCCCTTGATTGATTGGTTAGATCTGAGCCGCCTCAGGAAAGGCTCTAGGGTAAGGATAAATAGTAGGGGGGAGAGGGGGCACCCCTGGCGGGTCCCGTTCACAATGGAGAAGGCGTCCGACAGGTGGCCGTTCACTCTAACCCTCGCCGTCGGGCCCGCGTATAGTGCAGAGATAAAGCTCAACATAAGCGGGGGCATGTTTGTGGCCTCGAGAGTAGCTCGCATGAAGTCCCAAGCCACCCTGTCGAACGCCTTCTCCGCGTCGAGTGAGAGGAAAAATCCGGGAATGCCGCGAGAGTTGAGCCAGTGATGGACGTTGATAGCAGTGAGTGTGTTGTCGCGTGTTTCTCTTCCGGGGATAAATCCTGCTTGGTCAGGGTCTATCAATGAGGGCATGTGTGGTAGTAGTCTATTCGCGAGCGTTTTGGCGAACCACTTAAGGTCCACATTGAGTAGTGAGATGGGTCTGTAGTTAGTTACGAGGTTCGGGTCTTTAGCGGGTTTGGGGAGAACCACGATGTGCGCGGTTAGAAGGTCTCTAAGGGGGACGGAGGTGTCTAGAAGGGAATTGAAGGCTGAGAGGAAGAAAGGTGTGAGAGTTTTGGCGTATGCCTTGTAGTATCCGGAAGTCAGACCGTCAGGTCCCGGGCTCTTGCCGGGTTTTAATTGTTTGAGAGCCAGACTCACTTCCGCGCTGTCGAGGGGCTTGTCCAGTTCTGACCTAGCCGCATCCGACAGGCCGGTGGGGCCGTGTTGGCTCAAAAAATCGTCTATCATGCCTTGTCTGGTGAGTTTTGCGGCCGGCGTAGTCGGAGATGGCAGGTTGTACAAGTCAGAGTAATATTTGACAAAGAGTTTAGCTATGTCTGGAGTAGAGCGTACTTTAGCGCCTTTGTCATCCGTCAGCGAGTGGACGGTCGTTCTAGATTTTTTGGTTTGCAGGGCTGCGGCCAGCAGTTTGCTCGCCTTGTCGCCGTACTCGTAAAATGACTTTTTGGTCAAGGCGTAGGAACGTCTGATCTTCCGGCTGATAACCTCTAGGAGCTCGGCTCTCGCCTGGGTCAGGTCTTGAAGTGTCGCGAGGGCTTGTGAGCGTTTGTGCGCAGTTTCTAGTTGTTTAATTCTCCCCACGAGTTCGTCATAGTGTTTGCGCCGTTCCCTATTGCGTCGGGCGGCGGCGGCTATTAGGAGGCCTCTCACTACACATTTGTGGGCTTCCCAATTGACCATAGGGGCCGTGTCTTCCGGTTTGTTGACCCGGAAGAAAGATTCCAGGTGTGACTTAATATCGGTAGCAAGTATAGGATCAGTCAGTAGGGATGGGTCCAATCTCCACACACGCGTTCCGGAACGGCGAAGGGGGAGTGTTAGTGTGGCTGAGATCGGGTTATGATCCGACAGCCACATGGGTTCCACAGTCGCGGCTGTCAGCATAGGGAGGTCTTCCTGGGTCACAAACAGGTAGTCAAGTCGGGAGTAGCGGGCATGGGGGGTCGAGTAGAACGTGAAGTCTTTTCCCGTTGGGTGCAGGGTACGCCAGGTATCATGTAGGAGGAGTCCCTGGAGGAGCAGTTTGATCCTTCTGAGAGCCGAGAATGGGGTGGACGAGGTGCCGGAGGACGTGTCCTGCACGGGGCAGAGGGGCACGTTGAAATCGCCTCCCAGCACCAGCGTCCCCGCCTTGAAGGGTGTCAGTAAGGTTGTTACGCTTTTAAAGAATGCTACTTGACGCGAGTTAGGAGCGTAGACGGCGGCAAGTGTGATGGTGCGGTCTAGGTAGGAGCCCTTGAGAAATAAGTACCTACCCTCGGGGTCTACGATTTCCTCTGTCACTTTAAGGGGGCAGCGTCTAGCGATCAATATTGAGACCCCTTTCGCTTTAGTGTGCGGATTAGTGGCGTGGTGGACAGTTGGGTAGTGAAAGTTGAGCAGTTTGGGAACCACCCCGGATTTGAAGTGCGTTTCTTGCACAAATGCAATATCCGCTTTAGCTCTGTGCAGGGCCAGGAGGAGTTGGGATCGCTTTTCGGGGAGATTTAGTCCTCGTGCGTTAATGGAGATCACCTTCAGCGTAGTGTTGTCAGCACCCGTCCCTGTGTCTGACATTGTGGGGGTCTGTTCCGTCATGTGTCTGAGTCTGGGGCAAGCACGGGTATCCGAGCTGTGGCGGGATGGGGATGGGGTGGGTGAGGTGGTCGGTATTGTAGTGAGAAGGGAGGGATCAGGTTTTAGGAGAGTTTTAAACTGGGTATGGCACCACAGGTGTCCGAAGTGGGAGGGGCCTGTTCCTGAAGAAATAGGGGGTATCGGGGGGGGGGGGGGTTCCCTGTCTTTCCCTTCAGTAGGGAAGTAGAGGGAGTAGAACCGATTTAGGTGGGTGGGACACAGTCCCTCCTCCTATCCTAGCAGGGATAATCGGTAGGTTGCGGTCGTGCGGGGCCCCCGTGCCGGGGCTCGGGAACCGGCGCACGATACCGCTTGTGGGTCGACCGGAGCCTTGCCCGGAAGTGGCTAGGGAGTGAGTGAAGCAGTCGGAGTGGGTGTGCCACCCCAGAGCACGGAAGAGTATGGCGGAGTCAAGGGTGAGACCTCTATGTGGTATATTTTAGTAGGGACGCCATGGGCCCAGCTGGGACAGGGACATAAAAATTGGTGGCCAATTCTCTCTGCATCCATGACCGCAGGGGGGAGTCTCCCGCCGCAGCTCCCCCCCACACAGGCATGGTCTTAAAGCCGGGAAGCGCAACACAGGCCAAGGCGTAAGAGCTCATCGGCCGCACCCCCATATCCCACCAGGCCCCCCCGGGGGCATCCGAAGACCCCCCCGGGGGAGGGGGGGAGTGCAGGGGAAGCGGAGGAAGAGGTAGCGGAGTAGGGGAGGGGCGGCGGGAGGGGAGGAAGGCTTATCCCACCACCCCAACCGCCGCCCCCCCCCACCCGCCCCCACACCAGCAGGCAAAATAGACCAAACAATGGGATATAAGGAACATAGAAGGTAAGCAAACGGTATAACAGTAAAACAGTAAAATAGTAAAACAGTAAATCCCCGTTGGAACAGTAAGCTCGCCACGCCCGCCCCCCCCCCGGCCCGCAGGCACCGCCAACGAGGGAAGGCTGGATAAGGGTATGTACACCCAAGGGTGTAGTGGGACCAGCAGCCCGACTCGTTGAGGTGGTTCATATACCTGGAATTAGGGTCCCCCGGGGGGAGCCGGGAGGCGGCAACAGGAAGCAATCCGACAGGTGTCCTGATGGAGGCCCCTGGGTGAATGTATACATGGAGCAAAAGATGAGGCAGATCAGGGCGGCTCAGAAGGAGGAGGCCAGAGATCGTGATTGGGGCGGTGAGTTCTTGGGAGGTAGCGATGCGGGGAGTAGGGTCATCACTTAGGGTAGCGTTTCCGCAGAAGGGAAGTAGGTGGCTGTCCGACCAGTGAGGTAGGAACCGTCCTCACCTAGCAGCAGTCTCATCCGGTCGTTGCCCCGCGGTGGATGTTCTAGGCTTTCCGGTGGCTCGTGTTGGTTTTGGTGTCAGCAAGCGGGAGTCGATGTTCATCTTCGGCAGTGTCGGTCCGGATATGGCGCAGTCAGTGCGCGCCGGAGAGAGGGAGAGGCGTCGGGATCCGCTTCCGGGAGCGGTGTCCACCGCGAGGTAGTCTGGGTGTTGTGGTGCGGGACTAGGTGGGAGTTTCAGAGTCCCAACCAGCCCCCGGGGTGGCGCCAGGCGGCGTCAGCAGGCGTTGGGAGCGAACATTGGTAGTAGGCGGGAGGCGGAGGGCGCGGTCACAGTCCGAGCGTGGCCGCGGGCGTGGCGATGGTCAGAAGGGGGAGCAAGGAGGCAGTATGCTCCCTGATGTCTAGGGGTGACATTGAGTGCACGGAACAGGGCAACATGAGGGCAAACTTGGCCAACAGGCAAATGTAAAACAGTCCCAATGTAGCCTCAGACAATCAGCTAGTAGTCTCTCCGGGCCCTCCGCGCTCCTGGAGAAGAGAGCGGGTCGCGGTCCCCTCTGGTTCCCGCCGTAGCATGCTGGGTGCGGGATCTCGACGGGGAGCGCCTCCTGCGGGATCTTGAGGGTTGGGTGTCCATTTCCTCCGTCTGGGGTCCTCTCCAGCGACCCACTGAGCGGCGGTAAAGGGCGTACCACTCCGGGACAGCAACGGGCGCTATGCCCAGAGTCTCGAAGAAGTGCGGGAGGTCCTCGGGTACTTTCAAGTGAGTGGTGCGTCCCTGGCGGGAAGCAGCCAGGCAGAAGGGGAACTTCCACTTGTATTGTATGTTTTCTGCCCGCAAGACATCCAGTATAGGCCTGAGGTCCCTGCGGTGCTTCAGCGTGATCCCCGAGAGGTCCTGGAATAGTTGGATCGGGGAGCCTGCATGTTGGAGGCGCTGGCCACGGGCCCTCTTTAGGATCTCTTCTTTCAGGCCGAAATCGGGGAGGCAGCAGATCACATCTCTGGGGGGGTCTACGTCCCTTCCCCTGGGTCTGAGCGCCCTGTGGATCCGATCCATGGCAATCCCGGTGTCTGGTGGTCGCTGGAGGATGGAGTTGAAAATCTTTGTCACCTCCTGCGTGACCTGGTCTCCTTCGACTACTTCTGGTAGGCCCCTCACGCGGAGGTTATGGCGTCTCCCCCGGTTCTCGAGGTCCTCTAGATGGCGGTTGATATCCCTCATCTGCAGGGTATGGTCGTCAATCTTCCTCGTGGACTTCTGAAGCACGGAGTCGTGGTCTTTCAGCGTCTGCTCGGTCGCCGCGCCTCTCCCGTCCAAGGCCTTGAAGTCTAGACGCAGATCCGCAATGGCCGCCGCGAGTGCATCTTTAATGTCTGTGGCCATAGCGCGGAGGTCCATAATGGTGATCGGTGGAGCCGCCAAACCGGGCGGTGAAGCTTGGTCCGTCTTCGCCGGAGGTAGCAGAGGCGGATCGAGTGCGGGTGCAGACAGGACGATGTCCTGCATTTGGGGAGGTAAGGCAGGCGTGCGGCCCTGGTGTGTCCCTTGGCGGGAGGCCGCCATTTGCCCTCTGCCGGTTCTAAACATCTCCGGGATATGTTGGCCCATGGCGTCGCTGTGTTCCCTAGGGGAGCGGGAACGGGAGGCCGAGGACTGCCTCGATGAAGTGCCCATGACGAGGTGGCAGAGTTGAGGTCTGAAATCACCGCAAAATGTGATAGATGCTCTGAGGTGGCAGGAGCTCAGCTATCAGGCAGCCATCTCCTTGCTCGGCTCGGCCACGCCCTCGATTACTTTCTGATCCCACATTCTAACTTACACTCTGTGCGAAGTTCCTCGATAGGGTCCATTACTTTGTCGGACCATGTGCGATCCTACTCGCCTATGCTTTGACCTATAGTTAAACTAACAGGTCACGAACGTGGCAGTTGAATGAAAGCCTCCTTCAAGACGAAGAAGTGCTCAAGGATGTCATCAAGGAACTGGACCACTTCTTTCAGACCAATGACACACCAGACTGCAACGCTGGCATGGTGTGGGAGGCGCACACAGCGGTGATCCGCGGGGTGCTTATAAAGCACAGATCCAGAATCGTTGCACTTTACAGTTGACTTCCCTTCTTGACGACCTGCGATCGGTGGAATCCAGACACAAACACGCCCCAACTCCCTCTCTAGAGATGGAACTTCTGATGACCAGGAAAAAAATAGCAGACCTGCTGCATTTTGAGGCCAAAGCGGCCATACAAGTGTGCAGGAAAGTGTCATACAAATCCGGCAACAAATGTGTGAAACTCTTGGCCAAATGCTCCGGGATCAACAGTTGGCGAATTATATACCTAATATACCGTCCTCCTCAGGCTTGAAAGCTTCCCTCCCTAAACATATAGTGCAGGGATTACACAAGTTCTACGAATCCCTCTAAAACCTCTCGGGGGGACCCGCCTTCACAGTCACGAGTGACAGAATACCTAGCTGATTCTCAAATGCCAAAACTATCTGCTGAGGTGAGCGGGATACTGGATGCTCCTATCACCATGGAGGAAATCCAGAGTGCGATTGGCTCTACAAAGCCAGGGAAGGCCCCAGGCCTGGCTGGTTTTACCATCAGCACTTTGTACTCAGCCCCTTTAGCTAGAATTAAAAGTCAACGGGGTGCTGTCTGAACCCTTTACAATCATGAACGGGACGCGACAGCGTTGCCCCCTGTCGCCACTGCTTCTCGCCCTGTCATTAGAGCCTCTCCTGTGCATGGTACGGTTGAACCCGGATATCACAGGTGTGGCTGCCCGGGACACTCAACAAAAAGTCTCAGCGTACGCAGATGACATGCTGTTCACTCTCACGAACCTGGTGGTCTCGCTGCTGAATCTTCTACGCAAATTTAAAATATATGGGAGCATGTCGAACTTGAAGATTAATTTTGACAAATCCGAGGCAATGGGGGTAGATTTGTCACACTCCCTCATGGCGAATCTTCAAGCCAATTCAAATTTAAAGGGACAGTGACAGCCCTGAGATACCTGGGAACCTACATACCCCCAAAAATTTCACAGGTTTACGCCCTAAACTCCCCACCAATGTTGAGAACCACTAGAGAACTTCTTAACAAATGGCATACGGGCCTTCACTGGTGGTTCGGGAGGTGCAACATTCTCAAGATGAGCATCCTCCCCAAATTTTTATACCTCTTACAAGCCCTTCCGATTCACATGCCCCCTGCCTACTTTCATCAAGTTAGGTCTATGTTCTCGGACTTTCTCTGGGCGCGCAAGCGACAGAGGCTAAACAGGCAGCAACTCACGCTCCCTAAAACGTATGGCGGCTTGGCGGTCCAGGACCTGCGGAAGTATCAACAAGCAGCTCATCTGACCAGACTTATCGACTGGAATCGCCACCAGGCCACCAAGTTGTGGCACAGTTTAGAACAATCCCAGTGCAAGCTGCCGCTTGACAGAACATCGTGGTGTTACCATTCGCTCTTGAACGACACCAAACATCACCCACTGTTGGGATTGACTGCACGGACTTGCTCCTCTCTTTTCCTTAGATTTTCCCTTACGCCAACCCACTCTCCTCTGTATCCAATACTCAGGAATCCGCTGTTTTCTCCAGGGTCCCAGGATCCTGTTTTCTGACGTATGAAGAACTCTGGGTGCTTTCAGGCCTCCCATTTTCTCACCAACGGCAACGGTCATCCATGTCTGAGCTCGTGGACCCGTGGAGGGCGCTCCAAATTGACCACTTTTAAATCATTGCCTGCTCCAAATGGCTTCTGCCAAACCCTCACCCTGGAGACCTATTGCTCGGAAGAGGGTGCCTTGCCTCACGCTCTGTCGGCCACGTACCAGCTGTTGATTACACCGCCCGAAAATTATCCCGAAAATTATCAACCCAGATGCTTCAGCGCATGGGAGACAGATATCCAGGGAGTACTCTCCCCACAGCAAAGGCACAACTCTCTCCATTTTACATATAAAATCGTCCATCTGTACAAGGATGCAGGAGACAAATTTCAAGATACTGGCTAGATGGTACAACACCCCAGCAAAACTACAAAAAAATAAAATCAGCTTTTGACCGATGTTGGGAGGCGTCAGGTGGACAAAGGCACAATGATCCACATTTTTTGGTCATGCCCTAAGATGGATCACTTTTGGAAGACGATCAGACACACGGCTCAAAGGTTCACCGAACCCCTAATTCCGGAAGATCCAGCCTTCTTTCTGCTCCATGCGTCCAGCATTCCGCAAAAGATCTACAAAAAAAAAAAATCTCTGACTCGCCACCTCCTCGACGCAGCCGAAGCGTGCATCCCTCTCTGCTGGAAATCCACACAACCTCCATCTATAAGAATGTGGGTCAAAAAGGTGGAAGAAATAAAAAAATAAAAAGATGGAGGATCTGATCCTCATATCTCGCCACCGACAGGAAAGTTTTACGGAGACATGGAGAATCTGGAATATTTTTGTTTATTCTGACGAGGGGCGGGCCCTTTTTGAGAGCGACACAGCTATTTGACTCCTCTTTGGTAGATAAACACTGTCGGCTGTGGTCCTGGGATACCATCCGGACCCCGGTTGGAGTTTAGAGTACCAACCAGGGGAGACACGTTCGAGGCCCCCCTACCCCTGGTACCCCTCCTCCCTTCTCTTTCGGTTCCTCTTCAGTCTACCCCCCCCCTCTATCTTTTTCAGAGCTCTGCGATTCCCCCCCTTTTTGCTTATTCTCTTCTCCCTTCCTTCATGCTCTATAGTTTTCAGGAAGTCTCTATGGTGTTTGAGATTACACGGTTATATAAGATATGAAAATAGAGGCGGGTGGCACGGGATCACACTGCCACTTTCTATAGGAGTGGGGAATAGATACTGCTTGTCTAAGCAAGGAAGGCTTGCAGCCATGTCCCCTACAAGCCAACGTAGGATAGCTCATATAAGCTTACAGTGAAATGTATGTTTGTATTTTTTTTTTGCATATGGCTGCTTAATCCATGTTTTGTTGGGCTGTTGAGCCCTATCTGATGTCTTCAATATACCACCAGCCTAATGTAACAAAGGCTGTTGTGAACCGTGTTGCCTTGTCTCGCTCAATAAACATTTGATTTGAAAAAATAAAACCTAAAAGTATTCAGCATTATATTTTATTCATGTCATTACAATGCCTTGAAAAAATATTCATGCACCTTGAAACTTTCCACATTTTGTCATGTTATAACCAAAAATGTAAATGTGTTTAATTGGGATTTTATGTGATAAACACAAAGTGGCACATATTTGTGACACGGAAGGAAAATGATAACTTTTTTTGACAAATATTGCATTTGTATTCAGTTTCCCTGAGTCAATACTTTGTAGAACCACCTTTCGCTGCAATTACAGCTGCAAGTATTTTTGGGTATGTCTCTACCAGCTTTGCACATCTAGAGTGATATTTTTTCCCATTGTTCTTTGCAAAATAGCTCAAGCTCTATCAGATTGGATGAAGAGCGTCTATAAACATAAATTTTCATTTATGTCTTACCACAGATTCTCAATTGGATTTAAAACTGGACTCCACAGCTACGGTGGGAGAATCTTTCCACAGGACAGGAGTGGCAAGAAGAAAGCCATTGTTGAAAAAAAAAGCCATAAAAAGTCCAGTTTGCAGTTTGCGAGAAGCCATGTGGGGGACACAGCAAATATGCAAAAGAAGGTGCTCTAGTCAGATGAGATCAAAATGTAACTTCTTGGCCTAAAATCAAAACGCTATGTGTGGTGTAAAAATAAACACTGCATATCACCCTGAACACACAATCCCCACAGTGAAACATGGTGGTGGCAGCATCATGTTGTGGGGATGCTTTTCATCAGAAGGAAGGGACAGGGAGGCTTGTCAGAGTTGATGGGAAGATGGATGGAGCCAAATACAGGACAATCTTAGAAGAAAACCTGTAAAAGCCTTGTACACACGATCGGAATTTCCGATGGAAAAAGTCAGACGGAATTTTTTTCATCGGACATTCCGACTGTGTGTGCGCCCCATTGGAGTTTTCCCATTGGAAATTCCGATGGACTTTAAAAAGAAAACATGTTCATTTTTTTTGATAAAAAAAAAATAATTCGGAAAGGAATGAGGAAACATGAATCGGAAATTCCGTTCATCTGTATGGAACTCAGACAAAGAAAAAAAAACATGCATGCTCAGAATCAAGTCGACTCATGCTCGGAAGCATTGAACTTCATTTTTCTTGGCTCATCGTAGTGTTGTACGTCATCGCGTTTTGGACAGTCGGAATTTGGTGCGACAGAGTGTGTGCGCAAGACAGCTTGAACAGAATCCCGCCACAAAAATCAGTCTGCGTTTATCCCAACAGAAATTCCGATTGTGTGTACGGGGCATTAGATTCTGCAAAAGACTTGAGACTGGGGTGGAGGATCCCCTTCCAGCAGAACAATGACCCTAAACATACAACTAGAGCTGCAATGGAATGGTTTAGATCAAAACCTTATTTATTTGTTACAATGGACCAGTCAAAGTCCAGACCCAAATCCAATTGAGAATCTGTGGCAAGACTTGGAAATTGCTGTTCACAGAGGCTCTCCATCCAATCTGACAGAGCTTGGAGCTATTTTGCACAGAAGATTGTGCAAAAATGTTACTCTAATCTTCTGTGCAAAATAGCCTAAACAATGGGAAAAAATATCCCTCTAGATGTACAAAGCTGGTAGAGACATCCCCAAAAAGACTTGCAGCTGTAATTGCAGCGAAAGTTGGTTCTACAAAGTATTAACTTAGGGGGGCCGAATACAAATGCATGCCACACTTTTCACATATTTATTTGTAAAAGACGTTGAAACCCATTTATCATTTTCCTTGCACTTCACAATTACGCGTCTATCACATGAAATCCCAATAAAATACACTTTAGTTTTTGGTTGTAACATGACAAAATGTGGAAAGTTACAAGGGTTATAAATGCTTTTTCAAGGCACTGTAGTTGACACTGAAAATAATATTTCTTGCAAATGCAGTTTGGTTGCGTTTAATAACCTTTGCATTTACAGTTCTGGTTGCATTTATTTACATGATAATGACAGAGTTTTATGGGTTTTTTTTATAGTTAGAGGATCAATAGAGAAGAAAAGCTTTATACGTGCTAAACAAAATGTTTTATGAAGAAGATACATAAAACTGCACATTTCGACGTGAGTCTTACCACTGACACAAGCTAATGCGTGTCCCGCATTGCTGCTTTATCACAGGCAGTTCACACTGCCCTCTGCAAACCCGCTGCAAGTGTCAATACAATGTTAATGACACCCCCAGATCGGTTTACAAATTTCAGTGAGAACTGTGGATTCGGACAGGAATCGGATCACATGGATGAGAACACCCATGTGATCCGAATCGAGTTTGGGGGAAAAAAAGCTCCTGCACCTTTTTCTGCAAATCCAATGTGCCTTCAGCCATTAAACTGTATGGCTGAACTTGCATTGCACAGACATCGCAAGTAATCAGCACCACAGTGTAGGTGCGAATCACATGCTAAAAATCATTACTCCGCCTCGCTAGTAATGGTCTTTAAAGCAGGATTTAATTTTGTTGCTAGAAAGATACACATTGGGATTTACTAAAACATGAGTGTAAAATCTGGTGCAGCTGTGCTTAGAAACAAGCTTCCAGTTTTTTTTATTTGTCAAAGCTTAATTAAACAAGCAGAAGTTGGTTTCTATACACAGATGCACTAGATTTTGAACTCTTAATAAAAGTAGTGCAATAGGCAAGCATAATATGCTGTAACCTATAACAGATTTCACTGTATATTCTTCAGCTAAGAAATGGCTTCAGATTATCAGCTCTAGCTTAATGCCCATTATGATCCCCTGATGGGGTAACATGTAGGATGAGCCTGATGACATCAAGCTGCACACAAAAGTTTGTGTGCTACCATCTTGTGAGTGCCCGGAGATCAGTGGTTATAAGGGGAAAGAAGATTTTATACTGTAGTGTAGTGCATCACAAATGCACTTTTGAATGGGATTTTTTAATTTTATTTAATATTGGTGGGAATTATTTTTTCACTAGGAAGGTCTGTTTGGTTTGAGCTTTGGAAGAAAGAATATACCGTCCCGGTTTAAAAAGGGAAACAAGTGCCATTTGACCTAAAAATACTTTTGGGACAAATAATGGAGGGGAGAGTATATCCGCATGTTGGTGGTGGGATAAACACTGCATTTGGTGGATTTATTAAAGCATTCATAGGGATTGCACAGAAGTTGATGATTTGAAGAATATGAATTAGACTCCTTTCACACTGGGGCATTTTTAAGGTGCTTTTGGGCTAAAAACAGTGCCTGTAAAAGCGCCTGAAAAATTCCTCCTCTACAGCCCAAGTGTGAAAGCCTGAGTGCTTTCACACTGGAGCGGTGCGCTTGCAGGACATTAGAAAGTCTTGCAAGCAGCATCTTTTGGGCGGTGGAAGAGCGGTGTATACACCACTCCCTCTACCACCCCTGCCATTAGAATCAATGGGTACCGCTGCCGAAGCGCCTGCAAAGCGATTTGGCAGCGGTGCTTTGCGGGCGATTTTAACCCTTTATTGGGCTCGCTAGCAGGCGGGGGTTAAAAGTACCCTGCTAGCATCTGGAAAGTGCCGCTATTACAGCAGTAAAAAGTCGCTAAAATTAGCGCCGCTTTTTCCACAAACACCCCCCGCCCCAGTGTGAAAGTAGCTCAAGAGATGCACTGAGATTTTGGCAGCCAGAACGATTTGCCAATTGAGAAAAATGTGCCAATAATGGTGCGTTTTTCATAGGTAAAGTGACGCATCAAAAATATAACAAAAGTACATTATTGATGCATTCTTGCTGCATTTTCAATGCATTACAATGAGGAGGTGTATTTTTGGTGTGGTGTGACCAAAAATGTAGCAAGCAAGATTTTTAACTCCACAAGGAAAGCCCAACGGACCAGTGTGAAGACATACATAGAATTAAAAGGAATGCATTTCCCTTGAGCTTTTCTCGTGTTAAAAAGGTGTCGATAATGGCCGATTTAATATTCATTTAAATTCATGATATTAATTATGTTGAATATAATACAATTATATATAAAAATATATAATTTTTTAAATTGTCATTTTCGGTTTCAGCCAAGTGCATTCTGAATTTTTCGGTTTTGACATACGGTAACTCTAATAAGAATTCTAAATAGATTTGGTACATTGTTATGTCACATTGAGAAAATAATATGTGGTTTGGGAATAACTAGCACAGAGGAGGTTGTACAAATCAAATTGATCAATTACAAGAAGAATAATAGTTTAAAAAACAAGGACATTTACACAGTGATTGTTGTTTCTTGAATGAACTTTGCTTAGTAATGAGGAAAAATGATCATCAAATCGAGGAAAAATACTAATCTAATAAATTGAGCGACAGAAGAGCAATTGTCCAAAATCTAAGGCCTCGTACACACCATCGGACATATCCGATGAAAACGGTCCGCGGACCATTTCCATCGGATATGTCCGATCGGGAGTTTGATCCGATGGCGTGTACACACCATCGGATCAAATTCCCCGCCGCCGGACGGCGCGGTGACGTGGCGGTGACGCTGACGCCGCCACGTCACCGCACCAGGAAGTTAAACACTTCCGCGCATGCGCCGAATCCATTCGGCGGCGGCGCGGCGGCGGTGGGGGACGACATGTCTGCTGGTAAGTGTACTAACCAGCAGACATGTCGGGCGGACAGATTCCCACCGGATAGATTTCAAAGCTTGCTTTGAAATCTGTCGGGTGGAGAAATGTGTCCGCTAGCCCATACACACGAGCGGAGATGTCTGCTGAAACGGTCCATCGGACCGTTTTCAGCGGACATATCCCCTCGTGTGTACGAGGCCTAAGACATTGATAGAGTTATTTTCGGTGTATTGCACTAGTTTTGGTTTAATTTTGAATCATTCACATGAAGATCACATTAATAGTTTGTGATAGCACTGCACTTTTTTCTAGTTAGAGCTTGATGCATATCTGGGAACGCGTATGGCGTTGGCTGCAGTCCATTAACCACTTAAGGACCGCCTACTGCACATTTACGTCTGCAGAATGGCACGGCTGGGCACATCAACGTGGCTCCAGGACCGGGACCGCGGGATTCGCGGACCCGATCGCCGCTGGAGTGCGGCGATCCGTCCCTGGAGCGGAAGAACGGGGAGAGCCGTGTGTACACACGGCTTCCCTGTGCTTCTCTGTGGCCGCAGCATCGATCGCGTCATCCCTGTAATAGGGGGACGCGATCGATGACGTCACACCTACAGCCACACCCCCCTACAGTTGTAAAACACACACATTAGGTCACACATCCCCTACAGCGCCACCTGTGGTTAACTCCCAAACTGCAACTGTCATTTCCACAGTAAACAATGCAATTTAAATGCATTTTTTGCTGTGAAAATGACAATTGTCCCAAAAATGTGTCAAAATTGTCCGAAGTGTCCGCCATATTGTCGCAGTCATGGAAAAAAAAAAAAAAAAAAAAAAAAAAAAAAAAAAAAAAAAAAAAAAAAAAATCGCTGATCGTCGCTATTAGTAGTAAAAAAAAAATAATTAATAAAAATGCAATAAAACTATCCCTTATTTTGTAAACGCTATAAATGTTGCGAAAACCAACCGATAAACGCTTATTGCGATTTTTTTTTACCAAAAATACGTAGAAGAATACGTATCGGCCTAAACTGAGGAAAAAAAATGTCTTTTTATATATTTTTGGGGGATATTTATTATAGCAAAAAGTAAAAAATATTGATTTTTTTTAAAAATTGTCGCTCTATTTTTGTTCATAGCGCAAAAAATAAAAACCGCAGAGGTGATCAAATACCACCAAAAGAAAGCTCTATTTGTGGGGAAAAAAGGACGCCAATTTTTTTTGGGAGCCACGTCGCACGACCGCGCAATTGTCAGTTAAAACGACGCAGTGCCGAATCGCAAAAAGGGGCAAGGTCCTTTACCTGCATTTTGGTCCGGGTCTTAAGTGGTTAATATACATTTTTATATACAAATGAAGTAAGTAAAGCATAATTGAGCTGAAGTTCTAAGATTATAATTGCTTAATGCTTATTATGTTGGATAATAAGACCAAAAAAAAAAACATTACATTTCACAAACTGTCAGAAGAGAATCTCACATACAATCCCTGCTTAGTAAACACATCTGTAAGGAGGAACATTCAATGAGAACGATCTGATAACTGATCAGCCCAGAAAACTGGTTAGCAAGGCTCACTAAAGCATAGTGAGACTCGCTAGCTGAAACAAGCAAGAACAACTAAAAAATGTTTTACTGTGTAGCTGTATTTAGTGTCAGTCAAAGTATTAGTAGTCCACCAAGACTCCTGACTTCACCGACCCTCCTCCCTACCTAGTCCAGAGAACTCTTAAGCCGCGTACACACGATTGGTTCAAACCGATGAAAACGGACTGAAGTTTGTTTTCATCGGTCCAAACCAATCGTGTGTAGGCCCCATCGGTCCAAAAACAGAGGGCTTGCTTTAAAATTGAACCGATGGACGGCTAACCGATAGGTCAAAACCGATCGTTAGTATGCACGAGCATTCATTAAAAATCCATGCATGCTCAGAATCAAGTCGACGCATGCTTGGAAGCATTCAACTTCGTTTTTTTCATCACGTCGTTGTGTTTTACGTCACCACGTTCTGACGCGAACGGTTCATGAACCGATGGCGTGTAGGCACCTCAGTCCATCAGTCAGTTTTATCGGTGAACCAATGAAAACAGTCCGTTGGACCGCTTTCATCAGATGTACCGATCGTGAGTACAGGGATTTAGTAGTCACTGAAAAAATTACAAGAAATTCTATGAACAGCAGCTAAGGGGCTCCCTGTGGTCAGTGTGTAGAGGGCAAGCCACTTGCACATAACACAAGCAGAACCCAGAAGATTGCAGCGATCATTGTGGTTGCGAGGGCCAACGGTCAGCTTCCCCAGCGAGCCATCAGATATAATATTTGTATGCTTACATTGGCCCAAGCTGCACCATTGCATATATGCAATAAAGATACCTGGAATTCAGCTTTTAGTATAACATAGGGATTCTGTATGTGGATCCCCAATCCTGGGACTAGTAAAGCCCGATACAGTATGTAGGGTGCACCATCAGACAAGAATAAATAAATAAGAGTATATCACTGGAGCATTTAATGGAGTAGTAAAAAAAAAAAAAAAATTGGAGGTACTTGGATAAAGGGAGGAGTCCAAAACCCGGGGAGCACGTTCGGGGCCACTCTGTACAAAACCACTTTTCTGCCAAAATGCATGCTGGGTTAAACTATCATTGGGATATAAAATGTATTTATTAATCTGCAACAACATTATTTTTGCATTGCTTATATCAAGGTTAAATTTAAAATAATATTGAACAGCAGTTTCAACTTGCTATAATCTTACTTTTACTTGTTATGTTGTGTTTTACCAACTGGGTTACTAAGATACAAGTTAATTAGGCTGGAGCCTGTGCTGTATAGTCTTTGTTTAAAGGGGGATGTAAACAACCAGGCTGAAAGCAAGGAAATGTTTAGTGAATTCAAACCTGTCCTTCAGATATTGTATTTGAATTTTGACACTTCAGGTTGGAATGTGTTATCTATAGGAATGCAGTCATTTGACATTGGTATGTTTTAAAAAAATAAAAATTCTAGAGATAGAGATGAAAAGAAAAAAAGAAGACTTGGAGTATATGTATTTGTAGTGTGCCGTTACCTTTTTGAATCTCCTTTTAATATTTTCTCTAGGAGATTCTTTCTGAGCTTTCAAAAAAGACAACTGCTTTGCGGTTCCCATTGATAACCCTTAAAGTATAAAACTTAAAATAAAAAAAAATTGACCCAAAACAATTAGTTTGCCATGAGGGCATCTATGCATAGGCTACCAATTTAAAAACCAGCAATTTAGCTTTAGCCAAATATTTGAACTGTCTGGGACCATGACATGTCTTAAAAATTCTAATTCATCTTGCTACTTTGTTTAGACAATGAAACCAGAAGTCTGACGTTAACACCCATGATCACAAATTATGGAACTCAGTCGGTGAAGACAAATGTTTGTGCCAAGAAATTTGTTCATTGAGGAAGACTTATTAGAATAAAACCTGCTCTAGAAAATGAAGTTGGATTCCGAAAGTCCTAAGCTGGTTGGTGGCTGTAGGGAAAAAAACAATTCTCATTACTGAAGCCTGTTATTTTCTCTATACAAGATTTATTATTGCATACAATCTATTACCATCAGGGCTTTCTCGGCTATCAGATGAAGATGAATCATCCTGTGATGCCATGCAAGATTGTCTCTTAGATTTGTAATGCTGTTTGAGTTTCAAACATTTGTCCAGAGTCCTGTCAAGAGATGCACTACAAGGTATCTGCTCTACAAAATTGTAAAGGGATTTAAAAAAAGGAGCATAGGAGGATGGGAAATGGTTAATGTGAGGTTAAATAGGAAAAAAAAGAAAATTAAATTAAACTGGATATGGCAAGAAGGATGCATGTTTCAAAAGGTTAGAGAAAAAAAAAAAAAAGGGTATAAAAAGAACTAAATCTAGTACCAACGTTAAATATATATTATATTATATAATCTCAAGCAGCAAAAGCCAGTCTGTTAATGCATATTTTCTATGACCAACAGCAATAGCGCAGAGGCATGCATGATTTAGAAGGCATAAAGAAATCTCCACCCCCGCCCCCTCAGTTGATAGGCGCTTTAGTCTAGTTATGAGGTCCAACCTGTCCCCCCCTCCTCTGGTGGCAAATCTGACAATAACTGGAAAGGAGACAGAGCCATCAATATGGCAGCTTGTCTTGGTTTAGAGTACTTTCCCCAGACAAGCTGTGGCAGGAGGTATGCAGAAAGGCAGGGGGCTTTTGTGCGATTGGAATGATTAAGCAAAAAAAAAAAAAAACATGCAATAATAGTTATTCTTTAAATATGTGGGGCTGTAGTTTGGATGTTTTTTTTTGTTTGTTTGTTTTTGTCAGATGTAGTCTGCCTTAGGAGTTGTATAGGAATTTTTTTTTTTTTGCTGAAATTACCGTTTACAGGGTATAGAGACATAATAGTTGTCACCCTCCTCCGCCCCCCCCCCCTACTGTCTTCTGGGAGACACACAGGTCACAGAAGATAGCAGGGACCAGTGAGAACGCGCATCGCCACTCGTGCATGCACAGTAGGGAACCAAGCTGTTCACTTCCTGATTCTCTTACTGCAGATGCCGGCGTTAAGACATTACGGGCTCCATGGACAGGTAAGTGTCCTAATATTGAAAGTCCGCAGCTACAGTATTTGTAACTATTTTTTCAGCAGAACTTTGCTTTAAGTGAAAACTAGGAATTGTGTACTTGCTGTAAAACCCTTTCATGGAATTCATTAAAAGACATTCAGAATAATAAAAAAAAACAAAAAAAACAAACACGCACACAAACATAAACACACACACTTATACTGACCTAGGTGGATGCAGCATCGATCTGATGCTGCATCTGTCCCCTGCGTAGCAAGAACTGAGTGATCACTCAGTTTACCCCCTTCGATCTGAGAAGAGAGCCGTTAGTGCCAGTCAGTGGCTCTCTGCTCTCCCCTCCGACGCAAACTGGAGCGCTGGGTTGTGGAGAGGATGGGAGGGGCTGGCTTAAGCCAGGTGTCGGTCCAGGCTTCTGGGTGGATACCGACCATACAGTTTGGATCTTTTCAGAACCTGGGCCAGCTCTGCGATGTCAGCCGTCAGCAGGCTTAAGCCTACTTTTGGCTGAAAACAGATTACAGGAGTGCAGAATGAACTGCACACATAAGGGGAAGCATAGCCAAAATAGCTTTGGCCACACTTGGGAACTTAGGGATTCCTGGAATGTCAGGTTATACTGCCTACTACTGGGGAAACAAACACTAGCAAAAAGAAAATGTTGGCTAGCACAAGACAAACGGAGGACCTACAACAATCATGCCTCAGTTTAGTAGCAGATCCCTGTTCTTCTTCTCTGCTCGCTCGATCACTTAGGGAGTCCCTCAATGGATGATAACGAAAGGGAATTTTAGATAAACTTTGCTTGGCTTTGTGCTTATTAGACTTGAATAATGCCAACAGACATATAGATGATCAGGTACTAGGCTAAGAGACTGAGTGGAGAAAGCCTTTCAGCTACTGGCATAGCAATATCTTGTTCTTCTCTCAACATGCAGTTAGACACAACAAAGAGGACTCTAGCCAAGAATGATATATCCAAAAACTATAATAAGAGCTTTGGGAAAAATTTGACTTTGAAAGGAAACCAGTCAGATCAGAAATATAGGAGATGGTGCCACCATCTTGTTACTAAACATGCTGGCTCCAGCTGTCATCATTCAATATTTACTGAATCGCTGAGCCAGCAGTGCATACTAGGTACCCCAACTGCTGGTATACACATGCACATTCCAGGTATGCAAGTTACCAGGTAGTGAACATATAGAGAAAAAAAGCCCCAAGAACATGCACGAAAACAAAAGACCAGTGTCCGTTCTCCTATTTATATCAAGACTGGTCCCTTTTCCCAATTTTTTCCACACCAAATGAAAAAAATAAAATTAAATGTGGGGTTAGCTATTGTATTGCTAAAAACTAAAAATAACTAACTAAAATTGAAATGTTGCTAAGGCGGTTGACACATGGCAAAAGAAAAGTACCATTAGAGAAGCTTGTGAGTAGTTTCTTCTCATCAGTTGGTCCTGACTTCTCTACTGAGACTGACTTGTTATTCAGATTCTTTTTCTGTTTTAAATAAGATCTGGAGATATATTCTTAAAAAATGGAGAGAGAAAGAATGAAAAGAGCAAGAGAGAAAAAACAAAAATGTACACACTTTTTTTTCTAATCAGAGTTCTCCATCACAATATACTGTAAATAAAAAGATCAATGTTTCCCCCTAATAGCATTATTGTAAATTATGTGTTTATTTGGCAATATAAAAGTACAGAGAGATCGTTGCAAACTACTGTAGCCAACAGGATATCTGCTTTCAGCTGGGGGTACTTTAAAATGCACTCCAATTATATATTTTGAACCAAATGCATATTGATAGTTTTCATTCAGTTAAAAAATGTACTTCCAATGGAAATTTTAATAGAAATATCCAGATTAAAAAAAAAAAAAAAAAAAGAAAAGTATATACGTTTCTTTTTAGAATACAGTGCCTTGAAAAAAATTATTCATAACCCTTGACATTTTCCATTTTTTGCATGTTACAACTAGGGTTGTCCCGATGCCACTTTTTTAGGACCAAGTACAAGTACCGATACTTTTTTTTATGTACTCGCCGATACCGAATATCGATACTTTTCTTAAATGTGTTCCCAAGTGCAGCCATGTCCCCCCAAATATGCAGCCATGTCCCCCCACATATATTGCAGCCATGTCCCCCCACATATATCCAGCCATGTCCCCCCACATATATGCAGCCATGTCCCCCCACATATATGCAGCCATGTCCTGTCCCCCATAGATGCAGCCATGTCCTGTCCCCCACAGATGCAGCCACGTCCTGTCCCCCACAGATGCAGCCACGTCCTGTCCCCCACAGATGCAGCCACGTCCTGTCCCCCACAGATGCAGCCACGTCCTGTCCCCCACAGATGCAGCCACGTCCTGTCCCCCACAGATGCAGCCACGTCCTGTCCCCCACAGATGCAGCCACGTCCTGTCCCCCACAGATGCAGCCACGTCCTGTCCCCCACAAATGCAGCCACGTCCTGTCCCCCACAGATGCAGCCACGTCCTGTCCCCCACAGATGCAGCCACGTCCTGTCCCCCACAGATGCAGCCACGTCCTGTCCCCCATAGATGCAGCCATGTCCTGTCCCCCATAGATGCAGCCATGTCCCGTCCCCCATACCTAGTAGTAGATGATGATGCCACCGCTGCTGCCGCGTTAATCCCCGTGCATTACAGCGCCGCATTACAGGCACCTTTCGTTTGTACTTGTAATCCCCGCCGCGCCATGTATAGACACTCCCCTTCTTCGGATCCGTCCAATCCCGAGCAAGGGGGAGTGTCTATACACACGGCTCCGCGCATAGACACTCCCCCTTGCTCGGGATTGGACAGATCCGTCCAATCCTGAGAAGGGGAGTGTCTATACATGGCGCGGCGGGGATTACAAGTACAAACGAAAGGTGCCTTTAATGCGGCGCTGTAATGCACGGGGATTAACGCGGCGGCTTTGCGGTATGCGGCGGCGGACGCGGGGGGGGGGGGGTTGAAGTATTTTATTCAGGTATCGGGGGTATTTGCGGGAGTACAAGTACTCCCGCAAATACTCGGTATCGGTCCCGATACAGGTATCGGTACAACCCTAGTTACAACCAACAAAGTAAATGTATTTTATTGTGATTTTATGCGATAGACCAACACAAAAGGGGCTCATAATTATGAACTGGGAGGAAAATGAAAAAAAGGTTTTTCATTTTTTTTTTACAATTTAGAGGGGGGAAGACTACACAGCACAAGCACTGTGATGTTTAATCTGTTTTAAGGGACCAGGGTATGATTTTTTTTTTTTGGGGGGGGGGGGGGTCACAAACACTTTTCTCATTTCTCGCAGCATACACCACATCCAGACAGAGGTTTCCCTAGGATGCATCAAAGCAGGACATATGTAAATAAGGACAACCCAATGGATTCAAGGTGTGACTTCTGAAGAACAAACAGAACCAAAATGAGAACCCAGGGAAAATGTAAGCTGCACCCTAAACAAAAACCCTAAAGCTAGCAACAGATGGATCAAAAATCATCTGGTTCAGTAGGGATTTTGTTCCATGTGTGTCCGCTCCCACACAACCAAAGTCAATCGAACAATCGACTTCTGTCAAACAAGAATGTTGGCAATTTGGCAATTTTTTTTCTATTCGGTTGTCCTTTTTTCCCATATGTTCTACTCTGATACATCCTAAGGAAATTTCTGTAGACTGTCTGGACGTGGTGAATTTGAGTGTAATGTTTTCCCATGTTATTGATCTTAGCTTCATATTGAACATATTGCCCTCCTGAACCTTCACATGATTAATGTATTTAAACATTTTAGTTCTGTTTCCCTTCTTTCCTCAAGACTGTATATATTAAGTTCCTGATGTATCTCTTGATATGTTTTATCCCCCAGTCCTTTCACCATTTTTGTTAATAGGAAATCCTACCTATTATAACAGAATATTCACAAGATAAAGATTGGTTGGAAAAAGCTGCTCACAACTTGCAATGTCCCCACATCTATAAATGAAATTGTAACAAACATTTGATGTGGACACACACACACACAAAACAATCCTGGTGTACTGAATAATATTAAATAAAAGTGCTACAACAACAATTGGTGCACACATAAACACAGAGAATCAATGTTGTAAATTCAGCGATATGATAGCAATACATAGTCCATTTGAAGAATGAATACATGTGTCCATACATGGGTAAAATGATTGCGTGCCCATCCATTAATTGCAATCCAGATTAGGTGCTCTAGCAACTCACCTTATATTTAGACTATATAGGTCTTACAATGCATTGGAAGCAAACAAATCTGTTGTAACTCACTGCTGGTTCTCCTGTTATACCCACCTTCGTTGGAGTCTGTGAGAAGCCCCTGGACACACAGAAATGTTATCAGTTTGTCCTCTGAGTTTGGTGGGAGGGGCTCTATCTCTACTGAGCGAAGTTCCTAGAAAAGGCAAAAATCAGGCACAAATATGGTGTGCAGGACTGCTCACCAGCCCAACACACTGGAATAATATGATATGAGAATAGGGTTGCCACCTGTCCGGTTTTGACCCGGACAGTCCGGGTTTGGACACATGTGCCCGGTTTTGAAGCCTCCTGAGACCCGGGCACATTTAAAAAAAAAAAATTATATACAGTTCTGCCCCCCCTCCATACCATCCACAGCCATACATACAGTCCTGCCCCCCCCCCCTCCATACAGGGCCGGATTAACAGAGGGGCTGATGGAGCGGGGGTTGTAGCTCGATGACCAGAGGTCACAGAAACCCCACATTTGGGGGGTAGTCAGTTGAAGACCTACCCCACAACTGGTCAAAATATGGGATGGCTATCATTTATGGTTCTGGAGATACGGGCCTGCTTGCACAGCCTGTCAGAAGCTACATACAGAGCGGCCATTATAAATACAAGCTGACACACTACAGCAGACTGAGAAAAAAAAATCATCATTAATTTTTTGCTAGAAAATTACTCTATGGTGGTCTTTGCAACTTTTTATGTTGCACGGCATAGAGCTGCACGATTCTGGCTAAAACGACAACTGCAATTTTTTTGCTTAGAAGATAGATGACGATTCTCTCACGATTCGTACGGCATAACATCATCTTTCACATTAACCACTTAAGGACCCCCGCACGCACATATACGGCCACAGAATGGCACGTACAGGCACAAGGGCGTAAATTTACGTCCCCGCCTAAGTGCGGTTCGGGGGTCCCATCGGGACCCCCTCCGCGGCGTGCGGGGGTCCCCCTGGCTCCGGGAGCGATCCGGGATCTGGGGGCGGATGTCGGCGAATACCCGCCCCCCCGCGATCGCTCCCAGCCAATGGGAGCGCGCTCCCAACCTGTCACTTCCTCCTCCTGTGTTTACACAGGAAGGAGGAAATGATGTATTCTCTCATCGCAGCGCTGTTTCCCAGCGCTGCTGATGAGAGAAGACATCACAAGTAAGTGTGCACCAACACAACACTGACACACACTCACATAGGCATATTAACCCCTTGTGATCGCCCCCCCCCACCCCCCTGTCACAGTGTCACTGAATGCAGTGATCTAATCACTGCATTTAGTGTCAGTGTGACAGGCAGTGTAAAAAACAGTTAGTGTTAGGTTCAGGATAGCCCCCCCACCCCCCCTAATAAAGTTTTAACCCCCTGATCACGGCCCTAGTTAACCCTTTCACTCCCTATTGCCAGCGTCACTAAGCGATCATTTTTCTGATCGCTGTATTAGTGTCGCTGTTCCCGCTAGGTAGCTACTTTTTTTATTGCGATTTTTTTTTTTACTAAAGACATGTGGCTAAATAAATTTTGGCCTAAATGTTTGACTAAAATTTAGTTTATTTGATTTTTTTTTTAACAAAAAGTAAAAAATAGTGTTTTTTTTTCAAAAATGTCGCTCTATTTTTGTATATAGCGCAAAAAATAAAAATCGCAGAGGTGATCAAATACCACCAAAAGAAAGCTCTATTTGTGGGAAGAAAAGGACGCAAATTTTGTTTGGGAGCCACGTCGCACGACCGCGCAATTGTCTGTTAAAGCGACGCAGTGCCGAATCGCAAAAACACCTTGGGTCATTTACCAGCGTATTGGTCCGGGTCTTAAGTGGTTAAAATGAAAAAAAAAAAAAAAAAAAGACTAACTTTACTGTTTTGTTTTTATGGTTTTTATTATTCAATGAAGTGGGCAAATGCAGCGTGACATAAAATATTGCAGCAATTCCCATTTTTGTCTCTGCTAATATATATATATATATATATATATATATATATATATATATATATATATATATATATATATATATATATATATATATATATAATGTTTGGTGGTTCCAAGTAATTTTCCAGCAAAAAATATTGCTTTTTAACAAGTGTTGGACTTTAAGTGGTTACATTTCTTGCATTTACACACAGAAGTTTGATCTAAAAAGTCAGTTGGTTACAATGTTTCATGTTGTTTACAAACTTGGCGGATATTTTCTTTACACACAGAAGTTTATCCCTTTGATCTATGAAGAAAGTGTTAGTTACAATGTTTCCTGCTAAGAACTTGGCAGACTGCCCAGATATTTTCTTTTGACAGCTGAAAGTCTCTCCACTTGTTATATGAAAGAATCAGCAAACTCTGCATTGGAGATGTCAGGGGGGTTGAATCAAGATCACAATTTTTTAACGATTAATTGTGCAGCTCTAGCACGGTACTGTATTTGCGCAGCAATTTTTCAAACATGTTTTTTTTTTGGAAATAAACTGTTTCATTCATAAAAAAAAAACACTAAAGTTAGCACGATTTTTTTTGGTATCCTAAGCGATGCTTTAAATTTTTTTAGGTTACATGTTTAGAGCTACAGAGGAGATCTAGTGCTAGAATTATTGCTCTCGCTCTAACGATCGTGACGTATGTAACCTGTGTGTATCTGGCTCTGATACTAGCCAGTGCCTACCCAGCCACTGACTGGTATCTCTCCCTAGCCTGTCCCCACACACCCTCTCACCTGCTGACCTGTAGATGGGGGAATCACTCCTGTAGTGTTGTTGTGTTCTGCCACTGAGTACAATGATCAGTGTTGCTATCTATAGCTGGGAGCACTGATTGTTTTTGGAAAAACAGGCTGGTTGTACTCAAGTCAATTAATAGATTGACTTGTGTAAAACCAGCTAGCCCATACATAGATCGACTATGGCTGGTCTCTGCATAATTGGTGTAATTTCAATTCATGTATGACCCGCTTAACCACTATGCAGTCCCTAAACATCCTTCCACTCCTATACATTGTGCCCACTGTCATACCCTCCACACTCCTCTCCTGTACATACTGCCCACTGTCATACCCTCCACACTCCTCTCCTGTACATACTGCCCACTGTCATACCCTCCACACTCCTCTCCTGTACATACTGCCCACTGTCATACCCTCCACACTCCTCTCCTGTACATACTGCCCACTGTCATACCCTCCACACTCCTCTCCTGTACATACTGCCCACTGTCATACCCTCCACACTCCTCTCCTGTACATACTGCCCACTGTCATACCCTCCACACTCCTCTCCTGTACATACTGCCCACTGTCATACCCTCCACACTCCTCTCCTGTACATACTGCCCTCTATCATACCCTCCACACTCCTCTCCTGTACATAGTGCCCACTATCATACCCTCCACACTCCTCTCCTGTACATAGTGCCCACTGTCATACCCTCCACACTCTTCTCCTGTTCATACTGCCCACTGTCATACCCTCCACACTCCTCTCCTGTACATACTGCCCACTGTCATACCCTCCACACTCCTCTCCTGTACATAGTGCCCACTGTCATACCCTCCACACTCCTCTCCTGTACATACTGCCCACTATCATACCCTCCACACTCCTCTCCTGTACATAGTGCCCACTGTCATACCCTCCACACTCCTCTCCTGTACATACTGCCCACTGTCATACCCTCCACACTCCTCTCCTGTACATACTGCCCACTGTCATACCCTCCACACTCCTCTCCTGTACATACTGCCCCCATCATACCCTCGCACTCCTCTCCTGTACATAGTGCTCCCATCATACCCTCCACACTCCTCTACTGCATATACTGGTCACTGTTACACCCTCTTCACTCCTTTCCTGCAAGTAATACCTACCCTCTGCACTCATTTCCTGTACATAATGTCTTACACTTTGCACTCCTTTCCTACACATACCAACATACGCGCCACACTCTTGTATATACTGTTGTAAATTCTGCACTCCCTCCCTGCACATACTGTAATACCCTCTGTACTTAATGAAAATTAAAAGGTGAACTAATGCCCCTGATCTCCACTGCACTTACCTCTGTAGTAATGGAAGAGTTTTATTTTTTTTTAAATGAGTGTGCTGAGGTTTATTCATGTCAGTGAGACTCTTACTTGTGGCACAGCAAAGTAAGCATATTTTATAGGTAAAATAATTATTTTGTTTAATTTAATCATGCCTCGTGAGGCCCCTCCCTCAATATGGCCACACCCACCATATGTAGTGGCGTGTTCGGGTTTGGCTTGAAGAAAAGGTGGCAACCCTATATGAGAATGTTCCATCACTGGGGAGCAAAGGGCTTCCCCAAATCCAGTGTAAGTTCAGATTTTCTGTAAGGTGAACTTACACTTTAATATACTATCCAAGCAGCAATTAAACAGATAATGCCTTTAAAAAAGGTAACCACCCAACTGCTGACCAGCCTTTAGGCCAGAGCATCTTTACATATATGAAAATCTTTGTATGGTTTCCTAAGGCAACTGAGATGTTCAATCTGAAAGAGCTGTATTGGAGAGGGAGAGAAAAAAAGAATAAAAAATAAAAATAAAAAAGAAAGTCGGTTCACACTGGGGTGACACGACTTCCAGCACAACTTTTAGAGGCAACTCCAACATGACTTGAGCATGAACCACAGAGCGATCTGGGGAGATTTACAACACAACGTGAAGTCGTCTCCAGGACAGGAGACTTTCCAGTGGCCAATCAAACAACAATCGGCTCTAGGGGATGGAGGGGGAGGGAGAGGTTTACCTGAGAAATGTATGTCATCTTCCTGGAAAGTTGCTTTAGTTAAGACAGTGATCAGACTTCTGAGGCAACTTCCATTGAAATCAATGGGTACAAATCGCCTACAAGTCTGATTGAAGTAGTACAGGAACCTTTTCTGAAGTCAGAGCGACTTCAGTAGTGTGTATTAAGACGGCTCCATTCACTTCAATTGATTTTCTCAACCACACGACTTAAGACGACTTGGGGCAACTTCAAGATGGATCCCAAGTCACCCCAGTGTGAACCGGCTCTTAGTGGAGAGAACAGACCCATCAACTAAGCAAACTAGCAAAAAACACGGGAGTAGAATGTATTACAGGCATACCCCGCTTTAAGTACACTCACTTTGCATACACTCGCGAGTAAGGACATACCCGCTAGTGTATGTAAAGTGCCTTACAAGTACTGTACAGACATTTTGCAGCCGCAGTAGAAGAAGCTGAAGCTCAGAGAGCATAGCCCGCCCTGTTCCAGTGTGCCCCTGACACCCCCACTACAGCCTGACACCCCCACTACAGCCCCTGAGACCTCAACTACAGCCCCTGACCCCCCACTACACCCTAGAAGTTAAAAAAGGTATTGTTTCACTTTAAGTACATTTTCGTTTTACATACATGCTCTGGTCCCATTGTGTACTTAAAAGTGGGGTATGCCTGTATAGGGGGGTCCCTGCAGCCAGTATATGCAACTGCATAGACAACATATAAACCAAAAAGAGCACAAGTGAGCACTTGCTTACAATCCCAGTACAGGTTAGAGGGATGGGGTGAAGTCCATCTGTATTAAGGGTCGCGTGCCCATTCATTAATTGCAACAATTGGCATCTGCAGCTTCTCTAGCTAAATCAATGCCGATTGAAAAATAGACGGGAGCATGGGGGATCCAATTAAAGAAAAACAGCACACTTACAATTAGACTACTTATAACCACTGGACAGGGGTGGATCATCCTTAGCATATCACCAGATATGAATGACAGCAGTGGAATGTCCCAGTGCTGGCTGGATGTGGATCTGTTCAATGCAATATACTATGGACACTGTTTGATCGACTTCCTCCATCACCATTTGTCCTCTTGGCAGAGCCGCACATCAAAGAAGGGGACGGCAATGTGTTTTGAGGGTGTTCCCACTTTGTCAAGCCTGCCACGTATAGTAACCAATGTCTTTTTATGCAGAGCAAGGTAAATGGAACCCCGCTCTGTGCAATGCTGGCATAAGCCCCCACACCAGAATCTGTCAGCAATTAGCAAAGAACAGTGGTTTTGCATCAAAGAAAAAGTGATTGGAAAGCTACAATACATATATCTAAAGGAAATCACCATCAAAATAATTTGATTTATGCTGTATAGTAGTAATTAGGGCATTTACTTTTAAAAAAAAAGTCATCTGTTATCCTCAGTCCACAGTCAGCCAGCATTTTAACTGGATCCCGTCTGTCTTTTGTTTTGTATAGGTAGCTGCATGTAACCCAGTCATAATGATTTAAAGAAGCCCGTCTCGTACTGTGTGATCTTTCAACAGTCCGCAAAATCCTCTATTAGTGTCTTTCATTCCCCATTCCCAGGCACTGTTTCAGCAGCACAGTCAGTTCTATAGTGGGCAGGACTAGGTAACACTGCTTTGAATTCAATAGCAGTGCAGCAGCATTGTCCCTCATCACAGTAGGCTGCATGAAACTGACTTTACTGACAAGTTCATAAAGTTATTTGTGTGAGACTTTGCAGGGTGGCTTTAACAGCAAGTGCAGATACACTCACAAATATTAAGGCCCCTTTCACACGGGCTTTCCAATCATGTCAGGCTGTCAGTTTTTCAGATCGGACCGCCAACAAAAATCCAGACGGATGTAGACCCTATTTTCCATCTGTCTGGAGGATTTGATTGGAAGAAAATGGACAGGTGGTCTGTTTTTATCCGATCTCCCCATACAGGATAATGGGGCTCTGACAGGTCTGTCTCTGCACAGTGAGTGGAGACGGGCCTGTCATCCGCCTGCTCTGGGGATCAGCAGATCGAATTCCCCCTGCTGAGCAAAACTGAGTCCTTGGGGTGGCCATGTAAAAGAGCCCTAAAGCTTTTCTAAACTATATTCAAAATGCAGACACTAAGGCTGGCCATACATGGTTGAATTTCGAAAGAATTTTCTTTTGAAAAATCAGAAATTTTGTGATTATATGGTTCCACCATTGATTCTGAAATTCGACCAAACCGAGCCTTCAATTTCACCTCTTGCTGCTACAGAAAATAATTTGTAGCTGGGAAACTTTTCTTTCCGAGAATTTTATTTACTTGCAAATGCGCATTTCTTTTTCGATTACATTTCTTGCACAATTAGAAAAACGTTTGTTTTCGAAAAATTTCATACATGCCCGATTACTCAAATTCGATGGCTGCACGAAAATCGGCTGCAGCCCACTAATGGTGTGAAATGCAAACAAAAATTCTTAGATAACATTTTCAAAAGAAAATACTTTCAAAATTCGACCCATGTGTGGCCTTGCCTAAGACAAAGTGTGTTAACTGACAGGAGCAGCAGGTGAAACAGGGGGGGGGGGATGCATTGATAAGCTGCAATATAGATTACATCTTTGTATTGGGGTTTAGTACCACTTTAACATTTTGCTGGAACATTTCCTACGTTTAGAAGCGTGTCATTAAAGGTGATATTAAAAAGGTACTAAAATGTGATGTGACATGACTGCAAGTTCAATCTTCAGGAATAAATGCAGTGTTTCTTATTTTTACACAGTTGCTAGATGAGAAAAAAAATAAGTGAAAAAAAAAATAAAACCACACACATAAAAAAAATCCTAAATCAATGTATGATTTTTGTAAATACTTGCTTACCGTAGATATTTAAAATGGACTTTAATGTATACATAAAAGCTAACTGATCCCAGTTTAATTCTACTGCCTGCATCATCATAAAAAGGCATTTTAAAGCTTTCCCATTACTTGTTATTTGTCCGTGCCACCTGGAAATTACCAATAATTTCTCTGATCGCAAAAAGAGATAATGGACAAATCACTGGGGAAATTATACAGTAGCCAAAGTATCCAAGAAGGAACATCATAATGAGAGAGTTCTAAAAATACCATAAAACAGCCAATGTGAGAAAATGGGAACAAAGAATCTCTCTAATAGATGTAACCCAACAATATGCATATACTGTACAAGGTCTGCATAAAATAGGTGATCTTAATTCCACTTAATTTCAATTTAGTACTTGCATTCTGGGTGACTATTTTGACAGAAGCCACTGTCACTGTGTGTTTTGGAAGCAACTGTGGGCTGCCCTCCTGCCCACAGACTATAGCCCAGAAGATACTGAAAGACTTGTGGACAAGCTGGCATTGAGATAATGTAATGCTACATCCCATCTCCCCATCCCCCCCTCTTGTTGCCGTGTTTGATTGTGTTGGTTCATGGCACAGACAATGGTCTGGAGACATCTCTCCGCAGGGGATGTGTAAGGAGGGGCTGCCTGCTTATCATAATCCCTTTATGTTTCAACTGTAGTTTCTGTTTCAATGAACACGTTTTGAATTCCCTCTGGTTCTTCCTTGCTCCCTACCCCCTCTAAGACAAGGTTAAGGGAAGTGTCCCTAGCTGTGTTTAAAAGGTGTATGTTTTTTTACTTAAGAGTTGATACGCTGCATGGCTAACCCTCAACACCTGTGTGGCTTGTCTCCTGATTGAGGGGTTAAAGGCTGGTTATGGCGAATCTGCCAGCTGCGGGTGCGTTTGGAGAACAGGAGACACAGGTCTGGCGGATATGCCCACCTGTGGTATTAGAGATTCGTCACAACTATTAAGAGTAATTTTTTAGCTGAAAAAAGCCACATAATAAGATATGAACCCCAAGAAAATAGATTTTTGAAATGTGGCAAGTTGCATATGTTGGCTTCTTCTGTAAACCCTAACTTAGGGCAAACAGAAAGGGTGAATCTGCTTAACTGGGGCACAGACAACAATAAACACTGACAGGTGTTCTAATCCCTCTCTACTCTATACAAAAAAAAGTTTTGCCTTTAGTTATACTTGAGTAGCAACAGAGACACCTATGTACTGCAGCATTGTCAGTTTGGGGGAGGGTAGTGTTAAATCTAAATCTGCTAGTATGACTAACACATTGGCGCTAAACTCCAACTAAAACGTAAGAAGTTACAGTACCATTTTTTTTTTGTTCCCCATAATTCAACAAATGCTAAATATTGTAAGCCCCCCTGTCTATGTTAAATGATTTGTCTCAGCCCTCAAATTGCTACTTTTCCTGAACAACTTGGTTGGCAAAATTAAAAAAATAATTACTTAATGGCTGAAACACCAGGTGAAATAAAAGAGGAAAAAAGAAAAGCAAATTAATGCAGCCACCACATACCATATAAGAATTGTTAAGTTGCAATATATTTTGGGAAAAAAACCACAAATGATTTTGCTCTAAAGTTCACAAAATATTTAATTGAACCATTTTAAAATAAATAATAATTAAAAACACACACACAAATTCCAATTACAATACCTCCATCATCAGAATGATCATCATCAGCCCACCATGGAGGTGTATCTTTTTTCTTGGTTCTTTTCACGATGGGCATTGACTTTTTATTACTGTCAAATGAATCATCTGAAAGAGACTAAAAGGAAATTGCATGCTTTAAAGAACTAGTCTGCAAGTTTTCAGCGGTTGCAACCTTACAATCACTTTAATTGTACTTTGTTAAGTCTCTCTTTAAAAAAAAAAAAAAAAAAACATTTTATACTCACCGGATAATGCTCCTCTCAGTGCCTCTTCTGCTCTTCTGGCCCCTCCCTCCTGTTGAGTGCCCCACAGCAAGCAGCTTCCTATGGGGGCACCCGAGTCACAGCTCCCTGTGTCCATTCAGACACGGCACCCAGACCTGGCCCTGCCCTCTCTCCCCCCGATTGGGGCTCCTTTCCCAGGCGATGCCCAATACGGAGAAACGCAGTGGGTGGAGCTACAGGACTTGACGTCACCACGCACCAGCTGGCTGGCTTGAGCCGCGGCTGTTTTTTTTTATATACCGAATACCGTCTTTGTTGGATGTCAGTGCTTTATCATCCGTGAATAACAACCCTGAAGTAAGTATTGCACCATAAAGCCTCTTTACCTTTAATATATCCCAACGTAGCATATTGCAGCACTTAAAGGCAGCTGTGGGAGGAAGAATCCCAATACTGGATGAATCCATGGACATATGGTTTTTGCCTGAGTGATCCCTATAACCTGTGCATCATCATATCTGGTAAGTGGTGCCTTTTTTCTTGGCTGTTTGGTGAACAGAGTAATCTGAGTTTGATCACTTGAAAAGTCTGTCTTCACTGATTTGCACTGATCAAAGCACTTTATGGACTAAACATATAAGGTGCCGTACACACGGCAGAGAACCTCGACGGGCAGAACACATCGTTCCGCCCGTCGAGGTTCTCTCCCGGCCGTCGGATTCGGCGACCCGCCCGTCGGGAATGGCAACCAGCCATTCTTCCAGGCGGGCCGTCGAGAAAATAGAGAGCGTGCTCTCTATTTCGGCTCGACGGGCTTCCCGACGGGAAGCTCGCCGAGACCGTACACACGGCCGAGGTCCTCGCTGGAATGTGCATTCCAGCGAGGTTCTCGCTGATTTTCAGCGAGAACCTCGGCCGTGTGTACGGGGCCTCACACTGCAATTATTTAATCATAGCACGTTTGTATCAGTTTTTTAAGCAGAATAAGTTTGGGTTGCGCAATTAATTTTTTGTACATATATACTAGCTGAATATTGAGGTTTTTAGTTGCAGCACCTTTCTTTTTTTCTTCACACACACTATATATTTTTTTTTGGGGGGTTAAGACAGATAATTTCACCACACATACCATATAAGCTGTACACTCACATTATATACATACATAAATCACAGTTTGTGAACTCCAACTTTCCTACAGACATAATAAACACTGGATTTGGTTATTTTCACCAAAGAAATGCATCAGAATTAGAGGTCGACCGATATGGGCTTTTCTCTGGCCGATGCCGATATTTAGAAACTGCGGTGGCCGATGGCCGATATATGATGCCGATATGTTAGGCCAATAAAAAAAAAAAAAAAAATCCCCTTCATCTCATAAAATCTAACAGTTGGACCCCTTTCACACCGGGGTGTTTTCAGGTGCTTTTCGGCTAAAAATAGCACCTGTAAAGTGCCTGCACTGCTGCTGAAGCCCCTGCAAAGCGCTTCTGCAGCGGTGCTACACAGGCACATTTAACCTCTTCATCTGCCACTAGCTGGGTTATAAGCACTCCGCTAGCAGCCGAATAGCGCCTGCCCGCTTCAGTGTGAAAGCAGCGGAGTTCCGCCAAAAAATAAATAAAAAATAAAGTCAGCAGCTACAAATACTGCTGCACTGACTTAATATATGGACACTTACCTGTCCTGGGCGCCTGCGATGTCGTCACCCGAAGCTGATCTCTCCCTCGGCTCTCGGGTGCTGCCCCGGCCATCTTCAATAAGGGAATCGGGAAACAGGCAATCAAAACTTTTGGACAAAGTAAATATAAAAAAAAAAAAAAGGGAGTTAACTTTACTGTTTATTTATTTTTTATTAAAGTGAATTTTTTCCCCAAAAATAGCGTTTGAAAAACAACTGCGCAAATACCTTGTGACATAAAATATTGCAACAACAGCTATTTTATTCCCTGGGGGTCTCTGCTAAAAAAATATATATATAAATGTTTGTGAGTTCTAAGTGATTTTCTAGCAGAAAATACAGGATTTAGGGCCAGATTCAGATACACTTAATATTGCGCTGCGTAATCGAAATACTCTACGCTGCCGTATTTTAACCAGGCTCTACACCGAATTCTGGTAGATTTTTGCCCGTACGCTACGGCGGCATAGTCTATTTCTCGCCGCGTAATCGGAATACGCGATTAGGGGGCGTGAAGCATTTAAATTAAGCGCGTCCCCGCAGCGATCGAACTGCGCATGCTCCGTTCAGAAATTTCCTGCCGTGCATTGCGTGAAATCACGTTGTTACGTCATTCGTTGTTTGAGTAGCATCGTTTACGAACATTCCTATTCCTGGACGACTTACGTAAAAAATAATAAAAGACAATCGGAAAAACGTAGAAATTTGACGCCGGAACGACGGCCATACTTAACATGGGCTGTCTAATATTAGAGCAGCAAAAAGCTGGTATAGGGTTACGCAAAAAAAAAGATGACTAAAGGTGCCGTAAGAGATTGCGAATGAAGATCGTAATTTCGGGGATCGCCGGCAAAAGCTCATTTGCATACCCCGACGTGGAAAACGACGGGAAGTCCACCCAGTGGCCGCAATTTTATTGCAGCGTAGATCCGAAGGCATACGAACACGTAATCCAGTCGAATTGAAGCCTACAGCCGTCTATTCATGGTTTGAGGTTTCCGACTAGCTAGAAAACGCGCGTAATTTGAAATTACTCCAGTCTAACACCAGTTAGACAGGAGTAAGGGCTCTGTGAATCTGGCCCTTAGTCTTTAAATGTTTAAACTGAGAACTTCTACACACTGAGTTCAGTCCATTGATAAGGAGCAACATTGTAACTTTTTTCTCAAAACTTGGCAGGCTGCCCAGAGACAAATCACTCCACAGGAAACATCAGGCAACTTGCAATGACTTCTGTATCATAGAAGTCAATGCAAGTCGCGCTGAAGAGTAAATCGGCTTTTTTTTTTTTTTTTAAACAAAATCGGCCCATGCCGATTTATTAAAAAGTGCCAAAAATCGGCCAATATATCGGTCGACCTCTAATCAGAATACAGTTTGGCCTAAAATGTATGAAGAAAGATTATATATTTACAAAATTTTATAATAGAAATGCAGTGGCAATTAAAAGCGTTTTTTTTTTGGGGGGGGGGGGGGGGTGAACAGATTCTGTTCTTTTAAAGCATGTTCTATAGCACTTGTGAGGTGGCAATGCCGCTCCAAGTGTGTTGGTCTCTCTAATAGCCGTCCTCCCCACTCACAACTTCGGCTGCAGGCTCTGCAATAGTGTAGAAAACTAAAGAAAACAGCTGAACTGTCGCACTTCGAAAACCAGTAATAGCGTCGCTTTTGGGGCCCCATCAGGGACTTCTGACCCCCGCTAGCAGCCAAATAAAGGGTTGAAAGTGCCTGCAAAGTGCAGCTGTGGAAACATATTGCAGGCGTTTCGGCAGCAGTGCCCATTGATTCCAATGGCAGGGGTTGTGGAGGAGCGGTGTATACACCGCCCGAAAGATGTTGCTTGCAGGACTTTTTCTAACATCCTGCAATCGCACCGCTCCAGTGTAAAAGCACTCGGGCTCTCACACTGGGGCTGTAGGGGAGGCATTTTTCAGGCACTTTACATGCGCTATTTTTAGCCCAAAAGCGCCTGAAAAACACCCCAGTGGGAAAGAGGTCCAAGTGCTCCAGTGTTATGTAAAAAATATGCTTATCTGCATCCATATCAGCACGGCTCACAGCAATCAGCTGACGCGTCTCTCTCAGAGTGCTCAGCCCTGCCCACTGGAACTGTAAGCCGAAAAGTGAAGAGAGCTGAAGAGTCAGCTGAGTGATGGGAGTCGCGCTGATATAGATACAGGTAAGCATATTTTTTTCATAACACAACAAGCACAGGGACATTTATATTACAGTGCGGATGGGATGATTTTATGGAGTGGGTTGACGACGACTTTAAAATACAAGCAAAAGAAATTCTTGTGAGAAAAAGAAATTATAGAAATGGTACAGTGTTGCATGACTTTCCTTCAAAGTGCGACAGCGGCAAAAGATGAGAATTAGACTGGGCAGGAAGGGGGTAAAAGTGCCCAGTACTAAAGTGGTTAATAACTGTTGCAGTGAAAGAACACTGCACACAGAGACTTGCAATATCGACTGCTGTCCGTTTTTCTTCCAGATGCCACTTAATGGTGACTGGTGAAACAACACCCATTAAAATTAAATAGCAATTTCAGTGACCAGGTTGGCAGATGGTTATAATTTTGTCGTCATGGCAACCAGGATTTGTCCAGCCCTGTATTCAGTGCACTTCAGATGCACGTGTACAGCTTATAAAGTTCCAAGATAGAAAATGACGCAACTTCCTTTTTTAAAGGATATTGATTTGTGTAGGCTGAGAGTGGGGAGGCTCTACCTTCACACAACCTACTCCCACCTAACCATTTTCCTTAACATTTTGGCCTACATGAAAAAAAGAAAAAAACTCATGTCATTAGAATACAATCTTTTTTGAAAAAATGATTATAAAGCGTGCTTACTATACATTTACCAGGAAGTTCACCCAGTTGTGTCCATCCATCTCTCACACTCATCATATCTCTGTCAATGTCTAAAGTCTGCTAGCTAGTGTGTTGGTAAATAATTATGTAGTCAATATTTCTCATTATTATTGTCGAGTTCCATCTCTGAGATTCCTAACACAAAGATGAGATGCAGCCTCATGCTTTTAAGCCTTCCATGAATTCCAACATCCATATAAGACAGAGCTTTATTATATCAAAGTATAGTTACATTTTTAGGTTTGCTACTGAAGATTAACAATAATCATCACAGATATTAAAAACTGCATGCAACAAAACATACCTCAGAAAACAGAATATAAAACAGAAAAGGGTTTTGAAATTACATGCAATGCAAGTGCAGTATAACATCAGGCATTTTATCTAAGAGTTTCTAAAATAAACCCCTGCTGCTACCTAGTGGTACAGGATGAAAATGTAACGCTGGCTATAGAACTGGCTAGGTCTTACTATACAGTGAAACCTTGGTTTGCAAGCATAATTTGTTCCGGAAGCATGCTTGCAATCCAAAGCACTTGTATATCAAAGCAAATTTTCCCATAATAAATGATGAAAACCTAAATGATTTGTTCCACAACCATTTATTCTTCCTTCAGTTTATAGTCTATATAAAAAGATTATAGCAATGTAATGGGTTGTGAAATCATAAAATGTCCATCCACAAATGGAAGCCTCCACAAGGGGATTAGAAGCAAAATCCAGGAGAAGCTACTGAGTATAAAAAAAAAAAGAAGAAGAGAGGCGCCCCCTGGTTCACACAGGGGCAACTTGAGATCCTACTTGAAGTCGCATGACATGTCAAATTACATTGAAGTGAATGGGAGCCCTCTAAGGCCTCTTTCACACGGAGCGGTCCGTTTTTCGGTCCGCTCCGTGTGTCCGTCGGCTCAGCGGGGGGTCCCGCTCAGCTGTCAGCGGACAGGGCGGTCCCCGCACACTGTGCAGGGACCGCCCTCTCTCTCTTCTGCTATCCCCTATGGGGAATCAAATGAAAACGGACCATCTGTCCATTTGCATCCGATCCGATCCACCGGACAGAAGAAAAATAGGGTTTTTAGGATCTTAGGCAGACGTTAGAGGATGCATCATCCGCTAACGGACGCGATCCCATAGGGGCCCATTACAAGTCCGTAAACGGACTTGTAATAAGCGGACGAACGGTGTAATGTACACTACTGAAGTCGCTCCGACTTCAGAAAAGGTTCCTGTACTACTTCAATCCGACTTCTAGGCCACTTGTACCCATTGATTTCAATGGAAGTCGCCTCCAAGTCGGATCCCCTGTCTTAACTGAAGCAACTTTCCAGGAAGTAAAAATTGTTTTCTCTGCAAACCCCTCCCCCCACAGAGCCGATTACTCTTTGATTGGCCACTGGCAAAGTCCGCTGTCCTGGAGGCGACTTCAAGTCGCTCCAAGTTGCGCTGAGGTCACCTCGCAAAGTCGCGCACAAAATCGTATTGCCCGTGTGAACCGGCACTTAGTGTAGCAATATGGTTACATTTAATGAAGGTACAACATTTAGCAACTCACATGATTGATGATTAAAAGAGGCACATCTAAGTACGAAGGCACCTGGGGTAAAGCGATCCACATAGACCGTCCTCCTCACCGCCGGCTCTCACCGCTATCAGTCTGCAATCGTGACCGGAAAGACTAATGCTCGTGGAAGGGACGAAATCAATGTCGGTGTGGAGAATGGTCTATGTGGACAGCTTTACCCTGAATGCCTGCATACTTAGATGTGCCTGTTTTAATCATCAACCATGTGAGTTTCTAAATGTTGTACCTTCATTAAAATGTAACCATATTGCTACACTTAGAGGCGCCTCTCTATTTTATACTTGAGGGAAAAAAAAGGGGGGTTTAGAGCTGTGCCATGACACCCGGACTCGGTATGATCCAATAGTCCACAAATAATATACAATCCTCGGCAAAAAAAATTGTTCAGAGTCTATGCGGTTCTCAGCTTAGGATGGAATATGACAGTCACCACCGTGATTCCAAAACACACTCCACTCTTCAGTGAGGCCCTCCACCAATGATGTTTAAGCAGCTTACCAGATGGACACATGTACCAGCAGTCGGCTATAACCCAGCCACGGCCTTTGGGGAGAGATCTCCCTCCCTGGAACAGTGATTACACCTTGGCTCCAATACACCACGTCACGCCACCATATGGTCACTTCCAAGTTGAATGCGCTGCAGCCTTTGGAGGAACTCCCTGATGTTTCCCAGGCACTCGGCGTCTGTGCGCGGCTCCGGGTACACCTTCTACCAGGAAGCGAATTCCAGCTTAGGAAATGACGTGCTGGCAAGAGCTCCTCTGTGTCTAGGGATTGGCACTTTGCTGGCAATCGACCATCTACCCTGACAAGCACAATTTTTTGTATTGTATATCCATTTTATACTTATTTGTGACATGACGTTACTCTTACATCAAGACATCGCTTGTATATCAAGTCAAAATGTATTTTAAAATTTTGTTTGTCTTGCAAAACGCTCTCAAACCAAGGTTTTACTGTATTCCTTTGGCATGGTTTTTCCTTTTACGAGTCTTGTAAAACGTATACTTTTAAATTCCGAATTACATTGTATATAATGAAAAATAGGCAAAAGGAAATTCCATAAGAGATAAAGCAGAGAGGCATTGGAACTAGTGGTGCATCGGAATAAAAAATATGGTACCAAAACTGAAAATTCAGGATGCACTTGGCCGAAACCAAAAAAATAAATAAAAAATGTATATATAATAATAAAAAATAAATAAAAAAACTCTCCCCCCCCCCCCCATTTAAGATACATTGATAATTTTGTTTATTCAGCATGAAATGGAGCTTAGTTATGAAGCTGTATATTCTGCAATATTTACATTGTTGGTAAACTCATTCAATTAATTAAAGCTGAGGATAACATGCACTGCATTGATGCATTCACACAATTTCACAGTAACCATGAGATAAAAACAAAGTTAAGGAATATTCCTTTATCCCATTGGTTTGCAAATCTATGTACACTATAAACTAGGGTTGTCCTGATACTTTTTTTAAATGTGTCCCCAAATGCAGCCATGTCCCCCACATATTGCAGCCATGTCCCCCCACAGATGCAGCCATGCATGTCCCCCACACATATTGCAGCCATGCATGTCCCCCACACATATTGCAGCCATGCATGTCCCCCACACATATTGCAGCCATGTATGTCCCCCACATACTGGAGCCATGTACAGTGCAGAAAATAAGTATTTGAACACCCTGCTATTTTGCAAGTTCTCCCACTTGGAAATCATGGAGGGGTCTGAAATTGTTATCGTAGGTGCATGTCCACTGTGAGAGACATAATCAAAAAAAAAATTCCAGAAATCACAATGTATGATTTTTTTAACTATTTATTTGTATGATACAGCTGCAAATATGTATTTGAACACCTGAGAAAATCAATGTTAATATTTGGTAGGGTTGTCCCGATACCACTTTTTTAGGACCGAGTACAAGTACCGATACTTTTTTTCAAGTAGTCGCCGATACCGAATACCGATACTTTTTTTAAACGTGTCCCCAAATGCAGCCATGTCCCCCCACATATTGCAGCCATGTCATGTCCCCCACATATTGCAGCCATGTCATGTCCCCCCACATATTGCAGCCATGTCATGTCCCCCCACATATTGCAGCCATGTCATGTCCCCCCACATATTGCAGCCATGTCATGTCCCCCCACATATTGCAGCCATGTCCTGTCCCCCCACATATTGCAGCCATGTCATGTCCCCCCACATATTGCAGCCATGTCATGTCCCCCCACATATGCAGCCATGTCATGTCCCCCACATATGCAGCCATGTCATGTCCCCCCACATATGCAGCCATGTCATGTCCCCCACATATGCAGCCATGTCATGTCCCCCACATATGCAGCCATGTCATGTCCCCCCACATATGCAGCCATGTCATGTCCCCCCACATATGCAGCCATGTCATGTCCCCCCACATATGCAGCCATGTCATGTCCCCCCACATATGCAGCCATGTAATGTCCCCCATACCTCCCCAGCCGCCGCCGCTGCTGCAGGGTTAATCCCCATGTAACACATTCCCGCGGCGCCATGTAAAGACACGCGATTGGACGTATCCGTCCAATCGCGAGCAAGGGGGGAGTGTCTATGGACGTATCCGTGTATAGACACTCCCCCCTTGCTCGCGATTGGACGGATCCGTCCAATCGCGTGTCTATACATGGCGCCGCGTGTATTACATGCTTACAAGGTGCACGGGATTAGCGGCGGTCGGCGGCGGGCGATTTGCGGTGATCGGCGTGTGGCGAGCGGCGGGGGGGGGGGGGGGAAGTATTCTATTTTGGTATCGGGGGTATTTGCGGGAGTACAAGTACTCCCGCAAATACTCGGAATCGGTCCCGATACCGATATCGGGACAACCCTAATATTTGTTACAGTAGCCTTTGTTTGCAATTACAGAGGTCAAACCTTTCTTGTAGTTTTTCACCAGGTTTGCACACACTGGAGGAGGGATTTTGGCCCACTCCTCCACACAGATCTTCTCTAGATCAGTCAGGTTTCTGGGCTGTCGCTGAGAAACACAGAGTTTGAGCTCCCTCCAAAGATTCTCTATTGGGTTTAAGTCTGGAGACTGGCTAGGCCACGCCAGAACCTTGATATGCTTCTTACAGAGCCACTCCTTGGTTATCCTGGCTGTGTGCTTTGGGTCATTGTCATGTTGGAAGACCCAGCCTCGACCCATCTTCAAAGCTCTAACTGAGGGAAGGAGGTTGTTGCCCAAAATCTCGCAATACATGGCCCCGGTCATCCTCTCTTTAATACAGTGCAGTCGCCCTGTCCCATGTGCAGAAAAACACCCCCAAAGCATGATGCTACCACCCTCATGCTTCACAGTAGGGATGGTGTTCTTGGGATGGTACTCATCATTCTTCTTCCTCCAAACACGGTTAGTGGAATTATGACCAAAAAGTTTTATTTTGGTCTCATCTGACCACATGACTTTCTCCCATGACTCCTCTGGATCATCCAAATGGTCATTGGCAAACTTAAGACGGGCCTTGACATGTGCTGGTTTAAGCAGGGGAACCTTCCATGCCAAGCATGATTTAAAAACATGACGTCTTAGTGTATTACCAACAGTAACCTTGGAAACGGTGGTCCCAGCTCTTTTCAGGTCATTGACCAGCTCCTCCCGTGTAGTCCTGGGCTGATTTCTCACCTTTCTTAGGATCATTGAGACCCCACAAGGTAAGATTTTGCATGGAGCCCCAGTCCGAGGGAGATTGACAGTCATGTTTAGCTTCTTCCATTTTCTAATGATTGCTCCAACAGTGGACCTTTTTTCACCAAGCTGCTTGGCAATTTCCCCGTAGCCCTTTCCTGCCTTGTGGAGGTGTACAATTTTGTCTCTAGTGTCTTTGGACAGCTCTTTGGTCTTGGTCATGTTAGTAGTTGGATTCTTACTGATTGTATGGGGTGGACAGGTGTCTTTATGCAGCTAATGACCTCAAACAGGTGCATCTAATTTAGGATAATAAATGGAGTGGAGGTGGACATTTTAAAGGCAGACTAACAGGTCTTTGAGGGTCAGAATTCTAGCTGATAGACAGGTGTTCAAATACTTATTTGCAGCTGTATCATACAAATAAATAGATAAAAAATCATAAATTGTGATTTCTGGAATTTTTTTTTTGGATTATGTCTCTCACAGTGGACATGCACCTACGATGACAATTTGAGGCCCCTCCATGATTTCCAAGTGGGAGGACTTGCAAAATAGCAGGGTGTTCAAATATTTATTTTCTGCACTGAGAACCTCGCTGGAAGCTGCATTCCAGCGAGGACCTCGGCCGTGTGTACGCTCTCGGTGAGCTTCCCGTCGGGAAGCCTGTCGAGCAGAAATAGAGAGCACGCTCTCTATTTGCTCGACGGCCCGCCTGGAAGAATGGCTGGTTGCCATTCCCGACGGGCGGGTCGCCGATTTCGACGGCCGGCAGGGAACCTCGACGGGCGGAACGATGTGTTCTGCCCGTCGAGGTTCTCTGCCGTGTGTACACGGCCTCAGACCCCTCCATGATTTCCAAGTGGGAGAACTTGCAAAGTAGCAGGGTGTTCAAATACTTATTTTCTGCACTGTATGTCCCCCCACATACTGCAGCCATGTATGTCCCCCATACCTGATATGATGCCGCCGCATACCGCCGCGTTAATCCCCCTGCATTACAAGCTTTCGTTTGTATTGTAATGCCTGCCACACCATGTATAGACACTCCCCTTCTCGGGATTGGACGGATCCGTCCAATCCCGAGCAAGGGGGAGTGTCTATACACTGATCCGTCCAATCCCGAGAAGGGGAGTGTCTATACATGCCGAGGCGGGCATTACAAGTATACAAACGAATACTTGTAATGCGCGCTGTATTGCACGGGGATTAACGCGGCGGTATGCGATGGCGGCTTTGCGGCGGCGGGGAAAGTATTCTATTTAGGTATCGGGGGTATTGGCGGGAGTACAAGTACTCCCGCAAATACTCGGTATCGGTCCCGATACCGATACTAGTATCGGTATCGGGACAACCCTACTATAAACGGACTGAAGTTCATTTTCATCGGTTCACAGACTGATGGTCTGATGTGCGTACACACCATCAGTTCAAAAACCGATCGTGTCAGAAAGCTGTGACGTAAAACACAACGTGCTGAAAAAAACGAAGTTCAATGCTTCCAAGCATGCGCGGGTTTTTGAACCGATGCTTTTGCGTACCAACGATCGGTTTGGACCGATGGTCAGGCGTCCATCAGTCCGATTTTAAAGCAAGTTTTAAAACTTTCGACTGAAGGACAACAGACCGATGGGCCATACACATGGTCGGTTTGGACCGATGAAACTGGACTTCAGTCCGTTTTCATCAGTTTGGACTGATCGTGTGTACGCTGCCTTAGTGGGCATCCACTCACCTGCTGCCACCACGTCCATCTCACCTTGTTGTGCGACTGCCACATCACCAGCCGCCCCATTAAAGTGAATGGGATTGTCAGTGAGTTAACAGCAGGTCAGAGGAGGAGTCACTATGGGACAGAGATGACAGTTGCTCTTTAAAAACAATGATATAAAAAATCATCAACCCTTTTTACTAGTGATTTAAATCAAATCCACCCTAAAGTTAACTTAAGCAGGCCATAAATGGTCGAATTTCGAACAAATTGTTTTTCAAAATCAGAAAGTTACATTTCTCGCGATTATCCCATCGACTAGAAAATCGTTTGTTGTTAAAAAAATTTACAACATGTCCGATTCCTCAAGTTTGATTGTCGCATGAAAAAGCAGCCCACTAATGGTGTGAAATTCATTCAAAAATTCTTAGATACGATTTTCGAAAGAAAATTCTTTCAAAATTCGAACTATGTATGGCTGGCATAAGGCTATCTGTAAAACTTAAAGTGCATTCACAAAAATTTAAAATGCATATCTAAAGTTTCAGTTTTAGACACAAAAGTGAGGGTAGGGTGTACAACCACAGTCACATTTTTTTCTGTGGTCTGTATCTCCATTAGAAAGATATACCGTATATCGGGGTGCCCAACCAGTGGCCCAGGGGCCAAGTGTGGCCCGCAGAGCCCTCCGATGTGGCCCGACACCTCCTGCTCTGGGATGGAATAGAATATTGTAATTAAAGGTAAGTTTATTGCTAAAATCACAGTGTATATATTGGGCATATCTGTTCTGCAGTGGTTACTGGGCTGCTTTCAAACTGATCCACAGGTGCAGAGCAGTTTACCTGCCGGTTTTCTGCACTGAGCCATAGACTTCTGTTATTACCTGCAAGTTTGGTGAGCTTTCTGAAAGTGCACCAAACCTGCAGAATATAATAGAAGTCTATTGCAAAGTGCAGGAAAGCCAAAAGGAACACTGCAGCTCATCACATGGTTAGTCCGACCAATTGGATCCTCCCATTCACCTCTAAGAAGTGGCAGACATAAACCGACTTGTGTCCTACCTCCAATCAGATAAAAAAAAAAAAGAAGTAGTAGTATAGTGGGCTGTGTCTGTATCTGCTCTGCATATGGAGAGCAGACACGGACATGCCATTCACCTGCTCCGCTCATTGTGGCCCGCGATCAGCTACCAAGTCGCTTAAGTGGCCCTCGCTCGTCAAAAGGTTGGGCACCCCTGCCGTATACTCAAGTATAAGCCAAGTTTTTTTTAGCCCTTTTAATGCTGAAAATACCACCCCCTCAGGCTTATAGTTGAGTCAGTGTACCTGAAATTGAAAGGGCTGCGGGCGTCCATTGTTTAAAAGTCGCGGTCTCCTCCTGGTCCCTTCCGTGATAGGCGTTTCTCAGCAGACACAGTTCCGCCTATCACAGATGTTCTCTCATTCTCAAACTCAGTTTCCCAGCAGACACTATGTTCACTGTTCCTGCCAATCATGGATGTTCTTTCATCCTCGAAAAATGAACACAGTGTCTGCTGGGAAAACGAGTTCGAGGATGAGTGAACGACCGTGATTGTCTGCTGAGAAATGCCTATCACGGTCGTTCACTCATCCTCGAACTCGTTTTCCCAGCAGACACTGTGTTCAGTGTTCGAGGATGAAAGAACATCCATGATTGGCAGGAACAGTGAACATAGTGTCTGCTGGGAAACTGAGTTTGAGAATGAGAGAACATCTGTGATAGGCGGAACTGTGTCTGCTGAGAAACGCCTATCACGGAAGGGACCAGGAGGAGACCGCGACTTTTAAACAATGGACGCCCGCAGCCTGTCAATTTCAGGTAAACTGACTCGGGCACAGTGAGGCTGCAAAGGGCACAGTGAGGAAGGCACAGTGAGGCGTGTAAATGGGCATGATTGACCCTCTTTTCTGCTTACAGTAGCTGCTGAATTTCTCATCCTAGGCTTATACTCGAGTCAATACGTTTTCCCATTTTTCGTAGTACAATTAGGTACCTAGGCTTATACGGTACTCTTTATTTGTCCTGTGAGATTTTTCACTAGAACAGAAAGTGATGGGAATTTTGTCCTAAAAATTCTTGAAAATACTGAATTGTCATTGGAAAGAAATAGAAGGAATTTATTCCTGTAAAAACTGTGAACAAGGGGGATTTTCCTAACTTTGATAAGAATACCTCTCACTTTCTGTTGCATCTACAGGGCAGGATTTGAATGAATATCTCCCTAATAGTAAACAGAGGGCAAACAATATTTTACAGCAGTTATAACAATTCCATATGATATTTAGTTGTATGGGGTCCTTATTTAACATTATAGGGCCCGGGGTGAGAGCGGGGGTCTCACTGAGAAGTTTGTTGAGGCAGCTTCAAAGAAAATCTGTGAAGTTGTAAAAATAAACACAGATCTATTACTGCATCATAAGGCCCCTTTCACACAGGCAGATATAATTCAGCTTTTAGCTGCGGATAGATCAAGTTATCTACCGCAGCTAAACTCAGACAATGCTTTCCCATGGTCCCATTCACACACTTTGTTTAGCAACGGTCATTACATGGGGTTTGGTGCGGTTAGAAAAAATACATTTGACTGCGTCTAGGAACGATTAATTGTAGTTATCTGCAGGTAATCGTAGTGTACCATTTCTCCTGCAGATAGCAGCGGCAAGAAGGAAAGGAAAACAGGAAGCACATCAGAAATGGCAATAATGTTCCAACGCAGTCGCATCTAAAATGCAGCTAATCGGACTGTACAACACTGTGCCAGGATTCTCTGAATTTCAAAATAACAAACATGCTTTTAACTGTACAGAACAACTACCCGTGTGAACGCGGTGTGTAGAATGTTGCTTTTTGATGCCCGTTTACCCTCAATCTCACAAAATGCAGATTTTGCAAAGTATTTCAACAGGATGGAAACCTCCTAAAAAAATAATCTAAATATATTTTCCTTAGTCATTTAGAATCATCAGTCAAAGACTGATAAAACTACAAAGTCACATCCAAATAAAGGCACATACATTTAAAGATTCCCTCCAGACACAGATCCAATTGCATAGGAGTTTAATATTGTACTCTATAGAGAAAGCAATAAGCAAGCTCAGTGCTTGGTGTTTTGTGTGTATATAGATTACTACATTTTGTTATTCTTTAGAAATAGCTACCGTATTTATCGCGGTATAGCGCGCTCCCGCATATACCGCGCACCCCTAAAGTGACCCCCAATCCTGTGGGAAAAAAAGTTATTTTTGTACTTACAGTTTTGGTGTCTTGCACGGCGGCCTCGTCGGGTCCGGCGTCCTTCTGCGGCTTCGGTTGTCCTTCTGCGGCTTCGGTTGTCCTTCTGCGGCGGGTCTGGTGTCCTCTTCGGCGGGTACGGAGTCCTCTTTGGCGGGTACGGAGTCCTTCTGCGGCGTCCTCCCCGCGCCGAGTTTTGAATACTGTGCCAGCATATACCGAGCGCAGTACACTCGGGCAGGCTCGACAACTGTCGCGCTCACGTCCTGTACGTCTAGGACGTGACCGCGGAAGAAGCCGAGACTGGCCGAATATACTTGAGTGTACTGCGCTCGGTATATGTCGGCGCAGTATTCAAAACTCGGCGCGGGAAAGCGGGTATCGGCGTATATATCGCGCACCCACGATTTTGCCCTGATTTTCAGGGCAAAAAAGTGCGCGATATACGCCGATAAATACGGTATTTATTTTTCTGTTTCTATGTGCAATCACACAAATAGGAAATTACATTTTCAGGGGGCGTTCTGTACACCATCTGTGTACAGATCGCCTCCAGGTTGCCATATTGCATTTTACAGAAAATTACAGAGCTGCAGATTGGAAAGGAAAGTTTTTTGTAATAACGTTCAATTACAATATGACTTTTGTCGCAATTGTATTCACTATATCAGTTTTTTTTTCCAATGGCCAATATTGTTTCCTACAAAAGTGGAGTCATAAGTTAACAGCTTACATAGAGTTCTGCTTTGAAAAGGTCCTGTCACTTTGGCCATTCAGAGAAATGTTACAGAGTCTGCTGCTTATAGCCCTCCACCCCAGCAAGGTATAGTCTGTTGTTCTATCAGAACAGGTCGTTCTGGTATGGTACAGCATGTGACCTAGTAAGCCTTTACATTTTAACTATGGTGATGGGTGACACGCTGCCAAGCAACTGACCAACGCTGTTGACGTCTTATTTGATGTCATCCACTAAATACTAGTTCCCAAGAACTTTCTCTTTTTATTGGATGTTTTCCCATTTGTATATCAGTCATACATGTACTTTTTTTCTTTATTCATTTCCTTGGTCATTCAATATTGCACTTTATAGTATGTTATATCAGATTATGTTAGTTATAAGCAGAGCTTTTTTTCTCAGAAAATAGGTGCAGGAACTCAACCACGACCGGTTCAGATTTCACAAACAGTAGAAGGGTCTTAAAGGGGCATTAAATACCAGAATTGCATTACATACAGTGTGCAGAGTTCAGGGGGTTACAAAGCAGTCGCTTGTAAACACAGAAACCAGACTTCTGTGTTCACAAGTGATTGTGGTGAGCGGGCACCAAAGGGTCTGAGCCAAAGGTGGTGGAACTGAGTTCCCCCAAGTTCCCCCAGAAAAAAAGCCCTGGTTATAAGTAGATAATATTTTATTAATTTTTCCAATTATTCAAAACTGCACATAAGTGATATTGCATATTGATCATTGCACTTATTTATCACATGCTGGTAGGCATTGTGTCATTTATATTTTCAGTTTAATTTAACGCTGCACTTTATATTTTGTATTATTTTTTGTGCCCAATATCTGGGTTATAGTGTTTAGAGTTTTTTTACCGAGCGCGGACAATCATTTTTATACATATAAATGCTTCAAAACCTGGAACAAACATGCAGAAAACAGCCCCCGCTCAAGCCTTTATATGCCAATGGCAACCCATATATCAACTGATAATTGCCTTGACAGTGGCCGTGTATGTAAAACATAAAAATGCCTCTCTTTGATAGAAAATTGGATGACTAAGAGTTATCTTAAACTCAACAGTTCGAAAACAGAAATCGGAAAAAAAAAAAAATCACACCGCAACAACATGGACACCCCCGCCCATTCTGGGCAAAATCATCACAAACACCTAAGTCAAAAGTCTTGGAGTCTTCTTCGACACCTACATGCCAATGGACGCACAAATAAGGTCAGTAGTCAGCGGATCGCACCATCTGCTGCGCCTACTACGCAGACTCATTCACTTCATCCCAAAAAAAGACATAGCAGTCGTAGTGTGAACAATTATCATCAACTCCTGACTGGACTATGCAAATGCCCTCTATCTTGGACTCCCAAAGTACCAAATTTCTCGCCTGCAAGTCGTGCAAAATACAGCCGCTCGACTTGTGACTGGGAAAAAACCCTGGGAATCAATCTCATCTTCATTGAGAGCCCTTCACTGGTTGCCAGTAAAAGACATAAATTACTAGGGTTGTCCCGATAGCACTTTTTTAGGACCGAGTACAAGTACCGATACTTTTTTTCAAGTAGTCGCCGATACTTTTTTTTAAATGTCCATCACAAATGCAGCCATGTCCCCCACAAATGCAGCCATGTCACCCCATATATGCAGCCATGACACCCCACAAATGCAGCCATGACACCCCACAAATGCAGCCATGACACCCCATATATGCAGCCATGTCACCCACAAATGCAGCCATGTCACCCACAAATGCAGCCATGTCACCCATACCTAGCCACTGCCGCCCGGGGAACATCACAACATTCATTTGAATAGTTGTAGTGTTCCAGCCCGTATAGACACTCCCCCTTGCTCGGGATTGGACAGATAACAATCACCCATCCAATCCCAAGCAAGGGGGAGTGTCTATACGGGCGGGAACACTACAGCTATTCAAATGAATGCTGTGATGTTCCCGCACAATGTTTAACCCATGCGGCGGCGGGTTTCGATGCGGCGGCGGCGGCGTTTGGCGGCAGCCGGGGGGGGGGGGGGGATTGGAGGGGGACGGCGGAAAAAGTATTCTATTCTGGTATCAGGGGTATTTGCGGGAGTACAAGTACTCCCGCAAATACTCGGTATCGGACAACCCTAATAAATTACCTTTAAAGCACTCTGTCCTACGCATAAGTGTATTCTGGGAAATGCCCCCCATATTTATGCAAAAAACTAAAAGCTCACAACCCCAATTGCATTCTGCGATCCATCAATCAAAATCTACTCCAGATACAAGTCCAAAGGAGAAATAAGATTTGCGGTCCAAGGCCCTAGACTATGGAACGCTTTACTAATCAGCATTCGGTTGGAGGAAAACCACTTAGCCTTTAGGAGAAAGGTCAAAACCCATTTCTTGTGAAAAAAAAGATCAAAACCCATCGTTTCTGAGGACAAAAGAGAAAAGCGCCCAGAGGCGATTCAGTTCGCATGTGCTGCGCTCTATAAGTTTCTCACTCACTCACTTAAATAAATCTTAAATAAATCCTATAAATTTTAACACTGAATAACTCCAGTAAACTCAAACAGCAATGGTAGTGGGGAGAAACTTTATCTTACAGGAATAATATTGGCTCTTAAACACTTGCTTACTGGGCACATATACCCCCTTCCTGCCCAGGCGAAATTTCAGCTTTCAGCACTGTGTCACTTTAAATAAAAATTGCGCGGTCGTGCGACGTGGCTCCCAAACAAAATTGGCGTCCTTTTTTTCCCACAAATAGAGATTTCTTTTGGTGGTATTTGATCATCTCTGCGGTTTTTATTTTTTGCGCTATAAACAAAAAAGTGCGAACATTTAAAAAAAAAAAACACAATATTTTTTACTTTTTGCTATAATAAATATCATTTTTTTGGAAAAAAATATATTTTTTTTCTCAGTTTAGGCTGATATGTATTCTACATATTCTTGTTAAAAAAAAAGCGTAAAGTAATTGGTTTGCGCAAAGGTTATAGTGGCTACAAAATAGGGGATAGAATTCTGACGATTTTTTTTTTTTTACTAGTAATACGGCAATTTGCGAATTTTGGGGACACAGCGTCGGTCACCTCCCCCAGTCACCCCCCACACAGTTAGAACACACCCAGGGAATACATTTAACCCCTTCCTCACCCCCTAGTGTTAACTCCTTCCCTGCCAGTCACATTTATACAGTAATTAGTGCATTTTTATAGCACTGATCGCTGTATAAATGTGAATGGTCCCAAAATTGTGTAAAAAGTGTCCAATATGTCCGCCGCAATATCGCAGGCCTGACAAAAAAAAAAATATGTCCGCCATTACTAGTAAAAAATAAATCATAAATCTATCCCCTATTTTGTAGGCGCTATAACTTTTGCGCAAACCAATCAATAAACGCTTATTTTTTTTTACAAAAATATGTAGAAGAATACTTATCAGCTTTTTTTTTTTTAAATTGGGATATTATTATAACAAAAAGTAAAAAATATTGTGTTTTTTTTCAACATTTTCTGTCTTTTTCTGTTAATAGCGCAAAAAAAAAAAAAAAAAAAAAAAAATCGCAGAGATGATCAAATACCACCAAAAGAAAGCTCTATTTGTGGGGAAAAAAATTATAAAAATATAATTTGGGTACAGTGTTGTATGAACATTGGTCTGGGCACGAAGGGGGTTTAAGTGCCCAGTAATGAAGTGGTTAAAGGCAGGGGTCCCCTCTACCGGGAGAGTGGTTACCTTATTTAGCCGAGAGACCGGGATGTCCACGACCGGAGGAGAGGCCCATTTTTTCACAAGGCTCTCCTCAAAAGGATAACGGGCCGCCATGCGCTGAGGGACCACAAAGGACTTCTGCGGCCGTTCTCATTCCTTATCTATGAACTTATCAAAAGAAAGTAACATAAGAAAAAACTTTCACAGAGCGGTTAGATTTGTGTGACCCAAAGGAGACAGACCCCTCTGTGGAAGTCCCAGCTGCATCCTCCAGCTTGAGAGAGTCCCTCACAGATGCTGTGATCAATAAGTGCACTTACAAGTGTCCTGTCTTGCACTGACCCGGACGAGGGGTCCTCCTCACCAGGGTGGTCCTGGTCCGCATCCTCTGACATACTAGAACCGGGGTCCTGAGCCGCAGTAAACACACTACTCTTTCACCGCTCCAAAGATGCTGCTAGCAGGACTTTTGTTTACCGTCCTGCTACCCCTCGGGGCTTTCACACTGGAGAGACAGCAGCGGCTTTTTCAGGGCACTTTGCAGGCACTATTTTTGGCATTATAGCACCCCAGTGTGAAAGGGGTCTAATGCAGTTGTATAACCACAAAAAAAAAAAAAAACAGTAAGGCAAAGGCATAATGAGCTAGTACGCACCACACACCAGCTCATTATGAAATACTTACCTTAGAACGAAGCACCGGCATCACCTCCTGTTCACCTTTGAGGGAGCGGACATGTTCCCCTCTGCATTTCTTCTGGGCATGCGGTGCTCTGAGCGATGACGTCACGGATGTGTGTGGGAGTCTAATTTTCAGCAAGAAGCTCTGATTTTCTGTCGTACCTTCAGAGCCGCTGCGCCTGATGTCAGTATGTGAGGTGAATATCTCCTACACCATACAGGCTTAAGAGATATTAATTTTACTGACAGGTAAGCCTTATTATAGGCCTACCTGTAGGTACAAATGTGCTAAAGGGGTATACAATCACTTTAACACAACAATATGGTGTGAGCAGGGCACGTTTGTATTCTAGGAGCCCTTGCTTGCTATGCAGAACATCCTGAGTGGATAGAATGTAATCCCCTGACAATAGAATCATTCAATAGAAAGAATTCCTTGTTACCTCTTTCAGAAACTGTTCAAACTGCTCCTCCAGCTCCTCTTTAGTCAAGCGATGAGCCATAGCTGCTCCTGGAGGTGCTCCCTAGGCCAGTACTATGACCTACACATAGAGATAGAACACAATTACAGGAGAGAACTTCTGATAACAGTGGCCCATGTAATAAAGTGTATGTAGTCCTCATAGGAGCCCAGCTCACATTACAGGCATACCTGTGTGATAAATGCTAATCCCGGACACCGAGGATTCAGTCCAGCGTGACACGACAGCTGTATACTGGTAACCGGGGACAACACTTCCTTACCGCCTGCATTCCCGCCCACCCAACCAATCCAACCACCAATAGGAACGCAGACTCAGCCGCTCCCCTCTGCCGACGACGAAGAGTAGCGAGCTGTGATTGGCTGCCGTCGTGGCACAGCTACTCCTGTTGGATTATAACAGTGACAGACGGTTGATGGCTGTGATCATGTGATCATCGGGTTAGAATGAATAGAGTGGCGGGACTCGGGAGTGATGTTCTGCTGTAGCTGTGCCAGCTTTATCAGGAACCTTGGAGCTTCATTTTTATGTTTTATATATATATATATATATATATATATATATATATATATATATATATATATATATACACACATTTTTATATATATATATATATATATATATATATATATATATATATATATGTGTGTGTGCAACCTGAGCTGCAGGGAGAGGATTTTAGGACAAAATAAACAATGCTTCTCAAGTGCATTGCTTGCTGTATTATTTATTGTTTTTATTATATATTTATTTAAAAAAAATGTCATTGTACAACAAAAAAAAGGAAAGGAAATAACTACAGTAAAACCTTGGTTTAAGAGCGTTTTGCAAGACAAGCAAAATGTTGTAATAAATTTTGCCTTGATATACAAGCGATGTCTTGATATAAGAGTGGCGTCATGTCACAACTGAGTATAAATAAGAAGAGAGGAGCCTCTTAGGCCGCGTACACACGATCGGTCTAAACCGATGAAAATGGACTGAAGTTCAGTTTCATCGGTCCAAATCAACCGTGTGTATGGCCCATCAGTCTGTCGTCCTTCGGACCAAAGTTTTAAAACTTGCTTTAAAATCGGACTGATGGACGCCTGACCATCGGTCCAAACTGATCGTTAGTATGCAAAAGCATCGGTTCAAAAACCCGCGCATGCTCAGAATCAAGTCGACGCATGCTTGGAAGCATTGAACTTCGTTTTTTCAGCACGTCGTTATGTTTTACGTCACCGCGTTCTGACACGATCGTTTTTTGAACTGATGGTGTGTACATCAGACCATCAGGCCACTTCAGCGGTGACCCTATGAAAACGGTCTGTCGGACCATTCTCATTGGGTTGGACCGATCGTGTGTAAGCGGCCTAAGTGTAGCATTATCGTTACATTTAATGAAGGTACAACATTTAGCAACTTATTGCTACACTTAGAGGCGCCTCTCTTCTCTTTTATACCCTGTAAAAAAATGCTTTAGATATACAAGTGCTTTGGATTACAAGCATGTTTCTGGAACGAATTAATGCTCGCAAACCAAGGTTTTACTGTATGCTTAATGACCAGGACCTAAATATCCTTAGGTTAACCAAGTTTTATATTACCGCGTTCCCACTTTCACCAGCTCAGAAACTAAAAATTGCGCGGGTGTAACATGCCAATATATTCACTATCGATGCCAATTTATATATATATATATATATATATATATATATATATATATATATAGAAAAAAGAAAGAAATAGACAAAAAAAAAAAAAAAAGACACAAAGAAAGAAATAAGAGAGATATTATTTATTACAGGTACTTCTATTCACTTGTCCACCAGAGGATTTACCCCCCTTCATGACCCCTCATTTTTTTTTAAACTTGCTGAAATTGATTTATTTATTTATTACATTTCTTTATAATTTTCACCAAGCTTTAGACCTAATGCACACTGGATGTTTTTAACATGGCTTTTTTTTCTGCCCTTAAATGTCCATATATGTTTGCCTATGTGTCCATGCAGAGGAGTTTAGTGGCAGGGGCATTTAGAGTAGGGTGACCAGACATCCCCAGTTTCAGGGGACAGTCCCCTGATTGAGGACACTGTCCCCGGACCAAGTCTGTCCCTGTTTTTGTCCCTAGATTGGATTTAATAGGGCGCAGGGGCAATTTTAAAGACAGTGGGCCAGATTCTCATATATTTTCGGCGGCGTAGCGTAAGCCATTTACACTACGCCGCCGCTGCGTACTAGAGCAAGTGCTTTATTCTCAAAGCACTTGCTCCGTAGTTTTCGCCGGCGTCTCGTAAATCGCCAAGCGTAAACCCGCGCAATTCAAATGGTGCGGCTTGTTTTTAAATTAAGCGCGCCCCCGCGTCGAACGAACTGCGCATGCGCCGGCCGGGGAAAAAGCCCAGTGCGCATGCTCCAGCTCACGTCGGGAAGCGTCGTTGAAACCGACGTCAAAACAACGTGAGTGTCATTTACGCAAGTCCCTATTCGCGAACGAGTTAGTAAAACGACGTAAGCGACGGAAAAAGCCGACGCTGACCCGACGCCATACTTAACATGGCGTCCGACGGCACCCGACGGCATCCGACGGAACTTCGTAAGGTTACTCCACATAGAAGCTGGGGTAACCTTACGAGTCCGTAAACGACGTACGCGACGACGGGGCGGCGTAAAAGCGTTCGGGAATCGCCGTACTAGCCTCATTTGCATATGCAAATGAAAAAACAACGTGAAGGCCACCTAGTGGCCGGAGTTGTCATTACACCTACGATCCGAAAGTGTAATGCTTTTACACTTGTCGGATGTAGAAGCGTATCTATGCAAAAGTGATGCTAAGCATCACTCGCATAGATACGAGGAAAAAAAAAAGGCGATACGACGGGGTATCTGAGATACTCCGTCGTAACGCCTCTGAGAATCTGGCCCAGACAGTGCAGAATTAAAATAAAAAAATTTGAATTACACCGCCCCCCCCCCCGCTCCTCCATGCCTACTAGCATAGGGGGGTTGTCATTTTCCCATCATCTGTGCCCCTTTCTGATGATCATGTGCTGGGTCGGAGCAGAAGGAATATTTCTTCGGTTTCAAGTGCATGCCCATTCAGCTCCGCTCGCATGTTCTTCTGCCTTGACTCAGGTCCCGGCCAGCGGCCTGCTTATCTTCTTGCCTTCCCTGGCGGAGCTCCACACCCAGTAGTAGCCGGGGCCTAGAGAGTAATGCCGCGTACACACGATCACTTTATGTGATGAAAAAAAACGACGTTTTCTGTGAAGTAAAAAACGACGTTTTTAAAAACTTCAATTTTCAAAAACTACGTTGCCTACACACCATCGTTTTTTTCACAATGCTCTAGCAAAGCGAGGTTACATTCACCACTCTTTTCCATTGAAGCTCTCTTCATAACTAGCTTCTGGGCATGCGTGGGTTGAAAAACGTTGTTTTAAACAACGTTTTTTGCTACACACGGTGACTTTTTGTGAAACAAAAAACAACGTTTTGAAAAACGAAATAAAAAATTGAAGCATGCTTTCATTTTTTTTTTTGTCGTTTTTTACAAGACATAAAACTACGTTTTCCCCTACACACGGTCAATGAAATTGACGTTTTTTAAAAACGTCATTTTTTTTCATCACATAAAGTGATCGTGTGTACGCGGCATAAGACTTGAGAGGCTGTGAGGCAGGCAGCGACGGGCAGAGAGTCGCTGATTGTTGCCATTACTAGTGAGGAAAAAATATGTCCCCGGATTTCATTTTAAAAATCTGGTCACCTTAATTTAGAGGCAAAAAAAACCCACAGCCAGTGCATCCAAGAGCAGCAGCGTTTTGGCTGAAAAAATGCATGAAGTGTGTAAATGCATCTAATACCAGACGTTCTCTCTTCTGGCGTGTGCAGAAGGAAGATGGCAGAGATGAATGAGGAAAGATATGTGCAGCAGCAGAAGCTCTGACAGGGAGGAGAGGCAGCCTGCCAGTCCTAGTAAGCCTAAAAAGGCAACAAACATGTCCTTTGATGAGATGGTGGAGATGGCAAACATCCTGATCCAGAAGGATTATGATGGGAGAAAGGGATCCTACCTGAGGCCTAATGCCAGAAAAGATAAGATTATGGAGAAGGTGGTCTGTGTCCTGCAAAAGAAGTTTGGGGTGAGGAGGATAAAGGAACAACTCTGCAAATGTTGGTCGGATCTAAAATTGCGAGAGAGGATTAATTTAGAGAAAATCAACATAATGCTAAAAAAAGTGAGTATATATATACCGTATTTATCGGCGTATACCGCGCACTTTTTTGCCCTGAAATTCAGGGCAAAATCGTGGGTGCGCGATATACGCCTATACCCGCTTCCTGCGCCGAGTTTGAATTACTGCGCCGGCATATACCGAGCGCAGTACACTCGTGTATAGTCGGGCAGGCTCGGCCTCTCTCGCAGTCACGTCCTGGACGCACAGGATGTGACCGCGAGAAGAGCCGAGCCTGCCTGACTATACATGAGTGTACTGCGCTCGGTATATGCCGGCGCAGTAATTCAAATTCAACGCGGGGAGGACACCGCAGAAGGACGCTGGACCCGACGAGGAGGACACCACCGAAGCCGCAGACGGACGCTGGACCCGACGAGGAGGACACCACCGAAGCCGCAGACGGACGCTGGACCCGACGAGGAGGACACCACCGAAGCCGCAGACGGACGCTGGACCCGACGAGGCCACCGATGAACGCTGCGCAAGACACCAAAACTGTAAGTACTAAAATCTTTTTTTTTTACAGGAATGCGGGTCCACTTTAGGGGTGCGCGCTATACGCCGGAGCGCGCAATACCCCGATAAATACGGTATCTATATATATATCTATATATATCTATATATAGATATATATATATATATAAATTTATCATGCCTAATTTTTGTGCCACTATATGTTACTAGAATTATGTGCTGTTCGTTCTGCCTACTACTCTGTGCCCAGCTCTGTGCAGGAATCCCTCTGTGCCATGTGGCACAGAAAGAAGGCACTTGATTGCATTTCATTCCATACCCTGGGTGCTAAGATGTTTATTAATAATTTGGAACAGGAAAAAAAAGAAAAAGAGCTGCTCAGCAAGTGACTGAGGCGAATGTCACTGCAACCGATGACATACAGAGCAGCCAGATGGAGAGTCCTCAAGAACAGGAGGTGATTTTGGAGTTTTTTGGACAATGTCACAACCACTGGTAAGTTGTTAATACCATTAATGTTTTGGAATCATGCATGCCTAGATCACTTATTTTTTGTTTTTGTGTTTGTAGGAAAAATGGAGATCTATGGGCAAGACCATTTTACCCCTGCCAGCGCACTAGTGCTTATTAATGAGCTTATAGCCTGCAAGGCTGAGCTTCAGAAAATTACAGACACAAGCCAAGTCGTACGGAGCAGAATCAATGGTTTTATTGATATGTTGGGGGAAGGTGGAATTTTTTTTGGTGAATATGTTCAGTTTCACATGCCAAGAACCTGGAATACTGCTGGATACAATGTTCTGTACCCCAAAAAATAAAAATAATGTTTTATGCATTTGTCTGTGTCATCTTGTTTTTTTTTCTTTTAACAGGGATAGACCTACTTAAAGGAGTTGTAAAGGCAAAAACATGACAAACCTTCTCTGTGTAGCAGCCTCCCCATCACCCCCTAATTACTTTCCCTGAACCCCAATCTCTATGTACGGTGTAGGTACATCATAGGTTCCAAATACAGCAAATGTCTCTCTGCAAATGTGACAATCGTTTGAGCACAGAAAATACATATCTAATGGACAAACCAGGGGTGTTGCTAGGTGGCAAAAAGACTAGGGGCTTCAGCCCAAAGTCCAAGAACTGGGGGTGGGGGTGGATAGGGCGTAGTGTTGTATGCGGCGCTGCTTTTTTTTGGGCTGGGCATTGGGGTTGTGTGGCTTACCAGTGCCCATCAATGCTGCCCACTAACGACATCTGCCTGACACTGACCACACCTGCCTGACCTACATACACTAACCTGCCTGACCTACATACACTGACCTACATACACTGACCTGCCTAACCTACATACACTGACTTACATACACTGACCTGCCTGAGCTACATACACTGACCTGCCTGACCTACATACACTGACCTACATATACTGACCTGCCTGACCTACATACACTGACCTGCGTGAGCTACATACACTGACCTACATACACTGACCTGCCTGACCTACATATACTGACCTGCCTGACCTACATACACTGACCTACATTATACACTTACCTACATACACTCACTGACCTGCCAGACCTACACACACTGACCTACATACAATGATATGTATACACACACTGTCTGACCTACCTCAGCTCAGCCGTGGTGTGCGGTCACAGCAGGCAGTCAGTTAGTCACTAGTCAGAGGGGAACCAAGCCGAGGAGGAGAGGAGAGCCACCAGCCCCAGCAGGGATGTGGCGTTCCCGCCTTCTTGAGCCTGCAGGCTAAGGTGGATGTCATAACTCACGTCACACTTCCTACGGTCCTGGCATTGGCGTTGCAGAGTTCAGTAGACAGGATCTGCTATGGCTTTCGGCCACACTTGCCCACTTTCGGCCCCACTCGGACACTTTTTTGGCCGCCACTTTCAGGCCGCACTCGGACACTTTCGGCCGCACTCGCGATCAGAACGGTCCCAGCGCTCGAGGCTAACAATGGAATATAGCATTCCATAGACTCTGGGCTTTTTGTTGTCACATTCGGGGCTTCAGCCCCCCTAGCCACCCCTTCCTGACGCCCCAGGGCCAAACATTGTTGTGCCTCAACACATTTATTGTCTGGTATGCCAATATGACAACAATACTTTAACAGGTATTGCCCCTTCTATTTGACGATGTGAACGAAAAGTCGATCACTAGAAAGATCTTTCTGTTCGTTGCTTGTCAAATTGACTTCCGGGGTTACATTTTAACATGCGCATGTGCGCTGTCGATTTTTCAAACAATTTTCAATCGATTACATTACTAATCGTTCGAAAGGCAATCATTTTTGCGAAAAATCCAACATGTTGGTTTGTTTTTTGGGCACAAAGTTAGCGTTTCAAGAATCGAAATGTAACCACTAACCTTTCGAAAGTCACACGATCGAGCGTATCAAGCGTATTTTAATGATTTTCTAACCGTGTATGGCCAGTATTGTATATGTAATGTATGCTCCTAGAATACCTGACAGTACTCCCTGCATATTGGGCCTCTGTATGTGGCCAGGCTGTGTAAAAGTCTCACACATGTGGTATCGTCATACTCAGAAGGAGTAGCAGAACGTGTTTTCAGTTGTAGTTGCAAGTATGCTAATGCAATAACCTGTTAATATGACAATTTTGTAAAGAAAAATCTAATATTAATTTTGCAAAGAATTTTGGAAAAAAAATTACAACTTCAAAAAACAACTTACTAAATACCTTGGAATGACTACTTTCCAAAAAGGGGTAATTAAGGGTGGTATTTGTACTTTCCTGGCTTGTTTTAGGTTGTTATTTTTACTAAAGATATGTAGCAGTATACATTTTGACTAACATTTATGAAGAAAAATTAAAAATTTGCAAAATTTTATGACAGAAACAAAGAAAAAGGCATTTTTACATGGGGCTGTGGGCTGGCCTCCTACCCACAGACTATTGCCCAGCAGAGAATGGGAGTTTGGAGGGGAGTTTGGAGGGCTATTTTCCATCTCCCACCACCTGGAGAAGACGCCACCTCAAGACATTTGGCGGTTCATTGGAACCGGGTAAACGCAGTATTTGTGGCCAGGCTCATGGAGTCGTTTCTGGCTGCTTAAACCTATTGGCCTGGCTGGGCTAAATATATACTTTTATTCCACAAACAATGTACTTTTAGCCGATAAAGGCATATACAAGATGGCGGTATTCCCAAAGCATGACTATTAGACCATTAGACTTGGGGACACAATGGCGAAGGGATAATGTAATGAAGGTCCTTATATCAGCTGCATCCCATCCCCCCATCCTGTTATTGTGTTAATTATGTGTTTAGTTCCCATTGGTTTTTCTTGTCCCCTACCCCCTCTATGACAAGCCTAAGGGGAGTGTTCCTAACTGTGTTTAAAAGTGTATATTTTGTACCTAATAAACAATTAGTATTTTTTTTATTTTTTATAATTCCTTTATTGACCAAAGAAAGTTACATGTAACAGTCAAAGAAACCAAAATTCACAGTATGTCCATTAAATAACGTTTAGGCTCTTAAAAGTCATAAAGCAAGTGGTCTAGCGCTGCACAGAATACGTGGACTTAGTAACGACAAATATAGGGATATTGCTTAGTGCATCACTCTGAAACAACTCAAATTCCTACACATGGTCGAGGCAGTTACCCTTAAAAGACAACGAATAGTGAGACATACCAATCATAAAACAAATGATAGCAGGGAGTAACTTGGTTTGGGATTTTCCACTTAAACTTAGAGGGAAGTAAAACCTCCCTTGGGCCTAGTGAGCCCGGGGATGGGGAAATGTAAGAACAAAAGATGCCTAAAGATACACACCTTATCTGTGAGGTAATTCCCACCCCTGAATCACAAAGAGGGGAAAGGTGAGGGGGGGAGTGAGGGGAGGAGGGAAAACAGGGGGGACAGAGAGAATGTCCCAAAACAGAGAAGCATTGAATAAAGAAAAAAGGAAGGACAGAGAGAGCAGAGAGCAGAAAAGGCCTCTCGCCCAGGGGGTGAGGCCAAACCCGGGAGGTTCAGCTCGATTGAGCCACCTCCTGTAAATAAGCGTCAGTGTATGTAAAGTGATTCCAGGGTCGCCAGGTCTCGCGAAAGGTCTCCCGGTTATGTAGGGTAGCAGTGAGATCCTCCATGTCCCTTTATTTGTTCACCTTGAAAAACCACAGGAATTTGGATGGGGGGTCCTCGGATCTCTAACAAAGGGGAATGCATGACTTGGCCGCGTTTAGCAACTGGATCGTTAGAGACGCCTTATATTTCTTGAGCGATCTACTTGAAAGATGCAACAGGCACGCCGCCGAGTCTCCCTCTAGGTCAACACCTGCCAAATGCTTGACTGTGCAAATCACCTCCCGCCAAAAGGAAACAAGCTTGGGACAGTCCCAGAAGATGTGCAGCATCGTCCCTTCAGCATTTCCACACCGCCAGCAAACACTGGTGACATGTGGGAGGAAACAATGCAAGGTGGTGAGCACCCTGTACCAACGGGTTAGGATCTTGTAACATGTCTCCTGTATCCTCGTGGCGATGGAAGACTTATGGAAAAAGTAAAGGATCTTCTCCCTCTGTGTGTCCGTGAACTGGGTGCCCAGGTCGGACTCCCACTTGGTTAAGAAGGGAGGAATGTACCTAATAAACAATTTAATGCTCTGCATGTTTAACCCTCAACACCTGTGTGGTTTGCCTTGTAAATGGAGGGTTAGAGCTGGTAATGGCGAGTCTGTCGGCTGTAGGTGTGTTTAAAGGACAGGAGACACGGGTCTGGCGGAGATGTCCAGCCGGGGTATCCGAGATCCATCACAGTGAAAAAAAAAGATGTAAATTTTGTATGGGTACAGTGTTGCATGACTAATCATCATTCAAAATGTGAGAGCACTGGAAGTTAAATTGGCCTGGGCAGGAAGAGGGTGAAAGTGCCCAGTAAGGAAGTGGTTAATCACCACTATTTTTTTATTTTTTGCTAAATAAAAAGTAAAAAATACCAAAATGTTTGAAAACATTTTTTTTTCTTTGTTTCTGTTCTAAAACCACAAACTATGGTATATATTTCTGAAATTCAATACTGATGTACTGTAAGCCTATCTAATTTCTTGAGGAATTTCTGAAAATGCTAGGGCAGTTCAATACCCCCCAAATGAACGCTTTTAAAAGTAGACAGTCCAAGGTATTTAAATAATTTTACATAATGTCACCAGTGCAGTACAGCATTATCATATAACTGGAACTGCTGTGACGGTGATCAAAGACATTGGTTGGTGACCGTGTGTAAAAAATTAAAATAATAATAATATTTTTTTTATAATTTTCTTCGTTGTTTTTTTTTAATTACATTTACATTTATTTTTTTAACACACTGTGACCAGAGCAATACAGCTTTTTTTTTACACATTATGATATAAGCAACCATTTTTACTGAATGAAACTGAATCATGTCTTTTGTTGTTATTAGCTGTGATTGGCCATACCTAATCACATGCTACAGATGGGCTGTGATTGGCCCTGTCTGTACCATGTGATCACTGTGACCAATCACAGCTAGCAACACAATTGTATACAATGGATGGCATGAAAGAAAGCCATCCATTGTTTACAATTGTCATGTGATCTTCTGTGATTGGTCACAAGAATCACATGGCACTGGCAGTGGGCCGGCATAGTGATCTGTCATGGGCTGTGCCCAGTGAGATCCTGATGATATTAGGAACTAAGCATATATTTCTGGTCATTTCTTAATTGACAGAGCGCTGCACCTGTTAGTACATTCTTTCATCAGCCTACCCTGCCAGACTACCTGTCATCTATAGCATCCATAATAATGCAGGTAATCAACTTATTGAGACAAGCAAATGTTGACATTGGAAACCCTGTTAAGCTGGCAATACATTATGCAATTTTCTTGTTCAATTTTCTTTAGATTTACCTTCAACCATTTAGTACAAGGGCCTGCCTGATTGCATACATATTGAACTTGTTTAGGTTTGACCTCATATTATATGGTTTTGGAAAAATTAAAGGAAAATTGTACAAGAAAATATATGTAAAATTGATGTCCAATTTAAAGGGGCGGTTCCCCTAAAAATAAACTTTTAACATTGCATCTATCCTCTTAATCACATCTAGAATCGGCTGGAAGTTTTAAAAAAATTGGTCCGTACATACCATTTTCGGCATGTAGTCTCACCGCCGCTTCCGGGTCTGACGGTCCGGGTAGGGCGTGCCTACTTGATTGACAGGCATCCGATCGACGCATACAGCGCGTCACGAGATGCCGAAAGAAGCCGAACGTTGGTGCGCATAGGCCCGTATAGGGCCGCACCAACGTTCGGCTTCTTTCGGCATCTCGTGACGAGCTGTATGCGTCGATCGGATGCCTGTCCCCAAACATCATACCCGGAAGCTGCGGTGAGGCTGCATGAAGAAAATGGTATGTACGGACGGATTTTTTTAAAACTACCAGCCGATTCTAGATGTGATTAAGAGGATAGCTGCAATGTTAAGTTTCTTTTTAGCCCCTTTAAGGGCTGAAGATGTATTTATATAAATACAATCTGAACAATATGTTAGTGAGGAGAGATTAAGAAATTATTAAAGATGTCATTAACAGCACAGACCAGCAGGGGGATCCAGAGTACACTTTATTACATAAACTGTTACAATAATAAGCAACAATGTAAAAAAATACTGATGCCAAAGAAAAATGAATCATGGATACACTGGGCTCAAGTAACAAAATGTTACCTACAGCTTCAAGATCAGCGGTAAAATAGCTCATAGCATTTTTTGTAAATTTTTTTGCAATTCCACAAAAAACTAAACGCTCATAAAATATGTCATACATTATTTCATTGAAATTTGCAGTATTTATCTCTTGAAACTGATCGGTATTTTATTACGTCGCCTTATTTAGTGGAAGGGATAGTCTAAACAAATAACCTGGAGGATAGTCTACAAATAACCCTAACATGTTATATTGGAAGGACTTTAACAGTACGTATATATATAGGGCAGTAGGGCAATGGACAGTGTCACTAGAACAGTTGATGGTGTCAGTGGGCAGAGACTGCTGTCAGTAATTTATTTCTTATTTTATTACTTTTTAAAAAATATATATAATTTTTTTACAATATTTTTTAACAATCATTTTTTATTCTTTTCTTTTACAATTGGGGGTCTTTGCCGAGGACAGATATTTCTGAGTCCCTTTCTCCGCAGCCATGCCATGGGGGATAAGAGACATGCTGTAGCTTCGACGCAGTTACGTTTCATGGGTCATAGCCTGCTTCTTCAGGAAAATGTATTGCAGCCGAGCACTAAAATGGGAAATATTATAAACATCAATTTCAGTCTCAATTCATTAATAACTGAAATGGCTCAATAATTTGTTGCCACATACCTCAGAGTTCATACAAAGACATGTAGATAGAGTCACAATATATGGTCCTCCTACAGCCACCCACTGTCAACCCTCCAGTCATGTGTGGTAGTCCACAGACAATTCTTTTAGGGATACCAAGCTCCCATTCACAATTGCAAAGAATATCTAGAAAAATACAGTAAAACCTTGGTTTAAGAGCCCTTTCACACTGTGAAGCACATAGCGTCGGCGGTAAAATAGCGATAAAATGCTGCTATTTTACCGTTGGATTTGCAGTGCATTATGGCCGCAAGCGGGGTGCTTTTAACCCCCACTATTGGCCAAGAAGGGGTTAAAAAAGCCCACAATGTGCAAATACAAGCAAAATGTTTTAATAAATGTTGCCTTGATATACAAGCGATGTCTTGATATAAGAGTAGCGTCATGTCATAACTGAGTATAAAAAAGAAGAGAGGATCCTCTAAGTGTAGCAATATGGTTACATTTAATGAAGGTACAACATTTAGCAACTTATTGCTACACTTAGAGGTGCCTCTCTTCTCTTTTATACCCTGTAAAAAAGTTAACAGGGAAAAAGGATAACCTAGTGAGGGACCCTTTAAAATTACAAACTGCACCCACTACTTCCCAGTTTGAGAAACATATTTACTAAAATCACTCTTACTGCCTAAGAGTGATCTCAGTAAATACAGTGGAACCTTGGATTGCGAGTAACGCGGTTAAAGGGTCACTAAAGGAAAAAAAAATTGGGCTGAAATGACTGTTTACAGGGTATAGAGACATAAAAGTTAACTGATTCCTTTTAAAAATTATTAAAAATAGATAAAAATTAATCATATAATCAACCTACAGTTCTAGTTTCGTTTTTCCTGTTATTTCCTGTCTCTAATGTACAGAGCCAGACAGCCAATAGAGGGCAGTGATGGTTTGTCTAAAACCCCTCAGCCCAATCTAGTTTCAGTTTACACACAGTAATCACACCTCCTTGATTAGTGACCACCGTGAGAAAGCTCCCAGCACTGTGGTTATAAGGAAACAGACAAGCAGGAAGTGTGGAGATCAGAGCAGGATTACAGCAACATCAAAGCAAAAACGAACAATGAGGACATGAAAACAGCACTGCAGTAAGTTAAAGGAAGCTATTTAGCTAAAAAAAAAATTCCTTTAGTGACCCTTAAAAGAACGTTTCGCAATACGAGCACTGTATTTTGAAAAATTCTAACTCTGTTTGTGAGTGTTGTCTCGCAAAATGATCAGGATTCAGGCCAAAGCGATGTGCAGTACTGCGTTTGGCCTGAGGTGGGGGTGGGGGCATCAGAGCTGAGCGGAGCCGAACAGCGCCGTTTAGAAAGACTCAGTAATACTACATTTCCGAGCCTTACTGAGGTTTGCCAAGGTCAGCCGAGCTATCCTCGGGCCTTTTTGGCTGTTCCGGCGCCCCCCTGCCTCTGCCCGCATGCGGTATTGCATGCCATTGAAGTCAATGCGGAACAAATTATTTTAGGTTCCATTGACTTCAATGGGGAAGCTCGCTTTGATATACAAGTATTTTGGATTATGAGCATTCTCCTGAAACGGATTATGTTCGTAATCCGAGGTTCCACTGTATGTTTCTCAAATTGGGGAGTAGGGGTGTAGTTTGTAATTATCACATGCTTGCATGAATTGAGTTCACTGTGTTGTATAATTTTATTGCATGTACATGTTACATCAGATGTCAAAATATATGCACAAAAATTAGCAGAATAATATGTATGTATATTTGCAGACCATTATCATATATCTGTACAAGAAAATGTGACAATTAACAACATTTGTCAAATTCAGAAAATGAAAAGGAGTCTATAAATATTATAAAGTATGAGAAATAATAAATGGTATCGCAAATGAAAGAAATGATAGCAAAAGAAAACAAAACATATATTATATTAATGTGGTTGTAAAGTTAAAAGGTTTTTTACTTTAAAGTGGTTCTAAAGCCTAGACGTTTTATTACCTTAAAGTGGTAGTAAACTCTTGTGTGCCAGGTAAGCGTATAATAAAGCACCATGCACTGTTTAGGAGATAATCCAGCGAACAGCAGTCAGTGACATCACTGGCGCATGCTGTCTGAAGGAACAGCATACCCGTTCTTACCTGCTCCGTGCAATGGAATTGCCCCGAACCTCCTCTTCTTGGGTCCCCCACCGGTGATCGTAGTTACTTCTCTCTAAAAAGTGTCCCCATAGAAAGCCACTTCCTTTGGGGGCACTCATGCAGGCTCGTTCCTGAGCCTCGCAGTCTGCGTCACTCTCGTTACTGAGTTTAATAGAAAGCAGCGGGAGCCAATGGCTCCCACTGCCTCAGCAAAGCCAGGAAGCAGGGAGAGAGAACTGTTGCAGCTGGGACACCTTCTGTGTCACAGGATCTCCCCCCACACCCCTCTTATACTTACCTCTTCTCAATCCAGAGCTGTGCATGAGAGCATAAACTTTCTTCCTCCTCACAGGTAAGATTGATAGCAGCAGGAGCCATTGCTGTCCCTTCTGTGACAAGGGAGCCAGGGGCGGGGGTCAGCCACACTATCTATGTCAATCAGGGGCGGACTGACAACTCATGGGGCCCCCGAGCAATAGAAGATTATGGGGCCCCTGGGCTTACTGATGGCCACCATGCCAGGAGGCAGTGCAGAGGCAGGGCAGCTAAAATCTCTGGATTTACACATCAAAAGCATGTCAGTTTCGGACATATCAGGGACAGATGTAAAAAACACAGAGATTTTTACATACTGTCCCTGGTTTTACTGAGCCTGGCAACCCTGATGGGACCACCTAGTGGCATGGGGCCCTCAGGTAATGCCCGAGTGACTCAATGGTCAGTCCGCCCGTGATGTCAATAGATGCAGACAGAGTGGCTTAGGAGCGAGCCCACACGAGTACCCCCATAGAAAGTGGCTTTCTATGGGAGTACTTGCCAAACAGGAGCATTAAGCAACCCTGGTGTGGGAACCACAGAAGAGGAGGATCCGGGCTGCTCTGTGCAAACTATTGTACAGAGAAGGTAAGTATAACATGTTTGTTTATTTTTTTAGCAGTGGAGCCATTGGCTCCTGGTGCTGTCAATTAAATCCTGTAATGAAGGAGTGGGGGTGGAGCCAGGCCACACTTTCTGTGTCTATTGACACAGGCAACACGGTACGGGATTGTGCCTGCACTAGTACCCTATTTGGAAGCGGTGCTAGGAACGCCACCAGAGGATCCCAGTAAAGGAGGATCAGGGCAAAATCATTGTACAGGATGGATAATTATGACATGCTTATTGTTAAAAAAAATAAGTTTGCAATCACTTTAAAGTGATTAAAAAAATGTAATTTAAAAATAACAAACATGTTATACTTACCTGCTCTGTGCAGTGGTTTTGCACAGAGTTGCCCCGATCCTCGTCTTCTCGGGTCCCTCACCGGCAGCTCCTAGTCCCTCCATTTTGCTGAGTGCCCTCACAGTGAGCTCTCTTTTCAATGGCTCACTGAATTTGGTGCCCTGCTGCTGTCTCAGCCAATGAGGAGGGAGATTTCCGGGCAGCCGAGACACTTGTGCAACATCACTGGATTGAGGTGGGGACAGGTAAGTATTTGGGGGGGCTGCTGCACACAGAAGGATTTTTATCTTAATACATAGAATACATTAAGATAAAAAAATCTTCTGACTTTAGAACCACTTTAAGTGGGCGCCATGAGTGCTAACAAGTTTCCTATTCCAAGGGGGCTCCTTTCTCTTGCAGCATTCTATGGAGTTCCCTTTACATGCATTGAGTAGAGTTGTAAATCCTTATGTTGTGTGTAAATCCTTATGTTGGTCAAAAATATTTATGATAAAGCATAGTCCAAAATGTAATCAAATTAGTCTGACATGATCTGCCCACAGCAAGTTATGTGTTTTTAAATGATCAATGATCCTATTCATTTTACTACAATGGATGCTAACCTTACTGGTCTGCAGCTGATGCACAATAACGTGAGGAAAAAAGGAAAGGGGAAATAATAAAAAGCATTAATGGGTCCCAAATTTGACTAAGAGTTGCCTTTTTGTTCACAACCAATGGTACCTTTAAGTCAGTTGTATACAGTATATTTTATGTGACTTTGTAATAATAATAATTAGTGTATACTGTTTTGTATTTGCTACAATTTTTTTAATTCAATATACTATTTCTTATTAGTGCTTATACTATATTATATTTATAAACTTGTTACAATATTGATGCTTAATTTAACTATGTAACTTTACTTGATTATTTTACATTGTTACTTATCTTTGCAACAAGTTATATATTGAAGTGTACTCTGGAGCCTCCTGCTGGCCCTTTATGGTAATGGAATCATTAATGATGTCTCATGATTCCTACAGTATACTTGTGTTTTACTGCTCTTTTAATAGTTTTATTGTTTTTTATTTTATTTGGTAAATGTGCTTGTAACAGATATATGGTCACAATAATAATAACATAAAAGTAATTATCAGTCTAAGAGTGTAAACAATTTTAAATGTAATTGTCTCAATAAGTTAATTCATTGACCCAGTATGGGTATCAAAAATAGGGATTATTTATGAAAGGCAAATCGACTTTGCACTACAAGTGCACTTTTAAGTGAAATTTCTGTAGATCTGAGGGGGACATGCAAGGAAAATAAAAAACAGCATTTTTGTTTGTACATGATTGGATGATAAAATCAGCAGAGCTTCACCTAATTTCAGAGCTTCCCCTCAGATCTACAGCGACTTCAATTATAAGTGCATTTTCAAGTGCCTTTTACGAAAGGCAAATCCACTTTGCACTACGAGTGCACTTTCAAGTGCACTTGTAGTGCAAAGTGGATTTGGCTTTCGTAAATAACCCCCTTAGTCATCTTCTGACATAATAGTTTGTGAATGCATGTTTTTACATATTTATAAATTTGACATTAACATACTATGCTATGAGTGTTTGCATCACTTTGCCATTTTAATACATTTTTCCTGCAGCACTCCATCCCATTTTGTTAGAGATGGTAATATCACGGAGGGCCACTGGGGGGCTGCAAAGTGCACTACAATACAGAAAGTGGAGCAGTTTTCTTTTTTGCTATCTCTCTCCCATAACTGCCACTTCTATGTCTTTTTGTCCCAGATTCACAGTATATATATTTCCCCCCTAAAGTCAGACAGCCTTTTTCTCACTTGCTGATGCTGCAGCTCATGTTTTCATTAAAAACATATTTTGCTCTGGTTATAGTGGGGAAGGGTTTTTCATTTGAGCATTTAATGTTGTCTGTAAAACCACTGTTCACTTCCTGTTCCAGTGACAACAGAACAAAAAAGTAAGGTAATAGGTTTCGGTTGGGTAGAATGACATAGACAGCAATTAAAACATAAGTAAGGTTTTATCAATATCCACTCTAGTAAAATGATGTATTTATCATATCCTGTTTCTCCACTGGAGAGACTTTCCATCAGTTATTGTCACTGATACATCCTGTCATCAAGGCAGGAAATGAAAATAAACTTCTTAAGTCTCTTTTAGACAGGCAGGAGTTCTTAACACCTTTTAAAAAGAGATCTGCGGTGCCGGTGAATTACTTTTCAGAAGGTCCTAGAGCAGTGGCTGACAGGTGCTCAGGAGACACTACTGCCACCCCCTGATGTTTTTTTTATTTTCATATTGTGGGGGCGTACTGTCAGCCAAGCATTTGGCATTGATCTGAATGGGCAGGTTTGACAGACAGTGTCACCTGTCTAACTCTGCAGCGCAAGTTAAAAATGCCACGGCCACAAAGCAAAGCATCACAGCCGTCGCATTTGTACAGCCCTATCAGGCTGTAATGTTAGAGTTGAGGTGGGTGGCCAAGTAGGGTGGAAAAACTGCAGCTCAGCTGCCCCCCCTTCCCCTTGCACATTTGAAAGAACTAATGTTTCCTCAGTGGTAATGTAGAAAAGTGTAATTTGGTTACACCCCTAAGTCTAAAGCAGGGTCCTCAAACTTTTTAAGCAGGGGACCAGTTCCCTCAGACCCTATCAGGCCGGACTATAGTTTTAAAAAAATATGAACCTATACACACACATCTTATTTGAAGTGCAAAAAAACTGGAAAAACCAATACAATATTTAAAATAATATACAATTTTAATCAACATAAACTTATTAGAATTTCACAGACTCCCCTCATCACAGAACCCCTGCACAACACAGACCCCACTCATCACAGAACTCCCCTCCATCACAGATTCCTCTCCATCACAGATCCCCCTCTCCCCATATCAGCCCCCCGCCATCACAAAGCCCCCAAAACAAACTTCTCAACATCACAAAGTCCCCAATAACTGACCCCCCCATCACAAAGCCCCCCAACACAAACTCATCTATATCACAAAGCCCCCAATAACAGACCCCCCACCACAAATCCTCTCCATCAAAAAGCTCCCATAACAGATCCTCCCCATCATAAAGCCCCCCAACACAAAGTCCTCTCCATCACAAAGCCCAGAGTAACATACCCCCCATCAGAGACCCCCATAACAGATCCCCCATCACAGACTCCTCTTCATCACAGATTCACCCCCATCAAAAAGCCCCCATAACAGATCCCTCCATCACAGACTCCACCCATCACAAAGCCCACCCAACACAAACTTTTCTCCTCACATAGCCCCCCATAACAGACCCCCCCATAACAGACCCCCCATCACAGATCTCCCCCCCCATCGATATTACACTGCCGCCCCTTCTATAACATCCCAGCACTCCGCCTCTCTGCTACCTTAATCACACAAGACGCGAAACATGACAGGCAGGGCCGATCCTAGGGTCACGGGCGCCTGGGTGCAGAAATATTTCTGGCGCCCCCACAAAGGGGGCGTGGTCATCTTACCAACTCCTCCCCTTTACAAATGTTTCTATGGCAATGACTCAAACACAGAGATGCTCCTCTAAGAAGTCTTTGTTGCCCTGGGATCCTCCCATGATCTTTTAACAATAAAGAAAATACTGGAAGAGCGTACACTGAGACCTGGAGGGGAACCTCTCTGATACTGTTAGAAAGTGCCCCAAAACATAGTACAGTTTGATGGTCAGAGACTGTAGACATGATACAAGAGATGGCCAGAGACTGCAATCATAGTACAGGAGATGGTCAGCGAGTGTAGACATATTAAAGGAGACAGTCAGTGACTGGAGATATAATACAGGAGATGGTCACAGACTGAAGACATGATACAAGAGATGATCAGAGACTGTAGACATGATACAAGCAATGGTCAGAGACTGCAATCATAGTACAGGAGATGGTCAGAGAGTGTAGACATATTAAAGGAGACAGTCAGTGACTGGAGATATAATACAGGAGATGGTCACAGAATGAAGACATGATACAAGAGATGATCAGAGACTGAAGACATGATACAAGAGATGATCAGAGACTGAAGACATGATACAAGAGATGATCAGAGACTGAAGACATGATACAAGAGATGGTCAGAGACTGCAATCATAGTACAGGAGATGGTCAGAGACTGCAATCATAGTACAGGAGATGGTCAGAGACTGCAATCATAGTACAGGAGATGGTCAGAGACTGCAGACATGATACAAGAGATGGTCAGAGACTGCAATCATAGTACATGAGATGGTCAGTGACTGGAGATATAATACAGGAGATGGTCAGAGACTGCAGACATACTACAGGAGATGGTCAGGGACTGGAGAAATAATTCAGGAGACAGTCAGAGGCTGCAGATATAATACAGGAGATGGTCAGAGACTGCAGTTCCTATTGACATAAGTAGATAATGGCTGATCGGCTCTCACCTGACCCAGCGATACAGCTACAACGGTTCCTCTGATCAGGAGTCAGCTCACTCTGAATTGCAGGTGGATACTCCGCTGGGTAGAGCCCAGATCTGTATTTTGGCAATGACTCCACTCCTTTCTCCGCCAGGGATGGCACTAGGCTGTGTGGCTTTCCCTCTGGTGGCGCACGGCAGCGGGGTTCTTTCTCTGATGGTGTTCTCTCAGCACTGTCCTCCTCTCCCTCTGGAGTCCTGGGTGCACTTCCCTGAAAGCTTTCCTGGGGTCCTGGCTCGCTCTCTATAAACCACCTCAGTACAGACCCCCCAGGACAAACCACCCCCGATTAGTACAGACCCCCCCAGGACAAACCATCCCCCTCAATTAGTACAGACCCTCCTCTATTAGTACAGACCCCCTCAGGACAAACCACCCCCTCCATTAGTACAGACCCCCAGGACAAAACACCCCCCCATTAGTACAGACCCCCAGGACAAACCAAACCCCCTTCATTAGTACAAACTTTCCATGACAGACCCCCAGGACAAACCCCCCATTAGTACAGACTCCCCCATTAGTACAGACTCCCCCAGGACAAACCCCCCCATTAGTACAGATTCCCTCCAGGACAACCCCCCCTCCATTAGTACAGACCTCCCTCAGGACAAACCACCCCCCCAGTAGTGCAGACCCCCCCCCCCCCGGACAACCCCCCTCCATTAGTACAGACCCCCAGGACAAACCACCCCTCCATTAGTACAGACCCAACCAGGACAAACTCCTCATTAGAACAGACCCCAGAACTAACCCCCCCTTTAGTGCAGACCCCCCAGAACAAACACCCCCATTAGTACCGACCCCCCAGGATAACCCCCCCCCCCATTAGTGCATACCCCCAGGACAAGCCCCCCCATTAGTACAGACTCCCCCCCATTAGTACAGACCCCCCATGACCAACCACCCCATTAGTGCAGACCCCCCAGAACAAACCCCCCATTAGTGCAGACTCCCACAGGACAAACCCCCCCATTAGTACAGACCACCAGGACAAACCCCCTATTAGTACCGACCCCCCAGGATAAACCCCCCCATTAGTGCATATCCCCAGGACAAGCCCCCCCATTAGTACAGACTCCCCACATTAGTACAGACCCCACCATGACCAACCACCCCATTAGTGCAGACCCACCCAGGACAAACCCCCCATTAGTACAGACCCCCAGGACAAACCCCTCCATTAGTACAAACTCCCCCTATTAGTACAGACCCCCCAGGACAACCCCCCCTCATTTGTGCAGACCCCAGGGACAAACCCCTCCCCCCATTAGTACAGACACCCCCCAGGAAAAAAACGCCCCCTACATTACTACAGACCCCCCCCCCCCCCGGGACAAACCCCCCCTCCTTTATAGTACATAAAAACACACGGTCCATCATGCCTGACACATATTCTGCTCCTCTCTGTGTCAAAAAGAAATCCTGTCTGCGGCGATCTGTGATCCACCCGGGCGGCAGCTGCAGAGAAGGGGACAGTGTGCAGCCGTGCCGCCCGGGTGGATCACAGATCGCCGCAGACAGGAGTTTTTTTTATGACACAGAGAGGAGCAGAATATGTGTCAGGCATGATGGGCCGCCCACTCGGCGACGTCATGGAGCAGAGACAGCCGCTCCGATCTCCGCATTCTTCACTCCCCTCTCTAACAGGAGGAGGAAGGGGGGACACTCACAGGCAGCCATATAGGACAAACTCTGCAGCGGCGGCGGCGGCGGGGAGAGCCACGGCGCCGCTCTACACGAACAAGGAGTGGGATTTGAGGGAAGCACTCTGGCGCTTCAGCGCCCCCACCTCTGTAGCGCCTGGGTGCACTGCACCCTGTGCACCCTGGGTAGGATCGGCCCTGATGACAGGTCCGGACAAAGGGCAGGACTTTGCTAGTGAAAGGCACGTGTTTGATTGCTGAAACCGCCCCGCTGCTTAACTCAAAAGACCCACCTTTTGTCCGAACCTGTCGTGTTTCTCATCTTGTGTGATAAAAAGGTAGCAGAGGGTAGGGGGATTCCTGCGATATTAAAGGGGCAGTCCGCGGTCCGGGTAAATCACAATGGTGGGCCGCATCCAGCCCACGGGCCGTAGTTTGAGGACCCCTGGTCTAAAGCATGTACTGTATTGTATTCTGTTAAAATATTCTCTATTTTGGCTTAATTCCAGATGTCTGTTCAGCTAAAAAAAAGTTTGACATGTGCAGTACTTTATAAGGGAGACGGGAGACTGTTTTGTTTTTACAATCATGCACAAGACAAAAATCAAACCTACTGTATAAAACCCAATTGTATGAAAATCTTTGAACGGTGGCCTACCATTCTTCAGCTAACCAATAGGGAAAAAACAATAGTCACGGGAGATCATTTAAAAAAAAAAGGTCACTCACCTTTAATATTATAATTTTTTAAACTATTTATTATTAGTAAAAAGCTTGTCTGAGTTCTATTCTTAATATTTTGTGCAGTTCGCAATTTTTATTATACTGGAAAGTGAGTTGACAAAGACTGATGCCGCGTACACACGGTCGTTTTTTGCGATGAAAAAAAACGACGTTTTCTGTGAAGTAAAAAACGACGTTTTTGAAACGTCACTTTTCAAAGACAATTTTGCATACACACCATCGTTTTTTCACAAAAAGCAAGGTTACGTTCACCACTCTTTTCCATTGAAGCTCGCTTCATAACTAGCTTCTGGGCATGCGCGGGTTGAAAAACGTCGTTTTGAACGACGTTTTTGCTACACACGGTGACTTTTTGTGAAACAAAAAACGACGTTTTGAAAAACGACACAAAAAATTCAAGCATGTTTTTAAAAAACGTTGTTTTTTTTCATCGCAAAAAACGACCGTGTGTACGCGGCATTAGAAGCTTAGATGTAGTCTTGACTAATTGAAACAACCATTTTTCACCAGCAGAGGTCAGAAAAAGATAAGTGACTGCAGCAATGTTACATTTCCTATACTCTTTACACAGGCAAATCTATGTGTTCAGTATCATGGAGGATAAAAACATGCACGCTGAAAACTGACTTTGATAACTGTATACAAAATAAAAAATAACTCATATTTAAAATATGAATTTTGGCATATTGGTCAGACCAGTCACCAGTCTTTGGCCATAATCTTGGTATCAGGTATGTAGAGCTGAAATAGTGAAAGGGGGGGGGGGAGGGGGGAATGGGTGAATATGTGTGAGAATGGGGCAGGTGACTGGTGGGGTGGATGGTGAATGAAGGTGAATTTAGGACAACATAGTAACCAACATTATACAATGAACAATGTGAATGGTTGTACACATTAAGGGCGATTACCAATAAGTATTGTGACAACAAAGGGAAAAAAAAAAAAACTAGCCGGTGCAATGTGAAACCAAAAGAACTTTGAATAAAACACAATACTAGATCCAAACAGACTATAAGACCAGAGAAAAATCCATGGGGGAATGCCTCTGGATACTAAAAATAATGAATGAATAAATAAATGAATAGATAAAGTCTCTGGTGAAAAAACCAAAATGTCCAGGAAAGTCCAGAGTGAAATAGTGGTGCCAGGAAAGGGTGACAGCAGAAAACACCTCGGGTGGTCCCCAGCTCCTCACCTCAAGGCTATTGCACGGATAGCCTACAACAGCACCTCCCAGTGGAGGACAGTGATCCCTCAGCAGGGCAAGCAGCAGAAGCACTCCTCAGCAGTAAAAAAAAAAAAAATGAAGCAGGTAGAAGCAGGTGAGTGACAATACAAAAACTTCTATGTGGACAGCTTGTGTCACTCATGCATCCACTCACCACAGGGTGATGGATGATGGGCCTATCTCCCACGAACAGCGAGTTCGTTCTTGATCAAGTAGCAGGTACCCTCTTCTAAGATGGCCAAATAGTCACTCAAAGCAATGGACCTCTCAGGTAGCATACATGATGAAAAAGAAACAGACCATAGCGCAATCCCGCAAGGTAAAAAACACATTTAATAAAAAATAACACTCACATTCGAGTTATTCTGATTGGCTCTGATGCAAAAGAAGGGCGCATCAGAGCCAATCAGAATAACTCGAATATTCGGCAAAAGGAATATTGCGCGATTATCTTCTCCGCCCTTCTTTTGCATCAGAGCCAATCAGAATAACTCGAATATTCGGCAAAAGGAATATCGCGCAATATTCCTTTTGCCGAATATTCCTTTTGCCGAATATTCGAGTTATTCTGATCTATAGCATAAATTTCACCATAAAACTTTTTGATAACTGTTATACAGTTTTTACCAAAAATTAATTTACCAAAAAGTTGTGGATTCTAACCTCGGATTACTTTTAAAATCTTCCTAGATAGAGTGCATTTAATGTATTTTTAAATGTCATTTATCTGTAAAAATCTGCCTTGTAGAGACATCCAAAGGCCCTTAGACTACTGCTGAACAGTGAACGCCGCCGTCTTGGATACAATGTCAGCAGCTCCAGCAGACTCAGATCTACTCTATAGTATTCCCCTTTGGTCCTTCCACTGACAGCTAAAGAAAAGGTTAAGGAGGAAAGTGAGGGGAGTGGTGGAGGAGCTAGGCCAGTTTAGACAGTAATCAGACTTTCCTAAAAGAGCAGAGGGCTTTGATGTGTAAGGACAGAGAGGCTGTTCTAGGGAATTGATTACATTTTCTAGCAAGCTGAAAGGCTTATAAACTGAATGCAATTAATAATGCAATGATACTATTTAGAATACCAAAATTATTTTGATTCACATGCCTTTAAGTTTTATCAAAATTTAAATGCCAATTAAGCTGTCCAGCAAAAGTGACAATTACAAGAGTTGGCCCACGGTCTAAGGTACCTTCCACAAGGGGAGGGCTCTGTTGGAGTCTGCCTGCTTAGCAGGAAATCTGTCCACTGATCCCTGCTGAACAAGGGAGGTGGCTGGTCTGTGTCTGCTCAACTTATGCAGAGTAGACACAGACACCCATCTGATATACCAGACACATGGGGAATGGATCCCTAGCTGTCTGTTTTTAGCAGATAGGATGGGATCGAATGTTGGCAAGTGTCAATGGACACATGTCCATTGACACCTGCTGCTCCATACAGGAGACTGGAGGGTTCGATCAGATCCGCCTGAAAAACTGACCCGATCACTCCACTAGTGTGAAAGGGGCCTAACAGGAGCAGTTTTGGAACTATTGTTTTTAAAATGTAACCCTTATAATACACATTTATGTAGAAATGCAGTAGTAGTTAAAAGTTGACCATTGTAAGTACCTCTAGAGGTGGTATAGTTTGTCTCATGCTCTATTATTGTCACTTCCTCTGGACAGCTTAAACTGCATGCACATGTTAAGAAAATATGAAGGCATGTAAAAGAAAAAAGGTTGTATATATAATGTAGCTGAGGAGAAAAAGGAGGTGTTTGCAGCTCAAATCAGGAGACATTCTAGGGTGACAACACTGCTCCTCTATAAATATAATATAGTAAGTGAGCATCACCCAGGTGTGACATGCACTCCGACTTTGAGAGCACAAGTCGTATGACAAGTCGCACCCCATTAAGTGCAATAGAACCGTTCTTATAGGAGCAACTTGAGTCGCTCCGACTTATAAAACGGTCCCAGCAGTACTTTTGGTGTGACTTCAGGACGACTTGCATTGACTTCCGTATGCAGGTCATGCCAAAGTCATGCTAGGATGTCGGCTTCCAGGCACACAAAAGTGGTAGTGTGAACCCGGCCTTAAGGCCCCTTTCACATTGAGGCGTTTTTCATGCGGTACAGCGCTAAAAATAGCGCTGCTATACCGCATGAAAAATCATGCCCTGTAGTGTTCAATGTGAAAGCCCGAAGGCTTTCACACTGAAGCGGTGCGCTAGCAGGAACGCTCCAAAAGTCCTGCTAGCCGCATCTTTACCGCGGTATAGGAGCGGTGTGTTCACCGCTCCTATAGCGCGCCTTCCCATTGGAATCAATGGGAAACCGCGGTAATACCGCCCGCAACGCATGCGGTATTAACCCTTTTTCGGCCGCTAGCGGGGGTTAAAACCTCACCGCTAGCGCCCGAATATCGCGGTAAACACGACGGTATAGCGGCGCTACAAATAGCGCAGCTATACCGTCACCGCGGCTCCACGCCTCAATGTGAAAGGGGCCTAAGACTGGAAGTGCGTTACTTGCAGGACATCAAGAAAAAAAGCCTGAAAAAATAAAGCTTTTTTTAACTACTATATTTTTAGTAGTTGTAAGCTAGAATTGTTGAAATTAAAGTTTTTGAGTATATATATATATATATATATATATATATATATATATATATATATACAGGGAGTCTAGAATTATTAGGCAAGTTGTATTTTTGATGATTAATTTTATTATTGAACAACAACCATGTTCTCAATGAACCCAAAAAACTCATTAATATCAAAGCTGAATATTTTTGGAAGTAGTTTTTAGTTTGTTTTTAGTTTTAGCTATTTTAGGGGGATATCTGTGTGTGCAGGTGACTATTACTGTGCATAATTATTAGGCAACTTCCTTTCCTTTGGCAAAATGGGTCAAAAGAAGGACTTGACAGGCTCAGAAAAGTCAAAAATAGTGAGATATCTTGCAGAGGGATGCAGCACTCTTAATATTGCAAAGCTTCTGAAGCGTGATCATCGAACAATCAAGCGTTTCATTCAAAATAGTCAACAGGGTTGCAAGAAGCGTGTGGAAAAACCAAGGCGCAAAATAACTGCCCATGAACTGAGAAAAGTCAAGCGTGCAGCTGCAAAGATGCCACTTGCCACCAGTTTGGGCATATTTCAGAGCTGCAACATCACTGGAGTGCCCAAAAGCACAAGGTGTGCAATACTCAGAGACATGGCCAAGGTAAGAAAGGCTTAAAGACGACCACCACTGAACAAGACACACAAGCTGAAACGTCAAGACTGGGCCAAGAAATATCTCAAGACTGATTTTTCTAAGGTTTTATGGACTGATGAAATGAGAGTGAGTCTTGATGGGCCAGATGGATGGGCCCGTGGCTGGATTGGTAAAGGGCAGAGAGCTCCAGTCCGACTCAGACGCCAGCAAGGTGGAGGTGGAGTACTGGTTTGGGCTGGTATCATCAAAGATGAGCTTGTGGGGCCTTTTCGGGTTGAGGATGGAGTCAAGCTCAACTCCCAGTCCTACTGCCAGTTTCTGGAAGACACCTTCTTCAAGCAGTGGTACAGGAAGAAGTCTGCATCCTTCAAGAAAAACATGATTTTCATGCAGGACAATGCTCCATCACACGCGTCCAAGTACTCCACAGCGTGGCTGGCAAGAAAGAGTATAAAAGAAGAAAAACGAATGACATGGCCTCCTTGTTCACCTGATCTGAACCCCATTGAGAACCTGTGGTCCATCATCAAATGTGAGATTTACAAGGAGGGAAAACAGTACACCTCTCTGAACAGTGTCTGGGAGGCTGTGGTTGCTGCTGCACGCAATGTTGATGGTGAACAGATCAAAACACTGAGGCGCCGTACACACGGCCGAGGTTCTCGCTGAAAATCAGCGAGAACCTCGCTGGAATGCACATTCCAGCGAGGACCTCGGCCGTGTGTACGGTCTCAGCGAGCTTCCCGTCGGGAAGCCCGTCGAGCCGAAATAGAGAGCACGCTCTCTATTTCCTCGACGGCCCGCCCGGAAGAATGGCTGGTTGCCATTCCCGACGGGCGGGTCGCCGATTTCGACGGCCGGCAGGGAACCTCGACGGGCGGAACGATGTGTTCTGCCCGTCGAGGTTCTCTGCCGTGTGTACGCGGCCTGACAGAATCCATGGATGGCAGGCTGCATGAGTGTCCTTGCAAAGAAAGGTGGCTATATTGGTCACTGATTTGTTTTTGTTTTGTTTTTGAATGTCAGAAATGTATATTTGTGAATGTTGAGATGTTATATTGGTTTCACTGGTAAAAATAAATAATTGAAATGGGTATATATTTGTTTTTTGTTAAGTTGCCTAATAATTATGCACAGTAATAGTCACCTGCACACTCAGATATCCCCCTAAAATAGCTAAAACTAAAAACAAACTAAAAACTACTTCCAAAAATATTCAGCTTTGATATTAATGAGTTTTTTTGGGTTCATTGAGAACATGGTTGTTGTTCAATAATAAAATTAATCCTCAAAAATACAACTTGCCTAATAATTCTGCACTCCCTATATATATATATATATATATATATATATATATATTAAACGTCAGATTAAAGCCTAACGATAAAAGAAAGTCAAGAGTTCAGTTTTTTTTTAGGCTTAGTATGGGGTTGAGCTTAAGTCTGCATTCACACAACTGGCAGCGCAGTTTCAGTGTTGTGCATATTTGCCGTGTGTTTCATGCAATTAACATGTGTTACCAGTCATCCCTAAAATGTGTGTTCTGCTGGAAACTACAATAAAAGATGCCGCAAGTAGGATCTTTAAGACCCCTTTCACACTGAAGCTAAAGTGCCGGTTGTTTTTGCAGTGCTTTAGCTGAGTTTTAGCGTCGCTTTTCGGGTGCTAGTGGGGTGGTTTTTTTAAGGTCATGTACCAATATGACCTTATAAAAAAGGAAAAAAAGACTAGTTTTGCAGTGCTATTCACCCCCTGCTATTCACCCCCCTAAAGTCAATACTTTGTAGAGCCACCTTTTGCAGCTATCACAGCTCCAAGTCACTTTGGATAAGTTTCTATGAGCTTGCCACATCTTACCACTAGGGTTTTTGACAATTCCTCTTGGCAAACTGCTCCAGCTCCTTCAGGTTGAATGTTTTTTCGCTTGTGAACAGTAATCTTTAAGTTTGACCACAGATGTTCTATTGGATTGAGGTCTGGGCTTTGACTAGGCCATTCCAACACATGTTTCTCCTTAAACCACTCAAGTGTTGCTTTAGCGGTGTGTTTTTGGGGTCATTGTCCTGCTGGAAGGTGAACCTCCGTCCTAGCCTCAAATCACACACAGAGGGGTACAGGTTTTGCTCAAGAATATCCCTGTATTTAGCACCAGCCACCCTTTTCCAGTCCCGACTGCTGAAAAACATCCCACAGCATGATGCTGCTACCACCATCTTTCACTGTGGGGATGGTGTTCTTTGGGAGATGTGATGTGTTGGGTTTGTGCCAGACATACCATTTACTTGATGGCCAAAAAGTTCAATTTTAGTGTCATCAGACCAGAGCACCTTCCTCCATATATTTTGGGAGTCTCCCAGATGCCTTTTTGCAAACTTGCCATTTTCTTTTTTGCTGAAATTAATGGCTTTCTTCTGGCCACTCTGCCATAAAGCCCAACTCTATGGAGCGTACAGCTTATTGTCATCCTATGTACAGATACTCCAGTATTTGCTGTGGAACTCTGCAGCTCCTCCAGGGTTACCTTAGGTGTCTGTGCTGCCTCTCTGATTAATGCCCTACTTGCCTGGACAGTGAGTTTTGGTGTGCGGCCGTCTCTTGGCAGGTTTGCTGTTGTGCCATGTTCTTTCTATTTGGTTATGATAGATTTGATGGTGCTCCTAGGGATTATCAAAGATTTGGATATTTGTTTATAACCTAACCCTGACTTGTACTTCTCAACAACATTGTCCCTTGTTTGGAGAGTTCCTTGGTCTTCATAGCAGTGTTTGGTTAGTGGTTATCTTTTGCTTAGGTGTTGCAGCCTCTGGGGCCTTTCAAAAAGGTGTGTATATGTAATGACAGATCATGTGACACTTAGATTGCACACAGGTGAACATCATTTCACTAATTATGTGACTTCTGAAGGTAATTGGTTGCACCAGAGCTTTTTATGGGCTTCATAACAAAGGGGGTGAATACTTACGCACATGCCAATTATCATTTTTTTATTTTTGAAAATTAGTTTTATGTATATATGTTTCTAATTTTACTTCACCAACTTAGACAATTGTGTTCTGATCCATCACATATAATTCAGATAAAAAAAAAAAAAAAGAACTAAAGGCTGTAATGTAACAAAATAGGTAAAAAGCCAAGGGGGGTGAATACTTTTGCAAGGCACTGTATATATAAAAATATATAAAAACAGCTCAATCAAACATCAAACTGCGGTCCCCGACTGATTTACCATAAAAACTATATCGGCTGTCATCAAAGGGGTTGTAAAGGTACAATTTTTCCCCCTAAATAGCTTCCTTTACCTTAGTGCAGTCTTCCTTCACTCACCTCATTCTTCCATTTTGCTTTTAAAAGTCCTTATTTCTTCTGAGAAATCCTCACTTCCTGTTCTTCTGTCTGTAACTCCACACAGTAATGCAAGGCTTTTTCCCTGGTGTGGAGTGTCATACTCACCCCTCCATTGGACTACATATTTTGTTTAAAGATGGATATCTCAGTAACGGCAGCAGCTGCTGCCAAAACCGAGGTATCCATCTTCAGCATGAGCGGTCCTGTAAATGATAACGGTGGTCTCCGCCCTCCGTCGCTTACCGGAGCCGTCAGTAGCGGCGGAGGCGATCGGGTCCTTCTGCCTGCTGTGTGGGGATGCGAGTGAGGGCAAGATGGCCCCCACCCGTCCCCATAGCATAGCATGGCGGAAGTGACATCAAAACGTCAGTTCCGCCCATGCGTCTTAAAGGCACATTTTTTGTTGTAATTTTTTCAAATGACAACATTTTCATTTTTTATTTTTTTTGCATTTAAGCCTAAATATGAGATCTGAGGTCTTTTTGACCCCAGATCTCATATTTAAGAGGACCTGTCATGCTTTTTTCTATTACAAGGGATGTTTATATTCCTTGTAATAGGAATAAAAGTGATCACATTTTTTTTTTAATTTCAGTGTAAAAAATGGTAAAAATAAATAAAAAAATGAAAAAAAAATGTTTTAAAGCGCCCGTCCCGAAGAGCTCCCGCGTAGAAGTGAATGCATACAGGAGTAGCGCCCGCATATGAAAAAGGTGTTCAAACCACATAAGTGAGGTATTGCCACGATCGTTAGAGCGAGAGCAATAATTCTAGCTGCAGACCTCCTCTGTAGTTTAAAAGATGCAACCTATAGAATTTTTCAAACATCGCCTATCGAGATTTTTAAGGGTAAAAGTTTGACGCCATGCCACGAGTGGGCGCAATTTTTAAGCGTGACATGTTGGGTATCATTTTACTCGGTGTAACATTATCTTTCACAATATATAAAAAAATTGGTCCAAATTTATTGTTGTCTTATTTTTTAAATTAAAAAAAGTGATTTTTTCCCCAAAAAAGTGCGCTTGTAAGGCCGCTGCGCAAATACGATGTGACAAAAAGTATTGCAATGACCGCTATTTTATTCTCTAGGGTGTTAGAAAAAAATATATAATGTTTGGGGGTTTTAAGTAATTTTCTAACAAAAAAAAACTGTTTTAGTCTTGTAAACACCAAATCTGAAAAACACCCAAGGTCCTTAAGTGGTTAATGGGAAGCCGCCCAAATACACAAATCGGACTAAAATAATAAAAACATATATCAATGGCCCATCCAGTTAGTTGGAACAAATCAGCAGCAATCATTACATTAATCAAAACACTGTTGGAGGGTAAATTGACAATTAGGTGCTATTTGGTGGTTTTTGGGAGGAACTACTTACAATGAATCAACAAATTTCCAGTGCCTGAATGACTTACACTAAAGCTAAGACAAAATGTACCATAAACTTTCAGCAAAATGTATACTCACAGCATCAATGCCCCCAATTGGCTGTCAAGTGTGTGTTTTTACTAGAAAGACTATAACTAGAAGCTGCAAGTCATATCTAGGGATGAGCCGAAACCCCCCTGTTCGGTTCGCACCAGAACCCGCGAACAGACCAAAAGTTTGTGTGAACTTTAGAACCCTATTAAAGTCTATGGGACTCGAACGTTTGAAATCTAAAGTGCTAATATGCAAGTTATTGTCCTAAAAAGTGTTTGGGAACCTGGGTCCTGCCCCAGGGGATATGGATCAATGCAAAAAAAAGTTTTAGAAATTGCATTTTTTTCGGGAGCAGTGATTTAAAATTACTTTTTATGCTTCAGAAATGACACTTTGTGCAGGGACAGTTTTAAGCATGGGAAACACGCACTGCTTTACAGGCATACTTTTACACACTCCCTAGGTACGGAATTTAAAGGAATATTTTACTTTTATTGTTTCACTTTAAGCATCATTAAAATCACTGCATCCCGAAAAAACTGCTGTTTTAAAAAAAAGTTTTTATGACAATAACTTGCATATTAACCTTTAAAATTAGCACTTTAAATCTCTCCCATAGACTTTTCCAGGGTGTTCTGCGGCTTTTCGAATTTGGCGAACAGGCAATGTTCGAGTCGAACATGAGTTTGACTCGAACTCGAAGCTCATCCCTAGTCATATCCACTTTTATATAAATTTCATGCAAAAGGTGTGCTTGTATGTATGGAGACATGTGACTTAACACACCTTTTATGGCCTTCCAATTTAGGGGTTCCTTGGCGGGATTGATTGTGTATAAAGCCTGGAAATTTCAATTTATCTGCATTGTTATTTTTCAGAAACAAATTCACAATTATACTAGTAATCATACAATTTTTTTTCTACCTATCGTCCAGCTAATACCAGCATTGTTAAGAATATAAACTATGAAAGTACCATATTCCAAACTGTTGCTATACAATTTTGTGCAGTGCACTTGGGGGGTATCTGTAAGAGGAATTAATCAATTTCTGCTTGACAGCAAATGACTGTGTCCTAGGTCTGTATGTTTTCTCTAACAGTGGGAGATGCCCTATAGCTATCACTGCTGGCATTCCATATAGGCTCCTCTAGGACTGACAAGGTCAGAAATATTTCAATGTTTTGATTCCTTTAACTTTCCACTGAATTATGCCCAAGATATGCAATCATTAAAGATGAACGACTTTATTAAATTTTAAGTTAATTTAAGTAGAAATTCGATCATTTTCATAGATTTAATATTCATGTCTATGCTTTATTAGGATGCTTTATGTAAGAATTACGTACAGCAATGCCCTTTCCCCTAGTTTATTTTAAATATTATTTTGTCAACTTTAAAAAAAAAAATCCCCTGCATCCTATCATAATTTGCTACTGTGATGGACTTATCCATATGTGCAACATATGACATTACTAAGGATAATATACTGAAGGAACAGAGAGCGCAACATTGGAAAACCATTTCAACAAAGGTCACATAATATGGGATGTAATTGTTTCAATCTATAAGCAGCAATTATAACAATAATTTGCATTGCTAAACTGAAGAATGTAAATGGTACTCTAGAATGTACTGCATAGACTGACACACACCAGCACTGGCGATGCGTAACAAAAACCAATATGTAATGCTCAGCTGCAATAAATACATGTGTCGTGCTGCTGTCCTACCATCACAACCAGGATCTAAATGGGACCACACACAACTTAAATACAGGCAAGCATAAGGGGTTATTGGTACAAAGTTCATTTTTAGAGTCAAAAGCTAAGATTAATGTGCGGGAACTTAGAAGATTTAGACTTGCAAATTATAGCAAACAGGACAGTATTTTAATCAGGATGGTGCTCTGATTGAGAGAGGTTTATTTTAAACAACTGTTCTTCAATTCCCTTTTGTGATTTTGGCAGTAGACTTTTACTCCGATTTAAATATTTGCTATTTATTAGTAATTTTATTGGTTTACTATTTTCCAGCTATCTACTACCTTGTGATCCACAAAGTGATGGCTGGATGTTAGGTGATCGTTGCAAGGTGTCATATAGGTCATTGGCATTAGAATAATTGGTCTATTAGAATATTCATTTTATCAGATGTGGTGGTAAGTAACTTAAGAGTAGAAGGTTCTTTGATATTTTTGTATATTTTTATAAAATATTTGCTGCACATTTACTGGCTCACACATTCCCCCATAATATTTATCATTAACATCGACAAGCCAGGTAACCAAAGATTAAATAATAATACAGTTTTTAGAACATTTCAAGAGTCATTTTGGTGATTCTTTCCACAAGCAAAAATGGCCATTGGTTTTCTTTGCCCTTTCCATTTTGTTCTGTGTTCTGTTTCTTGGTACACATAGGCCCAGATTCACGTACATCGGCGCATTATCGGTCCGGCGTAGCGCACCGCCATTACGTTAGACTTGCGCCATCTAGCCGCGTAATCCCCCGATTCACGTAGCTTTTGCGCAGGAAATTGCGCAAGCGTAAGGTTTTTTCCAGAGGCGTAAGGAGGAGTAATACAAATTGGGAGGGACGTGGGCGTGTTACATTGAAATGAGCCGTGACCCCATGCAAATGAAGGGCCGGCCGGCTCGCGCATGCGCGCTTGAACGAGACCATGTCAGCTCCGCTGTGCGCATGCTCACAACTCGGGAGCGGCGCAATTAGTGAAATTGGAAACTAGGGCAATGTTGTGAACTACGCAGACAGCATAAATAGACACACACAAACGCACTTGCATTGCAAAAGTACATCCCTTTGTGTCCCTTCCCATTTAACCAAGTGCTTTTGTTCCTGTTGTTCGTTGCAGTGTGTCTTGTAGTTGTCAGATTAGTGTTCTGTGTGATCAAGTGCTTGTTGGTATATTTGTGAAAGTGTATTTGATAAGTGTTTGAGAGACTGATTGTTTGATTGATATATTTTTGTTCGTTTGTTTTCTTGCTTTTTTTTTTTTGCTGACATTTTTTTTAAATTTTGGGTTGTGCATGGTGTTTGAATGTGGGGGTGACATTCCTGCTGGAAAAGGGGTGTCATCCTCAATTTTGGTGGAGAAGGGTTCCCCAGGACCAGGGAGAAGTGATTCCCAGGTCCGTGTGAATGGTGTATGAATGTACAGTGACATAATTGGAGCCTTGACGTGGCGTTACTGCTCACCAGTCCTGCATGGTGGACTGGTGCCAATCCAATTTGATGAGGATGTGGGGTGTGTGTGCTAGGGACCATAGTGGTGTGCATGCATGCATTCTCATTGTGCCATGATTAATGTGTGTGTTTAACGTGCAAAGATGCCCAATGTGAGCTGCCTCCTGACTGCTCTTCCCTCAGAAGACTGGGTATCCTCGGTTAGGGGTTGATTGTCTGGTTGGGGGGTCAGGTCATCACGTAGCTCAACCTGCAGGCCCTTCCTCACTGCGAGATTGTGCAGCATGCAACATGCAACGATGATATGGCACACAAAGTTTGGGGAATACAACAGTGTACCCCCAGACTTATCCAGGCATCGGAAACGTGACTTCAGGAGGCCAAAGGTGCGCTCCACCACTGCACGGGTTTTGATGTGTGCTTGATTGTATCTTTCCTCCCCTGGGGTTTGGGGGTTCCGGATAGGAGTCATGAGATGGGGTCCCAGTGCATATGCAGAGTCACCTGGAAGGGAAAAGACAGGAGAATGTTAGTCATGCATGTGCCACTTGTGAGGTGTGCATCACGGGAGGGGATAGTCATGCCTGACTCCCATGTCACTCACCAACCAGCCAGGTGTTCCCATACACGTTCTGATCGAATTCCATTCGGATGTGGCATTGATTGTAGATGTAGCTGTCATGGGTGGATCCGGGGTGTTTGGCACGGACGTGCCATATGAGGCCTTGGGCATCAACTATCACCTGTACGTTGATGGAGTGCCAATTCTTCCAATTGCGGTACATGTGCTCTGTCTCCAGGGGGGGCTGGAGTGCCACATGTGTGCAATCAATGGCCCCGATGGTGCGTGGGAATCTGGCAATTCTGTAGAAATCTGTCATTGCCTTCAGCCGCAGGTCCTCAGTGGTGGGTTTGATGATTTGGTTGGCCAAGCGTGTGAGGATTGCAGGGACAACCTGGTGCACACATCTGCTCATGGAGGATTGTGACATCCCAGCCACCACTCCACTTGTACGCTGAAAAGAGCCACTGGCAAGGACATGGAGTGTTGCCAGGACCTTGACCAGTGGCTGCACTGGATGTGAGCGTTGTGTTGGGCTGGTGATGTCCTCCTGCAAGGTTGTGGTTAATTCCAGGATGGCATGAGGGGTGAATCTGAAGATGCGATACACCTCAGAATCACTCATGCCAAACAGGTCTATGCGTGTGCGGTATATCCTCTCCCGTGCCCTCTCCCGTGCCATCCTCCGTGCCCTCCTCCTTCTTTGGTCATCTAAATTCACTAGTGCAGCTATGAGCGACGATGCCCCTGGCATGTTGGCAGTCAAATTGTAGTGCAACACGTGTGTGTGGTCTGCTCCTCAGTAACGGTGTTGCTTTCTGTGAGATGTAGACGTTTTTTCAAAATTTAGACCAGCTTTTAGGTGCTCTAACTTTAGACAGGACATTTTGCTGTTGCGCACATTGCGTAGCCTGCGCAGCAACTGCGTTTTTTTGTGGATCCCCGCAACTCCCTCATTAGCATATTTGACTAGCAAATCAATGGTGTGTCTAGCGCATTTTTGCGCGGACGGATGCGTCTGTCTAACGAAATTACGCCGGACAAAAAAAAGTAGATTTCTGGCGTAATTCGTTTTCTGAATCGCGCGCATCTAAACGCACGCGCACATTTAGACTTACGCACGCGCAACACCAGTTGCGCAGGCGTAATCGCTCTGTGAATCTGGGCCATAGTTTTTTTGTTTTACTAAAGGCAAATCCACTTTGCACTACAAGTGCAAAGTGCATTTGAAATTGCACTGAAAGTGGACTTGGAAGTGCAGTCGCTGTAGATCCGATGGGGACATGCACGGAAAAGAAAAAACAGCATTTTAGCTTGCACATAATTGAATAATAAAATCAGCAGAGCTTCCCCTCATTTCAGATCTGCCCCTCAGATCTATAGCAACTGCACTTCCAAGTGCACTTTCAGTGCAGTTTCAAGTGCACTTTGCACTTGTGGTTTGCACTTGAAGTGCAAAGTGGATTTGCCTTTCGTAAATAACCCCCAAGGACATATGCTATACAGTGTTCATTTAAATGTTCTCTATGGACACAATATAGTAGCCTGAGCTGATTGGCACATAGTCATTTTTTTTATTTTTTATTATTGATTTGTGTAAACCCATTGTTTTTCTTCATTGTCTTATAATGAATATAGCTGTGTTAAAGTCTATTTTTTTTGGTGAAAAGATCAATGTATTTATTTATTAGGCTCTCTCTGCAGTGTCCCACATATACTGTTTATTTTATTTTATTGCAAAAAGTTCAGTAAAAAATGTTTTTTAAAAAAAAAGAAGAAAATTGGCCATTGGACATCAGTGAATGCCTATACACATACAGGCTCGCAATGGGGTTGATTTACTAAAACTGGAGAGTGAAAGGATCGCGCAGCTCTGCATAGAAACCAGTTTCCTGTTTTTTTTTTTGGTAAAGCTTAATTCAACAAGCTGAAGTTAGAAGCTGATTGGCTGCCATGCACAGCTCCACCAGATTTAGCGCTATACAGTAAATCAACCCCAATATGTCCATAAAGAGCTAGATTGGACAAACGTTTTGTACTGTCTGTAGTCACTTTTGCTCTGTTACTTGACACCTTATCTATAATGTCCTGTACACACGATTGGTCAATCCGATGAGAACGGTCTGATGGATTTTTCATCAGTCAACCGATGAAGCTGACTGATGATCAGTTGTGCCTACACACCATCGGTTAAAAAACGGTTGTGTCAGAACGTGGTGACATAAAACACAACGACAGGCTGAAAAAAATGAAGTTCAATGCTTCCAAGCATGCATCGACTTGATTCTGAGCATGCGCAGATTTTTAACCGATGGATGTGCCTACAAACTATTGTTTTTTTTTTTCTATCGGTTATGTATCCATCAGTTAATTTTAAAACAAGTTTCAATTTTTTGAACCGATGGATAAATAACCGATGGGGCTCACACACGATCGGTTTGGTATGATGAAAACAGTCAGACCGTTCTCATTGGATTGACCGATCGTGTGTACGCGACATAAAGTCCAGTAAGAGTAAGACCATGAGGATTCTCATCCTATCTATTTACTTATTTATATATTACAGGTATTTATATAGCACTGTCATTTTACACAGCGTTTTACACATATATTGTACATTCAAATCAGTCCCTACCCTCAAGGAGCTTACAATCTCTAAGGTATATCTTACTTTTTTTTTTTTTACCATATACTGTATACTCCGTATATGATAACTGGATTGTTCTTTCTTATCTGTAAAGTCAATTAATAGCTACACATTAAGCGTTGTCATCTTCATTTTATTACCATGTATACTCTGTATATGGTAAAGGGATTGTTCTTTCTTAATTAAAGACAGACATATTCACTTTGCATTTACATTTTTTCTCAGTTATTTTTAGTCTCTCTGAAGCCTGGGAAAAAGAAATTTAAACTCTTTGAACATCGTAAGCTAGCCAGCTGAAGTAAGGCCCCTGAATCCGATTATATAAAATAACAAAGAGGTTCTGTAAGGGCAGAGGAAGGAAGAACTAAGGTGGGTGGCAATATATGTCATTGCTCTTGGGAGATACACATTCAAAATCTAGGTGAAAAAAAACAAAAGCTATATGCTGCTTTTCCCACATTTTGGCTCATTCACTTCAAAATATTTGCTTCCTCCACATTCTAACACTTCAAAAAATAATAAACAGGGCTTTGCCGCATTATTATTCTAGAAAACCTCTAAGAAAATATCAAGTTACTGCTTCAATTTCAAAGCATGTAAAATGGGATTACTGTAATTTCTAAGCCTTGGAGACAGAACTGTGCTGAGTCTTGGGTCACTTTAATATAGGGCTATATACTGTATATATAATGTAAAGAAACAAATCTCAGACTATTTTTCATATGCTTGTTACAAATGATGCCAAGATCTCACCTATCTTGACTATATCTTCAGTGAAAATTAAAAACAGAGAAAAAAGTGCCACTAACTGTGGAAGGGTGACACCAGCGACTTATTAGTGGACTGCTGGAACCAAAACATGCAAGGGGGGGGGGGGGGCACGGTTCCAACACAAAAAGAATGCAAGAGAGTGAAGACTGGTAAATATAACTAAAGCCTAACTCAAGGTAAAAACTGCACCATTAATGCAGTTCATTAATACATCATTAAATGTAGACAATATAGGTGCCTGGAGTGGTCTTGGTCTCTTGTAGTCTATTGTGGTGTTTCTGCAACAGAACTAAGAGTGGTAGAGAGAAATAGCCAAGGAGCCATTCTTGTGTGCTGTTTATCTTTCTAGTGTGTAGTCACATGGCGAGAAACATGGAAATGAATGTGAAACCGCAGCAGAGAAAGATCGGGTCCCTACAACCCCCCACCCCCCGGCAGGGCTGTGCTGCATGGAAGAGATGTATAAATCTCGGGAGAGGAAGGTTAGAAGTACAAATCCTTTGGCAAGTAAAATCACTCTAATATATGTATTCCATCTGTGTATTTAGCTGTTTGCCTGGAGTTCAGCTTTAATATATTCTGTCTCTTTATCTCTTTCTTCCTCTCTTCCTTTCTCTCTATTAATTTCTCACTCGCTTTCTCTCTCTTGTGCTCTCTCTGCTATGTCTTTGTGCTCTCTCTCTCTCTCTCTCTTGTGCTCTCTTTATTTGTGCTCTCTCTCTCTCCATCTCTCTTGTGCTATTTTTTTGTGCTCTCTCTCTCTTGTGCTCTCTCTCTCTCTTGTGCTCTCTCTCTTTGTGCTCTCTCTCTCTTTGTGCACTCTCTATTTGTGCTCTCTCTCTCTCCATTTCTCTTGTGCTATGTCTTTGTGCTCTCTCTCTCTCTTGTGCTCTCTCTCTCTCTTGTGCTCTCTCTCTTTGTGCTCTCTCTCTCTTTGTGCACTCTCTATTTGTGCTCTCTCTCTCTCCATTTCTCTTGTGCTATGTCTTTGTGCTCTCTCTCTCTCTCTCTCTCTTGTGCTCTCTCTCTTTATGCTCTCTCTCTCTCTTTGTGCACTCTCTATTTGTGCTCTCTCTCTCTCCATTTCTCTTGTGCTATGTCTTTGTGCCCGAGTCCTCTTTCTCTCTTTGAGCTCTCTCTCTCTCCATTTCTCTTGTGCTATGTCTTTGTGCTCGAGTCCTCTTTCTCTCTTTGAGCTCTCTCGCTTTGGGCTCTCTCTCTCTCTCGTTCTCTTGCACACTCTCTCGTTCTCTTGCACACTCTCTCGTTCTCTTGCACTCTCTCTCCATCTCTCTAGAGGTCTCTCTCTCTCTCTCTTTGTTTCTCTCTCTCTCCCTCCATCTCTCTTGTGCTCTCTCTCTCTCTCGTGCTTCCCCTCTCTCATCACTCTCTCTCTTTGTGCTCTCTCTCTTTTTGTGCTCTCTCTCTTTTTGTGCTCTCTCTCTTTGTGCTCTTTCTCTCTCTTTGTGCTCTCTTTCTCTCTCTTTGTGCTCTCTTTCTCTCTCTTTGTGCTCTCTTTCTCTCTCTCTCTTTGTGCTCTCTCTCTCTCTCTCTCTCTTTGTGCTCTCTCTCTCTCTCTCTTTGTGCTCTCTCTCTCTCTCTCTTTGTGCTCTCTCTCTTTGTGATCTCTCTCTCTCTCTCTTTGTGCTCTCTCTCTCTCTCTTTGTGCTCTCCTTAGCTCTCTCTCCCTCTCTTTGTGCTCCCTCTCTCTTTGTGTTTTCTCAATCACCTGTGTTCTCTCTTTGTTCTCTCTCATTTTTCTTTCGCTATATGCTGTAGGCTCTTTGCTCCATTACAACAGTACTATAATAAGAAATGTTAAGGATGACCACAATAAATTAACACTTTTTGTTGCCGTACATTTTGTTGTTGCCTTACATTTGTCAAAAAAGACAAATTATTTCTATTATCTGAATTACCATTAAACCTTTGGCAATCACATTTTTGTAAATACTTACGTACAGAGGACAATGTTGTATTCACAAATACACTTATAGGTTACTGTTATTTAAAGTGGTTCTGAAGGTGGAAGGTTTTTTAACTTAAGGCATCCACTGCTTTAAGGTAAAAAAAAAAAAAAGTGCCCCCTCCCCCGCCACACTTATACTTACCTGAGCCTGATCTCCATTTAGTAGTGTTTATGAGAGCAGTGATTCTCTCAGCTCTCTCTCTCTATCTCTTCTCATTAGAGATGGAGGCAGCTGTAAATTACAGCCAGTGAGGGGTGAGTAGAGGGACTTTATAGAGAGCTTCTGAACCCAAGCCATTAGACGCCACTAAAGGCATATCCAATGCATTTGTGTGAGTGTGGTCAGTGCCGGGAATCAAGTGGAGAAAGGCATGTGTATAGTAAAAGTCCATTACCAATCAAGAGAGAGGGCTGGTCATTGTGGAAAGTTATGGTGTCAGACCCTTAGAGATCATTCATTTGACCATCATCCTGACATTTTCCATCTTCATGCTTGTTTGACTCATTTGAGTCTATACATTCTAATAAGCGTATTTACTGATTGATGGATGCACTGATTGTCTGTTACAAGTCTATTACTGGAATGGATCTTGCTTTCAATCCTCCACACCTGGACTGTTTTACCACATGTGTTTTTCTCTGTATTTACAGTTATTTTTCTTGTGGAAGGTTCTAGCCTTGGACTTACTGTATATACTTGCCCATTTGGACATTGCACTTTATTATTTGTTATATGGTATTATCACCATTTACTTCTGTGTATATTTGTTTGCAATTGTTATCACATTTAGCGCTCCCCTTTTTTTCATTATATTCAATGCCTTGCTCCTACTTTGTCTTGAACAGACTGGGAGTCTGAAAAGAGACTAAAGAGCCAGTCCATCAGGTAGTGGGCAGAGCAGTATAACAAATAGCTAGAAGACTGGAAATTCTTAGATGCTATAGCATTGAAATATCCCCTGCATGGAAAGAACATTTGTTATTCTACTCTGTTCCAGAAGCCTTAAAGTGTCATTAAACCCACATATTTTAAAACTATCAATAAATGCTGTATTACATGCTGTTAATACTTACTTAGTCACTATTTCATTTTTTTGCATTCTGAAAAAATCTGGTTGATCCTGCTGTTTCTGTCTCCCCCTCTTATCCATGTTCCCACTGCAGTTGGTTATTTTGCAGCGCAGTGTTGGCAGCTAGTGTACATGCTCTGTTTTCAGTGTATTTTAATACCCTGAGCATTTCCTCCCTAACATCTAAGCAGCCCATGTTACTATAAAGTCATACATTTAGGTGTATACACAGTGGTAAATGACAGGCCACGCCCTCCCTCCTCCTCCTCCATGCCCACTAACTAACTGAACACAATGGGGGTGGGATATAACATCTTGATTGATGGAGGCTTTACCCCCCTGTTATTCTGAGACACAGACTGGAAGGGTGTGATAGAGCCTGTGACTGGCAGAAATCTGCAAAGACCATGTTATTGCCAAAAATGAATAAAGATTCAAATTCAAATATATATGTGTATGTCAACAGTTCATTGATATTAATTATTTATTTTTGCTCTGTATCCCTCTGTGACTAGCAGCAGAGGACTAGAAGCCCCTCCTGCCACTGTTTACCTAAAGGCAGGCTGGGAAAGAGCTGTGTCATGTAAGGGCTGTATCATAGATGTGCACAGCCTATTGCATTAGGGTGTGCACCCCAAAGCTCAAACACACACTACCGATTGCTCACAGTGTTCATTCAGAAAGGGAAGGGGGGTCAGTAAATTACATATTTTCCGGCCCCTTCCTCCGTTCATCCTAAAACATCCCTGCAGTATCAGCCGCCGGGAGAGGAAAGGAGGGAAGCCAGCAGCGGTGTGGGGGGAAGGGGGTAGTAGGGTAGTAGGGAGAATCTATGCTGCACAGGGTGATTAGGGTGTGCCTGGGCACACCTGGCACACCCTGTGCGCACGCCTATGGGCTGTATATTGATTAGAAAAAAAGGTACTATTTTTTTCATTAAAGCAGAGTTCCACCCAAAAGTGAAACTTTCGCTTTAAGTACTCCTCGCCCCCTTACATGCCACATCTGGCATGTCATTTTTTTGGGGGGGAGGGGAGTGGGGGCTTCGTTAGGAGTGGAACTTAGTGTCCCACTTCCTCCTTCTACCTAGGGGCCTTCTAGGCGACTCCTCCTCTCCACCTAGGCGGCCCCTTCCTCTAGGTGATCTCCTGGGACTCGTGACAGGTCCCAGAAGATTACCTGTCCACTCCGAGAGTGCAGCGTGGCCGTGAAGCCAAAAGCTGTCACGGCCAGGTGCCCAGAGTGACAATGGAGGTGCAGAGAGGAGGGGGAGAGGAGCAATGCTTTGGGTGGCCGCATCGCTGGACCGTGGAACAGGTAAGTGTCTGCTTATTAAAAGTCAGCAGCTACACTTTTTGTAGCTGCTGACTTTTAATAAACATAAAAAACCTGGAAGTCTTCTTCAAAATAATTAAAGTGCCATTATCCACATACAGAAAGAGAAGGGATGATGTATATTAAACAGTGTGTGTTTAGTATCACTTTAACCACTTAAGCCCCGGACCAATATGCAGCTAAATGCCCAAAGGCGTTTTTACAATTCGGCACTGCGTCGTTTTAACAGACAATTGCGCGGTCGTGCGATGTGGCTCAGAAACAAAATTGGCGTCCTTTTTTCCCCACAAATAGAGCTTTCCTTTGGTGGTATTTGATCACCTCTGCGGTTTTTATTTTTTGCGCTATAAACAAAAATAGAGCGACAATTTTGAAAAAAATTCAATATTTTTTACTTTTTGCTATAATAAATATCCCCCAAAAACATATATAATTTGTTTTCCCTCAGTTTAGGCCCGATACGTTTTCTTCTACCTATTTTTGGTAAAATAAGCGTTTATCGATTGGTTTGCGCAAACTTTATAGCATTTACAAAATAGGGGATAGTTTTATTGCATTTTTTTTTTTTACTACTAATGGCGCCGATCAGTGATTTTTTTCGTGACTGTGACATTATGGCGGACACTTCAGACAATTTTGACACATTTTTGGGACCATTGTCATTTTCACAGCAAAAAATGCATTTAAATTGCATTGTTTATTGTGAAAATGACAGTTGCAGTTTGGGAGTTAACCACAGAGGGCGCTGTAGGATTTGTGTGTGTTTACAACTGTAGGGAGTGTGGCTGTAGGTCTGATGTCATCGATCGAGTCTCCCTATGAAAGGGATCACTCGATCGATGCAGCCACCACAGTGAAGCACGGGGAAGCCGTGTTTACATACGGCTCTCCCTGTTCTTCAGCTCCGGGGAGCGATCGCGAGGGGGCAGCTAGAAACGAATAGCCGCGCCTTCGTCCCGGATCGCTCCCCGCAGATTTCCGACCGCCGCATGTAGCCGCAATATATATACGTCCATCTGCCTGTACGTGCTATTTTGTGGACGTATATGTACATGCGGCGGGCGTTAAGGGGTTAATCTGTACCTTGACAAATGGACTTGAAACCATACATATCTAGTACAAGGGGAAAAAAATATATATATATACACAGAGAGAGAGAGAGAGAGACAGAGATAGAGTTACAGAGAAGGTCTAGCACTAAAATTATTGCTCTCGCTCTAATGTATGTGTGGTGCAAACACCATGTACATATGCATGCACAAATTATGTACGCATTCGCTTCTGCACACAGGCACAGAGGTATAGGGGTGCTTTAAAATTAAAATAAATATTTTTTATTTTTACACTATTCCTTTAATTGTTTTAATTACTTGTATTACTATTACAAGGAATATAAGCATCCCTTGTAATAGAAATAAGGATGACAGATTCTCTTTATGAAGAGATCAGGGGTAACAAAAAAAAAAATCTCTTATTTTCCTTTAAAAGCAAATGATCAAAAAGATCTCTTTTGTGATTAACTGGGACCTCAAACAATATACTGCATTTTGAAGCATTTTGAAACAATACAAGGATGTTTGACATTCATATTTTAATCTTTTTACTTAGCTTAATGTTTTGTATAATAAAATGTATATTTTATTTTATCTTTAATCCGGTTTGGTACCTAAAAGTCCTAGTAGCTTTTTTTGGTAAGGAATTTACTGTTCAACAGTTTATAGGGCAGAATGCAGAGGTCAGCAGTATTTAGGGTAAAGTGAAAGTGTCAGTAGTATGTAGGGGAGAGTGCAGAGATCAGTAGCATGTAATGTAGAGTACAAGGGTCATTACTATGTAGGGGAAAGTGTAGTTTTCTCCCATATTCAGAGCAGTGCAAGCCATAGACACGTGTTCTGACACACTGATATACTGCTGTCATCCAACCTAGATCCATGCCCAGATGATGTCACATGCAGGCACTTGAGATGGATGCGAGAGATGGATCTGTGGGGACCAGCGCACTAGAAGTTATGTCTAGCCGCCACTTCCATAAGCCACTCTGGATATGAGGGGTAAGTCCTGACTAGAGTTGGGTGAACAGTTAGAGGTGTGCAAAACTTTGGCCCGAACATTGCCTCTTCACCCTTTTGGTAAACACCCGAATTTGTGGGGCACTCGGCGCTACACAGTGCATTCTAAGCCCTGATTGGGCAAAGCTTTGCTTAATCAGGGAACAGTGAATGGCTGGTTGATAAGGAGTGGGCCGAGAAGCTGGCTGCTGCATCCTTAAAAACGGATGAGTCATCAGCTGTCAACGGGCTTCCCTGCTGACAGCTAAATAAAAAAAACATTGCAGGCAATAAAAAGTAAAAAAAAGTGCGGGGAACCGGCGACACCCCCCTCCTCTCCCATTACGTGACTGCGACCCTAGCCTCGGAGTCGCTGAGACTCTCTGCTGAGATAATAAGCTTCCAATGAAGTTCACCCAAGTTCACACTCAGTACACCTGTACCTCACACAGGTGCCTCCCACCACCCTCCTTTCCTCCTCTGCTTTTCCTCCCCCGCTATTCTGCTTGGGATCACTCCCGCCTCTTCCTCTCTGGGGTACTAGGCCCCCCTCTTCTCTTTTAGATCGTCTCTCTGATAAAAAGAAAGCTAGAGGAGAGGCTGATTCCACAGGCCTAAGGATCTTGGCTTATTTGCATCCCCCATATTTACTATACCATAGGAGCATAGAGCTGGGACTACCATGGACCTGACATCCATACAGCAATCCCAAAACTATCCTATATTACTGGGGAATGCATATTTCTATGTCAGTATTTTTATTATTGTTGATGTTACATTGCTGCTGTTGTGGTCCCTGTGGACCAGTTTTTCTGTTATAAATAAACATTAAAAAATAAATAAAAAAAGTGTGGGTTCCCTTCTAAATTTTACCAGGCCCTTCGGGTGTGGTATGGATTTAAAGGGGAACCTCATGTCAATTTTTTGCCCCCAGCAAAATCCATACCAGACCCTTATCCGAGCATGCAGCCTGGCACTCCCCTCCTAAACAATAACAGACCACATGCCATTTATATGGGGGGTGCTTTGGGCAGGGGGTCTCTTCTTGACATCCCTGGACATTGGATGTAGGGGTCTTCAGGAAGGGGGCTTATCAGAATCTGGAAGCCCCCTTTAACAAGGGGCCCCCAGATCCAGGCCCCTATGCGACTGAGTATGGGGTACACCTACCCATCCACCAAAACAAGTGTCAAAAATATATAAAGGCAGGAGGCAGTTTTTGAGAATTATGTTATTAAAAATGTTTTTATCCAATGTTTCCTGATGTAGATTCATCATCAATCACAATGCCCACCGAACCGACAGACCTGAAAAAAAGGGGAAAAAAATGCTCCGCCCATGATGAAGGCTAAACACCCAATGCCTGCTCTGCCGTTTGACAGTTCTTAAATAGTTAATGGGCGGGGTCATCTGGTGATGTCATCTTATGATATCATCGACCCAGCATGCACAGGCCAGTGATGTCACAAGGGGCGGTGTCACCAGGTGGCGCCTCCCCATACCTAATTAAAACTGTCAAACGGCAGATAGCTTTTGTCGCATTTGAGCCCCCCAAAATCCATACCAGACCCTTATCCGAGCATGCAGCCTGGCAGAAAAAAAGGGGTGGGAGGAGCGAGCACCCCCTCCTGACTTCACTGACCCAGCATGCACCCGCCAGTGGAGACGGTGCAACCAGGTGATGTCACCAGGTAGCCCAACCCCACACCTATTTAAGAACTGTCAAATGACAAATAACCTTCATCGTGGGCGGAGCTTTTTGTTCAGATTTTTTTTTTCAGATTACAATAAGCTACCTGCCCGCAGACCCCCACAACCACAGGTTTTCAGGAAGAGATCATTGTCCCCATCAACATGGGGGCAAGTTGCTTTTGGGGTGGGGGCGGAGCCCCCAAATCGTTGTTTTGAATAATTTTGTATTGGTATTGTGCTGCCAGGAATTTAAATGTCTTGTTTTTCTTCATAATTGTCAGTTTTGCTGAAGCAGGTTCTATGCATGGTACAGATGCGCTATTTTACATGAAGACAACAGGAAGACTAAGGGGACCCCCCCCACATTATATATAAAGGACTTTTTCATTTTTCTGTTTTACTTTAAGCATAATTATAATCACTGCTCCTGTAAAAAAAAGAAAAATGGTTTGCATTGATACATGTCCCCCAGGGCAGTATCGGGCCCCCATACCTTGTTTATGGTCCAAACGTTCGAGATGCTTGAGAGCTGTGACGTGAACTAAACTGAGGGGGCATTCGGCTCTCTAGTCCCTCTCGTCCCACTCTAATCCTGATATCCCGTACCAGCAAAAAAGGTATTTTGTGCCAACTGTGCTCAGGGTTGCTCAGCCCTGGTCTAAATGCTTATAGAACAGACTTCTACTTGGAATTTAATTTTTACAATGCATGCAAGACTAGTTACAATTTTTCTTAGTTGAGAAGAAATTCAATGATTAGAAAAGTATTCACTCCCATTAGGTTCAACAAAAATTGTCCATCCTTGTCCTTAATTTTTTTTTTGCTCTCTGAAACTGATTATTAAATGCTCCTTTTAGCTCTTAGATGATTGAAAATGTTCTGAAAATGACAATTTTCTAATGCAATTCTACAGGTGTAAGGCCAGCTTAATCCAAAAGTTTAACTTAAACACTTTAAAGTGGTTGTAAAGCCTCAAGGTTTTTCACCTTAATGCGCTCTATGCATTAAGGTAAAAAAACTTCTGTGCTGCAGCTCCCCCCAGACCCCCCCATTATCTTCCGTTGCTGCCAATCAAATCCAGTGACGTAGGACACAGCAGCAGGACTCGGGAGCGCACGCACATGGGTGCCCCCAGGGAGTGGCCCATTCAAGTAGTAGTTTTATTGTTCTACTGATTATGAGATGATTGAGAATAGGCTGAATTATCAGACAGAGGTGTCTGAAGCATGGGTCCTATTTTATGGTATACCATTGTCTAATGCCGCGTACACACGGTCGTTTTTTGCGATGAAAAAAAACGACGTTTTTTAAAACGTCATTTAAATTGATCGTGTGTGGGCAAAATGTCGTTTTTTGTCTTTAAAAAAACGACAAAAAAAAAAATTCCAACATGCTTGAATTTTTTGTGTCGTTTTTCAAAACGTCGTTTTTTGTTTCACAAAAAGTCACCGTGTGTAGCAAAAACGTTGTTCAAAACGACGTTTTTCAACCCTCGCATGCCCAGAAGCTAGTTATGAAGCGAGCTTCAATGGAAAAGAGTGGTGAACGTAACCTCGCTTTTTGTGAAAAAACGATGGTGTGTATGCAAAATTGTCTTTGAAAAGTGACGTTTCAAAAACGTCGTTTTTTACTTCACAGAAAACATCGTTTTTTTCATCGCAAAAAACGACCGTGTGTACGCAGCATAAGAGTGTAACTTATCTAAACATCTTTCACAATAATAGGGTTATGCTTTGTTAAGTGCAGTTAAGTGTTGTTAAAGGGGTTGTAAAGGATTTTTTTTCCCCTAAATAACTTCCTTTACCCTAGTGCAGTCCTCCTTCACTTACCTCATCCTTCAATTTTCCCTTTAAATGTCCATATTTCTTTTGAGAAATTCTCACTTCCTGTTCTTCGTTCTGTAACTCACCACCGTAATGCAAGGCTTTCTCCCTGCTGTGGAGAAAGCCTCTTGAGGGGGGGACGGGGCGAGCAGGCAAGTCAGGACACTCTCTACTTTGCAGATAGAGAAAGGAGCTGTGTGTTAGTGGGTGTCCTGACACTCCTTCTCGCCCCCTCCCCCTCAACAGGCTTTTTCTACACCAGGAAGAAAGCCTCACATTACAGTGGTGAGTTACAAGGAGAAGAACAGGAAGTAAGCATTTCTCAGAAGAAATAAGGACATTTAAAAGCAAAATTGAAGGATGAGGTAAGTAGTGTTGAGCGGAATACGCCATATTCGATTTTGCGATATATCACGAATATATAGAAGAATATTCGAGAAATATTCGCTAAAATCGAATATTCGTCATATTTTGTCCAAATAGCAATATTGCGAAATTTCGCGAATGCGAAATTTGGCTAATGCGAATGCGAAATTGATTGTGAAATTCTCGTCAGCACTGGGGGTAACTGGGAGGCAGGTTCCTATTGGTTGCTATGGAGGTTGCTAACCTCTGACAACTGTGGTAGGAGAACTTTGATTGGCTCTGATGCAAAAGAAGGGCGGAGAAAATAATCGCGCAATATTACTTTTGCCGAATATTCGCATTGCGAATATTCGGCAGCATAAAAGGATCGCATCAGCTACTCGGCCCAGAGTCTCTCTCTAATCATACCAGCAATGCTTTTAGACGTCGATGGAGATCACTAGGATGTGATCTGTTTTAAAAATAAATTTGGAAAAATACGAATATTCGCAATAGCGAATATTCACCGCAATATTCGATTTATTCGCGAATACTCGAATATGCAATATTCGTAACAAATATTCGCAATGCGAATATTCGTGAGCAACACTAGAGGTAAGTGAAAGAGGACTGCACTAAGGTGAAGGAAGCTATTTAGGGAAAAAAATACTTTCCTTTACAACCCCTTTAAGTGCTAATAAGTACCAAGACTCACAAGTGTGTTCTCTTTTCATCATATTGATAAGCATTCTGTCTTTGTATGATCAGTGAGATCAAGGCATAAAAAACAAATGCATTGTAAATGGAGCAAACTATATGTGTATTGGGCCAATTTTATTAGATGTTTAACCACTTTGCAACCGCCCTATGCCGAAAGTACGGCTCTAGGGCGGTTGCTGTATTCTAACTGGCCGTTAATTAACGGCCTGTCAGAATCGCGCTCCCGCGCGCCTCCTGAGGCGCGCACACGGGAACATCCGTGACCGCCGGGTCCAGAGGACCCGGCGCATCACGGATCACGGTAAATCGCCGCTGATAGCGGCGGTTTACCACGTGATCGCGCCGTCCAATGACGGCGCGATCAGATGTAAACAGACCGGCGTCATTTGATGACGCCGGTTCCTCCCTCCTCTCTCTGTACCGATCGGTACAGTGTGAGAGGAGAGGGGAGGGAGCGGATGGCAGCGCCAGTGCTGCGGGCTGGATCTGTGACAAATGCAGTCACAGATCCATCCATCCCTCCCTCCCTGCTCAGCCATCCCTGCTGCATATACTCTGCAATACTCACCTGGGCATACTCTGCAATACTCAGGCATACTCTGGCAATACTCTGGGCATACTCTGCAATACTCAGGCATACTCTGGCAATACTCTGGGCATACTCTGCAATACTCTGGGCATACTCTGGCAATACTCTGGGCATACTCTGCAATACTCAGGCATACTCTGGGCATACTCTGCAATACTCAGGCATACTCTGCAATACTCTGGGCATACTCTGGCAATACTCTGGGCATACTCTGCAATACTCAGGCATACTCTGGGCATACTCTGCAATACTCAGGCATACTCTGGCAATACTCTGGGCATACTCTGCAATACTCAGGCATACTCTGGCAATACTCTGGGCATACTCTGCAATACTCTGGGCATACTCTGGCAATACTCTGGGCATACTCTGCAATACTCAGGCATACTCTGGGCATACTCTGGGCAATACTCTGGGCATACTCTGCAATACTCAGGCATACTCTGGGCAATACTCTGGGCAATACTCTGGGCAATACTCTGGGCATACTCTGCAATACTCTGGGCATACTCTGCCAATACTCTGGGCATACTCTGCAATACTCTGGGCATACTCTGCAATACCCTGGGCATACTCTGCAATACCCTGGGCATACTCTGCAATACCCTGGGCATACTCTGGGCATACTCTGGCAATACTCTGCAATACTCTGGGCATACTCTGCAATACCCTGGGCATACTCTGCAATACCCTGGGCATACTCTGGGCATACTCTGGCAATACTCTGCAATACTCTGGGCATACTCTGCAATACTCTGGGCATACTCTGCAATACTCTGGGCATACTCTGCAATACTCTGGGCATACTCTGCAATACCCTGGGCATACTCTGCAATACCCTGGGCATACTCTGCAATACCCTGGGCATACTCTGCAATACCCTGGGCATACTCTGCATACTCCGCAATACTCTGGCAATACTCTGGGCATACTCTGGCAATACTCTGGGCATACTCTGCAATACTCTGGGCATACTCTGCAATACTCTGGGCATACTCCGGGCATACTCCGGGCATACTCTGGCAATACTCCGGGCATACTCTGGCAATACTCCGGGCATACTCTGGCAATACTCCGGGCATACTCTGGCAATACTCCGGGCATACTCTGGCAATACTCTGGCAATACTCTGGGCATACTCCGCAATACTCTGGGCATACTTAGCAATACTCTGGGCATACAGCAGCCCCTGTCCCCGCGAGCTCGCATGCAGAAGCGAACGCATACGCAAGTCCCGCCCACATATAAAAACGGTGTTCAAACCACACGTGAGGTATCTTTATATAATGTTTTGGGGTTCTATGTATTTTTCTAGCAAATAAATGATGATTTTTACATGTAGGAGAGAAATGTCAGAATTGGCCTGGGTGCTCCCTGCATGTTGGGCCTCTGTATGTGGCCGCACTGTGTAAAAGTCTCACACATGGGGTATCGCCATACTCGGGAGGAATAGCAGAATGTGTTTTGGGGTGTAATTTGTGGTATGCATATGCTGTGTGTGAAAAATAACCTAATAATATGAAAATTTGATGAAAAAAAAATAAATCTTGATTTTGCAAAGAATTGTGGGAAAAAATTACAACTTTAAAAAACTCACCAGGCCTCTTTCTAAATACCTTGGAATGTCTTCTTTCCAAAAAGGGGTCATTTGGGGGGTATTTGTACTTTTCTGGCATGTTAGGGTCTCAAGAAATGAGAGAGGCTGTCAGTACTTCAGGTGTGATGAAATTGATCAATTTTCAGGATTTGGTACCATAGCTTGTAGACCCCATAACTTTCACCCAGACTAAATAATATCCAACATTTTTTATTTTTTTTTACCAAAGATATGTAGCAGTATACATTTTAGGCCAAATTTATGAAGAAAAATTACTTTTTTGCAAAATTTTATAATAGAAATGAAGAAAAATTATTATTTTTTGCAAAATTTTGTTCTTTTTTCATTTATAGCAAAAAAAATAAAAACCGCAGAGGTGATGAAACACCACCAAAAGAAAGCTCTATTTGTGGGAAAAAAAGGACAAAAATTTCATTTGGTTATAGTGTTGTATAACTGAGTTATTGTCATTCAAAATGTGAGAGCACCGAAAGCTGAAAATTGGTCTGGTTATTAAGGGTGTTTAAGTGCCCAGTGGTCAAGTGGTTAAACTGATGTTTGATATACTGTTTGTTTTGTTTTATGTACTGTATATAAAACAGGGGTTTTTAATATAATTTTGAATGACACCATAAAGAAATTACACAGCAGAGAATATTTACCTTTAGATCTTCTTACTTACTGAAATGTTTATGGCTCTTCTGAACATAGACGGCGGGGGGGGGGGGGGGGGGGGGGACTATTCTTTATATCTGTTTTCTATGTAAATTTAGGCTTCAGCTATTCTACTTTGTTAACAACAGGCTTGTTTAGAGCAGAGCAGCAAGAATAGACAGGTAGACATTTAAGTAAGTGTATCTTGTAAAAGAAGACATTTACATTATTTTTTTTAGCCCTGGCCATTGTCAATAAAGAAAATTGTATACAAAAACACTAGACATTCTCTTTAAGTAGTTCTTCAGTTTAATTATTTGTCACATGCTGAACCACATTCGGAAGAAATAAACTTTGATTTTATTAATGAGAAATATCTTAAATACTGATAAATACAAAACAGCAACGTCCAAAGTCCTGTTCTACGTGCAACGGCAACAATGACTTGTTTTTAATAGTCCCTTGGCCATATTTATGTAGTGATTTCAGCTAGTTACAGAACCAGTGTTTACCTGTTCAGATGCTTTAAAATGCATTCAAGACAAGTTTCGCTGTAAAACAAATATTAAAGCTGACAAGCAGTGCTGTTTTATAAATCCTCATAGAGTAGAAATGGTTTCAGCTTCAGTGTCTCGTTAGTAAAATATTTCTGCAGTTCTGTAAACTCACAACAGATTGTGTTGCACATTGTTTTCAGATGTGAGAGACCTGTGCAAACAGCACCAGATACCAAATGTACAAGTAAATGATACTATTTGCAGACAGTTTGCTAATTAGAAACACGTTTCTGTAGACAAGTGTTAGAATATTTACAACAGACAACCTAGAACTATAGCAACTGGATAAAACATGCAGGCCATATAAAAATTTTGCAAAACACTTTGTAAAAATATTTTTTTGTTTTTATGTTAGCTCAATGCAAGTGAAACAACATACGTAATTTAATTCAGGTCTTTTGATTGGCTAGTACATGGGCTTTGTTTCTCTTGATTTCTATATTGATAATTTGTTCAATTATATGGTTATTTGTTTCTATCAAGGAGAAACCCAACCAATGTTTAAAAATGTTAGGCCAACGTTCGTTCCGCCTTAATTTCCCTACAACCTACCCACATCTTAATCACAAACACTGTACAAATATGCTTATTCTCTGTACACTCCACCCTCTATGAAGTTTAGCATAACGAGAATCAATATTGAATCACAAACTTGGGGAGATGTATGGTAATTTGGTAAACCAGGCACATGTACAGTAATTGGTGTAAGGGATATTTCCCCATGTTATTCAACTGAAGACACAATGATTAGTGTGCATTTATACATTTTATACTGGGGCTTATTTAACATAATTGAACAGAGCAGTGACCATGTAATGTGCAGTGACCCTTGGACTGAAGTCATAGTTCAACTTAACTTAGTGACCAGTACCCTAAAAGGTGAATGCTGCTTGGTACCCATTTAAATAAGCCTAGTAATTTTAAAGATTACAGAAGCAACTGGACATTTCCAGCCCATGCAACTAAACTTTCATTGTGATTTTCTGTACCCAGTAGCTTGTCCAGCTTTTATATAAATGTGCAAAACAGCGACACATACAGACTTCATGTATGGGTACCTCCAATACAGCCTGGGTATATATCACACTTGTTTACATGACTGACATTAGCTTACTCATATGAAGCAAAATCATCTCTTATTCTCAGTATAACTGTAAATCAAATGGATGGCACAAGTTAAAGCCAAACGCCATGAATATATGAACATAACTCACAGTGGGCCAGCTTGGTTCAATACAATGTTCCACTCTCAATAAATGTATGGATTCTGGGAATCTGTAATGCTATGTAGTAGCAGTGGCCACATACAAAAAGCTGTATCATCTTCTGGAGATAGAAGTGACTTCCCTCTGTTTCCAAAAACCAGGGCCATTTTTTAATATTGGTCTAACCCTGAGCAAACATTTTTGTGCCATCCCCACACACCATGCAGTTTCGCTCTCCACCCCAACATCCCCAAAAATAAAAAAATAAAATACATAGACTTATGTCAAAGTACTTTAATCACTTGCCGACCACCTGCCTCGTTATACGGTGACAGTATGGCACTTCTACACAAATCTCCATAGCTGTACAGTGGCTCGCGCAGGCGCTTTTGCGGGAGCGTGCCCGTGGGTCATGCAGACTCAATCTCCACCAGTGACCCGCGATTGCCTTGAACACAGGCAGAACAGAAAAATGCCTATGTAAACAAGGCATTTCCCTGTTCTACCTAATGACATGTCAGATCTTCTGTTTCCAGTGATTGGGAGCAGTGATCTCTGCATTGTCACTGGTAGCCCTTCCCCCCCACAGTTAGAACACACTGAGGGAACACAATTAACCCCTGATCGCCCCCTAGTGTTAACCCCTTCTCTGACAGTAACATTTATACAGTAATCAGTGGCTATTTATAGCACTGATCGCTGTATACATGTCACTGGTCCACAAAAAAGTATCAAAAGTGTCCGATCTGTCCGCCGCAATGTCGCAGTCCCGCTAAAAAAAGCAGATTGCCACCATTAGTAGTAAAAACTATAAATAAAAAAGCCTTTCTAGTATTCATTGACAAAAATACAAGGCGATTCCTGAATGGTGGAGGGACAGGAACGTGAACGATCTTCTGTTTCTGGAAGCAGAGAAAAGTCACTCTTGTTTTAGGAAAAATTGCACAGCTTACTATATGTGACCGATGCTACTACAGTGCATTGTGGCATCCACAGCAGTCATACAGTTATTGCAAGTGCAGAATTGGATTGAATCAAGATGGACCACAAGGATCCCTATGTGCAAATATTCCTGAAATTTGGCTTTAAGTTGTGTTGCCACTACAAATCAGTGAATCAGTGATGAATAGTCTCAGACTCAATAAGCCTTCTAGGATAGGAAAGAGTTGCCCAGTGTTTGATTGATGTGTACCATCTTGCATTAGACAGCTGCAACCATACCATATACAACAATGCCACACTATCGGTAGTCTCATCTTCAGTGATTACTGCATGTGGTAGACAGTGTTTTAGATATATATTTCCAAGATAGCAGCAACTCGTCACAAACACAACCATCCACCTGTAATCCAAATGTCAGGCTAAAGCAAAACACATGTCATCAAGACATTAAAAATATGATTTGTAGAGTAAAGACAAAAATTTGGATCCAAAATAAAGATAAGTGTCATAACAACACTTCATGAAGATGATTTCTTCTCTCTCAGTGCTACACGTGATTTATTGTTTTGTCTTCAATCCTCTGTTTGCAAGCCATGCTCAATCCCATTTGTCTCCACAATAAGCATCAGAGACATTATAATAATTGAAAAGTATGGTTTGCTACCACACTAGCAATTGTTTTTCCATTAATGTGGATGTAAGAAATGATTTATTGTAACAATATTTGCTTTGACTCCTCGGATGTTGTTGAAGGCACATACTGGAATGTTGTCATAAAAGCGTTATACATAAAAAAAAAAAAAAAAAAAAAATCGAATAAAAAAAGGTTATTTTGTTGACATAAGAAATTAAAGCAATCTATGTAATATACCCACAAGTAGGATCCAGACTATTGCATGCTGCATTAGTTACAGTCAGATACAATGGGTTTGTTTAGATTCTCTCTCTCTCTCTCTCTCTCTCTCTCTCTTACTGAGTTACAGAATATAATCATGGTTGTAACTTGACAATTACATCAGATTCTGTTAAACAGATTCTCTTTCTGGGATATTTTTTTATATCCTAACCTTGCTTTAAACTTCTTCACACTTGACCTGTGTGTTCCTTGGCTTTCATGGTGCTGTTTGTTTACTAAGGTTCTCTAACAAACCTCTGAGGGCTTTACAGAACAGCTGTAGTTATACTGAGATTAAATTACACGCATGTGGACTCTATTTACTAATTAGGTGACTTCTGAAGGCAATTGGTTCCACTAGATTTTAGTTAGGGGGTATCAGAGTAAAGGGTGCTGAATACAAATACACTTTGCACATATTTTTTTGTAAATAATTTGGAAAATAATTTATTATTTTCATTCCACTTCACAATCGTGTGCCACTCTGTGTTGGTCTATCACAGAAAATCCCCAAAATATACATTTACATTTTTCAACAAACTGTGCTTAGTAACAAATCCAACATACTATGCTTAAAGTAGAATGTTTTGCTGGCTTTTTTTGGTAAAATAATTAACTCTGTTATTGATCTTTTGTTTAAAACATGCCTGGTGTCTTTCCTGTAGTAGGTAAATGGTTTTAACTACTGTGAATGGTATGGAGTCAGTACAATATCTAGATGAATTCTGTGAAAGATACTATAAAGTCGATTTTTGATTTAAAGCGGAGGTTCACCCAAAAATCAACTTTCTGACATTAGATCCAGCATACTGCTAACATCTGCAGTATGCTGGGTTTTTAATTTTTTTTTTGTACTTATCGTTTTATGAGCCGTTGTTATCCGGCTCCGAGCGGGGAATCCTGCGGGGAATGGGCGTTCCTAAGCCAAGAGGAGTTGATTAACGGGCTGCTAAGGCGTGCCACGCCTTCCGAAAATGCCCGAAGTGACACTAAAACGATAAATACAATTTTTTTTTTTTTTAAAACAGCATACTGCAGATGTTAGCAGTATGCTGCATCTAATGTCAGAAAGTTGATTTTTGGGTGAACCTCCGCTTTAAAGTGGGTTATTGTCATCACTTTTACAAATGTGTTCTACTAAAGGTGCTTAAGTACAAATCTAAAACCAAACTGAAGTACATCAATAGCCTTGTACAAAACGTAGTAAGGATCCACACAGTTTGCTTGGCTTTTAAAATAACAACTTGATTTATATACAGTATATTCTAGGAAATTTGCACTGTAGGGCCTGTTTATGCAATGTTCTAGTAACATTCATGTATACCTATTGTATAAAAAAATTATATTGGATGCATGGGCCTGTAATCGTAGGTTAATAATCATTACTTGTAATTTAGCATATAAAAACAGCAATTTAGAAGCAATAGTGTGTGTTAATCTTCCATTCTGAACTGTGTTTGTCAGTAAGATAATAAAAAGGAATATTAAACGTTACTGTTTTGTGGATAGCCACACACTAAATGAGGAAATAAATGTTCGGCTTGAGTCTCAGAAATTCAAGCTGGTGAAGTGGCCCAAACCACATTTTCCATATCTTTAACTGCTGTTAAATGAGCAAAACGCATTGGGCAATTATGGATAACAATCTGGGTTATTATGTCACCAAAGGAACTTTGGTTAAAGTACATTAGTTGTTAGTTGTAAAGTCATGTCCATGTCATGCTCTATTTAATGCTCATTGACATGATTATTTAACCAAATGTGTATCTGCTTACAGTTCAGTAAGTTTTATTTTCATAACTATGCACAGACATTGCAATAGCCATGGATCTACATACATCTACTGCTAATAATTAAAGCTGCACTCCAAGGAAGCGGCTAAATACGCTGTTTAACCACTTCAGCTCCAGAAGGTTTACCCCTTTTATGACAGGCCATTTTATTGCCATACGCCACTACATTATTTTAACTGACAATTGCACAGTCGTGCAACACTGTACCTAGATAAAATGTTAGTATTTTCTTACCACTAATAGAGCTTTCTTTTGGTGGTTTTTGATCACCTCTGTGGTTTTTATTTGTTGCGCTATAAGCAAAAGAAGACTGACAATTTTGAAAAAAAAAAGCAATATTTTTTACTTTCTGCCATAAAACATATCCAATAAAAAATTGTAAAAAATATAATTTCTTCATCAATTTAGGCCAATATGTATTCTGCTACATATAGTTTGGTAAAAAAAATCCCAATAAGCGCATATTGATTGGTTTGCGCAAAAGTTATAGTGTCTATGGGATATTTTTCCTAATTGTTTTCTCTTTTTTTTTTCTAGTAATGGCAACATTCAGCGACTTATAGTAGGACTGTGATATTGCGGCAGACAAATCGGACAACTAACTGACACTTTTTTTTTGCAAATTCTTTTTATTGTTTTTAGAAATATGTGTTGGTACAAAACAGAGCCTCTGGGCATACCCAGGCTCATATAGTTAGAAGCCATTCATGACTATTTTGTTTAAATTGTAATCATGTGTGGGAGCTGTGGTGGCTCAACGTGATTGGCACTGCTCTGACAAGCCGTTCACCTCTGCAGCCAAGGGTTCGGATCCCGGTCTTGGCTACATGTGAATTGAGTTTGGTGGTCTCAGCCCGGCTCCTGGTGGGTGTGCTATGCAAGGTACGCCTGTGCTTAGTATGCCCACCCCCCCCCCCCCCAAAAACCACCACACTTGCACGCACACGAAATTGGTTTAACACACATGCACTTTAGCCATGAGGTCTTCTAAAATAAAGAGAGGCGAAGGACCTACGGGGCTGGCTGGGCTAGACCCCCTCACTCCCTCATAGGGGGAGTCCCTCTGCCCTGTTGGGGTCCCGTTGGGCCCCAGTCGGGCTCCCAAGTGGAGCAGGTAGGGCGGGGTGAGTGGGAGGCCCCCCCTTACACCCGCCATTGCCACCGTGGGCATGGAGAAGGATGGCGATTGCCTCTGGGGGGAGGGTCTGCCTACTCCCAACTCCTGCAGTCCGGCTCCTCTCTCTCGAGTTCACGCACAAAATACACTTTAAAAAAACAAAAAACAAAAAAAATTGTAATCATGTGATCACTATGACTAATCATAGCGATTATATGATACCCCAGCCGCTCACAGCGGCCAGGTACTGATCACCGGACACAGATTGCACCACTGCATTCCCCAGGAGGTGTGCCAGTGTGCACATACTAACCAACGCACCAGTGCAGTCTAGTCTGGCTGTGTTGTCCTACCACAGTTAAAGTGGTAGTAAACTCTCCTGCATTTTTAAATTGGGCCCCTCTGCAGGTTTGTGCCATAATGTTATATTATGAGAAGAATGAGGATATTATGACAGACTTACCTTACAACCGGAGCCCTTAAGCACTGAGATGGTATGGCTTCTGGTGCTTTCATATTCTGTTGGTCTTCCTTCCAAGTTCACAGTCTAAAGCCACGTGCACACGATCGGTTTGTCTGCTGAAAACAGCAGGGGGGCGCCTGTTTTCAGCGGACAAACCGATCGTTTTTTTTCCATCAGTGTAAAAAAATAGAACATGTTTCAAATTTTTCCTATGGATAAAAAAAACGATAGAAAAATCCGATCGTCTGTTTGGAACATCGGTCAAAAATCCATGCATGCTCAAAAAAGTCAACGCATGCTTGGAAGTTCATTTTTTTCGGCTTGTCGTAGTGTTTTGTACGTCACCGCGTTTTGGTACTATCGGATTTATGACTGATGGTGTGTAGGCAAGACTGATGAAAGTCATCATTATCAGTTATCCGACGAAAAAATCCATCGGATTAGATTCCATCAGATGTGAATGCGCAGTTACATAATCAGCTGGAGCCAATGTGAACGTTTAGTAAACAGCATACATTTAGTAGATATATAGGGTACCTACAGATAAGACTTACTGTAAGCTTACCTATGGGTCAAATGTTTTTATTTAATTTTAATAACATTATTTTTAATTATTTAATAACTATATTTAATTTAATTATTTAATTTAAAAAATGTGGAGAGAGATGATAGGTTTCTCTTGGGTACTGCCATTAAAAGTTCATAGATTGTAAGCCATGGGTGCCCAACCTTTTGAAGAGCAAGGGCCACTTAAGCGACTTGGTAACCGGTCGCGGGCCACAATGAGTGGAGTGGGTGGATGGCAACCCACTCGGCTCTATAGAGCCCACTCTACTTTCAGCACACCAAACACGCAGGTAATAAAAGTCTATTGCTCAGTGCAGGAAATCCACAGGGGTACTTCTCTGTACCTGTGGATCAGCTTGAAAGAAGCCCAGTAACCCCTGCAGAACAGATATGCCCTTATATACACACACTGTGATTTTAGTAATAAAAACTTATATTAAATAGCAGTATTTTATTCTATCCCAGAGCAGGAGGTCGTGGGCCACATCAGAGGGCGCCGCGGGCCACATGTGGCCCCCGGGCCACTGGTTGGGCACACCTGTTGTAAGCTTTAATGAGCAGGACCCTCTGATTCCTCCTATATTGAATTGTATTGTAACTGTAATGTCTGCCCACGTGTGGTAAAGAGCTGCACAAACTGTTGGCGCTATATAAATCCTGTATAAAAATATTAATAGGTCCTCCTTATGTCAGTTATTAAATCTGATTTCACATAACAAATATGCATTTCCTGTTGATTAATGTAGAAGAAATATATGTAGCACTGTGACCGGTTTCATTTGCATTGTAATTAAAAAATATGCCTTTGTTAGATTGTTGGTTGTTGCTAAATAGCATAAGAGGTGGGGATCGCAATGTATTTTAAAGCCAATAGTTATGGATGTATCATGTGGTTTGATATCCATAAACACAGGAGGCTGTTAAGTGAGAAGGCTGGCCGCAAAAAAAAGTCAACGCATGCTTGGAAGTTCATTTTGAGCCTGAGTTTGTAGGAGGAGTCGGAGGGCTATTTAACCCTCCTCCCCTTTCATCTCCGGCGTCGGTGGGGTTTCTGGGTAGCCGTGTCTCTTCCAGTTTCTTACAGGTTGGCTGCAGGGGTCGTGTGATGTTTTCATCGAGGGGGGGCCACTTTCTTCCTCGTGCTGGCCGTATCAGGGGGGTGCACGCTTTTGTTCATCGGGGGCGCTCCGCCACCTACCTACCTCGGGGGGACCTAACACCCACCCGCTCTCACACGCTGCCAGGCTCATCTAGCTTGTGGCCTCCCGCTTCTCCCAGTGCTCGGGGGGGGCGCACATTCACCCATGCTGCCAGGGCTCCGTCTACCTTTTAGGAGGCCGCCGGGTGCTCGCTTCTCCTTCCAGGATCACACTATGTGGGGCAACCCTCTGTCCACCCTTCCGCGTACACTGTGAGAGGGAGGGGGCATCCGTCTGCCCGGCTGCTTCTCCCAGTACTCGCGCCGGGGGGGGGGGGGTTCTGCAGTGCAGCCTTCTCTTTTCCTGGGCGCCATCCGGGAGGGGTCAGCCGCCCGGAGCTCAGAGCAGCAGTGCTGTGCTCTGGCTTCTAGGAGGCCGCCCGCTTCTCCTGGTGCTCGCGGGGGGGGGGGTGCGACCACACACCCGCACCATCTTCTTTTGACTGCTAGGGCAGTCTCTCCTGGTTAGCCTCTGGTTGATGCTGGCTTGGGGGGGGGCACGAGCTGATGCCTCAACATGGGGGGGGGGATCTACCCACTCATCCCAGGCTCAAGCTGGCTGCATGGGGGGGGCATCATTTACTCCTCCCGGGGTCATGCTAGTAGCATGTGGGGGCAGGCTGTGCCCCGCATCTCCAGGGGTCATACTGGCAGTATGGGGGAAGGCTGTCCACCCACATCTCCAGGGGTCACGCAACCACTCAGGGTCACACTAGCACCACTCACGTCTCCACGGGTCACGCTGGCAGGTTTCCTTGCAATATGCTAATTTGTCAGATCCTGTCTCTGCATTTTCTGTCGTAGCGTTTCCACCCTGGCAGTTCTGCCCCAGGGTTTTCTGTCAGTAGGATGTTTCTGTCATGGCGGTTCTGTCAGTGGCATGTTTCTGTCATGGCGGTTCTGTCAGTAGCATGTTTCTGTCATGGCGGTTCTGTCAGTAGCATGTTTCTGTCATGGCGGTTCTGTCAGTAGGATGTTTCTGTCATGGCGGTTCTGTCAGTAGGATGTTTTCGGTCATAGCGGTTCTGTCAGTAGTATGTTTTCTGTCGTAGCAGTTCTGTCAGTAGTATGTTTTCTGTCGTATCGGTTCTGTCAGTAGTATGTTATGCTGCCACGGTCTCAACGGTTCTGTCAGTATGTTTTGTCTCAGCGGTTCTGTCAGTATGTTGTGTCTCAGCGGTTCTGTCATTATGTTTTGTCTCAGCGGTTCTGTCGGTATGTTCTGTCAGTATGTTTTGTCACAGCGGTTCTGTCAGTATGTTTCTGTCGTAGCATTTCTGTCAGCAGCATGTTTTTTGTCGTGGCTGTAATGCCAGTGTCATGTTTTCTGTCATAGCATGTCATAGCGGTGCTGTCAGCATCATGCTTCTGTCGCGAAGCGTTTTCACTGTCACCGCTCTGTCGTCAGTATTCGGTCACAGCAGCTCAGTCTTTGGCGTGTTTCTGTCATGGCGTGTTTCTGTCATGGCGTGTTTCTGTCGTCACGCAGGTTCAGCTTGCACCAGTGGCCGTTCTAGCTTTGTTCATTTCCATGTCTCATTATTTTTCATAGGTTGCATTCCTGGTCCGGTTGGCTGGGGCTCGCATCTCGGGGTCTGTCACATCTACAGATCCATTCGGGCTGAGGTTTTCGTTTTCCAGATGATTGTTCACCTCAAACTTCTCGCCTGTCATGTCACGTCTTACTATGCATTGGGTTTCATTTCACGGGCAGGACTACCCACCACGGTCTGTGGGTGCACGGGTCCTCAGTGTTCTGCTGTGCAGCAGGTCACTTGCGCTCACTCACGTTATTCACGGGGGGGTTGTCGGGTTCATTGACATGCTGGGGTCCCTCCGTCACTGCCATGTCTTCATACTTGGGTAGGCACAGAGGGGTTTGTGTTTCTGTTGGGGGTCCTACTCCAGCGTGGTTTGCTCACATAGCTTGTCGGTGCTATGCAGTCACAGCACACAAACAGCCTTGTAGCTTTATTTGTTTTCTTGTCTCGTCATACCGTTCTTTCGGGTATAGTTAGCCAGGGTGCGCATCTCAGGATCTGTCACGTCTACAGATCCATACGGGCTGAGGTTTCGTTTTTTAAATGATTGTTGACCACAATCTTCTCGCCTGTATAACATACGTCATACGTGCACGTTCATTCTCACGCCTATACATCTACCCACCACGGTCTGTGGGTACATCGCCTTGAGTGTTTCGTTTTTAATTACCTGTCTGTGCGGCAGGTTACTCGGGCTCACTTACTGCTTACACTTATCACATACACTTGGGTGGGATATGTCGTCAGGTTCATTCACGCGCTGAGGTCTGGTCATTTCTGCTCACATCTTTGGCCCAGGCAGCTACAGTGGGGGGGGGGGGGGGGTGTCTCATGTTTGTTGTCTGTTGTCTTTTCTTTCGGTGTTCCTAGGGTTGGGTGTGCGGCACGTTTCGGGGGCAACACATTCGGGTGCATCCCGGCTGCTCCACGTGGGGGTGCAGAGCATGGCAGTACGGCGTCACTCAGGGGTTGGTCCGTACTTGTCTCAGCAGAGCGGTAAGTCAACAAGGGGTTTCCTTTTTCCGGCCGCAGCAGGGTAGGCGGTGTATTTCAGTTTGTGTCCAAGTCCATCCCAGTTACTTCACATACCAGCATTGGGCATGTTCTGGCCGTTCCTGCTAGGACAATTTTATTAGGGTTCTCATCCATGGAGTCGTTGCTTCTTCTCTGCTCGTGGTAGGGGTCTGGGCTGTTATCTTTGGGGCTGTTCTCTTGTTCATAGGTTGCCGGATCGTCGGGGCGGGTCCGTCAGTCCAGGCTCTTTGTCCAATTCCCAGCCTGTTGATAGGAGGGGGTCCCAGTTACTCGGGTAGGTCGTGTCATGCCATGTCTGGTTCTGTCTCTGTATTGTTGCAAATCGCTACTGCGTGTTGGCCTCGTCCATTAACATCAGCAACTCATCTTTTGGGTAGACGGCTCTCAAACCCCTTCCCTCCTATCAGTTGTCCATTTTTGGCATCTCTCCCTCTCACGTCCCCTTACTAGGTATGGATAGTAAGGCCAGGGGTTGTGGGTGTTTGACAGGGTTACTGGTCTTGTGTCCTATTGGATGGTGTTTGCTTTTCACAGGGCTCCTCAGGGCGGCCCTTGTTCCATTTCCCCACGTATCCTCTCGCCACCAGCAGTGGTTCCCATGTCTGCTTTCTGGAGGGAGGCTTAGTCTGTCGGGCACGGGACAGTCGTTTAGTTTCGGGGTTCCTTCCAATCATCGGTTCTTGGGACGCTGGTTTTCTGCTGTCGTAACGGATGCTTATCGGAGCTGTTCTTTGAGACTGTCAGGGTGTGCTTTCTCTACCAGACAGATAATTCGTGCCCTTCCACTCTTTTATCACACCTACTTCCGGGTCTTTTTGCCCACTTATAGGCGTACTGTCCAGCGAGGCTAATGGCACACCTCAGACCTGGGTAGTTAGGGTGTCGTATTCCTCGTTGTAGACTCTGACTACAAGTGAGAAGGCTGGCCGCAGGCGAGTCTGAGTTTGTAGGAGGAGTCGGAGGGCTATTTAACCCTCCTCCCCTCTCATCTCCATCGTCGGTGGGGTTTCTGGGTACCCACCCGTTCCCCCTTTTTTCATGTTATCATTTTCTTCATTAATTTCTTCATAATTACTTCAGGGTATGCCCACTTATAGGCGTACTGTCCAGCGAGGCTAATGGCACACCTCAGGCCTGGGTAGTTAGGGTGTCGTATTCCTCGGTGTAGACTCTGACTACAACTATAATGCAATAGGTGTACAAATACAGTCTGTTTGCTGAAGTGCACTATAACCACTTGAGGGATTTACCAATCGCAAATGCATCAAAAGGTGTTTGCTTATATTAACTGGTTAGGAAAAAAATTGCAAAATTGCATTTAAATTGGTTAATTGTGATCTCACTGATAGAAATTTACAGTTACACTTTTACTAATGCACTGAAGTGTCCAAAACTGGCAATACTACAGTTTTACTGCAATTGTTTTACTATTTTTTTTTTTTTAAATGATCCCTGCTGCCTAATCTCACATACTGCTTAACCCTCACTAATCCCCAATGCCTTGTTTTCATCTTCTACTATTCTTCATTGTCAAAGATCCCTACTCTTTCCTCTCCTATTTCACTGCACCCTTACTCTTTACTACTGTTTCCATTGGTATCTTGCTATTAAGTCAGCATAGCCAATATCTTTATTCTTTCTTTGGCATTCTACTCACAAACTCTGCAGCCTCCAGAACACCTTCATTTGACATAACTGATATATCTCAATGCTCAAGAATCTTGCAGAGGAGATATTGGTGGAAGAAGTGAGTTAGCGGGACAGACATTGACCTAATACTATAGTGCTGCTTGAATTTCTTTCTACATGCCAAATAACAAAGGTGTTCCTGTTCAGGCACAGAAGATGGGACGTGTGGTTCATTCATTCATAAAACTCTGTGAATAAATGATTTAAGACTCGGTGGGCAAAGTCCCGCGCAGTAGAGCTGTTTTTAAAACGTGACGGCAGCTGTGGGGAACGGATCCCCAGCCCACTGCCACAGGGAGGATGGGGTGATGGGGGGTGAAGCAGGGAACATGTTACATGCTACATCCTAAATACGGTGCAATATGTGACATGTTACAAAAGGTGAACTTATACTTTAAGGGCCAGATTCTCGCACTTGCTCTGTAATTTGCGGCGGCGTTGTGTAAATGGCCCGGTTTAAGGCCGCGTAATTCAAAGGGGGCGGCTTGTATTTAAATTAAGCGCGCCCAGTGCGCATGCTCCAGCTCACGTCAGAAAACGTCGATGAAGCCGACGTGAGCGTCATTTACGTAAAGCCCTATTTGCGAACGACTTAGTAAAACGACGTAAACGACAGAAAAAGACGACGCTGTCCCGACGCCATACTTAACATGGCATACGACCTTCTTAAACTTACCCCTCATATAGCAGGGGTAAGTTTACGCTTACGGAAACGACGTAAACGACGACGAGGCGGTGCAAAAACGTTCGGGAATCGGCGTATCAGGCTCATTTGCATAGTCAAATGAGAAATGGACGTAAACGCCACCTAGCGGCCAGCGTAGAATTACATCTAAGATCCGACAGTGTAAGTGACTTACGCCAGTCGGATCTACTGAAATGATTCTAGGAATCAGACGCATAGATACCCAGGGACAAAAACAGAGATACGACGGTGTATCTAGAGATACACCGTCGTATCTCAGCTAAGAATCTGGCCCTAAGTATGTAATCTGTTTAAAGGGCTTATAAAACTTTTGCAAGTTTAAAGCAAATTTTTAGTATAATATATTTATCGTTTTGTAAACTATTTGTGATGAGGCATTCATAAAATAAGGCTTATAATAAATGTTCTCTGTGGTATACAGCTATACTTCCTGTTAGAACTCCTGTGAGATCTGTAGCATAATTTGTCTTGAGAAATCATTAGAAATATGTACAGTATTACACCCTGTTCCAAATTATTATGCAAATTCTATTTCAGTGTCACAGAGATTAAATATTTTTTTTTTCAGTTTAAGGGCCCTTTCACACCTGCCAGTTTTTTGGGTGGACCTGAACGGGCGCTCCATGCTCCTCTATGGAGCCACAGATGTCAGCGGTGACATCTGACCTGCTCCGATCCGCCAAAGTGTGACGGAGGAAAGCCCTACTTTTCCATCCGTCTAGCGGTTTGGATCGGGTGACAACGAACTATATGGCCCGTCGTCATCCGATTTACCCATAGAATAGAGGAGAATGGCGCTCTGATAGGTCAGTCCCTGTACACTGTGCAGAGACAGACCTGTCATCTGCCTGCTCAGCGAGGATCGACAGAGCAATCCCCGCTGAGCAAAGTGAAGTCCGCACACGGACATCCCCATGTGAAAGGGTCCTAACTCATGGATGGCATTGCGTCTCAGGGCTCTTTTGATCACTGAAAATATTCTCAGACACCTGTGATAATTATATTGCCAGGTGAGCCCAATTAAAGGAAAAACTACTAAAGGAGGGTGTTCCACATTATTAAGCAGAGCACCATTTTCAAGCAATATGGGGTAGAAAAAGCATATTTCTGCTGCCAAAAAGAGGGAAATAGTTCAATGCCTTGGACGAGGTATGAAAACATTAGATTTTTTACGAAAACTTAAGCGTGATCAACGCACTATTAAGAGCTTTGTGACTGATTTAGAGCACAGACGGGTTTTGTGCAGATAAAGGCACATTGAGGAAGATTTCTGCCAAATCCATGCATCGGATCCAGAGAGCAGCTGCTTAAACACCATTACATAGCAGCAAACAGATATTTGAAGCTGCTGGTGCCTCTGGAGTCCCACGGACATCAAGGTGTAGAGTGCTCCAGAGTCTTGCAACTGTGCATAAACCTTCCATTCGGCCACCACTAACCAATGCTCACAAGCAGAAACGGCTGTATTGGGCAGGAAAATTAATGAAGACTAATTTTCCTTGTCAATATATCTTTATTGAGGTGATAAAGAAATGTACAATTCAACAAAATAAAATAAGTTAATTACAGACACAGAATAATTTCTTGGTTTACATAAGTGGTAAGTTCACAACAGGTGAGTCTGGTGGCTTCAATGGACATATTAATAGTACAGATAAGGTTATAACTAAGAGACCAATTTTCTGGAGTTTATTTAAAGATGCTTCGTTTCTTCCAACCAGCCCAGATGGTTTTAGGGCTGTGGTTTAGGCAAGAGTCCTGATGCGTCAACGTAAGTGTTTCAACCAAAATCAACCTTATAACAATGCTAAGAACATGTATAATAACGAGGTTCATAGTCAGAGCCCAAGGCGGGGGAGGAGGGTGGGGAGGAAAGCGGGGAGGGGAGAAAGGGGTGTCTGCAGGAGTGGTCCGGAATTGGCTGTCAATATCAAATATACGCTAAGCGGTAGACTGTTAAACAGGCTGGGCTACCATGGTAATAATACAATATCATTGATTTCATTGGGTATTGCATATTCATACCACGGTTTCCAGGTTCTTTCAAATCCAGCGGTCGCGTCCATGTCGATTGCCATCATTTTGGCGTGAGTCATAGCTAGGTTCATTCTGTTCGTTACTTCGTTAATTGATAGATTAGGGGTTTTCCATGCTTTTGCCAATGTTTGTTTCGCAGCTGTAAAGAGCTGTGTTAATAGTTTAAATTGTTTATGTGAGACATTTTTGGGTTTGAGGTTTAATAATGCGCTTTTGGGGTCCAATGGGATCCCCTTACCCGATAGTTGACTGATTATTGTGAAAATTTCGGACCAGAATAACTGTGCTTTAGGGCACGACCACCAGATATGAAAGAATGTTCCTGGAGATGAGCAGCCCCTGAAACAATGTTCAGGGTAGTTTGGCACAAATTTCGCAATCCTAGTAGGAACTAGGTACCATGTAGTAAGAACTTTATAGTTAGTTTCACAAGCTAGTACATTTATTGAAGCAGATTTAGTGTTGGTCCATATTTGATTCCAGTCTTCTGGATCTAGTTCAATATCCAGGTCTAGTTCCCATTTGTTTACATAGGGGAGTTTCCCCGTAATAGAGTTAGTCAACAACTGGGAGTATATTGATGAGATCAAACCTCTAGAGGGAGGGGTGCTTTTGCAGAGCTTTTCAAAGGCAGTTAGTCGGGGAGGGCTGGGGATGGTGTCTGCATAAGGTTTGAAAAAGTTTTTAATTTGGAGGTATCTAAATATTTCAGATTGTGGTATGTTATAGATTTCGCATATATCCGGAAAGGACCTAAATGTAGAGGAATCCAAGAATTTATACAGGCATGTACAGTCCTTTTTCACCCATTCTTTAAAGGTGTTGGGGTAGATCCAAGCAGGGTAGAACGATGGATTTTTATAGAATGATAAGAGTGGAACATGGGAGGATAAAAGGGAGTTCTTTATCTTTAAATTGTCCCATAGGGAAAGAGAGTGCTTAAGAATGGGGTTATGGATATGTTTGCGTGATTTGGATGGGATCCACATAATGTTGGAAATCGGGATGGGGTCGCATTCCACTGCTTCAATCGAAACCCAGAGGGGAGGTTCCTTTGTTGTGTGGTACTTTACTAACGTGGCTAATTGTGCAGCTCTATAATAGTTCAAAAAGTTGGGTAGCCCCAGTCCTCCTTTAACTTTAGGGAGATGCAAGATTTGATGTTTTAATCTTGGTTTGGAGGAGCCCCACACAAAGTTGGAAACTCTTTTTTGTACAATCCTTAAGTAGTATGATGGGATTGGGGCTGGGAGAACTCTAAAAAGGTAAAGGAGTTTAGGCAGAATTGACATCTTGATTGCGTTAATTCTTCCAAGCCAAGATAAAGGTAAATGAGACCAGGATTTTAAAAGATTCGATATCTCTTTTAGAAGGGTGGGGTAGTTGGCTGTAAATATCTCTGTGAAAGAAGCCGTAAGGCGGATTCCTAGGTATGGAATGTTTTTATCTGACCATTGAAAGGGAAGACCAGATTTAGCTGCATTAAGGTCTGAAGCTGAGAGTGATATATTGAGAGCCAAGCTCTTTTTGGGGTTTATAACTAGTCCTGAGAAAGACGCATAATGTTTTAGTAGAGACATTAGGTTTGGGCCTGTTACCTGAGGGGTCGCGAGAAAAAGGAGGATGTCATCGGCGAACATACATAGTTTATGCTTATGGCCCCCTACCTCTATACCTAAGATCTTGGGGTCTGACCTAATCTTATGCGCAAGTGGTTCTATGAGGAGGGCGAACAAAAGAGGGGAAAGCGGGCATCCCTGTCTTGTGCCTCTGCCAATGGAAAATGGGTCTGACTTGTAGCCTGCGTATTTGACGCATGCCTTCGGATTATTGTATAATTCCATTATCCATGTCATGAAGTTGGGTCCAAAGCCCCATTTTTGTAATGCATATTTTAGGTAAGACCAGGATATAGAGTCGAAAGCTTGTTTTATATCCAGTGACAGAAAGCACGCTGGGATGCCCCTTTTCTTAGCTATATGAGCTAGCAAGTACGCCCTTCTAATATTGTCACCTGCTTGTCGGTTCGGTATAAAGCCAACCTGGTCACGATGGACCAGTGAGCCTATTATTCTGTTTAGGCGCACCGCCAAGATCTTACAAAGAAGTTTAATGTCCGTATTCAGCATTGAAATGGGACGAAAGTTTTCGCATGCGGTGTTATCGGTTTGTGGTTTTGGTATCATACAGATTGTGGCCATGAGTGATTCCTGTCGGAAGGATTTTCGGTTTAGCAAGTCATTAAAGGCCTCAGCTAGCCTTGGTGAGAGGAGTTCAGTGAATGTTTTGTAATATTTAGCAGTGAATCCGTCGGGTCCAGGTCTTTTATTTAGTTTAAGGTCCTTTATCGCGTTGCTTACTTCATTATGTGATACAGGTGATTCTAATTGCAATCTTTGGGAGTCCGACATTTGGGGTAGATGGAGTTGCGAATAAAAGGAGTCCGCCTCTTTTTCATTGATTACATTTGTATCCGAGTACAGTTTTTTCAGGTGGGAGCTAAATTTTTGTACGATTTTAAGGGGGTTGCTAGAAATGATGTTGTTAGGCAATTTCAGTTTAATGGGGGTATAGGATTTCTTAAAGAAATTTAATGATCTTGCTAAATAAGCCCCCGGCTTGTTGGCTTGTTTGTATAAGGTGTGTTTGGACCTGTTTAAACTTTTATTGGCTGATTCTGTAAGGAATAGGTCATACTCTAAGCGAGCTTTGTCTAGGCGGTCCTTAGTTCTGGGTGAATAATTGTCTTGGAAGTCTAAAAATGCTAGATTAAATTATTTTTCCAATTTCATCGCCATTTGTTTCCTTTGTTTTTTGAGGATCCCTAATTGTCTCTGAATAGTCCCTCTTAGAACTGGCTTGTGGGCTTCCCAGAGTGTGAGGGCGGATATTTCAGGGCTCTCATTGTGGGTTAGATAGTCTCTTAAAGATTGTTCTATTTCTAGACAGTGAGTGGGGTGGTTAAGTAATAGCTCAGGCATATACCAAGACCGGTCGTGCTTTTTTGGAATGGTTGAGGCAATAGTTGTAAGAACTGCGTTGTGGTCTGACCACGGAATAGGGACTATATTGGAGTGGAGGACTTCAGGCATCATTCGGTTGTTAGGAATATGTGATCTATTCTACTAAATGATTGGTGCGGATTTGAAAAATAGGTGAAGTTGCGTTTTGTTGGGTTCATCTCCCTCCATGAGTCCACCAGGTTGTATTTTGAGAGGAGATTGGGAAGATTCCATTTAGGATGGTGTTTGTGTTGAATATAGGGGGACTTGTCTAAGAAAGGGAGAAGAACCTGGTTTGAGTCTCCGCAAATCAGAAGGGAGCCAAGTTTATGAGCATTTATGGTTTGAAGAAGGTGAGACATGAATGGCATAGGATTGAGGTTAGGGGCATAGTATGAGACAATCGTAATTGCCGTGTCTAAAATATAGCCTGTTAAGATCAGGTATCTCCCCTCTGGGTCTCTGATTTCTGTGTTCAATGTGAAAGGGGTCGAGCGGTGGAAGGCTATAAGGGTGCCTCTTTTCTTTACTGTGGCGGATGCATTGTAAACTTGTGGATAAGCTGTGTGAAAGTACTTAGGGGTTGTGCTTGGGGTGAAATGAGTTTCCTGAAGGCAGACTATGTGGGCCTTTTTTGACTGGAAAAGCCTGAAAGCTTTTGATCGCTTCTGTGGTATGTTTAAGCCTTGAACATTGAGTGACAATAAGTTCAATGGTGCCATGGTAGCCAAACCGACAACTCAATCTTACCGTGCTTCCGCGTGTAGCAATTACCCGGACCACTCAGTGCAGACTGGATGGGGAAAAGGGCAGGAAAGGAGGTTTCAGGGGAAAAATAAAAGACAACAAAAGTTAGTGCAACAACAGTTAACAAATTGTAACAAACATATTTAGCATAAGTCCGTGGTTGGGGAAAAGGATCCCCACCAGGGAAAAGGGCGTCTCCGTCAGATCCCCACATATTAAGTTGGGGGTCTGAGTTAGACCAAATGGGGCACATGTTTTTCCAAGGGTCAGAGTGCCGCGTTCCGTAGTGTACAAAAAGGGGAGAGAAGAGCAATTGTAAGAGATGAGAGGATGCGCTTGGCTATGTAGAATATTAGAATATTAGCTGAGCAAGGGAGGAGGAACCCTATCGTCCCTGAGGTGAATGGTACTGCCTAATGGGGTATAGGGGTCTTGGGACAGGCGGGATCACCCAGGAGATATACCGGGAGGTTAGGTTGGGAGTGAGAGTAGAGTGGAGTCTGGATTATTAGGGATAGATTAGAACAATAGGATTAAATCCATATGGCTGTCATCTATTGCGATAGCCAGAATGACTTGAGGGAGAGGGGGTGCAGTAGGCAACCGTTCGCTTAAAGAGAGTGGATTTAACAATTAAAGGAAGGTGGTCATGAATTTGTTGTGGTTAGGAGGGATTGGCGTGATAAACTATTCTTGCTTTCTCTGGATTTTACCAAAGTTTCAGAGTACAGAGCCATGGATGTGGTTCCAGAAAAGGAGGGAAGGGTATAGTTGGGTAGGCTACTATGGGGAATGTGTGATAAAAGGGTAGGGTGGTGGTTACAATATTATTACCTAGTGAATGGATTTGGGGTCGTTACCAGAAGAGGGGGTCACCCTAAGGGTGGTACAAGCAGCTCAGATGCAAGTGACCAGAGTTCCAACCTAGAGAGAAAGGGAAAAATGGTTAATAATGTAAGATGATCAGTCCATTGAGTCTTCTCGTTCAGGAGGATGTGACACGAATCTGCCTCGTTTGCTTGACTGATGGAAGTCTTCATTTTGGTCCTGCTGCGTAGCATGGTTGTTGGCTGAGGATGATGGCGATCTTCTGTGTGTGGATGATGTGGCAGAGGGTTGCTCAATTAATTTGAAGTCCACAAGGGCTTGGTGTAACTGGTCAGGTGACCTGCAGACTATCTTTGTCCCTTGCAGTGTAAAACGGAGGGAAAAAGGGAAACCCCATTGGTATTTAATGTTGCGTTGCTGTAACTCAATCAGGAGGGGCTTCATGGCTCTTCTCTTGTTAATTGTCTGTTGTGAGATGTCCGCAAAAATTTGGTAGTTGTAGTTTTGAAAAGTCAAGATGTTTTTTTCTCTTGCTGCCTGCAGTATTTGCTCTTTGGACCTATAGTAATGAAATTTGGTTATTATGTCCCTGGGGGGACCGTCAGCCTTTTTAGGGGTGAGAGCCCTATGAATCCTGTCCATTTCTAGGCGCTCTACATGGATGCCTGGGAGCAGTTCTTGGCATAGGGCAAGAATGGTGGATTGAAGGTCTACTACAGACTCTGGTATGCCCCTAAATCTCAGGTTTGACCTTTTTGCCCGATTCTCAAAATCCTCCAGTCTATTTTGCAGGGTTAAATTTTCTTCCTTGAGGGTATCTATTTCAGACTTATTTCTCTTGTGAGACTTGAGGTGATTTGTTCAGATGTCTGTTTAAGTGCTCTGTGAAGCATCTTTTCAAATTGTTTGAGCAATCCTGAGGGGATTTCCTTGTCACCTTTATCCAACTGTGGTGACACATTTGAGTCCTCTCCCTCACTATCTGAGGTAATATTGGACAGAGATGCCATACGATTAGTTGTTTTGGCAGTTATAGCTGCCGTTTGCTTTCTCTGTTTCCCTGAGGGGAGCTGTTCTGAGGCGAGCAGTGCTGTCTTAGTGGTGCCTTTGCTCAGCTGAGGGCTGCATGGAGGATTCGTTTTTGTCCTGTTTCTGGCACCTCCTAGCACCATTCTTTCACCCAAATGTCCCCCTCACCTTCCTACAGCTTGTGGTCCGTTTATGGGATGGTTTGACTGGATCAAATACCGGGTTATCCACGGCTTTCTTCCCCGAGTAGCGGAGCTCTAGGCAGGCATGTCTGCTCCTCTAGAGCCCGCCCATGTGACCGAAGACTAATTTTCAAACAGTCCTGTTCACTGATGAATGTCGTGCAACCCTGGATGGTCCCGATGGATGTAGTAGTGGATGGTTGGTGGATGGCCACCCTGTTCCAACCAGGCTGTGAAGTCAGGAAGGCGTGGTGGAGTCATGTTTTGGGCCGGAATGATGGGAAGAGAGCTGGTCGGCCCCTTTAGGATCTTCGAAGGTGTAAACATGACCTCTGCAAAGTATGTGGAGTTCCTGACTGACCACTTTCTTACCTGGTACAGAAGGAAGAACTATGCTTTCTGTAATAAAATCATCTTCATGCATGACATGCTGCAAAGAATACCTTTGCATCAATGGCTGCTAGGGGGATAAAGGGAGAGAAAGTCATGGTGTGGCCTCCATCCTCTCTGACCTCAATCCTATTAAGAACATGTGGAGCATCCTCAAACAAAAGATCTATGAGGGTGGGAGGCAGTTTACATCCAAACAGCAGCTCTGGCAGGCTATTCTGACATCTTGCAAACAAATTCAAGCACAAACTGTCCAAAAACTCACAAGTCCAATGGATGCAAGACTTGTGAAGCTGCTATCAAATAAGGGGTCCTATGTTAAAATGTAACGTGACCTAGGGTTGCCACCTGTCCGGTTTTGACCCAGACAGTCCGGGTTTGCACACATGTGTCCGGTTTTCTAGCCGCCTGAAACCCGGGCACATTTTTTAATTTTATTTTTGTAATTTTTTTTTTTTTTGTCCATCCTGGCCCGGCTGACTCCCGACTCCCTGCTGCCTGGGCGCTTGCTGTGTCCTGGTGTCTCTGGTGTTAATGTTTTATATCTCCCAGGCCAGGCTCAGCTCCACCAGCTTGTCTGAGTGTAGTGTACGTGTGGTGTGCCGCTGGCTGCCGCTCGCAGCAGTGGCAGTGCTGTCTGTTAGCCCCCGGCGGCCCCACAATTGGTATGCAATTGTTTGTTATTGCATCCTTCCGTCTGGCCGTGCAGTGGTTGCGCTGCAGCCGTGTGACCCCCGGGACACACAGTGTGTGTCTGGTCTGTGTGTCTGCTTCTTCTTCTTCTCTCCTGCCGAATGCTAGCAGCTAGCTAGAGACAGTGAAGGGGCGGGGGACTGTCTGACTCTGTATCCTAGCAACCGGGATGCTTATTCAGGCAGCTGGAGGGGAGGACTCGAGAGACTCCAAAGCATGGTGTTAGACTCCGCCCCCTTACAGGTTCCACATTGATGCAGCGTCTGAGGCTCCTGAAAGGTAAGGTATTTTTTTCCCCCCACGGAATCCATCACCCACGCTCTAAACGTGGGGGGGGGGGGATCAGAAGGGGCCCTGGGGCCGGGAGGTCACCGTCTACTAGGCAATTAATAATGATATAAAGGGGGGCCCTGGAGACTGAGTCTGGAGAGGTCGATGGATGCACATGCTGCTAATATAAAGGGGGGGCCCTGGGGGAGGTCAAATTCAATGCATGCTGCTAATATAAAGAGGGGCACTGGAGGAGATCTATTCATGCTGGTATAAAGGGGCCACGGTACATGCCCTGACCTACAACTTTTACAGCTGAAACTGCCCACCCAACACGGACCTCTTTGGAGGTTCACTAGGGCTGACCTCAGGCAGGGATTTACTCCCTGTGCCGCCCCAAGGCTGGGTACTTCAATCCTATGCATTAAGGTGGAAAAACATCCAATGCTTACGGGCCCCCCAGCCCCCCCCCCCCTTACTTACCTGAGCCCTCGAAACTCCCACGTCATGAACGCGCTGGCTTCTCGGCCGGGCTTTTCGGCTCTTCATTGGATAGATTGATAGCAGAGCAGCCACTGGCTCGTGTAGCTGTCAATCAACTCCAATGACTAGAGGGTCGGGGGCAGTGTTGCCAACCTACCAGATGGCACGACACCCAAAATTTACTGACGCAGCCACGTTTTTACTGGCATTTCACAAAAAATACTAAATTCAATTTTTAGGTGGACATTTCAGTATTTAGGCTACAAACAAGTACACTAGGCAAATAGCAATGTGATTTAAGGTAAAAAAACATATTTTTGTTATTTTCAATATAATAAGGGCAAATTATTTAGTCACATCACCCCCTGCCCCCATCCCCCTCTGCAGTGCCACAATATCCCCCTGCCTCCAATCACCCCCAGGCCCCCTGCTTCCAAACACCCCCTGCCTCCATCTTCCTCTGCGGTGCCACCAACAACCCCTGTCTCCATCCCCCACCCTCTGCGGTGCAACCATCCCCCTCAGCGGTGCCACCAACACCTCCTGCCTCCAATCACCCCCTGCCACCAACACCCCCTGCCTCCAATCTCCCTAGGCCCCCTGCCTCCAATCACCCCCTACCTCCATCATCCCCTGCCTCCACCCCCCTCTGCGGTGCCACCAACAACCCCTGTCTCCATCCCCCACCCTCTGCGATGCAACCACCCCCCTCTGCGGTGCCTCCAATCACCCCCTGCCACTAACACGCACTGCCTCCAATCTCCCCCAGGCCCCCTGCCTCCAATCACCCCCTGCCTCCATCCCCCTCTGTGGTGCCTAGGGTTGCCACCTGTCCGGTTTTGACCCGGACAGTCCGGGTTTGGACATATGTGCCCGGTTTTGAAGCCGCCTGAGACCCGGGCACATTTAAAAAAAAAAAAAAAAATTTTTTTAGCCGTCCATCCTGGCCCGGCCGCAACAGAGCTGAGTGTTAGTAGTACGTGTCCGCCGCCCGCAGCAGTGCTTTCTGTTAGCCCCCAGCCGGGCTGTAAACATGCGTGCAACACTGTGCTAGCCCCTCCCCTCCGGCGCGCCTCCGTCTGCATTGTGTCAATTTGTGTGCTGCAGAGTGGAAGACGGCACATGGGACACAGAGTGCTCAGCTCCTCTCTGACTGGCTGCAGAATAGACATGGAGGTGGGGTTAAAGGCGGAGCCTCAGCATTCCCTGCTGCTCTGTGAAGTATGTGACGATCTTGCTGAGAATGAGAGCTCAACTTTTAAAGTAAGTTTTTTCTGTTATTAGCATGTCAGCACATCAAAGAGCTCTCATCCCTCCCCCTCATACACACAGTCCTCACCAATTGCCCCCACCATACATTATCTATACATACAGATCTTCCCCCCCCCTCCATATACCATCCACAGCCATATATACAGTTCTGCCCCCCCCTCCACATACCATCCACAGTCATATATACAGTTCTGCCCCTCCTCTCCATATACCATCCACAGCCATATATACAGTTCTGCCCCCCCCTCCATATACCATCCACAGCCATATATACAGCTCTGCCCCCCCCTCCATATACCATCCACAGTCATATATACAGTTCTGCCCCCCCTCCATATACCATCCACAGCCATATATACAGTTCTGCCCCCCCTCCATATACCATCCACAGCCATACATACAGTTCTGCCCCCCCCATATACCACCCACAGCAAAGTAAGCATATTTTATAGGTAAAATAATTATTTTGTTTAATTTAATCATGCCCCGTGAGGCCCCTCCCACAATATGGCCACACCCACCATATGTAGTGGCGTGTTCGGGTTTGGCTTGAGGAAAAGGTGGCAACCCTAACGTGACCTGTTAAAATGTTTAAAAAGTTAAAATGTTGTTTAAAGTTTGATTGAAATAGCTTAATTTCAGTAAATATGCTGCAAACACAACAAATTACAGTTTTCAGTTCTTTTTTTTTTTTAACAAACAGGTTGGTCTTTATTGAGAAGACATCCAATATAAAAATAACATGTGTACATAGCTCATACAGAATAGCACTTGAATCGTCACTAAAACAAACAGAGATTCAGCGTTCACCACAGTCCAGTAATAGGCCTAAAACAACAACCCACCCTCCATCAACTAACACATATCAGATAAAGTTCACATCAGAACTGTTGTGTCCATGGGAGCCAGACTCTGTCAAATTTTTGGGGGCAGCCCCTATTGATGTAAGTAAGTTTATACATTGGTAACTGCGCATTCACAGAAGAGTCCCAAGCCTCTACAGTTGGAGGCCGGGGGGAGGACCACTTCTTAAGAATCTCCTTTTTAGCATAGAACATGAGCATGGAGACAAGTATCTTTGTGTAGCGGGGACGCTGGTCATCTTCATGAATCCCTAGTAGGGCCAGCTCAGGGGATACTGGAATGGACAGCGAGAGGCGGATATTGACACTCTCAAACACCTGCCCCCAGAATGTCCCTATCCGTGGGCAGGTCTAGAACATATGTAGAAACGTTCCCTCTGGGGATCGACAGCGAGGACAACCCGGGGACCTATCAGGATAAATTCGATGCAGCCTCTGGGGCGTATAGTAGACACGATGCATAAACTTGGTGTGTACCAACCTATCCCTAGACGAAATCAGTATCTTAGCTCCATCCTCAAAGCATCCCTCCCAATCCTCTCTATCAAGACCAGGGATATCAGTGAGCCATCTGTCCCAAAGGGCACTCATCTTAGAGGAATCCACATCCAACAGGGCCATATAAAGTGCGGACATCGTTTTCGTAAGAGATTCCTGAGCCAATAGCTCCTCAATGGGCTCAGCCTCAAGCGTGATAGTCTGCGGGAACTGTGCCCTAGCTGCGTGCCTCAGCTCATAAAATCTAAATAGCATGTGCCCCGGAAGACCATACTTGACAGTTAACTCTTGAAAGGACATCAGCGACCCCGAGCGCATAATGTCTCGTAAAGTCCTGATTCCGTAGCCCGCCCACAGCTGCGGGTCCGGGATAGTCCTGAAGTGGGGGAGAGAGGGGTTCCCCCAAAGTGGGCAGAAGGGGGAATAGTAATCGGGGCGCACTAGTCGCCTACGGGCCGCACACCACACTCGTAAGGTTGTCTTAGTGGGCTCTGGCAGGGAGGGATATGCAGCAATCCCCCTGTAGACCAAAGTCCCCAATTCTCTAAGCGAGCCCAGTATCGCCGCCTCCAAACAGGTAGCCGCATTTGAGTTGGACTGCTCGAACCACCACCTTACAGTCACCAAGACCGCTGCCTGACAGTATACCAGGAGATTGGGAAGCGCAAGCCCTCCACAGCGGACCGGCAGCTGCAAGGTGGACCGGGCCAGCCTAGGGGAGGAGCCCCTCCACAGAAATGAGCCAATGCAGGCATCAATTTCCCTGAAGAAGGAGAGTGTCAGCGCAACCGGGCAATGCCTAAATATATAAGTAAATCTAGGTAGGTAAAGCATTTTCAGAATGTTTATACGTCCCAATAGGTTAAGAGGCAGGTCCCTCCATCTGGAGCAATGCTCCTTAAGTCGTTTAACCACTGGTAATAGATTGAGACTGCAGAAGTCCCTAAGGTTGTGTGACACCACTATCCCCAGATACTTAAACTCTTCATCCCACAGCAGCGGGGACGAAGTCCCCCCCGCTCTGGCCCCTGGATCTAGGGGGAACAGGACAGATTTCCCCCAATTAATCCTAACTCCTGCGAAGCGTCCAAAAAGATCAAAGATCTGCAAGGCCGCCCGCAGGGAGGCGTTTGCATCCTGCAGGTAAAGCAGAGCATCGTCTGCATAGAGGGAGATCCTCTCCTCCAGGGGGCCAAACTTGAGCCCATGGATCTCCTCCGACTTCCTAATCAGGATCGCCAGGGGCTCCAATGCCAGAGCAAACAAGCTGGGCGACAAAGGACAGCCCTGCCTGGTGCCCCTTTGGAGGGGAAAGAGTTCAGATAGGGCGCCATTCGTGCGTATTCTAGCTCTGGGAGATGCATACAACATAGACAACCACTTCAAGAAGTTGGGCCCGAAACCGAAGCGCCGCAGTACCTCCCATAGATAACCCCACTCCACCGAGTCAAAAGCCTTCTCGGCATCTAGGGAGGCAATGACCCGCGTACCACTATTGTCATGGGTAGTGCCCAGATTGAGGAACAGTCTCCTAATATTAATATCAGTGCCCTTCCCCGGCATGAACCCGGTTTGGTCTCGGTGGACCAAGTCCCCCAACACCGTGACCAATCGTAGGGCCAGAACCTTCGCCAAAATTTTTGCGTCCGCGTTGATCAGAGAGATGGGTCTATAAGAACCACATTCTTCCGAGTCCCTACCCGGCTTAGGCACCAGGACCACCACCGCTTCAGACATGGAGCTCGAGAGGGCTCCATGAGTGAAGAACTGCGCGAAGAGTGAAGTCAGTCTAGGGGCCAAAAGCTCATGATGCTCAGAATATAGTTCCGAGGGCAAACCATCCAATCCCGGTGTCTTACCCGATTGCATGCAACCCATGGCTGCCTGCACTTCCTCCAAGGTGATAGCTCTATCCAGTTCTCTGCTCTTATCTATGTCAAGTGTGGGGAAAGGGATCCTATCAAGATAGTCAGAGAGCTCACCCGGGGCATAGGACACCCTGGAGGAATAGAGGTCTCGGTAAAAGCGGAGGAACCTAGAGTTAATGTCCTCAGGGTTGGTTAGTAAACTGCCGTCCTCATCTTTAACCCTACCTATGTGCGTAGCGGGGCTCTGCCCCCTGGCCAGCCACGCCAGAAGTCTCCCATTTTTGTCCCCAAACTCAAACACCCGCTGGGCACTGTTAAGCATGGACTTTCTGGTGAGATCAATTCTTAGGAGAGATAGTTCATTAAGAGTATGTTGCCAGGCATAGTAATTACCCGTCCCCGGTGATTGGACATAAGATCTTTCCTGTGCCATGGCCCTATCCTCCAGCTGCCCAAGAGACTGCATCGAAACCCTTTTCCGTGCTGCAATACGCTTAATGTACTCCCCTCTAAGCCATGCCTTAAAGGCATCCCAGACTATTAAGGGATCCGTGGTCCCAACATTTTCCACCCACAGCTTGGCCGGGAAGAGAATACTGTAGACGATTCCTCTGGCACGGAGCGCCCCCTTAACACCATCAAAGGAATGCCGTTGCCGCTGGGTCTCGACCGTATAATCCGGAAACATCATCAGGTTGGTATTGCGGTACGGGAGTCTGCCCGCCTGCCGCGCCGCCCAGAGAAGCTCATCACAATCCCGGAAATTCATCAGGCGAAGTATGATGGTACGAGGGGGAGCACCCTCAGGTCCAGGCCTCGACGGCACCCGATGGGCCCTCTCCACAGCAAAGTAGGGGGAAAGTCGAGCAGTCGGGAGCAGGGAACGGAACAGATCCTCAGTGAAGGCCGCCGAGTTACGGCCCTCCACCCCCTCCGGCAGACCGACAATGCGGATGTTATTGCATCTGCTCCGGTTTTCGGCGTCTTCAGCTCGGTATTCCAGCGCTCTCACCTTGGTAGTGAGCGACCTGAGCGAGGATTCGTGACTGGAAACTGTGTCCTCCACATCGCAGACACGTTGCTCGGTCGCGGTGACTCTCGACCGGATCTTATCCAAGTCCTGGCGCAGCAACCCCACGTCCATCTGTACGGCCTCAATCTTGGAGGTAAGCATAGTTTGGCAGGTCGCAACAGCCGCCTGACAGGACGAGATAGCCGCCATCACTTCAGGAATTCCAGGCGGGGAGGTCGCCGCGCTCTCGGCCTGGTCCGTTTGCGACGCCATATTGTGACGGCGTGCCGGCGTGCCCTGGATCTCTGGAAGCGGGCTCTCCGGGTCTTCAATTACCGCCGGAAACCTCAGTCTCTTGCCCCGCTGCAGAGCTCAGCAAACACGTCCGTTCAGTCTGCCATGCTGGCCACGCCCCCCCAGTTTTCAGTTCTTTACAACCTATAAAGTGTTTTGAAACTTAATGTGCATAATAATTTGGAACAGTGCATTGTAAGTTTTTTATTTAAAAAAAAAAAAAAACTGTTACCATTAGGAGGTTTGTTCAATACAATTTGAATTATACTCTTAATAGTTGATAACATGAGAATTATGCTGACTGTTGTTAACATCAATTATTTAGGTAAATGAGAAAAATATCATTGGCATATTAATTTGCAACAGGGCGTAATTATTTTAAATAAAGAAAAACATCTTCAAACAAGGATGCTTTAACCGCCCTAACCAAATAAGCACTGCTCAGCGCTTTAGGAAACCAGCAATTTAGGTTGCTGAGCAAAGATTAGTGTCAAGAAAAATTATCATATACAATATTAACTCGTAAAATGATAAATAGCAGCTACTTAAGAGAATAATATGTGAAATATAAAACAGCAATATCAAAAACACTCAAAAAGTTCAAAGAGTCCTCAGTAATACTGTAGCAGCTCTTTAGTCAAACTTTAAATTTGACATAACTTCCATATATTGTTCATACAGGGAAAAAAAGAGACGCAGAGGAGTAGAGTAGTGTTGAATAGGGTAATCAATCATAGTCCGTACACCTTCCACCAAAACTTCACCGCGTGAGGGGATCTCCCCTTTTGGGGATGCACTCACCACAATTCAGGATAGAATACACCTTAAACACACTGATCATCCACAGCTGTACTTTCCACTAGACATGTGCATTCGTTTTCGTCCAAATGCATTTTCACCCGAACTTCAGGTATTTTCGTTATCGTTTTAACAAATGAAAACAAAAGCACAGAATACGAAAAAAGAAAGATCAGACATCAATAAATGCTTTATTTTCGTTTTCGTTGCAACAACAGTTCGATATAGATGGGAGATTCGACATGATGCTGACAATAACAATCTGTGTCTATCAAACCTGTGGTCGAATGTTCCTAACCTTAACTCTATTAGTCCAAGATTATTCTACATAGAGAGGAAAGATTTGACATAGACTTGATAGATTGGACATTATAGAGAGAAAAGATTTGACATTATAGAGAGAAAAGATTTGACATTATAGAGAGAAAAGATTCAACATTATAGAGAGAAAAGATCGCTGCTGGAATTGGGTGGGGGAAGTAAAATGAAAATAATAATGATGATGTAAAATAGCTAGAACTAACTTGATAATTCAACATGAACGACGAAGATTCGACAAAGCATCGAAAAACATACAAACATTGAATCTGTCATTGAAGGCTTATGGTGTCTTTGAAAAGTTCTAAGAAGAATCGACGGAGCAGCTAAACTATAAGAAGCTGCAATCATACATTTACGGTCAAATGCTCGGCCCATAGGCTATAGAAAAATTTGAATATTGGTTGACTAGTAATAATAATTAATAAATATAATTATTACTAGTCATACAACATTAGAATTCTACTATAGCTAGCTTGTAGGCGGAACATTAGATGGGAAATGTGTCGTACAGTTTCGCTGCTCCGTCAAATCTTCTTTGAACATTTGACAGACACCATAAGCCTTTAATGACAGATTCAACCTTAATTACTTCAGATTTTCGGACGAATGCAATAACTAAATACATTTATTTTTTGAACGAAAACGAAATTCAGAAACAAAATTTTTTAGTGTGCACATGTCTAGTTTCCACCCAGTTGGTTATCACACTTTTGTAAGGCTTCAGCAACGGTATATGGAAAAATAAATTGACCGCATAGTATAATATTGCTTAAAAAGTTTCATGAAATCCACAAAAACCCCCCTTAAGTTAAGCGTGTGGGTCGATTTCTGTCAGACACAGGCTGTGTCACACCCATCCAGCCTGTGTCTGAGAATTTCAGGGAGGTGAAGCCTCCACCAATTTTACATGTACATTTCCACACCCATTGGCCCAGATTCACAGAGCAATTACGCCTGTCTAACTGGTGTTAGGCAGGAGTAATTTCAAATTTTGCGCGCCGTATCACTAGTTTGAATCCTCAAACCATGATACGGCGGCTTCGGGCTTCGATCCGAGAGGCTTACATCCTCGTAAGCCTTCGGATCTACACTGCGATATTTTTGCGGCCGCTGGGAGGAGTTTGCGTCGTTTTGATGCGTTGGGATATGCAAATGAGTTTTTACGGCGATCCACGAAGATACGAGCGGTTTTTGCTGGTCTAACGGTGCGTAGCCCATGTTAAGTATGGCCGTCGTTCCCGCGTCGAATTTAATTATTATTTTTTTTTTTACGTAAGTCGTTCGGGAATAGAAATGTCCGTAAACGACGCTACTCAAACAACGAATGACGTAACGACATGATTTCGCGCAATGCACGGCGGGAAATTTGCGAACGGAGCATGCGCAGTTTGATCGCCGCGGGAACGCGCCTATTTTAAATGATTCACGCCCCCTACTCGCGTAGATGGATTGCGACGGGAGAAATACACTACGCCGCCGTCGTTTACTGGACAAAATCTACCTGGATTCCACGTAGAGCCAGGTAAAAAACGGCGGCGTAGTGTATTTCTGATACTCTACGATAATCTAATTCTCTCTGAATCTGGCCCATTGTGTTTAGCTGGTTAAGGAGCATGGAAAAAAGGGAAGGAGTGTTATTTACCACTGTGTATATATGCCCACATGTGTGACTCTATAGTCACATGGGCTGCTCAGATTTGACAGGAAGGAAATGTTCAGCATAGAAACTCACTGAAAACTGAGCATGTGCACTAGTTGCCAACACTGCTATGCAAAATCCCTAACTGCAGTGGGGGACATGAACAAAAGGTGGAGATTAAAAACAGCAGGATCAACCAATTTTTTGTAGAAAACAAATCTCACAGATTTTAGATTTTTTTTTTTTTACAATTTTATGTTCCTGACACTGAAAGGCAACCATTGCTTGAGGTACTGTAAATGTTTCAGATGGGATTTTCTTTCACACACAAGTTTTTGCTTAAAGCAGGTCACATGCAGGTCAGAAGGAGGTCAACTGCAAGTCAATGGCACTTTGTCAAACATTTATTAATGATCTTAGAGGCATCTCAAAATTATGTCAAACTGATGCCATCTACACAAGCAAAAAGAGGAGAGGACCAGCCTGGTTGCTTCAGTTAGCCATTTATTAGACCCATAACAGAAGTATTTACTTATAAAATATGGGATGCTAAATACAAATCAATCAATCTTATCTAGTGTTTCAAATCATATGCTCTATATCCATACACCTACTATATATCATCACTTGGAATATTACATAACGACATGTACCATGTGAATAAAATAACACTACAAATTGTGTATCACAATAACCTAAAACACAATTGCAGATCTCCAAATGTGAACATAGGCCATCAAAAACTTGAAGTTATATATTGCAAGCAAATGATGTTCATAAATTAAAGCTTCTAATATCCTTGTGCAACATGTGAAGTATCCTCTTGTCCTGCCTTTCAAGCTTCCTCATATGCTGGGTGATCACACATAGAGGAAGACCGCCCCCCTCCTATTGGTGGGTTCTTTGCAGTCATAGTATTGGCGGGAGAATCTGGCCAGTCAAAGGTTGTGGGGGGGTCCTTGGAAGATGGAGATGCACATATATAGGGCAAGGTTATGATCACAGGCATGGTACTGGACAATGGGGGTGCACTGATGTGTATACCACTGAACTTTTGAATGGGCTTTATGCTGGTAAGATGCTAATTAGTGTTGCTCACGAATATTCGCATTGCGAATATTCGTTACCAATATTGCATATTTGAGTATTCGCGAATAAATCGAATATCGTGGTGAATATTCGCTATTGCGAATATTCGTATTTTTTCAAATTTATTTTTAAAACAGATCACATCCTAGTGATCTCCATCGACGTCTAAAAGCATTGCTGGTATGATTAGAGACCCTGGGCCAAGTAGCTGAGGCGATCCTTTTATGTTGCCGAAAATTCGCAATGCGAATATTCATATTACGAATATTCGCAAATACTTTCTCTGCCCTTCTGTGTTTTGTGTATAAAACAAAAAAAAACAAAAAAAAAATAGCTTTAGTTTAGTCATATAAGTTTGTGTAAGTAGAGTTAGTGTTTAGCGCATATTAGTTTAGTAATCCAGGAAATGATCTCCGTTTTCGCGTGTTGACGAGAATTTCGCAAATTTTTTTTTTATAAAATATCACGAATATTCGATATTAACGAATATTTCACGAATATTCTTCTATATATTCGTGAAATATCGCAAAATCGAATATGGCGTATTCCGCTCATCACTAATGCTAATATTATGCTAATATTATTAACTTATTATTAACCTATTTATCTTTATGTGTAAACTACTATTGTTGTGCGGATCTATATGAAAACACATCTTCTGTCCTGGAGAAGCAGGATATCCGCTAAACGCATAGACTACTCATGATTAATATCACGATGGGATGGTATTGAATCTCAATCTTCTCATGTATACGATTGTATGATCCAACAGTGTTTTTTTTTACATTTATGCTCAGTGGATTTTACCATAAATTGTAATAATGTATTAATTTTATATATAAGGATTATTTGTTGATTTGATGACTTCATGAGTTGCATAATGTATCTGAAAGTCACTTATTTCTATTGTATGTATGATTGCCATGTTCTGTATTTGTTGTTATTAATGCCTCATACACCCGGTCAGACTTTTGACCATGCAGAAGTCCGATGGAAAGAGAGAGAACAGGTTTTCTATCTAAGGCCCATCGGACCTCAAACCAAAAAAGTCCAATGGAGGCTACACACGGCTGGACTTTCCGAGAAAAAAAGCCTGTCTGACTTTTTTTCTCAGAAAGTCTGACCGTGTGTACGAGGCATAAGAGTGCCCCACAATCACTCCAGGAATTGTAGCATCCTACTGTATCTATGGTGCCATGTTGTTTCGTGGTAACAGCTCTCAAAAACAAGATCCAGCTTTAACCTTTGGGCCAATGTCAGGCTTTAATATCATTTTCTAAAACAGTTTATCAATAGTCCAGTTTGTGCTTGATAGATATATAGTCATCACTCTGTTTAGTGTTTTTTTTTTTAAAGACAGGTTATACATTTGTGAAAAAATAGTACCTCATATTTCTTGTCGCTTTCGATGAATCTTGTGCAATAAAAGAGGAGGAGATCATGACCTGAAGAACAAAACTGAAGCTGTGTGTCTTTCAAGCACTACAAAAGGAAGTAAAATATGCATTGGTGTGAAGCTATTTTTTCTTCATGCACAGATGCATATGATTAATGTGTGTGATAATTTTTTTCCAGCTTTTCATAAATCTCCTGAGGTTTCCACTCTTACAGTTCTTTATTTATATATTGAAAAGTTTCTTACTTTAATTTCACCATATCACCATAGATAATCTTTAAGCGGGTTTCCCCATTTTTTTTAAACCATAGATAACTTTATTCACATTTTGTCTATCTTTGCCAAAATACTTTATAATTACTCCCTTGAGGAGAGGGTGATGTGCTGGGTAATTTGTCTGCTTTTGACTTTTTTTCATTCGCCTTTCATCCTTCCTGTTTTCAGTACTGTTTATGCTATTGTATTGCACTGGGAAAATTGCATTTTACACAGATAACTGTTTTTCCTGTGAAAGAACATGATATCATATTTGGCTCTAAACATTGGCAATGAAGTCATGTAATAATAAAAGTCTGGTAGCAATGTCAAGCATATTGTATTTTTTTTAAAGCTACTAAAACAAATAAAAATGTTGCAAACGGTATGTAAGCCCATTGCTTACACACAAAACTTGAATTTATTTTGTTACAGGTACCAACCACTTAGATCCTAGCTTTTTATTCTCCACTGAAATGTACAAGATGAACATGTTTAGTCATGCGTATATATAAGGTTCAATGTATTTTTAATCTGCCTATTGTATCATACTGTATATCCAATATGTTACAGGAAATTATTTGACATCTAATAAAAGCAACCTCTTCATTCATGCAAACCTCCTCTGTGTTTTTTTTAAAGGATATGTAAACCTTTGTTTAAAAAACAAAACAAAAAAAAACAAAAACAAACATAGCACAGAGTGGCCTAGATCCTCCTGTTTTGGGGTCCCTCAGCGGCGTTCCGGGCTCCTCCTCTTCTCGAGTTCCCCATCAGAGAAGAGTTCTCAATTGGGGAACCCATGAGGGCGTGCTCCTGTGTCCTGCTACTACGTCCTTTTGACACAGACATCAGGACTCAACTCCGCCTCCAGCTCCCGCTCCCGCTTCATTGGATTTGATTGACAGCAGAAGAAGCCAATGGCTGAGCTGCTTTCAATCTATCCAATCAGTACCCGAGACACCGGCTGGAGCAGGTTTGCTCGTCCCAGGCGCAGGAACGATTGGGCTTAGGCAAGTAAAATGTGGGCTCTGGGGGACTGGTGCACTACAACAGTATTTTCACCTCAATGCATACTGTAGAATGCATTAAAGTAAAAAACCACAAGGGTTTACAACACCTTTAAACACCGAGAAATTGACCTGGGAAGTTTAAGAAACGTTCTATTTCCCAAATCAATTTCTCCTGCATTTATGCATCTGCTTTCACACACGTTTACATTTATTTAGGTGTGTTTAATGTCCTGTCTCTTTTCTCTAAACACAAGTAAACTGAATTCACGTAACAAATTTAATTGCACATTGGGAATTATACAATATAAATTCATTACATTAATATGCATTAATATGTATTTAGAATTGACCAATAAATGCATATAATCCAGTATTAACGCCATATAAATCATACCTGATTGTTATCACATATCTTGGACATCAAGATACCTTGATGGAACCCTATAAGACCCTGGAAAGAGAGAAAACTGGCCACACTCCAAAATGGGACTGATGCATAATACTTATGATTAAGCACGTGATTTGTGTGTGAAACGTGTCAACTGTTGTCCGTTTTGCTCTTCTGGCCACAAAGACACTAAAGGAAGTATTTTTCATCAGTCATGTTGTGGCCTGCAGCCAGTTTTCTCTCTGGATGTTAGCTGGGAAGGGGCAGGCACTCACGCTGGACTGTCATCAAATGCTCACCTGAGCAGTATACACACCTCTTGGACCCTATAAGACCATGTAAGAGCAACCAGCATCTCAAATAGAGTATGGTTATGATGGTCTTTCAGTATGGCATACCTATGTGAGGTGAGAGTTCATTATGGCATTGACCATGGCTTGGATGTCTCTGAAAGTCAGGTGTCTTCAGTGGATTACAAGGCGCAGCAGCCCTGATACTAGACATGTGCATTCGTTTTCGTTAGAATGCATTTTGGTCTGAAAATCTGCTTTTTTCGTTATCGTTTTAACAAACGATAACGAAAGTGCAAGGAACGAAAACCGAAAGATCCGACATAAAAAATGCTTTATTTTCATTTTCATTGCGGTAAAAATTCGATATAGAGAGATTCGACATTATAGAGAAAAGATTCGACATCATAGAGAAAAGATTCAACACTATAGAAATAATAGAGATATTATGAGAAAAAAGATTCGACATTATACAGAATAGATTCCACATTATTACTAGTCATACAACATTAGAATTCTTGTAGGCGGAATATTCGAACAGAAATGTACGATTCGACGTAAAGATTCGACATTTCGTCGAATATTCTTTTGCCCATTCGACAGAAATCAAAAAGATTCGACGTTCCGTTGAATATTCTTTTGACCATTCGACAGGAACAAAGTATTATTGGATTTTCGGACGAAAGCTATTCCCCAACGAAAAACAAAATAAATCAAAACGATTTTCAGGAGTAACTAAATAAAATGTATTTTCCAAACAAAAACGAAAAAACGAAACAAAATATTCCAGTCTGCACATGTCTACCTGATACCATGCACAGAACAGAACAAACCATTTAAACTAAGAAACCCCCAGCCTTCCCCTTTTTTTCAGCACAGGTGGTCTGGGTAGGACCAAAAAGCTCAAGGAACTGGGCTTACAACATTTAGCTCTTTACCCAGCCTGGGCCAATCACTTACTTGCTAGAACTAACACATTGCCTTTATGCTGATAAGTGTATTCTGAAATGTTTCAGTGGGGAGGATTTCCCTATGAGGATTTCCCTATGCACCTCTATTGTGTGGACACACATTGGCTGAACACAAACATCAATCTATGGCCAGCCTTAAGCCTCATACACACGCTTAGATTTTTGGATGACCAAATGTCTGTTTTTTGTGGTACGCTAATCTTATGTTGAAAGTAAAGAGGTTACTCACAATACAAAAATTTTCATACTACAGAATACAACATCAGAAGTGATGTAATATATTAAATAGTTTTGTATGTGATCTTTTGTTTCTGAGTATGCGTAGTTTTGCTTTTATGATTTTTTTCGTACGAAAACTGTACTAATGAAACAAAAATTGGACTTTGAGTTTACATCTGACAAACATTTTATAGTCTGCACATCCAGCTTTTGTCTGACAAAATAGCAAAATCGGCTGTTGAAAGCACTGTACTAACGATCCGAAAATGAGCAGACAGCTTGTTGTACACATTTTTCCATCTGATTTTCATATCATGTGTACAGACATATATGCCGCATACACACGACCATTTTTCATGATGAGAAAAATTTAATTTTTTTAAATTGGTTGTTAAAAACGGTCATGTGTAGGCTCCAAAAAAAAAATTCTCGTTGAGAAAAATGGGCATTAAAAATTTAGAACATGCTCTATTTTTTCTCGTCGTTTTTCACGTTGTCATTTTTCACGTCTTAAAAAATGGTCATGTGTACGCTTTAACGATGGGGAAAAAAACGTGCATACTCAGAAGCAAGTTATGAGACAGGAAATTAGCATAATCTATAGTGCCGTCGTACGTCACCGCGCTATGCTCAAGCATTTTTTATCACGATCGTGTGTATGCAGGGCAGGCTTCGTTTTTTTCCATGACATGAAAAACGGTTGTGTGTACACGGCATAAGTCTTAGCTACACCAACATTTCTAAGGCTGCTACTTTCATAATAAGAGTTTATGAGGGAAATTAACTTTGCAAAGTGACTTATTATTATGGTTTGGAATTTCTTTGAAGCTTCTTGACAATAATGTTTAACCACTTAAGGACCCCTTCACGCCTTTATACGTCAGCAGAATGGCATGGCTGTGCACAGGCACGTACCTGTACCTGTACGTCCTCTTTAACCACTTAAGACCCGGACCAAAATGCAGGTAAAGGACCTTGCCCCTTTTTGCGATTCGGCACTGCGTCATTTTAACTGACAATTGCGCGGTCGTGCGACGTGGCTCCTAAAGAAAATTGGCATCCTTTTTTCCCCACAAATAGAGCTTTCTTTTTGTGGTATTTGATCACATCTGCGGTTTTTATTTTTTGCGCTATAAACAAAAATAAATCAACAATTTTGAAAAAAATGCAATATTTTTTACTTTTTGCTATAATAAATATCCCCCCAAAATATATATAATTTTTTTCCCTCAGTTTAGGCAGGTACGTTTTTTTCTACCTATTTTTGGTTAAAAAAATCGCAATACGCGTTTATCGGTTGCTTTTTGCAAAATTTATAGCGCTTACAAAATAAGGGATAGTTTTATTGCATTTTTATTAATTTTTTTTTTTTTTACTACTAAAAGCGGCGATCAGCGATTTTTTTCATGATTGCGACATTATGGCGGACACTTCAGATAATTTTGACACATTTTTGGAACAATTGTCATTTTCACAGCAAAAAATGCATTTAAATTGCATTGTTTACTGTGAAAATGACAGTTGCAGTTTGGGAGTTAACCACAAGGGGGCGCTGTAGGATTTGTGTGTTCCCTGTGTGTGTTTACAACTGTAGGGGGGTGGCTGTAGGTGTGACATCATCGATCACGTCCCCCTATAACAGGGATGACGCGATCGATGCTGCGGCCACACTGCGGGACTCGCGGACCCGATCGCCGCTGGAGGGCACTCCAGCAGCGATCGGGTTCGCGAGTCCCGCAGTCCCGGAGCTTCGGACCGGGTCACGGGAGCGCGCCGCGGGCGCGCGCCCGTGACCCACGGCTGGGTACTAGAACCAACGTATATATACGTTGATGTGCCCAGCCGTGCCATTCTGCTGACGTAAATGTACAGAAGGCGGTCCTTAAGAGGTTAAGAGCCCAGCCATGGGGTCACGACCCGGTCCGAAGCTCCGCCCTCGTGTGACCCACGGACCAGATAACCGCCGGTGTCCCTCTTTCGGTCACCGGAGCTAAAGAATGATGAGAGGTGTGTGTAAACACACCTTCCCCGTTCTTCACAATGGCAGTGTCACTGATCGTCTGTTGACGATCAGTGACGTCACACGTCCAGCCCCGCCCCCCTACAGTTAGAAACACATATGAGATTACACTTAACCCCTACAGAGCCCCATATTGGTTAACTCCTAAACTGCAATTGTCATTTTCACAGTAAACGATGCATTTTTAACGCAATTTTTGCTATGAAAATGACAATGGTCCCAAAAATGTGTCAACATTTCCGATGTGTCCGCCATAATGTCGCAGTCATGAAAAAAATCGCTGATCGCCGCCATTAGTAGTAAAAAATATATTATTAATAAAAATGCAATAAAACTATCCACTATTTTGTAAACGCTACATATTTTGCGCAAACCAATCGATAAATGCTTATTGCGATTTTTTTTACCAATAGGTAGAAGTATATGTATTGACCTAAATTGAGGAAAAAGTATGTTTTATATCTTTTTGGGGGATATTTATTATAGCAAAAAGTAAAACATTTTTTTTTTTCAATATTGTCAAAAACTGGGCAGGTCCTTTACCTGCATATTGGTCTGCGTCTTATGTTGTTAAACAAAATAATAAAAAACAGTATAAATGTATAAACTGTATAATTGACAATGGTCCCAAAATAGTGTCAAAAGTGTCTGATGTGTTCGCCATAACCACTTGCCGACCAGCCACAGTCATTCTACGGCGGCAGCTCGGCTCTCCTGGACGAGAGCCCGTAGCTCTACGTCAGCTACATTTTCGGCCACTAGGGGCGCGCGTCCCTGCTCGCCCCCGTGTCCCGCGCGCTTCTTCTTCCCAGCTTTTATTATATTGAAAAACTTCTGTGCAGAGCAGGGTGAGATAGTGTATTACTGGATGTTAAACAGTATAGGCACTTACAGTCTTTTTAATGTTTTACATACCTGCAAAAGGGGTCATCCTGAAGTGGTTTTGCAGGACTAAATTTTCTAACTAAAGTTTTACTTTAACTAATGAATTGCAGCTGTCATTCAGTCATAAGCAACTGAAAATCCATTTTTTTTTTGCACGTTTTGCAAAGTTAATTTTCACTTAGCTTCAATTTATTCACTGAGCTGGGTAAAATGCACTTAATGTTTAAAACGGCAAAAGGCTTGATATGCAGTACATGTGTTTTAGGATCTGGACATGTTTGTGTATGTGAATATCAGGGCTGGACTGGGACAGAAATTTGGCCCTGGACTTCATCCAGACGGGCCCACTTTCACAGGTCTCTGCCATGGCGGCCGGACAACTCCTGCACCCCCCCGGCCACTCAAGCCCCCTCTCCCCCTTCACTAGCCACTAGCCATTCTACTTTATTAGAGTAGAACAGCTGGTACTGGTACTCTTATAGGTAGTACCAGTGGGGAAGCTAGACATTATTTTACCTGGGGCAAAGAATCAGTTCGGTGCCTCTCCTTATTGGACAAGGTTAGGCAGAAGTGAGAAACTCTCAGGCCATAGCTGTTGAGTCAGCTGTCTGTCCCCTCCCCCATGCTCCTCTGTCCCCCCCCCTGCTTCTCTGTTCCCCCCAGGTGACCTCTGCAGGAAGGGAGAGACAGAGGAGCAAAGGGGCAGGCGGTCCGCTGTCACTGAAGCCGGCCCACTGAGCCATCGGCCCACCGGGAAACTCCCTGTAGTCCCAATGGCCAGTCCATCCCTGGTGAATATCGAAATGGAAATGTAAGTGGTCAAAATGATACCTAACATCTAATCACTATCTTTTAAATTGGTGCTCTCTTAAACATCATAATTGCAAATCCAAACTTGTTTTCATTATGAAAAGTTTATTTACACTGAGCACACATGTTGCAGCCTAAAATTCCACTTGAACCAGCTAGAAATACATACATACAGCAGAAATACACCAAATTATTATGTAGTGTAAGCACTGGTTTCTAGCATGTCAGCAATTATCCAGTGGTATTTTCCTTCAGATATTACGAAATGCTGTTTAATAAAATGTGCTAATCCAGTACAAAGGAAATATAATAATTTAAATATGTTTAAACACAATATGCTAAGGCATTTTACTTTATTGAAAATATAATTTTAGAAATTCATATTAATTTCCTATACTTTTACTATCATTTCCACATATTTTACTGCAAAAAAATGCTAACAATAAATTTTATGAACAGATTATGCAGCACAATGTGCAAAATTCATCAGCTCTCTGAATGTTTCACACTCTTACTTTCCATGTAAACCTTTTTTTTTCTGTGTTTGAATTCTTGAATAAAAGTTGATTTAAACAAATGATTATTGTGAAGCTTTTGACAACTTATGAATAAATAAATAAATCATCCCTCCAATGTACATCACATTTCAAGCCTGCAATATGTTTTTGCCACTAAATACTGCATAGTAGAAAATACATGACATTACTTAATTGACCAAATTATGTGCGTTTTATTCTTTTTCTAAACTCTTTCTTTGGAACAAGTTTTTTTCTGTATTACAGAACCAGTAGACCTCGTCAAAGGTTTAACGTGCAAGGAGACTGTGGCTGTAGCTTCCCAACCCTACACAATTGACATTACATACATACAGAGGGATAAGCACCAAAAGAATGACATAAAAGAACATGAATGGTATACAAAAAATTTAAAACATAAAATGACGCATTTCAACCCGCTTGTGGGGTCTTCTTCAGAGGAATGGGGTGCTAGCTGTAACAAAGGATAAAGAGTGAACATATATAGTTGCTGTAATATAACGCAGAGCAAATGTCTATTGGCATAATTGTTACACTCTTGGGGTCCATTCGAGAAACATACCCTTTTCTTTTTAGTCTTTATCTCTGGTTCATATACAACCATGTCTACATACACCAAGCAGGTATTTTTATTTTACATATGTAACAATTTTTTTTTTTTTTACATATGTAACAATTATGCCAATAGACATTTGCAGTTTTTATGTTTGACATTTTTTTGTATACCATTCATGTTCTTTTATGTCATTATTTTGGTGCTTATCCCTCTGTATGTATATAACTTGACTTTGTATAGAGTACCAGAGTTTTTTATATTTTCTATGTTTTATGACTTCCATGTACTAATAAATATCTTCTACTTTTTACATTCTCTTTTTTTCAATCAATTCAAATTCTTATACTTTACCAACCCTTCAATTACTTCGCTGCCTAAAAATCCCAATGGGGGAGCCCTTCCTATTATCTACTATTTTAGGGGTGAGCAGCGCTTTCCACACCCACTTTGTGTCCTTTTTTCCATTATCTTCTATTTGGTGGTTGAACACCTTCTCTTATCCCCCGTGGACACAGGAAAGTATAACATGTGTGCTTTGGTTTACTGCTGTTATATCAGCAAGGATTTTCCCTTTTTTTCTCTTTGGTTTTAATTAGACAATATGGCCCAGATTCACAGAGCGATTACGCCTGCGCAACAGGAGATGCGCGTGCGTAAGTCTAAATGTGCGCGTGCGTTTCATTGCGCGGCATCCCCAGAACGAGATACGCAAAAGTGCGCTAGACACACCATTGATTTGCTAGTCAAATATGCTAATGAGGGACTTACGGGGATCCACAAAACAACGTTGGGGCAGCGCAGGCGACGCAGTGTGCGCAACAGCAAAATGTCCTGTCTAAAATTAGAGCTGATAAAAGCTGGTCTAAAAAAAGAAAAAAAGTTTACTTGTTAGATAAAGCAACACTGTTAGTGAGCAGCTCAGCAGTCACACGTGTTGCTCAACAATCTGTATGCCAACATGCCAGGGGCATCGTCGCGCATAGCTATACTACTGACTTTAGATGACCAAAGAAGGAGGAGGGCACGGAGGATGGCACGGAGGATGGCACGGGAGAGGATATACCGTACCCGCATAGACCTGTTTGGCATGAGTGATTCTGAGGTGTATCGCATCTTCAGATTCCCCCCTCATGTCATCCTGGAATTAACCACAACCCTGCAGGAGGACATCACCAGCCCAACACAACGCTCACATGCAGTGCAGCCACTGGTCAAGGTCCTGGCAACACTCCATTTCCTTGCCAGTGGCTCTTTTCAGCGTACAAGTGGAGTGGTGGCTGGGATGTCACAGTCCTCCATGAGCAGATGTGTGCACCAGGTTGTCCCTGCAATACTCAGACGCATGGCCAACCAAATCATCAAACCCACCACTGAGGACCTGCGGCTGAAGGCAATGACAGATTTCTACAGAATTGCCAGATTCCCACGCACTGTGGGGGCCATTGATTGCACACATGTGGCACTCCAGCCCCCCCAGGAGACAGAGCACATGTACCGCAATCGGAAGCATTGGCATTCCATCAATGTACAGGTGATAGTCGATGCCCAAGGCCTCATATGGCACGTCCGTGCCAAACACCCAGGGTCCAGCCATGACAGCTACATATACAATCAATGCCACATCCGATTGGAATTCGATCAGAACGTGTATGGGGACACCTGGCTGGTTGGTGAGTGACATGGGTGGCAGGCATGACTATCCCCTCCCATGATGCACATCACAAGGGACACATGCATGACTAACATCCTCCTGTCTTTTCCCTTACAGGTGACTCTGCATATCCACTGGGACCCCATCTCATGACTCCTATCCGGAACCCCCAAACTCCAGGAGAGGAAAGATACAATCAAGCACATGCTCAAACACGAGCAGTGGTGGAGCGCACCTTTGGCATCCTAAAGTCACGTTTCCGATGCCTGGATAAGTCTGGGGGTACCCTCTTGTACTCCCCAAACTTTGTGTGCCAGATCATCGGTGCATGTTGCATGCTGCACAACTTTGCAGAAAGAAAGGGCCTGCAGATTGACCTACGTGATGACCTGACCCCTGAACCAGACAATCCCCCCCTAACCGAGGTTAACCCGTCTTCTGAGGGAAGAGCAGCCAGGAGACAGCTCACATTGGGCATCTTTGCACGTTAAACATACACATTAATCATGGCACAATGAGAATGCATGCATGCACAACACTGTGGTCCCTAGCACACACACCCCACATCCACATCAAATTGGATTGGCACCAGTCCACCATGCAGGACTTGTGAGCAGCAACGCCACGCCAAGGCTCCAATTATGTCACTGTACATTCATACACCATTCACACGGACCTGGGGATCACTTCTCCCTGGTCCTGGGGAACCCTTCTCCACCAAAATAGAGGGTGACACCCCTTTTCCGGCAGGAATGTCACCCCCACATTTACACAGCATTCACAACCCAAAAAAAAAAATGACCTGCAAAATCAAAAAAATTCCAGCAAAAAAAAAAAAAAATTGGAAACAAAAATAAATTTGGGGGAAAAACAAATTACTGCCCTCTGCGTGAGCCATGCCTGGGGCGCCCCCGGCCACGGCCCCGGCTTCTCAGGGGAGACTCATGGGGAAGGGGTAAAACCGGGGAAGGAGGATCAGCCCCTGATCTCTGCCCACCTGGTGGCCTGCCCTCCAAGGCCACGGCAATTCTGTCCAGGGCAGCACCAACTGTTGCCGTGTTGGCCTGGATAGCCAGGGTAATGGCCCTCACATCCTGCCCAACGCCTGCTGATGTCGTCTGCAGTTCATTTAGGCAGGTTGTGAAAGCGGGAGTCCAGGTTCCCCAGCGTATCCTTGATGGAGGACAGGTTCTCCTCCATCCGCACCAATGTCTGGCTGACCTGTCCCAGATGGCGGGTCTGGAGGAACCGGTCCCTTCTCAGGGTGGCAGGCAGGAGATCGGCCAACCCCCTGGTGGTCTGGGATGACATCCTGCCTCCAGCTGATGCTTGTGGCTGGGGAGAAGGGGAGGCCCTTGTGAGGGGAGCCATGTTGGGGGAGGAGGGGGGGGGCTCCCCCTTAGGGAGGCCTGCCTGCTGGCAGCCAGAGGGGAGGAGTCCTCAAAACCCAAACGTCCAGTGCCTGACATGGACTCCTCCTCCTCATGATTCTCCTCCTCCTCATGTTTGTCCTGCTCCTCATGATTGTCCTCCTCCTCTTGAACCTCCTCCGCGGACTCCGGCCTTGGTTGGGGGGGCCTCATTAGGCTGCTGTCCTGGGGTTGGTGCGGTCAGGCCAGATGGCCCTGCACCCTCCTGCACATCTGTGGATGACACAAAACATTCACAGGTTGGAGGATCCACACACTTGCCACATATTCCCTTTCACCCCCTCCCCCACACATGCTACACACCTGATATTAAAAAAGAAAACAACTTACCTGGCACCACGGGCTGGGGACTGGAGTCAAAGCCGGGCAGGCCCTCAACTTCATGCCGATGAAAGGTCAGGGCGACCGCACGCTCCTCCGCTGTCAGGCTAATACGGCATGGTGGGCCCCCTCCTGTGCCCCTGGCATGGGCATGCATTCTGGCCAACTTCTTTTTGACCAGACGCCGGAGGTCATTGATTTTTTTGTCAATCCCAGACCTGGTCCGTGTCTCCCCCTGCCCCGCAGAATTCCCCTGGTCAGTGATCCTATCCAATATCTCCCTCCTCCTGGCCGGGGTGGTGTTGGCACTCTCTGGGCCGTGGAGGTAACGCCCATACTCGCTAATGGCCTGGGCAAGAATCTGTTTTTCCACAACTGTAAAATTCAGCTTGCGTTTTCTCTCAGTCATCCTTCCAAAAAAAAAAAGGCCCAGTCAACAAAATTCACGCACACAAACAAGCACAACCAATCAAAAAAAAACACACACAGAGAGAAAACGACTCAGCAAGAAACAGTCCCCAAAAAACAAAACAAAAATACAGCAGAAAAAGAAACAAAAAGAAATATATCAATCAAACAAACAGTCTCTCAAACACTTATCAAAAACCACTTTCAAAAATCTACTAACAACCACTTGATCACACAGAACACTAATCTGACAACTACAAAACACACCGCAACGAACAACAAGAACAAAAGCACTTTGTTAAATGGGAAGGGACAAAGGGATGTACTTTTGCAAAGGAAGTGCGTTTGTGTGTGTCTATTTATGCTGTTTGCGTAGTTCACAACGTTGCCCTAGTCCATTTCCAATTTCACTGATTGCGCCGCTCCCGAGTTGTGAGCATGCGCACATCGGAGCTGACATGGTCTCGTTCAAGCGCGCATGCGCGAGCCGGCCGGCCCTTCATTTGCATGGGGTCACGGCTCATTTCAATGTAACACGCCCACGTCCTTCCCAATTTGTATTACTCCTCCTTACGCCTCTGGAAAAACGTTAACGTAAAGGCGGTGCGCTACGCCGGTCCAATAATGCGCAGATGTACGTGAATCTGGGCCTATATGTTTAAATGTCCACTTATTAGGGTTGGAATGGATGAACTTGGTGCAATAACATGAAATCAGCTCTGAGAATGACCATTGGTGCCGTAGGCATTAACAAACGAGAATTCTGTGAGGCCGCGTACACACGTCCGGGAACCTCGTCGGGCTAAACTCATCGTTCCGCCCATCGAGGTTCCCGATGAGCTGTGGAAAATGTCGTCGAGCAAAATTTCCTCATTGAACAACGAGGAAATAGAGAACATGCTCTCTATTTTGGCTCGACGAGCTTCCCGACGGTTTGCTCATCGAAAGTGTACACACGACCGGTTTTCTTGGCAGAATACGTCTCCCAGCGCGCTCCTCGCTGGATTCTGCCGAGAAACTCGGTCGTGTGTACGGGGCCTGAGAGCTTTTCTCTTAACCTTTTTTACCCAGGTTCCCTATTTTTACAATTGTCATCCCAACTTGATTAATAATCTATTGCTGATCACACTTCACTGCAGAACCTTGCCTCACAGAAATTTTCAAGCCATATTTATATGGGTTCAACTAGTGATTAATTTCCTTTTCCAAATCCCTCTTATTCATTGTGACCCTATTTTCCGTTCTTTGTTTATTTTCACTCTATAGGACCCTGATGATTTTCCTCCACAGGGTGGCAATCATGCACTGATTGCCCCTGGCCGTGAAAGGCTTCTCAGTAGGGGGGAAAGAGCTCAGAGTCCTGTGTTCACTTTTTACTCCACCAGATGGCGGGCTGGTCCCGCCATCTTGGTTGGTGGTATTTCCCTTTACTGACGGCGTCGTTGGCTTTTACCTGAGCACCGTGGCTGTCTCATGCATGCGCGCATATGCGTGGCGTGCGTGCGCGTGACATCACGGACACGACGGGACCACTGCAGATCGGATCATTTTAATATGAGATAAGAGAGTTACCCTTTTTGGGCACTTTGATTTTGATGTGATTTTTTACCATTCCACTGCAACTTTTCCATACATTTCTTTCCTCTGTAGGCATAGGCTTTTGCTGTCAGCCTAGGGCTGTTTTTAGATCCAAGCCCACTCACTATCACTATGTTTGACATTTTTTTGTATACCATTCATGTTCTTTTAGGCCTCGTACACACGAGGCAATCTATTTGTTCAAATCGGTCGGACTGACCGATTTGAACAAATCTGTCTGATAGGATTTTGGTTTGCTCGCGTATACACACGAGCAAACCAAAATCCCCGCCAGCAGACGGCGCGCTGACGTGTCGGTGACGTGGCGGTGACGTTGACGCCGCCACGTCACCACACCAGGAAGTAAAACACTTCCGCGCATGCACCGAATCCATTCGGCGGCGTTGCGGGACGACATGTCTGCTGGTAAGTGTACTAACCAGCAGACATGTCGGGTGGACGGATTCCCACCCGATAGATTTCAAAGCATGCTTTGAAATCTGTCGGGTGGCCAAATCCGTCGGCTCGGCCGTACACATGATCGAATCTGTCTGCTGGGACGGTCTAGCAGACCGTTTCCAGCAGACAGATTTGATCGTGTGTACGAGGCCTTATGTCATCCCTCTGTATGTATATAACTTGACTTTGTATAGAGTACCAGAGTTTTTTTTATATTTTCTATGTTTTATGACTTCCATGTTCTAATAAATATCTTCTACTTTTTACGTTCTCTTTTTTTCAATCAATTCAAATTCTTATACTTTACCAACCCTTTAATTACTTCGCTGCCTAAAAACCCCAATGGGGGAGCCCTTCCTATTATCCAATAAAAGAACATTAAGGCACTGTATACCACATTTATTTATTCATTAATGCTTACACTATTTTATTTATTATTTATAGAGTGCTGCCATACAGAGTTTATACACCATTTACCCACTGCTTGCCCTTAATTGATCTCAGAGTCATTTTTACCAGAAAGAAGCCTATCGGCTTGAATTTTGTGGGGAAGCACCACAGATATATGAAAATAAACTGTATAAGGCCCATGAAGATAGTTACCCTGGTATTAATGGAATCCCAGTGCTACATGTATAAAGTGCTAACCTCCAAGCCAACATGCTGCCCTTTTAAATGTACAGTATGTCTCAGCAAGGTAATTCTGTCTATGCAGATGTTTTTGGTGTGTAATTTGTTCTACTTCTGGAATTAACAATCCTTTCTCCTTCCTGCACACTGTGCCTCCTTGTTATAAAAAGAGGTGAGGTTTGCAAAGTAGTAAAATGTGTTAAAATGTAAACATGTTGCTTTTATTAGTGAGCGCGTTTGTGGAAATTGGGTGTGGAGCTGTAACAGCTGCAGTGAAAACATGGCACCTATTTAATGGCATTCTCTCTTCACCTATATACCTTTCCACTAATCTCTTGCAAATGTGGAAAATGTCCCAATCATTACAATTCATAAAATCTTTTCACGGAATTCCAGCAATACACGTGTAAAATTCCAAAAATAAATTGTGTAATTTATCATAGTAAGCTTCAGTATTTTAGCTATATTATTATTATTATTATTATTATTATTATTATAATAATATTATATGATCTTAAAAAAAAAAACATAATAACAATGTTGCATGGATGACTTGCTGGCTCCTTCAGTGAAATTAAGGTAGAACTCCATTCAATCAGCTAAATACAGGGCAAAAATACACATAGATTCACAATTTTTTCAGCCAAAGGATTTGCAATTTTGACCAGCCATTGTCATACACACCTCTTCTACTTGAGGAGATCACTCTGCTACTTTGTGAATAAGGGACGGTTTACACTGGTCCGGCAAGTGCTCAGACTTCAAGAGCACAAGTTGCATGACATGTCAATGGTTCCCTATGAGAGCTATCTTAACTGGTCCGACTTGTGTAGGTCCGACTTTTGAGAAGGTTCCTGAACTTCTTTGGTCTGACTTGGGTCCGATTTTAGCCCATTTTATTTAATTCAAGTTGCATTCAAGTCAAATCAGCCTCTTAACTGCTCAGGAGAATGTTAGCAATATAAAATGTATATATAAAAAAAACAGCATAGTGCCCCCCCCCCCCCCAAGACTATACCGGACCTTTTAGTATGGATTTTGAGGGGAACCCCCTGCCAAAACAAAAAATAAATAAACGGCGTGTGCCCCCCAAATTCCATACCAGACCCTAATCTGAGCATGCAGCCTGGCAGGCCAGGAAAAGGGGGGGGGTGAGCGAGCACCCCTCTACTGAACCATTAAAGGCCACATGCCCTCAGCATGGGTGGGGGTTGCTTTTGGGCAGGGGGGGCAGAATGGTGAGAACCAGCATCAGAGGAGTGTTTTTTTTTTCTTTATCAGGTCGACAGTGGCAGAGGAAGACATTGTGATTGACTTTGTATCTACTTTGGGTGACATTAGTGATTTTTAATAAAGGACTTTTCAAAAACCATCTCATGCTTTTATTACACTACGCTGTTTTTTTTGGGTGAATAGGTAGGGATACTATGTACCTGATACTCATTCATATAGGGGAGAGGCTGGGATCTAAGGGCCCCTTTAGGCTTCCAGATTCCAATAAGCCCAAAAAAGGGTTGGGGGAAACGGGCCCTTGTCCCAAAGCACCCACCCTTTCATGTTGAGGGCTTGTAGCCTGGTATGGTTTAGAAGGGGGACGATGATTTCTTGTCGCCCCCTTTCCTGACCTGCCAGGCAGCATGCTCGGATAAGGGTCTGGTATGGATTTTGGGGGGGGTCCCACACCATTTTTTTTGCATTGGGTTTCCTCTCAAAATTCATAACAGACTAAAGGGTTTGGTATAGTCTTGGGGGGGACCCCACTGCATATTTTTTACAATTTGTCATGGAGTTTACCGTCAAGATCAAAGGGCCTGGTATGGAGTTGGGAGGAGACCCATTCCGTTTTCTTTAAACTATATTTTGGTGTGAGATTTCATCCATGCCAGAAGCAAATTAATTGTTTTGATCGGTCAAAAGGCAAGTCACAATCATCTCAAAGTCGGGTCAAAATCGGATCCCATTCATTAAAGTCGTATGGAAGTCGGACCTGAAGTCGCAGGGCAAAGTCATGAGACTTTCGTGTCAGATAAAACTGAGTCTAAACCGAGTGTAAACTGAGCCTGAGCATTACTTTTAGTCTCTATCGGAGACATTAATCAATTCTGCTGCACAGAAAAGGAGCTATGCGATATATTATGACACAGTATAATTCATAAATTGTACCACTACATTGTGTGTGTGCTAGAAGAGAAAATCTGCTTCATCTTCATTTATAAATCTGTTTTTAGTTAGCTGTGCACAATTCACGGACGTCACAAAATCACAGAAAAAACATTGTGCATACTATATTTTGATATTTTTTCTTGATAAATGTCCCCTTATGTATTTTAACAAGAAGTAGAGTGTAGAACAAAATACACCTTTTTACAATTTCAACCAGTGATAGTTTTGAAACTAAGCATTTTTTAGATAAATCCATACTATAACAGGGCTCAAAATTCCAAGTCCTGAGCTACTAGCCAGGCCTCAAGGCGTTCTCGCCACCAGTTGCCCCGCCCAACCCCTACCATATCCTGTCCCTAGACACGCCCTCATAAATTATCTCATGAAACGACACTTACATTTTATATGCAGAATTAAGTTATAAAAATAAATATTAACAACAACTTTTTCTGTGCCCAAAAATGCAGCCTGCCCATGTCTACCAATGCAGCACTTGTCCCCAATGCAGCCACATGTCCCCATAGCAGCCAGTGTCCCCATAGCAGCCAGTGTCCCCATAGAAGCCTACCTGTGCTGGGTGAGAGGAGAGGAGCCGGAGAATCCGGATCTGCCGCCGCCTGGTTGTTCAAAGCGCGGGGAACATAACAGCTTTCAATTAAATAGATGTGATCCCTGCCGCGAGCATTCATATAGTGTTCCCCACGCTTTGAACAACCAGGCGGCGGCGGCGGCTCTTCTCCTTGCTCTCCCCCCCCCCTGCTCCAAGGCAGCCCACACTCGGCAGCCCTCAAAATTTACTCGCAAAATGCGAGCAGGCGAGTGTAAATTTTGAGGGCTGTACTATAATATAAATTGCAAATTTTATCGTTTCTGTTATTTACAAATGAAAAAAAAGCATTTTCAAAAAAATTGTACATAACACTACAAAAATTACAAATGTATGATAAATGTATTTAAACAAGAATTAGAATATGGAACAAAATATACCTTTTTTACAGTTTTGACCAGTAATAGTGAACAGTAATGTGAAAACGAATCATTGCACATTATAATATAAATTGGCAAATGTTATTGTCTATGTTATTTACAAATGAAAAGAATGTTTATAACAATCTAAAAATTATAAATGTATGAAAAAAATATTGTCACATAGTAATGGTAAAAAGTGCAAAATGTTGGAGAAAAAGGAGAAGAAGAAAATAACCATGGGCTAATGATAGTTAGATAGTAAAACCTTTTGATTAAAAAAAGGTTAATTTTAAAGGTTTCCTGTGCCTTTTTTAAAAAAAGATGACAACGTAAGTTGTATTTCGTTTTATAACTTTTTCTAGCAAGTTATACAGAATGAGTGATATAATGCTTAGAGCGGAGTGCTGAGTCCTGTCAGGCCCCGTACACACGAGGAGATATATACGATGAAAGCGGTCCGACAGACCGATTTCATCCGATATGTCTCCTGGAGATTTTGGTCTGATGTGTGTACACACGATCAAACCAAAATCCCTGTCGACGGACAGCATGGTGACGTGGCGGTGACGTTGTGACACCGCCACGTCACCGAACCAGGAAGTAAAATACTTCCATGCATGCATCGAATCCATTCAGCGCATGCGGGGATATATGTCCGCTGGTTAGGCGTACTAACCAGCGGACATGTCGGACAGAAGGGTTTCCAGCAGACAAGTTTTAAAGCATGCTAGGGGTTAAATATCTAGGCGATCAAAGGGTTAACTGTGCACCTAACTAGTGTCTGTGTTTACTATTTGTGATGCTTTTACTAGGGGAAAATATGTATTTGAGTCCCTGCTTTGCAGGTACACAAAATCCATCCTTACCCCCTGTCAGAACGGAACTGCCTTGTTTACATGGGCAAAGCGGAAGCCGTCAGACATAGAGTCTCTGACATCCACAGATCGGCTTCTGCTGTGCATAATCAAAGAAGCAGCATCGCGCTGGCAAGACGCATGTGCCCCCTGCATGCAGAAGTGTAGGATCGCGTGTATATAAGTAGTAAAACTGCTATAGGGTGGTCAGCAAGTGGTTGAAAGATGTTACTTTGCATTTAGTCTTCCTTGATATATAATTATGTACATTTTATAATTTTGTACATATGAAAAGACCTGCTCATTGCAGTCCAGGAGCCATCAACTACACAGTTCTGACTGTCTAATCCTGAGCCGGAGACGCAGACCTCAGCAGAGCACACACACTGCCTATGACAAAGGCACCCACCGCTCATCACCTGGTCAATACCGCTCATACAGTGAAGCATGGTGGTGGCAACACCATGCTGTGGGGATGTTTTTCAGTGGCATACTAGTCAGGATTGAGGGAAAGATGAATGAAGAATTGTACAGAGACATCCTTGATTAAAACCTACTCTAGAGTGCTCTCTGGACCTCAGACCGGGGCAAAGGTTCACCTTCCAACAGGACAACCTCCCTAAGCACACAGCCAAGATAACAAAGGAGTGGCTGCAGGACAACTCTGTGAATGTTCTTGAGTGGCCCAGCCAGAGCCCAAACTTAAACCTGATTGAACATCTCAAACATCTCAAACTATTGGGATTTGAGCACAGGTACAGTGTGTCTTGTTTCTGTTGCAATGCAGGTTAGTGACCAGACCTGAACCTAGTAGCTCTCCCCCACCTTGTTTCTGTTTGCCCCATGTTGGCATTGTGCCCACCGTAGAATTTGCAGTGGCAGAGCAGTGTAGGACTGACCATTACTTTGATGAAGTTGGCCAGGTTAAACATGTATTGCAATGTGTGAACTAAAAATCCCTGTTTTGCATTGCAAAGTTTTCTAGAAGGGGTATATAGCAGTGTAGACAGGGCTCATCCAGAATTGTTACTGTTTTTTTTTTAAAGTGTATTTTTGTGCGTGAACTCGAGAGAGTGCAGGAGTTGGGAGTAGGCAGACCCTCCCCCCAGAGGCAATCTGCCATCCTTCTCCATGCCCCCGGGTGGCAATGGCGGCCTCCCACTCACCCCGCCCTACCTGCTCCACTTGGGTGCCCAACGGGGCAGAGGGACTCCCCCTATGAGGGAGTGAGGAGGTCTAGCCTACCCAGCCAGCCCCGTAGGTCCTTCGCCTCTCTTTTTTTAGGAGACCGCATGGCCATAGTGCGTGTGTGCTAAACCAATTTTGTGTGCGTGCAAGTGTGGTGGTGGTTTTTGTGGGGGGGGGGTGGGCATACTAAGCACAGGCGTACCTTGCATAGCACACCCACCGGGAGCCGGGCTGAGACCAACAAACTCAATTCACATGTAGCCGAGGCCGGGATCCGAACCCTTGGCTGCAGAGGTGAATGGCTTGTCAGCGCAGTGAGCCACCACAGCCACCACAGCTCCTTCCAGAATTGTTACTGTTAACATGTGGTCACACCCCTTTAGCACCTGATAGATTATATACATGTACAAGCTATTGGGATTTGAGCACATGTATGTCTTATTTTCATATAAATAAATATTATAAAGTCTTCTGTGCATGAAGAAAATTAGGCCCTGATTGCAATTATACATAAAGCACAAATACATAATTCTGTAAATCCATTTTAAGGATTCTCTAAATATTTTATCTCTATGCCATAGTTTTGAGAACCTGCTTACATTGAATGTGTTATGATACCATGGGGTAAAATGCATGGTTTACAGTGCATTATCACCACACAAATAAACCAATAAAACACAGTATAATATACAGTGGTGCTTTTAAGACGTAAAATATCTGTGCATTTTGGTGCACTGTAAACATAAACAGAAGCCCGGTTTTAATGTATTGCAGAGCTTTGCCAATCTATTCAAATTTAATAGGATTCTTAACACAGTGCAAGTTAATCGCATAATGCTACACGTTAAATGCATGCACAATACTTCAAGGCACTGCTGTAAATGAGCACATTCCAATAAATATTATACTGTACAAAACACAGTACTGGACTTTACTTTTACATTGTCCCTATGTTACAACTGCCTTCTTTTCTTTTTGTTAGTATGATGAAAACATGTCGCTGTGCTTATTTGAAACAAATAAATATGTTTTTTATAGTTTTAGAAAACAACACAAAATGGAAAAATTCATAAAATGATAGCATTTAGTAGTTGGTATATGCAAACTTCATTGTTTATTTGCACAGTATGAGGCCATTAGTAATTGTAAAACACATAGAATGGTGCCTTGAACAGCCACCAAGCTGTTCAAGGCAACCAGATGTGAACTTCATCATTGCTGCTCATTTTCATAGATCGTAGCACTCTAAGGGAAGGCTTTAAAATACACCTACTTTACAAACAATACTAATTAGTATCAGCAAATGGCCCAGGCCAATGCCCAGAATGCACATGTGATTTCTATTCCATGAACACAAGTTTTTATTCAAACCAGACCTAAAAGATAAACATATACTCTCACGGCTTACAAATAATAATTTGGAAAAGAGGCACTGTACTTCCTATAATGGAAAAAAAGAATTAATAATGTTGTCTGTTTTCTCCTTCAACATACTGTACATATATTTTATTTAACAATATTAAATAAGTGAAATGTGCTTAGAGGCACTTGTGGCCAAGCAATGTGTTTTTTTAATGAAACTTCCAGCTTCACATTGTCCAATTTAGTGTTTTCAAGCTGAGAGATGATGATTGCTAATACTAGGGAGAGTAAATTATACAGTACAGTGAAGACACTCATTAAAATAAAGCAATTACCAAATGTAGGCCAAATAGTTTCTTCAAGCTTAACATTTTCCAAAGTTAGAATTGTCTATATGGATTTTAATATTTAATTTGTATATAACTTAGAGAGGAGTAACAAAGGTACTGGAAGAATTAAGTTGGGTTGTACAGGTTGGCACACTACCCTTTTAAAAAAATCACCTAATATTACAGTAGTAGTCTCACAATGTACCTGTAGAGAGAAAAGTTATAATTTCACTTACTTTATCCCTGTCTTTTGCCCATGGTTCCTAGGCGATAATGAGGCAATTTTATTTTAGTTAGATCCTGGGGAATACAGAGCGGCCAATAAATTGCAATGGGAATAAATTGCAATCTCATGAGATTTTGCCTGCTCTGTATTCCCTAGGAATCTTTCTGGAAGAACGGTGATAAACTTTTTTTTTTACAGGTACATATTGAAACTACTAACATTAGGGGATGTATTCAAGGGAGAGAAAAATAAATAAATAATTGAAATAAAGTAAAAATAGAAACAATTCCAAAAAAGTCAAAAGTGATTTAATCCAAAAGTGTTTTCAGTAGTGGATCAAGAGAGCAGCACAAATCAGGGGATGTGGTGTGCTAAAATCCATTTGGTGATTAAGAGATTTGTGCTGCATTCTTGATCCTCTCAGTGATCACACTTTTGGATCAAATCACTTGGACTTTTGTTGAATTATTTATATTTTACTTTATTTCAAATATTTATTGTTTGTTATCAATTATTTATTTTTCATTTGAGAGGTAGTCACCCTTTTTTTTTTTTACATATATGGAGACATCAGCACAACATTTGAAATTTTACTTTTGTGTTTGGGATTTCTCAGGCTACCAGATAACTGTTGAATGTGAGTGGGATGGACTGATGCAATTGGTGCATAACAGCAATGCATGGATATAATACTAAATTATTGGGATAGTGGGCTGGCCATTTTAATATTAAACTGTTTATTGAAAATGCTGTTTATTGTTATCTTTACAGTTATTTGTCTTTTATGTTTAAATTATATTTATTTTACATTTTTTTTTAATTTAACTTTTTATACTGTGTTTGTATATCACCTGGTATGTTGCATATTTGTAATTTTGGTTTATTATATGGTTTATTAGTATTAGTTTTTCCCTTTACATATTCTCAAACACACGCACCACAAGTTCTTTGCTGCTTCTCACATTCAAAAAGCATCAAAAATTAAAATTACAGATTCAGGAAGTACACTCGTTGTGACTCTGCGAGGTACTGTTTTATTTTGGCTTCAATAAATTGAAAGCTCAGATTATGAGTGAAATATATTATTAAGCACTTTCTAATGATCATAATAAAGGTTCTACGTGACTCCTGAAATGGAAGTCCAGTTGAAATGCAATTCAGCCAGCAAAAAACAGCTCTTGTTTTGGGCAGATTGTGTGATGTTTTAGAGCTTTTGTTTTTTGTTGCTGACTATGGCTTTGTTAAGGAGATTTCCCCTAATGTCCTGTCTCATTGACAGTGTTCTGAATGCAAACAGCAATAGCTTTCCAACAGTGGTTCAAGCCATTCCCCACTCAACTAAAATGTTTTACCCTCACTTTCTGTCTTTTTGGCAATGTTATTACTGGGAAATTTCTACAACAGATACACAAACAGCAATAAAAACCTGATCGATGTTTTTTTTTTCTATTCCCCCCCAAACACTCTGGCCCAGATTCACGTACATCGGCGCATTATGTAGACGTTTTTTCAAAATTTAGACCAGCTTTTATGTGCTCTAACTTTAGACAGGACATTTTGCTGTTGCGCACATCGCGTAGCCTGCGCAGCAACTGCGTTTTTTTGTGGATCCCCGCAACTCCCTCATTAGCATATTTGACTAGCAAATCAATGGTGTGCCTAGCGCATTTTTGCGCGGACGGATGCGTCTGTCTAACGAAATTACGCCGGACAAAAAAAAGTAGATTTCTGGCGTAAATCGTTTTCTGAATCGCGCGCATCTAAACGCACGCGCACATTTAGACTTACGCACGCGCAACACCAGTTGCGCAGGCGTAATCGCTCTGTGAATCTGGGCCTCTCTCTCTAAAAAAAAAAAAAAAACTGGGAAGACTTCCACTTATATATATCCTTATAAATACTGAATTGGCACAGACATGCAATGAGGAATATCTTACAATATAGGAGATTGTTTAACTTTATCATCATAAAAGAGATGCAGCTTACATTAGTAAACTTAGTATATTTATTCTGCATAGATTTTTTAATTACTTGGTATTTACTTTTTTGTTTAGTATTGGTAATGCTCATATATTTTTAAATAGAAAGCAAAGAGAGGTTTTACATTTTAACAGTTTCTGTACAGAGTTATTACTCATTGTATAATTTTTGCATTAGAAAGTTGTATGAACAATGTATGCACCTTCAAAATCTACTTTTCTACGATTGGCAGGAGTCCCACTTAAATGCCTACTGTATATCATTATCAACACTGAATGGACACAGGCATACTACAAGGCATTTTTTACAATATAGGGGATCATTTAGCTTTGCTGTCATAAAAGAAGTTACCCTAATGAATGCAGTATGTTTATTCTATATAATTGTAATAATTACTTTATATTTATCTTTTTTTTCAGAATATTCACATATTTTTAAATAGGAAACAAACTTAAAGAGGTGTTAAATCTAAAGAGAGTTTATGTATATAATTATTACGCAATGTGTAATTTTTGCAATAGAAAGTTTTTTGAACAATGTATGCACCTCCAGGATCTGCTGTACTATGACTCATGCAATAACACATAGGATGAAACACTTCATACAGCAATTATCACACATGTAGACTGCAGGATCTGCTCATTTCACGTCAGTCGACCACATAATAAACAGTCCCATCACATCAAGGTATATCCTCTAAAACCTTATGTCTCTGCCACACATTGAGATTGAGAAGAAGATGGGGTAGAGCGATGAGCTATTTTTTTTGGCAACTACCAAAGTCGACGTACATGAAGCAATCTATATTACCAAATGGAAATACAGTGTAACAGCCAATGTTATGGCTTTCACTGACTAAATCACAGCAAGTATCTGTATTTAATGATCATTCCTGATGCTGTGTGCTGCCAGCATGAGACAGGACGTGTTTGCAAATACTACCACATCTGTACTTGTGAATGGATCAATTTAAACTGCTGTTCTCATTCTTCAAGCAAAATTAGACTATTAAATGAGTCACCAGAGATGAGGAGCAGGAACAGGTCCCTTCTGAAGGCATTTCTTAAATGTAAATAGTGCTGTCTTTTTCATTCTGCACATCCATTATAAAATAGAGAGAGGAAATACAGAGCAGTATGTTTAATTTACCAATAGCATGGGTTGCTTTAGGTTTAAGTACAGCAGGTGTCCAAATAGGATTGTTTGTGCAGCGTGGAGTGATTTCCTTCGTTTGTATCAATTACACATTTCTGAGATACCTACATAAAGTTGTACGCATTTTTATCCTTGCCCTGCCTTAGCTATTTCCTCTCTTGCCACAAAAGACAACATAGGATTTACATGCAGCTGTAATGCTGAAGATGCTGAAGAAGAAGTCATTAACATCAGAAGGGGAGTGCTTTGAGGATTATTTTAGCTAAATCAGTTGCCCCTTAAGTTCCTGTTAGCCATTCCTTGCATTAAAAGATTGTTGACCAGGAAAGAAGGTGTCAAGCTTCACATTTTGATTTTCAAACACCATGCAATGAGGTTTTAAATCATGCATATTATTCATACAGGTATCAAGCCTTCCACTCTTGTCCTTTTGAACTTAATACAGGCATACCCCACTTTTAAGTACACAATGGGGTTTATTTACTAAAGCCAGAAAGCGCAAAATCAGGCTCACTTCTGCATAAAAACCAATGAGCTTACAGGTTTTACTACCTTTCCAGCTTTAGTAAATAAACCCCATTGTGTACTTTAAAGTGGGGTATGCCTGTACAATTTTTTCCTTATAACCTGAATTTGTAATTCCTTCTGTGTATCAAGCTAAAATATTTTAGTTGTTCCAGAAGTGTTTGGTCCGTGTTAATCTGGGTTTATGTTTTTTTTTTTTTTAAGTTCTACAAACTGCATAATACTAAAATGTAAAATAATTACTTTATAGCATTTGTCTTTCTAAAGCTAGTTAGTGTGCTGTGTATTGTAAAGTCCATAGTAATATATGGTAGGTGATTAGCAACATTTTCTACATTTTCTTTTACAAAGTTTTTATTGTCATACAAACCAACAGTACATGTTCACAATAGATGATACATATACCAAATCAGTACCAAAAGACCTCTGCCAACATAAGAGAAATATGAGCAATGATTACACACAAGACTCAAATGTAAAGGTCCTTGGAATCGGATAGCCAAATAGAAGTCCAGCAATAACATTCCAAGGTGTTCTGAAAACCATAAGATGGTTACGATGACCGTAATGTGTAATTGTCCCATCCAATCGGAAGATCACGATCTAGAGTCCCCGTAATGGGGTTAAAGCTTAACTACATGCCGACCGCCCGCCGTCATATTACTGCGGAGCGGTGGCTCTGTCTCGCGGGAGCACGTAGCTCTACGTCCTCCCTTTAGAGACTTGTAGGGCGCGCGCCCCCCGAGTGCCATGCGCGTGCCCAGCGGGTACGATCGCCGCCGGGCACCCGCAATTGCTCGTTACAGAGCGGGGAACGGGAGCTGTGTGTGTAAACACACAGCTCTCGTTCCTGTCAGCGGGGGAAACGCTGATTTTCTGTTCATACAATGTATGAACAGAAGATCAGTGATTTCCCCTAGTGAGTCCACCCCCCCATACAGTTAGAACACACCCAGAAACACACTTAACCCCTTCCCTGCCCCCTAGTGTTAACCCCTTCACTGCCAATGGCATTTTTATAGTAATCCAATGCATTTTTATAGCATTGATCGCTATAAAAATGCCAATGCCCCGAAAAATGTGTCAAAAGTGTCCGATGTGTCCGCCATAATATCACAGTACCGAAAAAAAACGCTGATCGCCGCCATTACTAGTAAAAAAATAATAATAATAAAAATGGCATAAAACGACCCCCTTTTTTGTAAACGCTATAAATTTTGCGCGAACCAATCAATAAACGCTAATTGCGATTTTTTTTAACAAAACATATGTAGAAGAATACGTATCGGCCTAAACTGAGGAAAAAAAATGTTTTTTTATATCTTTTTTGGGGATATTTATTATAGCAAAATGTAAAAAATATTGCATTTTTTTCAAAATAGTCGCTCTATTTTTGTTTATAGCGCAAAAAATAAAAACTGCAGAGATGATCAAATACCACCAAAAGAAAGCTCTATTTGTGGGAAAAAAGGACGCCAATTTTGTTTGGGAGCCACGTCGCACGACCGCGCAATTGTCAGTTAAAGCGACGCAGTGCCGAATCACAAAAAGTGCTCTGGTCTTTGGACAGCAATATGGTCCGGGGCTAAAGTGGTTAATATGTATATGAGCTAAATAAGGCTATGTAGATTGTGTAACAGTTGAAGTGTGAACATAACCATATCATCCCAGGCTATGCCTGGTGTCCTGTAAACCTGTGTGATAGGTGCTGAATACACAACAGTAGAACAGAAAATTGAGCAACTTCAAGAAAAAAAAAAGTAGGAAAGGCTGACAGAGAAGAAAAAAGAAATAAAAAGAGTGAAAGAAGAAGAAAAATAGAACAAAGAAAGAAAGAAAGAAGGAGTAGAGGGGTAGAGAGTCCACGGGGTGTGCGCGAGAGTAGCCTTACATTGAAGTGTCAAGAAAAAACTGCGCCAAATAAGTATAAATAAACACAAACAACTAAAAGTCCTTGTGAATAAAAGTTATAGTCCAATAGTTGGTGCTTGAAAACTTTTCAAGCACCAACTATTGGACTCTAACCTTTATTCACAAGGACTTTTAGTTGTTTGTGTTTATTTATACTTATTTGGCGCAGGTTTTTCTTTTTTCTTTATGTTATCTGTGTTCACACGTTTACTGCTGCCTATTTGAAATCATTTTTCTAATTTACACTGGGTTAGCACAATTTTTTTATTAATTAAAGTGAATGGCAAAGCTGGAAGGGTGATAATATGAAATCCAAGGCAGCCAAACTTTAAGGAACTTATCATGTGTATCAGAGAAGACAGCTGTCAACTTCTCATAAACCATTACATCATTCAGACGATTTTTGACTGCCTCAAAACTGAGTTTGGGGGTCTTCCATGCCCTTGCAATTGTCAATTTAGTTGCAGTAAATAGATACTGGGCTAACTGCCGTTCTGTATGTAGTAATTTAACAATAGGTTTACCAAGGAGAGCTTCGTAGGGGTCCCTCTTAAGATTAGCCTGAAGCAGGTTGCGAAGAAGGGTGTATACCCTGACCCACAGCCTGCACGCCCGCAGGCATGACCACCAAATATGTGCCATTGAACCCTTCTGGGAGCATCCCCGGAAACAGAGCAGGGAGTAAGTTGGGATAAAGTGGTCCAATCTAGACAGTTTCCAAAAATAACACATTGCGTGAGCATTTGGAAAGAGCTATGGTCATAATCTGCCAGTCCCCAGGGTCCAACTGTTTCCCCAACTCTTTCCCATTGAAGATGATAGGGCCTTAAAGGGGGTCTCTTTGTGGATATTACGGCCGAGTATATTAAAGATATCAGGCCCGGAGAATGGGGCCTGACTCTACATAGGCACTCAAAGGGAGTCAGTGTATAGGGGGTAGGCTAAAACTTAATGAGGCTCTAGAGAAAGTAACAAAGTTGTAAATAGCTGTAGTGCGCTCGCAAGGGGATACCATGGGAACTACATAAAGCATCAAATGTCAAAATTATAGTGGGCCTAAATAGTGAATGAACGTCTGTAAACCCGTTCGTAGTCCACCATGAGAATTGATTAGGGTTATCAGAGCCCGGAGGAAATAATGGGCAGTGTAGGAGCCTCAGAAGTGGGAGATTGGGCAAAATCAATCCTGCTGAGTATTTAACCGAATCCCATAATCGCAAGAAACGGGCTAAACAGGGCCCTATAACCGTTGGGCGATGCATGGGAGGGAGCCAGGGCAAAAAGGAGATAGGAATAGGATCGGAGTTTACCAGGTCAATCGTAGTCTACGGTGGGAGCTGGTACGTCTTGTGAAGGTGTCGGGAAAACCGGTCGTGTGTACGAGGCTTTAGTCAATAAAACTCACATGTTCATTCAGGAACTGAAGAGATCATAAACATGAGATTTATGTTTAATGATCTTATTAGTTTAAGAATGAACATGGGAGTGCTCAGTACATGATACTCCTGCGTTCATTCTGGAAACAGAAGGGATCAGTATATATGAGAGACATATTTATTGATCTCCCCTACTTCTCTTTATTTATTTGCCGGTATTTATTTATTTTTATGTATACTCTATCTGCTGAATTTAAAAAATCAGGTACTCACCATTGCCTGAAGTCCAGTGTTTTCTTCCCAAAGCTGTTCTTCTTACTGCTAAAGGTCCCTAGTGCAGCCATCTTGCTGGCTCCTAACTACACATGTGCAAGCTCGCGTGAATCAGTAAAAATTTGCACTCTATCCTCCTGCCCTCAATAAAACCTGTTACTCTGTTACTGGCTGAAGGTAACGCTACTTAAAATTAGTTTCGACTTCACTTTTTGAGTGAGGTTCCGCTTTAACGTCTTGATCAGGGGAAAAGTAAAATTTTAGATGTTCCTACACTTTCTGTCTTTGTGAAAATCCTATTTAGGACTAATAGAGGGAGTCAATCGCACCAGATGGGCCTCGGGCAGCAATAAAAACCTGACCTGGAGTCTAAATCTTCCACAATCTGTCCAAAACTAATTGCCTTTGCATACACTTTTAGGCTTTTAGAAAATAGATAAACTGGATGAACTGTTTAGATATCTGGGAAATTTATGCTGTCTGTACATGGAGATCTTATATTTTTAATTTCTTCCTTTTGCAGTTTATTAGCTATTGTTTAGAAATCAACAAGCATCTCCTAATCTCTCAGATCATTTATGATGTTCTCCATGGGATGTTGTCTTGTGAATGATTAACTGCAGTATTCTGATGCAGTACTCTAACAGATGCACATCTGTGGAGATTTTACAAAAAAGACATGAAACAAGAGAAGGTGAAATCTTTAAAGTGTCTTGTAACTTAAGAAGGTCTGTACTGTACTGTATGAGTACACAAGACAGTAAGGAATTATTGTAAATTCTGTTTGGGCTATAGAACAACCTGGGACAATTGTTTCACATGGTAGTCCAGCCTTAAGATAATCTTCTCCGGATCTTATTTAGCAATGGGTGAGATGAAGATATGGCCTAAAGATATGGAGGATTGAAATACTATTACATGTGTTTGCCAAATGGTGAGTAAGAAAAAATATACAGTATAGTGTTCTATAGCATTCACTTAAACACACAATTAAGAAAGCATTCATTTTATATTGTTACAGTTATTGTAATATATCTACGGTATTTCTCTATATACAGTAAATATTTTATGAACATATCAAATAATGTAATTTTAACAATTTATCCAAGAAATTACAACTTCAAGGTACCATCCCCAAATTATATAAAATATAGTACCTATCCGAATATAGGGACTTTATTTGAACACCAGAGAAAAAAATAAATCAAATTTATACTATCAAAATACTGTTCAAAAAGCAACAGATTTTTAAACAACATATCTATCATTAAAATATATGCCAATATATATATATATATATATATATATTTTACAAAAAAAGACAAAAGCAAACCAGAGCATAGAATTAATTATAGCAAACAGTATATAATAAATATTAACGCTCTTTTACTACGCATTTCCTTGTCCACTTCTTTAAGCTTGGGTGCCTGCTAAAACATATATGGAGCCAGTTTTTTAACCACCTCAGTACCAGAAAATGTCACCCCCTTCTTGCCCAGCCCAGTTTTAGGTTTTTAACGCTGTCACACTGTAAATGACAATGACTCAGTCAGGCAACACTGTCCTAAATTAAATTGTATAATTTTTCAGACACAGAGGGCTAGATTCAGGTAGGACTTACGCCAACGTATCTCGAGATGCGCCGCGTAAGTCTAAATTTGCACCGTTGTATCTATGCGCCGTACCCACAGAACTAGATACGCCCGAAAATAGTCTTTTCCCGACCGACGCATCTGGTGCACCGATTGTTTTCCTATGCAAATATGCAAATGAGGGAGATACGCCGATTCCCGAACATACGCACGTTCGGCGCAGGCTACGCGCGGTGTGCGTAAGCTGTACGCCCGGCCTAATGTTACCCCTCATAAAGCAGGGGTAACTTTGCACCAGACTTGCAAAAGTCAGCTGGAGAGTAGCTTCAGCAGCACCGTTACGGACAAGCTGAGCAACCACATTTGCAGGACAACACATGGCAGCCGTGGTCCTAGCAATACTAATGGGTCCACCGCCACGTAGGAGGAGGAGGGCACGAGAGGATATACCGCACGCGCATGAACGTCTTTGGCATGGGTGATTCGGAGGTGTTTCGCATATTCAGATTCAGCCCTGAAGCCATCCAGGAAATAGCCACAACCCTGCATGATGACATCACCAGCAAGATACACAGCTCAGAAGCAGTGCAGCCACTGGTCAAGGTACTGGCAACACTGCATTTCCTTGCAAGTGGATCTTTTCAGCATACAAGTGGAGTAGTGGCTGGGCTGTCACAATCCATCATGAGCAGATGTGTGCACCAGGTTGTCCCTGCAGTCCTACCACATCATCGAACCCACCCAGGAGCATCTGCGGCAGAAGGCAATGCGTGATTTCTACGAAATTGCAGGATTCCCACGCACCATCGGGGCCATTGATTGCACACATGCGGCACTATGGCCCCCCTGTGCCACAGAGCACATATACCGCATTGGCATTCCATCAACGTACAGGTGATAGCCGATGCCCAATCTCCCATATGGCACGTCCATGCCAAACACCCCGGGGCCAGCCACAACAGCTACATATACCGTCAAAGCAACATCCCAACAGAATTCTAACAGAACGTGTACGGGAACAGCTGGCTGGTTGGTGAGTGACATGGGTGTCAGGCATGACTGTCCGACCCCATGATGCAGACATCACGAGGGGCACATGCACGACTAACATCCTCCTGAGCAAAGAAAAAAAAAAGGCACTCAACTGCCCTGTCGTGGGCTCCACCTGGTGCCATGTCTCTGGCTCCTCATTTGCCGGGGGGAACTTCAGGAGGGGGTGGGGGTGGAGCATCAGCAGGAGACTCCTCCTCAAGTCTGCCACTCCTGGCAGATTCTGGCTGCCTGCCCTCCAACGCCAGGGCTATGCGGTTTAGCATCACATTTATTTCTGCATGCATCCGCAGCTTGCGGGTGGTCTGCTGATCCTGCCGCCTCCTGTGCCTCCCCTCCGCCGTATTGGCCTTTACAGCCACTGTGAGGCTCTTGACCTCTGTTACGAGGCGTGCTGTCGTGGCCTGCAGCTCCCTAATACAGGTCACAACAGCTGCTCAATTTGCATTTATATCATGCAGACAGTCTGGAATTTCTGCAGAGGAGGCCACGCTGTCTGCAAGATGCCGCATTTTTTCCAAAGTGCAGTTGCACTCTGCAAAAACAGTTGCTTCAGAGCTTAGTAATGAGCAGAAGCTCATCAGCCGACAACGGCCCAGCTCCCTCCAGCACATCTGTGGATGACACAAAACATTCACATGTTGGTGGACCCACACACTTGTCACATGTTCCCTTCCACCCCTCACATGCTACACACCAGATAGTAGATAAAACACACTTACCTGACCTCAAGGACTGCTCACCGGAGTCATAGCCCTCCATGCCCTCCACCTGCTCACGCTGCAGGCATTGGGCAAGCAGCTCATCCTCTGGGGGTTCTACTGCACAGAACATGCTGGTCCTCCTCCCGTGGCCCTGGCATGCTTACTGATCTGGGCCAGCTTCTCTTTCACCTTATGTTGCATGTCATTGATTTTTTTTTATATCCTGGGGACGCCTGGTCACAATGCCCTCAGCACTGACCTGCAGGCTCACCTCCCTCAGGATCTCATTCTTCCTGGCCTTGCTGGTCTGCTGACTGAAGGGCACCATGGAGATATTTATCATATTTTACGATGCCAGCAACAATTATCTCCCTCTCCTTCTGGCTAAAATTCTTCTTCCTCTTGTCCTTAGTTGCAGCAGCCGCCATCGTTTTGCAAAAGTACCCCATTTTGAAAAGCTTTTTCTAAGAGGCATAATGAGTCTTTTCAAAATGTGATTTTTTATGCCACAAGTTTTTGGAAAATGCAGGAAAGAAAATTACAATGTATTTTTTTTTACACAAAGTTGTCAATGAATAAGATTTTTCTAACATACATCATAGGCATACTTAAAATGATACCCCAAAACACATTCTGCTACTCCTGTCAAGTATGGAATACCATATATGAAAAACTTTTTCACAGCCCAGACACACAAAGGATCCCAAAATCCAAGGAGCACTTTAAGGCTTGCTAAGGGCTTTAATTTATTCATCTAATTTCCTGACTATCACAATTTTTGGAGGCCCTGGAGCACAAGTACAGTGGAAACACCCACAAAATTATCCCATTTTGAAAAGCAAACACTCCAAGATATTTTTTAAAAGGCATAATGAGTCTTTTAAAAATGTCATTTTTTGCCACAAGTTTTTGGAATATTCACAAAGAAAATATGTTTTATTTATTTATTTATTATTTATAATAAATATATTAATAAGATAATAAGATTAATAAGATTAATAAGATAATCCTCACAAACAGCATGGGCATACTTATAATTACAACCAAAAACACATTCTGCTACTCCTGAGTATGGCAATACCAAATTTGTGAGACTTTTTCACTGGATTGATTATGTACCATACATCATATTTTGTGTATAACACAAATTAACCAATTGTATCAAAACCAATGTACTGTAATGGTCACCTCTATACGAGTGGTCAGAAAATATAGCTGACATAACGAGTCTTTTGAAAATCAGATTTTTTTTGCTACACGTTTTTGGAAGATGCAGAAAAGAAAATTCAAATATATTTTTTACACAAAGTTGTCAATGAATAAGATTTTTCTAACATACATCATAGGCATACTTACAATTATTCCCCCAAAACTGCTACTCCTGTCGAGTATGGAATACCATATGCGAAAGACTTTTTAACAGCCCAGCCACACAGAGAGGCCCAAAATTCATAGTGTACTTTTAGGCTTGCTAAGGGCATTGAAACTGGTGTAATGGTGATCAGGGACAATATAACTGGTATGCCGATGATGAGGGACACTGAAACTCATGCAGAGGTGTTTAGGGGCACGTTAAATAGGTGGTGTGGATTAGGGACACTGACTGGTGACAGTATATATCAAAACCCCAAGCAAAAATAGATGACATGGGGTCCCACCAAAATTCATACCAGACCCTCTCCGAACATGCAGCCTGGTTAGCCTGGAAAGGGGAGGGTGAGTGTACACTCCTTACTCCTAAATCTTACCAGGCCACATGGCCACATGCAAGGCACCTTTCCCCATATTACAGAGGACAGGGTTGCCTTCCCTAAAACCCTGGTTTAGTGGTTGTGTGTGTGGGGGGGGGGGGGTATCAGAATCTACAAGCCCTTTTTGTAAAAGGGGGGAAGAACCAAATACCACCCTCTACATGGATGAATAATGAATAAGATCACAAAGAAAATGTTAAAGTGGTTTTAAAGACTTATGTTTTATTTTACCTTAATGCATTCTATGCATTAAAGTAAAAAAAACTTCTGTGCCACAGAATCCCCCCCATCCCCACCTTATACCTACCTGAGCCCATTCTTGATCCAGCGCTATGCACAAGAGAAGCGTCTCTCTCCACTCTCTTCCTCCTCACTGGGCAGATTGATAGCAGCGTGAGCCAATGCTCTCAATCAAACTCTCTGATGAGGGAGAGTAAGGCATGGCCGAGCTGCACTGTTTATTTTAATAAATAAATAAATAAATGTTTATTTTAATAAAAAACTTTTGAAGTTTTACAATCACTTTAACAAGAAACACGGCACACACTTTGACAAGTCCTTAAAATAAAATAAAAAGTTCCAAAATGTAAATCCATTGTTACTAATGTTGTCCAATGATGCAGATCCTCATCAATCAGGATGGTCGATGTCCGTCCAAAAAAAAACAAAAAACAGGTGGACACATCCACTCTTGACGAACAGTCATATCAAATGACAGATGCTGGGCCGACAGCAGAATTTTAACCATTTGATCACTGGGCACTTAAACCCCCTTCCTAACCAGACCAATTTTTAGCTTTCGGTGCTCTCACAATTTGAATGACCATTACTCAGTCATGTAACATTGCACCCATATGACATTGTTGTCCTTTTTTTCCTACAAATAGAGCTTTCTTTTGGTGGTATTTAATCACAGCTGGGTTTTTTATTTTTTGCGCTATAAAAGAAAAAAATACTGAAAATTCTGTAGAAAAATGCATTTTTCTTTATTTCTGTCATAACATTTTGCAAAATGTATACTGCTACATATCTTTGGTAAAACATAACCCAAATAGGTATATATTATTTGGTCTTTGTGAAAGTTATCTAATTTCTTGAGACTCTAACATGCCAGGACAGTACAAATACCCCCCCAATTGACCCCTTTTTGGATGCTTTGCAGGGAGGAGAAACAGCCATATTGCTGATTTTGTGAGGGCCCTGTGTGTTTATAAAAACAGGACACTGTGCTGCGATTGGCTACATCAGATCAGCAGGTCTCAGAAATAAATCATTGGCCAGGGCCTGCTGACTAAATCCCACTGTAACCAGTGACAGTGTGGGTTAGCAGCGGGTGCATACAGGTGCGCCCCTAACCTAGAACAGGTTGGATGGCATACATGTACATGATCCAGCCTGCCCTGCTGCAGTAAACATACTGTTACTATGCACAAACTGTTCACTGTATTGCATACCAACATATGCCAAAACATGTAATGTGCATTGCTTCTGGAGCAATGTGTACATATGAAATAGAGCTTTAGAAATGAAATGAATTGATGTTTCAAACATAAGAGGTTTGTTGCAATTCGTGCATTCAAACACACAAGTGTAAATGAGCCCTTAAGATAAACACTACAATAATGCATTTGTTCACATGACCCCAGTATGCTGTCCTTGCCTCCTGACTCCAGATTTCAGCCTTTATTACATACAGTATTTACACCTTAACTGGTTGCTACCTGACGGGTGGTACGGATCTCGTTCTGTGATGACGTCATATGACGGTGTCCCTGAATGCCTGCTCTCCCACACCCGCGGGGGCAGGCAGCGCGTTGATCGCGTCCACATTGTGTTGCTAGGACATGACGCGACCCCAATCTCTGTAAAGAGCCGTGTCCGTGGCTCTTTAACCATGTGATTGGCTTTGTCCAATCACAGCCGGTCACATTGTAAACACGGAGATGCCGGTAATTGGCTCTACTCGCCTCACACTGACAGAATGGTGTGTGGCGAGGTGAGCCAATCAGCGGCATCTCCTCACAGGGGGACATCTAGGACTGATCATCAGTGCCCTGATTACAGTATAGCAAATTTAGTGTCGAAAATCAGTGCCCAATATTGCCCACCCGTGTCAGTAATCAGTGCCCACCACTACCCACAAGTCCACCAACCAGTGTCCATTAACAATCCCAGTCAGTGCCGCATATCAGGGCTGCCCATCAAGGTCATCACTGCAGTCGATCAATGCCCATCAGCATTGTCCATCAGTGCCACCCATCAATGCCCATCAGCATTGCCCATCTTACCTTCTATTCATGCCGCCTATCAGTGCCCACCAGTGCCGCCTATCAGTGCCCACCAGTGTCACCTATTAGTGCCCATCAGTGTCACCTAACAGTGTCCATCAGTGCTGCCTATCAGTGCTCATTAGTGCCACATATCAGTGCCCATAAGTGCGGCATATTAGTGCCTCCTCATCAGTGCCACCTAATCAGTGCCCATAAGTGTCACCTCATCAGTGCCCATAAGTGCCACCTCATCAATGCCCACCAGTTCAGCCTATCAGTGCCCATCGGTGCCGCCTCATCAGCGCACATCAGTGAAGGCGAAAACGTACTTAGTTACAAAATTTACTGACAGAAACTTTTTTTTTAAATTTGGTCTTTTTTGGTAAACAGTTATTAAATACCACCAAAAGAAAGCTCTATTTGTGTAAAGAAAATGATAAAAAAATTGTTTGGGTACAGTGTAGCATGACCGCGCAATTGTCATTCAAAGTGTGACAGCGCTGAAAGCTGAAAAATGGCTTGAGCATGAATGGGGTGTAAGTGCCTGGTAGGCAAGTGGTTAACATTATTAAAGTACACCTGTCATGAGAAAAAGTAAGAGGTGCCACTGACCCATAACAAGTATACAGATGACGAAAGTCAGAATAAGTAAAATCTTCATATCTGTATACATCACAGGCTTGCTATAACTATGTTTTTATACAACCGTTTAAAGACTTGATAATGATTTTAGTTTTTCCCAGCTTGACAAATATTTTTACTAGCATGTTTTTGTAAAATGTGCAAAATTTATAGAACAAAGACCTGTACTTTTATAATGTTTCTGAGGCTTAGTTGCCATACATGCACAAATGGCTTTATTTATCAATGTTTTCATCCACAATTAATATATGTTCTCAATTGAATGCAATAAGAATGTGTGAATCCTTGGTAAAAGTTGTATAAATCTTGTGTGGAAACACGTAGACCCCTTTTCACACTGATGGCAGTTTTCAGGCGTTTTAGCGCTAGAAATAGCCCCTTTAATGCGCCTGAAAATGCCTCTCATGCCTCACCAGTGTGGAAGCCTGAGTGCCAACTGCCCATTGGAATGCATGAGCAGCGCTTCCGAAGCGCCTGAAAAGAACTTCAGAAGCGCCACAATACGGGAGCTTTTAACCCTTCTTCGGCTGCTAGCGGGCATTAGAGCGCCTCGCTAGCGGCTGAAAAGCACAGCTAAAACTATGGTAAAGCGCCAATTAAACAAGCGGTTTATTGAACATTACATGTTATATAAAGTTCATTGGTACCATTAGAATTATTAAAGAGAAAGGAACTCATAAACACAAATGTACAATGAATATAAAGAATGTGTTCATGCGCACTTATCCCAAAGCATATTTGCCCTACTTCACTTAAAGGCTTTAGAGATATGAACAGTTACATGTAGTTATAAACGGTCTATGGAAAATACTGCATATTAGTTAATATGGGAAAGAATCCTTAGGCTCTCTGTTCTAGTTCCATGTGGATTTCTTAGAGAAGAGTTATGTAGTAGATCAGATTAAAATCTCTAACCGCTCACCCACAACTAGCTTTAAAAGCAAATTATCTCACTGTGTAAACAACTGAATAGGAATGGAACATTAAAATCCTTGGTCAGTGATGGTGGTTTCATCAGTGCTCTTCCAGCTTAAAAATTTCAAGCATTGTAATCTATTGATACAAATTTCCCTAGCTTTAGACTTTATGTTAGATGTACTACAGGGTTGACCCTCTGTAATAATAAATATGCCATAAAATCAATAATGAAGATACTAAAAGACAGTAAAATAAAATTTACAATGTTTTGTTAGTGCCAAATACTTTGCAGGGGGCATTTTATGAGCAATGCTCATTAGACAATACCCTGGCAGGTTTGAATAGGTCAATGCTCACTTTGGGAATTACAAAAGATTTCAATACTGTAATAAGCAGTTAAGGGCTTGTTGACTGTTGTTCATAGACCATAGTTCCTCAATAACCATAAAGAATGTATATATACAGTGCATCCAAAAAGTATTAACAACGCTTTACTTTTTGTTACAGTATGTTACAGCCTTATTTCCAAATAGATTAATTATTTTCCTCAAAATTCTACAAACAATTCCCCATAATGACAATGTGAACGAAGTTTGTTTGGAATCTTTGCACATTTATTAAAAATCAAACATGAAACAAAAACACATGTACAGTAGTCACAGCCTTTGCTTTGTTGAAGCACCTTTGGCACCAATTACAGCCTCAAGTCTTTTTGAGTATGATGCCACAAGCTTGGCACAACTGTTTTTGGGCACTTTCTTCTTTGCAGGACCTCTAGAGTTCCAACAGGTTGGATAGGGAGCTATCAGGGAACTCCTGTGAGACGTTTTGCACACAGACATGCGCAAGCGCATAGCCTTTGCCATAGAATGGCACACAGGCGCGCAAATGCGCGCCAGAGCTCACAATTGCGGGCACGTATGCGTACAGATACGAGCATGCACGCGCACGTATGAGCCTAATCCCGTTTGGCGCCAGACAGCCTATTTAAAGGGAGTCTGGGCTCTTGTGCTTTGCTGACTTTATCTTCAGCTGTGTTCCTGAATCTTGCTCTGATCCTGTGTGTCTTCCCAATATTCTGACCCGGCTTGCTCTTGACCTTGGCTCTGTGTTCTGTTCCTGTACTGATGCCCATCCCTGACCCGGCTCCATTCCTGAATCTGGCTCTGTCTATGCTTTGGTACCTCACTGCCCGCTTGCTGACAAACCTGGCTATCCCTGAGACCTTGCTCCTGTCCATGTTCCTGGTTGCTGTCAACCCTCGGTAACCTGCCTGGCTGTTACCTGTTCCTGCGCAGCTCATCACAGTCTGCTCCAGGCCACTGAACCCTGCCAAGCTGTTCTCCCGGGACCTTGTGATCCAGGTACTCGTGTCCCTCTTGTCCTTCGGATTCCTCTGTCTCACCTTCAGCGGAGCCAGGACAGGAGATATAAGAGAGGCCGACCCCATCAAATCAGTCTCCCATCCAATCCCTGACAGGAGCATTGGTGCACAGCCATTTCCAGATCTCTCCAGAGATGTGCAGTTGGTTTCAAGGCTGCATTTGATGGGTGCTGGTGAGGCTGCATAGATGGACGCTAGTGAGGCTGCATTTGATGGGCGCTGATGAGGCTGCATGTGATGTGCACTGGTGAGGCTGCATAGATGGGTGCTGGTGAGGCTGCATTTGATGGGCACTGATGAGGCTGCATAGATGGACGCTGGTGAGGCTGCATAGATGGGCACTGGTGAGGCTGCATTTCATGTACACGTCATTAAAAAGGTGGGGGATACATGGGCAGGGCACATGGGGGCAGACGTGGAGCAAGGGGGGGGGGAAATGTGGTTTCACCTAGGGTGTCAAAAATTCTTGCACCAGCCCTGCATACATCCTTGCAGAGGACTGTCTTTGCCTGCATTGGATGCACAGGTGTCCTGTGTCTCTGCGTGTGGAAATTCACATATGTCTACTGGGATGGAGTGGCTACGTAGACACAAATGCTTGTCCCAATTTTTACAGCTGTGCACTAAAAATAAATAATTAAATCCAATAACAAAAATCAAATACACTAGAGCTTACGAGTCCTTAGATGTGGTGGCTGCATTAATTTTCTTATTTTTTCCAGGGTTTTTACCCCTTTATTTTTTACTGATGATCCTGCCAGTGACACACTTCCTGTCCCAATATGACTCAACTGTATTAATGAAGCAGCAGCTTTGTCACCCTATGATAGGAAACATGTTTGGACAACAGAACACCACCCTCATGTCATAATAGGGGAGTGTTCTGTAGTTCACAGAGAGAGCTGGTAACAATGATAACTGATAAAAGTCAGCAGAGACATAAGGCAGGGGAAGGTATCAGCTCACAATATTTTTGGAAGATACAACAGACTGTTTTGCACTCATCAAATATATATATATATATATATATATACAGGGAGTGCAGAATTATTAGGCAAATGAGTATTTTGACCACATCATCCTCTTTATGCATGTTGTCTTACTCCAAGCTGTATAGGCTCGAAAGCCTACTACCAATTAAGCATATTAGGTGATGTGCATCTCTGTAATGAGAAGGGGTGTGGTCTAATGACATCAACACCCTATATCAGGTGTGCATAATTATTGGGCAACTTCCTTTCCTTTAGCAAAATGGGTCAAAAGAAGGACTTGACAGGCTCAGAAAAGTCAAAAATAGTGAGCTATCTTGCAGAGGGATGCAGCACTCTTAAAATTGCAAAGCTTCTGAAGCGTGATCATCGAACAATCAAGCGTTTCATTCAAAATAGTCAACAAGGTCGCAAGAAGCGTGTACACAAACTAAGGCGCAAAATAACTGCCCATGAACTGAGAAAAGTCAAGCGTGCAGCTGCCAAGATGCCACTTGCCACCAGTTTGGCCATATTTCAGAGCTGCAACATCACTGGAGTGCCCAAAAGCACAAGGTGTGCAATACTCAGAGACATGGCCAAGGTAAGAAAGGCTGAAAGACGACCACCACTGAACAAGACACACAAGCTGAAACGTCAAGACTGGGCCAAGAAATATCTCAAGACTGATTTTTCTAAGGTTTTATGGACTGATGAAATGAGAGTGAGTCTTGATGGGCCAGATGAATGGGCCCGTGGCTGGATTGGTAAAGGGCAGAGAGCTCCAGTCCGACTCAGACGCCAGCAAGGTGGAGGTGGAGTACTGGTTTGGGCTGGTATCATCAAAGATGAGCTTGTGGGGCCTTTTCGGGTTGAGGATGGAGTCAAGCTCAACTCCCAGTCCTACTGCCAGTTTCTGGAAGACACCTTCTTCAAGCAGTGGTACAGGAAGAAGTCTGCATCCATCAAGAAAAACATGATTTTCATGCAGGACAATGCTCCATCACACGCGTCCAAGTACTCCACAGCGTGGCTGGCAAGAAAGGGTATAAAAGAAGAAAAACTAATGACATGGCCTCCTTGTTCACCTGATCTGAACCCCATTGAGAACCTGTGGTCCATCATCAAATGTGAGATTTACAAGGAGGGAAAACAGTACACCTTTCTAAACAGTGTCTGGGAGGCTGTGGTTGCTGCTGCACGCAATGTTGATGGTGAACAGATCAAAACACCGACAGAATCCATGGATGGCAGGCTGCATGAGTGTCCTTGCAAAGAAAGGTGGCTATATTGGTCACTGATTTGTTTTTGAATGTCAGAAATGTATATTTGTGAATGTTGAGATGTTATATTGGTTTCACTGGTAAAAATAAATAATTGAAATGGGTATATATTTGTTTTTTGTTAAGTTGCCTAATAATTATGCACAGTAATAGTCACCTGCACACACAGATATCCCCCTAAAATAGCTAAAACTAAAAACAAACTAAAAACTACTTCCAAAAATCTTCAGCTTTGATATTAATTAGTTTTTAGGGTTCATTGAGAACATGGTTGTTGTTCAATAATAAAATTAATCCTCAAAAATACAACTTGCCTAATAATTCTGCACTCCCTGTATATATATATATATATATATATATATATATATATATATATAAAGAAAAACACTTTCCATAGTATATTTACTAGACTAAAAGGGTCAAAAAAGAGATGTTAGTTATTAGGGTCAATGTACACTAGAGAATCAAAAATTCCCTTCAAAAATATAGGTTTATGCACATTTGTAATTAATGTACTGTACATGAAGGGGAGGGGCACACTTTTCTTTGGGGATTTAAATGCTTGGATATCATTTTAACAAATCATGGTCCAATATTATCCTATAATTTATCAGAAATAATACCCTCCCAATGTTGAAAGGCATGTGATGTGGTAAGGTGTTGTTAGAGCTTGCTGCTCTATATTTCCTGGCCACCTAGGCTGCATGCCTGGATAAGTGCCTGGTTGAAACTTTATGCAATTTTTCCATGTTTTAAAATATGCTGTGTACCCTTCAAATTTTACTGAACCTGATGGCCAAAAAAACGTACTTGCAACCTAGGCAGCCAAAAAAGAGAGGGCAGTGAGCATGTCACCCCTGTCAAACTGCACCAGTACACCAGGCCACATGCCTTTCAACATTGAGAGAGTACCATGCAATAAAAAGACAGCCAAGCCTCCCCTTTGCAAAGCACCATGTCTCCATGTTCAGGGACAAGAGGGTCAAGGGGCTCTTCCTCACATCCTGTCTCCCATATAGAATCTGGAAGTTAGAGGGGGGAACTTATAGGAATCTGAAAGCCCCAGGGGCTCCAGATATCCAGCCCTCCCAGGAATATGAGAACCCCTTATTTTTCATTCTCTAAAAAAAAAAAAAAAAAAAAAAAATTGAATCACAATGTTTACCAATGTTGATCATCAGTAGACATGTGCACACTGAAATATTTTGTTTCGGGAATTACATTTTCGTCCGAAAAAAAATTTTTTTTAGTTACTCACAAAATTTGTTTTTATTTATTTTGTTTAGTTAAAAAATGCATTCGTCCGAAAATCCAAATTAATTAAGGTTGCATCTGTCATTGAAGGCTTATGGTGTCTGTCGAATGTTCTAAGAAGATTTGACGGAGCAGCTAAATTGTACGACGTTGCAATTGTACATTTCTGGTCAAATGTTCTGCCTACAAGCTGTAGAAGAATTCTAATGTTGTGTGACACTAGTAATAATTGTATTTATAAATTATTATTACTAGTCAACCAACATTTAAATTCTTCTATAGCCTATGGGCGGAGCATTTGACTGGAAATGTACGATAGCGGCGTCGTACAGTTTAGCTGCTTGTCGAATCTTCTTAGAACTTTTGGCAGACACCATAAGCCTTCAACTTTGTATGTTTTTCGCTGCTTCATCAAATCTTTGTCATTCATGTCGAATGGTCTACCCCAACACTGTCTCTATAATGTCAAATCTTTTCTCGCTATGTCAAATCTTTTCTCTCTATGTCAAATCTTTCCTCTCTATTTAGAATAATCTTGGACTAATAGAGTTAAGGTTAGGCACATTCGACCGCAGATTCAATAGACACAGATTACTATTGTCAGCGTCATGTCGAATCTCCTATCTATATCGATTGTTGTAGCAACGAAAATGAATATAAAGCATTTTTTTTATGTCGGATCTTTCGGATTCTGCGCGTTCATTTTCGTTTGTTAAAACGATAGCGAAAATACCCGAAATTTGGACGAAAATGCATTCGAAAACAGATGCACATATCTAATCATCAGTCACGATGACCCACCATCTGACGATGTTTCCCCACCCTTGCAATTACATACCACAATGTTGCTTTGCCCCCATGATGGCCCAAAGCATGATGGTATTGCTGTGTCACACTACTGCCGTTTACTGTTTTTTTTTTTACATTCTAATGCCGCGTACACACGATCATTTTTTGTGATGAAAAAAAACGTCGTTTTCTGTGAAGTAAAAAACGACATTTTTGAAACGTCACTTTTCAAAGACGATGTTGCATACACACCATCGTTTTTTTCACAAAAAGCGAGGTTACGTTTACCACTCTTTTCCATTGAAGCTCGCTTCATAACTAGCTTCTGGGCATGCGCGGGTTGAAAAACGTCGTGGAATGGCTGGTGGAATAGCAGCACCGGATATGCTAAAATACTATCAAGCAGTCCAGCTGGGAAGGATAGCCGATTGGAGCAGACATGGGGATTATAAACTATGGATTACTTTAGAGCAACAAATGAGCCCAGTACCGTTAAATAGGGCAATATGGTGTTATTCAGCATTACCCCTTATAGTTAAAACCCACCCTACGATAGGTCCAACATTATGGACTGGAAATAAAGTATGTTATAATTCAAAATTTTTGACTAAAAACTCCCCCCTCTATCCAATAATAGGAAATCCAGAATTTCAGCCAGGCATGGAGTCTCAAATATTCAAGAAATTAAGAGATAATGGAAGATTTCAAGCCTCTCACTTTCTAGGAGAAAGGGGATGGAAAACAATAGGAGAAATTTCACAAGGGGGATATGAAATCCCGATATGGCAAGCGCGACAATTACGACATATTTTGGAGACTCTAGGTGGTGCAGAAAAGTACAGACGCCCACTTACAAAGTTTGAGGAGTATTGTGGAGGAGCGGAACCATTGGCTCATATGGTCTCGAAAATGTATACACTGTTGACTGCACCACCGGAAGACTTTAGAATGCCAAGCCTCGCCAAATGGGAGAGAGATTTAGGCCAAACCCTTTCCCCAATACAATGCCAAAATATCATAAATTTAGCGTTAAACTCCTCCTAAGATGTACGAAAATACAAGAATTAAATTATAAAATATTAACAAGGTGGTACTATACGCCAGCGCTTCTAAATATATTCTTTTCTGAAAATTTCAGAGAGATGCTGGGGAGGGTGTGGGGAGAAAGGGACAATGTTGCATATATTTTGGGGGTGTCCAATAATACAACAATTTTGGGAAACAGTACGGAGAATTACCCAATCACTTACAGAACACCAGATTCCAGATGACCCCTCATTCTTCCTATTACATCATACAGAAATTTCTTTGAAAAGATATACTGGATCAATGATAGGTCATCTGATAAATGCGGCTAAAAGTTGCATTGCAATAAAATGGAAAGACCCGGAAGCACCTCCAATATCTATGTGGCTTAAAAAAGTAAGGAAAATAGGAATAATGGAGAAACTCTTACCGAGGCCAATAGATAAGAAAGAGCAAAATAAAACAATATGGGCACCCTGGGAATTATTTGTACAATCGGAAGAAGGTAAAAAGTTACTAGGGGAGTAAGAATAAAGATTAGAGGTCGAGGAAAGAAGGGAAAGGGAGGAGGGAAGGAAAGATGAAATTTCTCGCCGAGGGGGGGACAGCGGAGGGGGGGGGGGAGGGTTGTTGTGTTATGGGGTTATGTCTGTGGTATTTGTTTTTTTTGTGTTGTTTTTTTTTTGTCTCCTTCTTCCTCTCCTCTTCCCTCCATGTCCGTGGGTGTACGCGAATGGAGGAGGAGAAGAGGTGGAGATGGGGGTCTTGAGGAGGGGATAAGGGGAGAGGGATTGAGGGGATAAAATAGGGAAGGCAACGTGATGGAGATAAAAGAGGGAATTTGTCGAATACATAGAGAATATATGGACAATCAGGGAGGAGATGGAACATTTGGGGAAGTTTAAAATTTAGTTAAAAGTTGAAATAGTATTTTGGTTTCTATATCTCCCCTGGGGGGAATGGAAATTGCTTGTGATATAAAATATTATAATTTCCCTCTGCTATAGACCAGGAATAGTAAAAGAGTTTAAGATAGAGATGTATTATAATGTCCATATATAAATAAGCTGTTGTATTGGATTCTGCATATCCCGTTTTCTTGTGTTTTTCGTGTTGCTTTCTTGTTTATAAAAATAAATAAAAGATAATTATAAAAAAAAAAAAAGAAAAACGTTGTTTTAAACGACGCTTTTTGCTACACACAGTGACTTTTTGTGAAACAAAAAACAACGTTTTGAAAAACGACACAAAAAATTCAAGCATGTTTGAATTTTTTTTGGTCGTTTTTTTTTAAGACAAAAAACGACGTTTTGCCCACACGATCAATTTAAATGACGTTTTAAAAAACAACGTTTTTTTTCATCGCAAAAACGACCGTGTGTACGCGGCATTACAGCTGAGGATTCGCACAGACAAAGTGGCTAATTATTGTAAATTTGCCAAAACTTGAACAGGCAAAAACCTATCCCTAATGTTGTGTATTAAAATGATTTTAAAGAAAGTGCTGTTTGATATGTTCCTATTACTCTTTGTATGTGTATGTATTTTAAGCATGCAGCTGACTATTTGTCTCATTATCTATGTGGGAGAATCCCTGAAATATATGCTTGATTTGTAAATATAATATCAGTTGAAAACATTGTTGTATTTTATAAAATATATTTTCCTATAGGCAGGGCCGTCTTAATAGCCTCATGGGCCCCTGGGCAAATTAATGCTCTGGGGCCCCTACAATGATGACAGTGCAGGTAAACAGACATCAAGTAGGTAGGAAGCAGACAGCCTCCCCTGTGTATCCATCACTCTCTGTGACACCATGGGGCCCCCAATTACGGTGCAGTGTGGGCTCAAGGACCAGCTGCTTTGGGGAAAGTGCAGGGGATCCGCATGCAGCTAGGGCCCCTGGGCAGTGCCCAGGTGTGCCCTCTCATTAAGACAGCCCTGCCTATAGGTGAGCTGTTGTAAATAGGTTTGGACTATTTTAAACTTGTTCAAGTAATCTGTGATTTAAAAATGTATCAGGAATATATTAGCTGATGACTTAATACTTTCACTAGGATGAAATCGATTTGTTCCAGTCAAGTTTCTGTAACAAGTTTCCAATACAATTACTGGAAATATTGTTAAGCTTCCATGGATAATATAATGCAGATTTTCATCACAACTACACTTCTCCGTAGCTAATAGACTATTGCATAGGCTCATGATGTGCGTAATATATGAGAGCGTGTTTTCAAACTGTATGGAGAGTGCTTCCAGAAGGAGGAGAACACATTAACGTGTTAAATTCACACAGTAGGTTTTGATGTAGTGCAAAGACTTTTATGGAAAAAGAAAATCACAGAAGTACTCACACATGTCAAATTTTAGTAAAACATAGAAAGTTTTCTTCAAAGAAAAAAAAACATATTTTTTTTTCTGATTTACTTTTCCCACAGAATTTCTATAATCTTAGATTTCCTATCTAAAATCTCATCAGTGTCCTCACATCATTTGCTATTTCTTCTTATTGTAATGAGTATAAATCATACTGATAGGACTGCTGTGCATCAAAGTTGTATTACTCTAGTTCACACTGCTATCTTACGTTATCTTATCTTCTTCCCCAGTCTTCCTTTGCCCACACAGCTAAGTAGGACTTGTTTTCTCTCTGACACATACACAAACCCCAGCAGAGTATTTGATGTAATCTGAGAAAAATTGTAGGTAGTGGAAAATAAGCAAAAAGCAAAGGCAGGAAAACATTGGAAACTCCAATTTTACATAGCATACAGTGGTTCACGCTGTTAAAGTATTACTGAAATAATCATTCTTATGCCCTGACCCACCCCTCTTTCCCTCCTGATATAAAATATAAGTGATATATCAGAAATCAGATACAGGCATATAGGTGCCCAACCTACCTAGTTCCGGATCTGCCTAGGGTTTCATAGTTTCCTCTTAATTCTCTATTCTTTGCAGAAAATAATGACCAGGTCCATACCTAAATCTTTCCATGCACCTAAAACTTCCATCATACTTCATGGCTAGACCTAAGTTGTGTAGTTACATTTCACAAAGGACGCATCCAGCGGCACTCATACACCTAATCCCTTCATTTGCAATAATTAAGAGGTTAAAAGATTAAAACCTCAGTAAACACACAATTCACATACAGTATACCGCACATGCTTTGTTAAGGTGTATACATCTCGTGCTCAGAGAACGCCTATTACTCTGAATGGGTCGTTTAGTTGTTATTTCTTCATTAACAATATACCATTTAGGAAAAGAGCCGTACTATTCAGAAAATGACTTCTTCTTCTTCCTAGGTCTGCTACTTGCATATCCCTGCTATAGGCATATATCCTTATAGAATACTTATATTATACTTAACATATAGAATACTATATTTTAGGGCTGTGCAAATTAACTTTTAATTAATCGATTAATCTTTAATTTTTTTGATCATTTAAAATCTTTTTGATCGATTAAAATTCTTTTGATTGGTACTTACCTCTCCGCCGGCTTCCGTCAGAGATCCGGTGACGTCACGGACACCGGCGGGGCTTGCCGTGTCCATCTGCCATGTCCACCTTTGCTGTGCCTTCATATCTGCATGCCGACGGGACCTTACTATCTGCCACATGCAAGGGCTGTTACACTTCCCTCTATCACTTCACTCTATCAACCTGGGATTCTACAGCCATCCACTGGAAGTTGTGATAGTTCCCTTCATGGGACATCTAAATGCCGACGGACTGATGTTAACCCCTCCTCATCTGGATTCAGCAGTGGTATCGTTGTACACATTTTTATACCAGTATCATACTTAGCTACATGTTTTTATGACTGCAGTTTGGTATTACTCGCACCATTTTTACAGTTTATGTAGCTACATCGATTTTATCTCCAGTGCAATATTTATTTTGTTATCTACTTGAAGACTATAAAAGTTTTAATGGTATTCCCATTGAGCGTTGCCTTTGTGTGTTTTTTTGTATCCATTTTTCCAGTGGTTGGGAGCTGCACTGGGAATCAGCCTGCAAGGAGATCAGCTAAAAGTAGTTGGATCTGTATGTGCATTATAATTAATCCAAATTAGCCGATTAATCGATAAAAAAAAAAAAAAACGATTGATCGAACACAAAAATTTTGATCAGTAACAGCCCTACTATATTTATAGAAAATAGATCACAATTGGGTTAAAATGCAGGGTTTTAAGCATTGCATGGTAAATTATTCTAATTACCGTATTTATCGGCGTATAACATGCATAGGTGCATAACACACACCCTAACTTTAAGAGGGAAGTTTCAGGAAAAAAGTCTCCACGGCCCCCCTACCTATAACACGCATGCACAGTTTACCCTCCAATTTTTTATGGTAAAAATGTGAGTGTTATACACCAATATATACGGTATTTAGGCTCACCAATGCAACATGTAAATGTACACCCTTATTTCTCTTTAAGTAACTTTCATGAGGATGACTAAACTGTGACTGCTGATTTTACATGCCATTGGTTTACATAATGCCATTTTGTGATCTGCACTGACATACATGTCCAATTTTAGGCATCCCCTACAGTAGGAATATCATTTAAAGTGGAAGTAAACCTCAGTCCTGTACTTGTACTCATACTGTAGGTTAGCCTACAATAAGGCTTACCTATAGGTACTGTAAATATCTATAAAACATGCACCGTTTAGAAGAGTTTTGCTATTTGTTGTCAGAGTCTTTACTTGGAAATGCGTTAACCCTAAGTAGTTTACCAAGACCTGAGGTATGCCTTGGTCTAGCTGGTAAGTATGCCTAAAATAGGGCATACCCTGAATTTATGTATATGAAATCTGTATGATGTATATGCAAAATGAGTTTGGGGGAAATGGGTGGGTGGGAACCAGGAAGACGAGCCGATGTGGGATTCGACAGAGGAGGAGGGCTATATATCCCCAGACTCCTCATACAAATCCAGGCTGGCCTCAGGCCAGCCTTCTAACTTGGAGTCTTCTCTTGGAAATATCTTACCAAGACCTGAGGTGTGAAAGAAAAATAAGTGCAGCGCTAGTGGGCATGGGATTGCATGAAGCAATGTAGACCAATCCCATTTACATGGGTAACATTATAATGATGTAGTCCAAAAACAAGAACATATATAAAGGGTGGTGAAACCCTATATGCAAACAGGTGAAGTGTAAATAACAAAACAAGTCCTTCAAATCAAAGCAGGCTAGTCTTCATATGGAGCACTCCTGTCCACCGCTCCTGTGTTAATGGAGAGACTGATGGTGCCTGTGGTCAGTACGGATGGGCATACAGGTAAACCGAACAGATATATGAAAAAAGATGGGTACTCTTACCACAGATGTTGGACACATATGCCAAGAGCAATGTGTCAGATGCGCGTGTAAGAGCTCCTCAGATGGACGGCTCTATAGGGAGTGATGATTCAAAAGGTTGTGGATCTTTCCCAGGAATCATAGGGTCCAAGATGGAGAGTAGTTCCAAGATTTCAGATGGAGTAACACTTGTATGTATCCAAAAAAAGAGAAAAACTCCACATGGTGTAGTTTGTTTAAAGAAAGGTAAGCCTTTATTAGGCTGATAAATGGTAAAACAATAAAAGCGGAATTAAAATGTAGATGCCAGTACTCTGGAGAAGATCTGGCACACGTGATCACATGTGTATAAAAGCGCGTGGTAGTTGGGTATGAGGAAGCTATGTACCCGACATGTTTCGAGCTAATGCTCATCGACAGGGGTCTTTGTTCTAAGACCTGAGGTGTGCCTTAGTCTAGCTCAGGGATCTCCAAACTACGGCCCTCCAGCTGCTGTGGAACTACACTTCCCATGAGGCATTGTAAAACTCTGACATTCGTAGACATGACTAGGCATGATGGGAATTGTAGTTCCTGAACACCTGGAGGGCCATAGTTTGGAGACTCCTGGTCTAGCTGGTCAGTATGCCAAAAAGAGTAATAAAGACACAAAAGTAGGTGTAGGGTGGCTTTGGCCAATTATGTCTCAGGGGGTTTAGTACACGCCCCACACTATAAAAGGCTGCCTGCAAGGCGGCTTCGTGTAGTGTGTTGTGGCGTTGTTAAAGAGATCAGTCCTATAGAGAGAGAGAGAGACAGTGTCTTTATTACTAGATAGATAGAGCAGGCATGCTAGTCAGTTTAGTTTTACAGTGTTTAAATTTACAGTGTATAGAGGATATATATACATCCCAGGAGTTGTACATATATTTATACACTGTATAGCTTAGCTAGATTAGTTTTTCCTAATTTACTGGCAGGCAGGTGATTGTGCTATTTAAAGATGTTATCACAGGTATAGACACCCAGCAGGTACAATATTTAAAGGAATATTTATTTTTTTATTTTTTATTTAAGCATCATTAAAATCACTGCTCCTGGAGCAGTGATTTTAATGATGCTTAGATCAAAAAGAAAAAGAAAAATTCCTTTAAATATTGTACCTGTTGGGTGTCTATAGTTTGCCTGTGAAAACGTCTTTGAGAACCCGGGTCTTGCCCCGAGGAAACATGTATCAATGGAAAAAAAGTTTTAAAAACGGTCGTTTTTTCAGGAGTCCTGCACATGTTCCCTGGGGCAAGACCCGGGTTCTCAAAGACGTTTTACGACAATGATTTGCATATTAGTCTTTAAAATGAGCACTTTTAAAATCAAAAGTTCGAGTCCCATAGACTTCAATGTTCGCACGAACGTTCGGTCCGTTCGACAGTTCTGGTGCGAACCGAACGCGGGGGTGTTCGGCTCATCCCTAATGAGGATAAACAATTTAGATTTTTTGCAGATAAATCTTCCAAATCAGTGACTAATAAAGCATTAAAACCTGCACATCAGCATAAGACCAAGGAAAGTAGTATTTTCAGAAGGAGGTCATCAATAGCGGTATCATATTTCTCACTTGGTTTATTTTAACACCTTCATGAACTTGTCAAGAGGACATGTACTATCGAGTGGCCAGGAAAGGATGAATAGAAATTTAGAAAATCGAATTTTCCCCCTTATGAATAAATCTCCTACAAATCCCTTTTTGTACAGCAGTATAAATAAAGTCAAAATCCAGTAAATTTTAAATGTTAATAGTTTAGTTTGTTCCATACTACAATTAAGGTAGATTTTTCCCAATAATATTTTATACAGATTTAAAGAAAATGTGCACTATGTGCAGTACTTCTTCATTTTATGAAGCAGCTTGTAAATATATTTTTCTGTGTTTAACTGACAAATTTCTTCCGGAGCTTAAAGTGGTTCTAAAGCGTTAAGGTGATTGGCGTGGTACGTGGCCGAGCCATGTTGTCTGTGTCTATAGACACAGGCAATGTGGTTAAGGATCGAGCCCAGGCCCGGACTGGCCATAGAGCAGACCAGGCATTTGCCTGTGGCCTGTTGATGATCAGGCCGCATAGTGGGAGGTACGCGTGGTGAAAGAGAAAACCAGGAAACAAGTGCTTGTAGCAACTACTACAGGAGACATGGAAAATTAAAGAGAGGACTGTGCTGGGGGAACTAATAGCCCCAGCACCACCAGAGAGAGCCATGCTGCACCACACTGCCAGAGACACGCTGTACCGCATCACCAGAGAGAGAGACATGCTGTTCCACACCACCAGTGAGAGAGTCGCACTGTACCTACACCACTGGAGAGAAAAAGAGCCATGATGTACCCGCACCACCAGAGAGAGAGAGAACCAAGCTGTACCGCACCACCAGAAAGAGAGCAGGTCAGTATCACTGGGCAGTATTGGCACAATAGGAGACAGACAGTACTAGCATTATATGGCCACAATAGGACTAGGACACTGTAATATAAAAGAGACTGCACTGTAAAGGATCCACACTGGTTGTAGAGGCGGAACCAGGAGCACCAGTGGGGGCCCCAGAAGAGGGAGAATGGGGCAGCTCTGTGCAAATCCATTGCACAGAACAGGTGAGTATAAATGTTTATTATTAAAATAAAAATAAGGGTTAGAATCACTTAGAATACAATGGCATAGTGGGAAACTTTCCTCCACCTCAAATGTAAGAATGAGGGAATTCATTTTTTTTCCCTCAAACAGCCCAGTACTGTCTATGGACAGCCTTAGTTTTCTGAATGGGTCACTTAATCAGGAACTGCATATCAGGCAGTGACAAATACTTGATAAAAGTCTATATTTTTTTATTGTGATGTGGTCAATTAAATAAACTGCATCTCTTTGCTGTCTGTTGTTTGAGACACAGCAGGAAGTAAGCAAAGATATCTCCAAGATGAGAAGACGAGAGGACATTCCCCTCTTAGACAGTTGTGAGGAGAACAGATTTCTTCATTGGAAGTTTTCCTCTCAGCTTCTGTGAGGCCTCGTACACACGACCGAGGAACTCGTTGTAAATGAAACATCCCTTTTCCTGACGAGTTCCTTGTTAGGCTTGTCGAGAAACTTAACAAGCTTTCTTTGCTTTCTTTGCGTACAGACTGTCAAGACCAAATCTTGTCGTTCTTAAACGCGGTGATGTACAACACATACGACGGCAGGGCAAGTTCAATTCCACTGGCACAACCCTTGGGGCTGCTTTTGCTAATCTTATGTTACTGCGTGTTAGGTAAAAGTTTGGTAAGAGACGATTTGCACTTTTCAGTCTGTTACAGTGTGACAAATGTGCTATTTCCATTACAAACGCTACTTTTACCGAAGGTGCCCTCCTGTCTCATACTTTATTCTGAGCATGCGCAGGTTTCTAAGCATACACACAAACGTGTTTCTCGTCAAAAACCAGCCAGATGAGGAACACGACAAGGAAATTGAGACTCCCGATGAGAAAAAAGAGAATTTGTTCTCTTTTTTTTTCTCGTCGAGTTCCACATCAGTTTTCTTGATGAAAAGCATACACACCGTTTTCCTCTGCAAAAAACCTCTGCCACCAAGTTTCTTGATGGATTCTGTCGAGGAAAACGGTCGTGTGTACGAGGCCTATCAATGCAAACATTTTGGATCATCCTTTGTTAACCCAAAACTGATATTTCAGTTTTTGGAAGATGCTGGAGAGTTAAACTCCCTGACAATTTCTTATGTCTCCCAGGGACTCTGTTACGGTCCATTCTTACAGTATTCTGCGATAACAATTATGCAGCAGTCCATGATGGTATAAATTATCCCTAAGTAAGTATCTGCACCTGAGATCCTGGGTTTGCACAACTGCTGTGCCCATTATGATGGGTTACCTCTCTCATTTTTGGATTTTTTTTTAACATTGGAGAATAAAACAGAAAATGATGGAACATGTAAAAGTGAATGGCAATACCCCAGACTCTTAGGTGGACATTAATAGAGCCAAGAATTATAAAAGGGAGATCTTGATGTTAGAGAATATATGTTGACATGTAAGAACCCATTGGTTGACTCAGACCACCTGGGTACATTTATAACTAAATTATTGTTTTGGGTGGAATGACCCGTTCAGTGTGAGATCTTTTTTTTCATAGTTCAGTTGTGGTGGATGCCTTAGTTGCAATCTCAATACGTATGTATAACTAAAGCAATTTCCTTACCACTCCTGCTGTCTCAGTAATTTCTATCATAAATTTCCTACAACAAAATGATATATGTAGCTTTTTTATAGCTTAAGTATAGAAATAAGAACATGCACTGTTTTGCCTTGTATTGTGGCACCTTTTGACTTTTAATAAAACAAATGTCTAGAGCGCACAGCTGATTTGGTGGAAGCGAAACAGTAACAGTCGCAATATGTTCTGATGACAGCTGACTTACTTGTGAGATCTGTTGTAACAAAATGTTGCTAATGATCAGAACAGATGGACAGAAATAAGGCAGAATGCTAGAATGTGTGAGAAGCTAAAGGTCAACTTGAACACATTAAATGATTTTTAAGGACTTTGCTGGCTATTGACTGTAAACAAAAGAGGAATATACTGGTTACACGAGAAAAATTGTTTCCATAAGTAAAAAAAAGAATACCTACAGCATCTTAAAACACAGTATAGAAAATGTAGGTATCTTTTCCATCTTTAGAGCTTCAGAAAAAAATTAAGTATTGATACTACTACTACATTTTTTATTTAGTGCACTTAAAACACTAATAGATCATACTAACCAACATTTTTATTTCTGAACTTACCATGGACATGTCTACAAATTTCTACAAATACAATTATTGATGAAAATTATCATAAATATACTACACATTAAGAGCCATGTACACAATCCTATTGCAGATAACTGAGTGGAAAGGTGGCTCCCCATCTACCTGTCAATAACCAGTGATTCTTCTCTGCAGATTTTCTGTGTACGTATGGTTACCAATAATGGTGATGGTAGTGGTGAAGAGGCAGGTGATGTAATGCTGGTCCCATTAACCAACAAACCCACTGGAAGCTACCTAATTGTTATGATGCTAGATCAGATATTTTAATAGAATACTGTAATCTAAACCATATTACATCTGAGTGTCTCAATAATTAGAAGAACTGCGTAAAACCGCAATTTACTAAAAACTTGGAACTATGACCTTCATAGTGGACATCAAAAGGAATTGTGACACACATATCTCTCAAGGTACTGGTTGTAAAACAGTGCTCTAAAATATATATGTGTTCATAGTGTCTATACAATGTTGAGATTACTGGAGATCATGTAAGCTGACTATATGTGTGGTGAATTCCTAGAAAACCAATAGATTTGTGGTAAACACAGAAGACTACTACAACCTGTTCCAAGTCATTTATAACTTTACAATTATAAACAGCATTGTGGTGATTTTTTTTTTTTTTTACAATAGCCTTACTAATAGATTTCTTCTCAGCTATGTACTGTACATTTTTTAATAGTTAGTATAGAATGTTAAATATGAGTTACAAAAAGGCTATTACAGCTATATCTATGCTAAAGCACAGGGCATCCACCAACAAACCACGCAAGCTATCACACTCTTGTGCAATATTGTCTTCAGAGTTTGCATTATTTTATCAAGTTTGTTTCTCCACCTTATTGTCGCTCTCAGGATGTATTCTTAGTTCCTATGAGCTCTCCTGTTGTCATGTCACGTACCAAGTTATCTTACAAATTCAGATAGTCCTGCTAAAAAATAGCAGTTGGATTGCCTATGAGTAAAAACATTTTGTGTAAAGAAAGTATTAAGATGTTATTTCTCTACATAAAAAAAAGCCTTATTTTGGGTAATAAACATCCAAATGAGCAGTAAGCACTGCAAAGCCACTTTTCATTATTCACTTGGAAATGGTGTGACCAGACAAGGTTCGGGATCTGCAGGTTGCTGCTAAAATACGGGTTAAGTAAGCCTGAAGCATAAAACGTAATCCTGCTAAAAGGATTGCTGAGGATCCCTACTGTAGTTTCTACAAAATGTTGTTAGACCATATTAGCTAGCTTTATCATTGTTATTTATTAATCAGAATCAAATTTTACATAAAACTACTTATATGCTTATATATATTTTTTGTACTCCAAACATCGAAATAAAAAAAAATGCCCCAACTCGCTATAATGCATATATTTTTACTACAGTTGCAGCTAATGAGGTTATTCATAAGCTCAACCAATGTTATAACTAGAACAATAAATGTTAAAATAGGAAGGGCATTGTCCCAGGAAAATGGGCCACTATAAGTCCATACATTGTTTAGTTTTTTTTACTTATTACAATCTTATTGGTTCTTTTTTTATACCACCCTTTTACTTTTGGCATATATCAATTTATTGACCATGGTAATTTCTTGGGGTAGGAGAGCACCAGCATATTTCTCAATTTAGTGTCATTTTAAATTACATTTATAGCAACTGGGATTTGAAGCTTAAATTTCCAGAAGAGCCCTTGTAAAAGTAGGAGCTTTATAAACTTGAAAACAGACAGGCGTATTTATTGGATGTTGCTGCAGAATGGTCAAATTTTCCTATCCTTGGGCAGGTGCCAGGGAAGCTGTTTCTTTACTAAATTAGGTGTTTAAACTGCTGTGATGGCTATATCTTTCAAATGTAGTCACTGGTCAAAGTTAACATAACACTGTGTTTGAAGTAAGTTCTTTAGTGTTTTAAAATAAGGATACTATAAACATTTGGTAAGAATGGTTTCTTAAAAAATGCAATTGTTTTTCCTTCATGATTATAGGAGACTGCAAAACATGCAAGCAAGCATACACACAAACACACTTACATATACAGTATATACATTGCTCTGTTGACAAGGCAATGTACTGTACCTATTACTGGTTAGATAAATTCTTCATCTGTAAATTAAAAATATTCAGAAGAAAAATGTGTTTCCGAGTAATGAAGGTGGCCAAACTTTTACAATTTATATATACTTTTAGACAAATTCTTCTAAACCTCAGGCCTTGCTAGCAGGCCTGTGGCCAGACGATTTTCATTTTAAAAACATTCACATCTAATAAACTGCTCAAACGCTGGGGTGAGAAAAAAAAAAAAAAGACAGGAAATAGTTCTGTTGCACAGTTATTACATCCCATTGCCTGTGGGTTGCTTTGTTATGAATTTTAACTGTGTAAATATGACGTATATGACATCAGAATTTAATCTAAAGCTACTAGGTGGAGATTGAGTGTGACTTTATTGTTAGGACTAAAATCAACTGGGTGCTGACAGATTTCAAAAGTCACAGCGCAAAAGCTTGAAAAGTAAAAGCTCAGACTGATAAGCTGTTCCTTGATTGACAACTTTAGGTTTGACTGCGACTATTGGAAACAGTTGGGCACAGTGGAAAAAAGTTTTATATTATTAGGAACTATACAGGGAAATAGAGGTGAATTTATTGGCTGATGCAGTACGAAACCTAAGAAAAAACAGGTGTGAGCTTTATAAAACTAGAAAGGTTTGTTGTTTGTTAGTGATGGTGTTGTTATAGTTTTAATAATCCATTCATTGTATAGTAATAAATCCAGCTTTATCAGTGCTTGTTTTTTTATATATGACTAGTTTTTATTTATTTTTATAATAGACAGTATGGTAGTGGCACTTAAATATATATCATGTTACTTGCTACACAAGTACAGTAATGTAGAAAAATATACTTCATTTAAGTCAATGGTAAAATTTTAAATGACCAAATTTAGATTTAGATTATGTTTCTAAGTGCACGTAACTTTACATAATGTTCATAGTCTTACATACATAGATTAGAATTGCTTCTAGCACACTGAAACATGTAATTCCTATAGTGTCTTTTGCTAAGATATCTACATCATAAAATTTTATAGCTAAAGATGGAATACCATTTGGCCCAAAAATTGTTTCGGCTGCAGCATCATCACACTGAGATGAAAAACATACTATATTGTGGGAAAGTGTTAAAATAATGCAAAGCTCTAGGGACAAATTAAAGTGCTATGGTTCATCTCCCACATTCGAATAACAGCTTATGTATGCAATATTCATTTCCTAAAGTGGGTACAAAACAAAACCTCCTATGAAATCTAAAACGCGATGGGCCTTCCCAGTTTATGTGGTTTAACTCATTCTTACATTAACAATGGATTGTATAAAATTCATTATGTACAGTATCAGTGTATATCTAGTTAGTAAAGGATGACTTATTTTCATCATACTGCACAAATGGAGAGAAGACAGGGTAACTGAATATCATATCACCCCATACATGTGGACACTACCACTCTCTTAAGGTTCCTGTCCTTTAAAAATTTTGAGAAACTCAACATTAATTTTTGGCAGTGATCTGGAAAGTCTGTGAGTTTGGCCAGTTAGGCTGATGAAACCACAGACTAATCACAGCAGAGGTCTAAGATATAGAACATGAAGCCAGTATTTGGGGCACAGTGGTTGGGCTACATTGTTAAGTTAAAAATAGTTATGTCAAATAATGTAATGCTATACAATTGTAGTATTTTCCCTGAAAACCATCACATTATTGACTTGTAAATCCCTAATAATTTAATAATAAAACATTCCTGTGTATATTAAAGTGAACCACATATTACAAAAATAACTGACATTTTTACTTCAAATCCTGCTCCCTGCGTTTATGTTAGGAATTTTTACAGAGTGCCTCCAGATTCAGAAAAGTGGGGCACTCTCACAGGATGCACCCTCTCATTGATGCTGGATGTGGCCTACAGACATCATGGATGCTGGGCACGTTGGCGGTTTCAGAGGGAGGACAGCTTCTATATGCACAGACCAAAGTAATGGTAGGGCATCATGTGTGTATCTTTTTTCAAGCAGTGGACATGCTTTTCAGCCAGAGCATGAGTAGGAGGTGGTGGAGTGGCTAACCAAGCCTTCGTTATCCTCCACCTCTATCTCCCAGTGTAAAAGTAGTGTGAAGTCATCAGCTGTAAGAACACCCTGTTCATTCTCCTTATACAAATTGTCACAAAGGAGTTGACTAACTTATTTTATGACAATGTTAGCCACTTGCTGCAAGAGGATGCACAGCAATTAATTACTCCTGGGGTTTAGGAGGAGAGCAATGGGAGCATAGATGGAGTGTACATCAGGTAGGGAGAACTAATTGGCATTCATGTTCTTGCAGCTGCAGTTTACTGCAAAATTGGGTCCAGTGATGAGGAGAGGGGGGTTACGATGAGGTCTCCAAACATAGCTGGGTGCCAGATATAGTAGAGAAGTAAAGTGAGGGAGAGGTGCAACATAAGCAAGGCAGGAGGTCATCCATATTCAGCTTGCCAGAGAAGTGAAGGGCAGCCACACTGTTCCACTAAATAGCAGAGCTTCATAGGTGTAGGTCACTGTTAGTCCCACAGTCTGCTCTTTATAGCTCATCTGTGTGGGTCTTTCTCAGCACATGTTCTGCAGACCACTCTGTAGAAATGTGCAGTCCTTCTCAGCAGCATCCCAAGCCACCCAAATTAGTCATTTGGGTACCACATATATTAAAAGAAGCATGAATATTTGCCGCACAGCTCAGTGGAAACAGCACCGGAATACTAATGGCTGGCAGCAAAAGAGCCACGCTACTTCTCCTTACATCTCTACCCTTTCTGTCTCTCCCCTCACTATACAAGATTTTCTAATATACGCCTCAAGTGATAGGGATGAAAGTATTTGAATGAGTGACTGAAGTTTCCTTATGGCACTTCCAGCAGGAAAGAAGGTCAGCATGGGGCCATGCAAAGTACGGGCAAGCATCGGCTGCAACCATACTCTGATTCTGCCAACACCACCCTGACATTTTCAGCTTCAGCACTGCACAGGCAGGCTTATCTACCCTAACTGCTAAAAGGTAAGAAAATGTACACCCCAAGCCCCACTTATGTCCAGCTTGGCAAAAATTCTGGCTTTACAGCTGCTTGCTCTTCCAGCTGGCGGGGTCTTCCCTCTTCTGTGATATTTGCCAGAGCTTAGTATGCAACAGAGCTGCTGGGCTCCCATGGGATTTGTTACCAAAAAAAGAGACATAGCTGACCAGCTAAGCTTTGTGAAAATGAGCCAATCCTGAATCAGAGATAACTGCCAAGCCCCTCCTGCCCATGCTACAGATTAAACCCTTCATACCTAAGAGTAAAACAAATCTTAATTCCTAAGCACAATTTTTCAACTTTGACATGTGTTAGTAAAACTGTTCATATTATCACAACTACTTTGTGCATCCAGCTGAATTATACCTTGACAAATTGGGCTTTCATTTTTGGTAAATGGTTATGGGTTTCTTTTCTTTTATTATCAAAGAAAAACGGGCCCAAAATTGTTAAAAAAAATTGCCCTGTACACACGATCGGACCTTTGTCTGACCAAATTCACATCGGAAATTCTGACGTAATTCCATCAGAGGAAAAGAGAACATGTTCTATATGTAAACTCTAATGGAATTCATCGGAATTTCCGATGGAATTACTCCGATGGGGCATACACACAGTTGGAATTTCAGATGAAAAAAGTCAGTCTGACTTTCCATCGGAAATCAAATGTCAATCAAAGTCAGTGAGCCAATGAAGAGAGAGAGGGGGACCAAGCCACGGCTCCATGTCTGAATGAACATACAAAGCAGGCTTGTGTGTCGCCATAGCAAACTGCTTGCTGTGGGAGCACTCGGGGGCCAGGAGCGCCAGCGAGGGACCCAAGATAAGGAGATTCTGTACTACTCTGTGCAAAACCACGGCATACAGCAGGTAAGTATAACATATTTGTTATTTTTAAACGGAAAAAAAACCCGACTTTACCATCACTTTAAGCACACGCTAATGGCTGAAGTAGCCTGCTTCTGGTTGTAAGTTGAAAGTGATCCAGTGGCTGTATAGTAACTGATCACTTTTACAGTGTGGGGATACATTCTTAAATCTCCTCTTCATGGAATTAAACCTGAAGCAACAATGATTTTGTCACTTCTGGTTTCAGCCAGGGAAGCATGTAAATTGGATCTCTGCTCAGTTAGATGCTGTGGAGGGCAGGGGAGACATTAGGGTCTATTAGACCCCCAATGTCTCAATAAAGAGTACCTGTCATCAGCTCAATGCTATCACATGGGGGTTTGTAAACCCCTTGTGATAGCGATAAAGTTCAACAAAAATAAATAAACAAAAAATGTAATTATAATACCATTTATTATTAAAATCGCAAAAAAAATTCAAAAAGTATTTTATTAAAAACCATAGTGCCAACGTACACCCAAGGTGCTCTCATGTATGTGAACCGTGATCAGACCACACACGGAATGGATCACCACGAATGTTGGAGTGAGTGCAAAAATTCTAGTGCCAGAGCTCATGGTTAGCTGATGAATATTAAAACCTTTATTTTGTTTATTATTGTTTTTCTTTGTATCACGGGTGCATGCAATAGAGACTTTGCATGTTTGGTATCTATTTACTTGATGCAACCCCATCTTAATATAAAATGAAATATATTGTGTTTGTGTGCACTAAAATTAATTGTAATACTTTTTTTCCTAAACGTATGAATTTGATAAACAGTTGCACAAATATTTTGCATTTGTAGCACCCTCTAGTGTGTGCTACTAGAGGTGAGTCTAGAAAAAGCATTTTCTGGCCCAGGGATAAACCTGAATCATTGAACATTCTAGAACTAGTGGGTGTAGGTAAGGTGGAGCTGCCTTTAATATTTATAGGCTCTGAGCCAATTCACAGGAATGGGCCAGGCAAGGAAAATGGGGTAACCCATATATAGATATAGGTCATGCCAAAAAGAGAGTTGAGTGGAAGATGGAGAAGCAGTGCTGAGCAGAAGAATTCTCATCGGAAGGGGTTTACCTCAGGCTGGAACATGGGAGGCTGGCCTGGAAGGATCCCATCACAGGAGGAAGGATTCATGCCAGAGAGGCAGCAGGAGAGAACAAGGAGAGACAGTGAATAGATCAGCACGGTGCAGGGATAGTGGAGAAACTGACATTTATTTCTCAGGCATACCCACTGCTCGGATGTTATTTTGTCTTTACAATCACTTTAATGCCACAATAGCAGAGTTGCAGGATGTAACTGCAGCAAAGATATCTATCTCTAAGTGTAGGCTCAGTGTCATGCTGATCAGGCCCTCCTAGTTCAGTGTCCAAGACAGCAAGGACTGGAATACTCACTGTGTTACATTGTTGTGAATCTGCAGAGTCTGGCATAGAAGACACAAATCAGGATCAGTCCACAGCCCATGAGGTGGATTTAGCGGGGTCATCCTTTCCAAGGGTCTTAGCAAAGAGCTTAAGTGCAGCTTCTTTTGCCAAGCGAACCCACATGGTCCGCTGCTGCTCATGTGTCCTTACCCTGCCAAGATATGTTCTCACATGAGTAGTCAACATCAAACAATAGGGCAGAGCTCGGAGTTCCTAACAAGCCGGGTAAGAGCAGACAGAGTGGCCTCTAAAGTGAGAGATAAGGAGAAATGCACAGATATTTGGCAGAGAGAGCACCACAGGTGTCCTACTCCATGAACTGCTAGCCACTGCCCCCAGAGACTTTCATTTGTAGTAGATCTCTCTTGAAGGCAGCATTGTGCCAAGTCTTCCTCCAACCATTGCCTGGAGAATTTCCATGTGTATGTGTCAGTTGGGCAGGATTGGGGCAGAGAGCCAGTCAGAAGGACTGGGAAGGAAAACAGCCAGATGTGGCTGGTGGCAGCCAGGTGGGCCAGCATTCTGCAAGCAAGTGGAACTGGGATCAGTGGCCACAAGTAAGGCAGAAGGAAGTGTGTTTTGATGTTTACTCCATTGTGCTACTGTGTTAAAAGGCCTGCAAGTTCCTGCCTGTAATGGGCCTCTGCTGAACTAGCTAAAACTGTTAATTCCATCAGGAGTGTATCAGCAGGATCTGTACATAAAGGAATTAATTGTGTGCAGGAGGAAGTGAGAAGAAGAATCTGTAAATAGAGGAAGTTGTCCCTGAATTTAAAGAGGAAGTAAACCCTGATGGGTTTTACCTCCTCTTTAGCCCGCTTCTGCAGCCTGCAAATTACATACTAGCCCATTATGTGTCACTTACCTAAAAAAGGATGCAGCGATGTCCCCAGAGTAGGCAGCGTCCATCTTCTGTCTCCTCTTCCTTCCAGGCTGCAGACTCCGGCTCTGTGATTTGCTGGAGCCGCGCGATGTCACTCCCGATCCTGTCACTAGCAAGTGATATCAACAATGCAGCGTGCGTATCAGCTGTAATTCATGGAACAAGTAGCTCTTGTATGAGGCATGCTATGCTGCTATCTTTCTATGCATTTCACGCTCATGCGCGCGTCATCAGGAAAATGACATCGCCACCATGATACCGGAGCCTTTGTAGAAACAAACACCATGCTTTTGGTTGGCAGCGATCCTCCAGAAAATGGCGTGGCCGCCCTAATACCGGAGTCCAGTTGCAAAGGACATTTCAAACTTATTTTGTTTCTCCTTGTTGCGGTTTACCAGTTCATTCCTAATAATGTTGGATACTTCCAATATGATCTTGTCTAGGTCAGATTGGTTATATCACTTTTCAAGAAAACGCTTAATTAAAACATCAGATCACAATTTCTTCAGATATGAGTGAATTGACCTTTCGGTATGACCTTTATCCATCCCGGAGGGTGGCAACTTTTTGTGGAAATGTATCCATTTTTATCCACCTCTTTAAAAAAAGACCTAGTCAGCAACCTATCTTCTTTTTTAAAAATTTCCAGATTTAGATATTGGATTTCTATAACACTATATTTGCTGGTTAATTTAATACCATAATTATTGCTATTAAGATGGGTTATGAACAACTGGAGCTCCTCGACAATGCCATCCCATACAAAAAACAGGTCATCAATGTAAAGTCGGTACAGTGCTAACTGTGGTCATTCATCCGTAAAAATGTCTTCACTCTCCCACTTGTTCAAAAATATGTTGGCCACACTGGGGGCATACTTAGCCCCCATAGCTACCCCCTTTATTTGGTTATAGAAATCTCCCCCATACCAGAAAAAAATGTTGGACATTGCCATCTTAAGACCATCTACTAGGGAGAGGAGGAGTTAAATACTCTCCAGAAAGGTTTAAAGTTCACCCCTGGCAGATTTTTAAATACATTTGAGACAATGATAGATATTGAAAAAATTTCCAGGAAATTAAGCATTAAGAAATTTTATGTAGAAGCTAAATCAAAAGACACACAACCCATGGAAACCACTTATGAACATAGTGGTTTAAAAAATAAATCTACCTTCAATCCAAAACCTTATAGTCATAAGCATATTGATGTTTTTAAAAATATGGTTCAGCAAGACGTAAAATCAATTGAAAGCAATGAGAAGAGAAAAAACAAAAAAGTATGGGAAGCAATTAGAAAATTGGAGAAGAAAAAAATAAATACTAATTAGACCCGCCGATAAAAAAATGGATATAGAGCGGAAATTATAAAAATTTTGGGGGACAAAGACACATATGTAAAAATGCCAGATAACCCAACTCTTAAAAATAAAAATAAATTGAGAGAATGGTTTAAGAAGGGTATGAAAAAAGGTATTCTGGACAAGAAAGAGGCTAAATATTTAGATATAAGGGTGCCAAAAATACCAGTTTTGTATATACTCCCGAAAATGCACAAAAACAAGGTCTCCCCACCAGGGAGACCAATTGTTAGTGGAATTAATTTCCTATATTCTAGAAGTGGGGAATATTTGGATACCTTCCTCCAGCCCCTGGCAACCAAGGGCCCAGCCTATTTGAGAGATAGAAAGGAATTGAAAAGTTTGTTAAAAGATGTAGGTGTGGAGGGACGGACTTTGCTAGTTACAGCGGACGTCGAGTCTCTGTACACAAACATTAGACAGAATGATGCACTTGACGCGGTAAGGTGGGCTTTACATAAGCAACCAAGATGAAACAGAGCCAAATTGGTTTTCTAGTAGATGGTCTTAAGATGGCAATATCCAACAATTTTTTCTGGTATGCCCCCAGTGTGGCCAAGATATTTTTGAACAAGTGGGAGAGTGAAGAAATGTTTACGGATGAATGGCCACAGTTAGCACTGTACCAACGTTACATTGATGACCTGTTTTTTGTATGGGGTGGCACTGTCGAGGAGCTCCAGTTGTTTATGACTCATCTTAATAGCAATAATTATGGTACAGTGGGGTAAAAAGTATTTAGTCAGCCACCAATTGTGCAAGTTCTCCCACTTCAAAAAGATGAGAGAGACCTGTAATTGTCATCATAGGTATATCTCAACTATGAGAGACAAAATGTGGAAACAAATCCAGACAATCACATTGTCTGATTTGGAAAGAATTTATTTGCAAATTATGGTGGAAAATAAGTATTTGGTCACCTACAAACAAACAAGATTTCTGGCTCTCACAGACCTGTATCTTCTTCTTCAAGAGGCTCATCTGTCCACTCATTACCTTTATTAATGGCACCTGTTTGAACTTGTTATCAGAATAAAAGACACCTGTCCACAACCTAAGTCTTCACAAGGTTGTCACACACTGTTGCTGGTAGGTTGGCCCATTCCTCCATGCAGATCTCCTCTAGAGCAGTGATGTTTTGGGGCTGTCGCTGGGCAACATGGACTTTCAACTCCCCCCAAAGGTTTTCTATGGGATTGAGATCAGGGGACTGGCTAGGCCACTCCAGGACTTTGAAATGCTTCTTATGAAGCCACTCCTTCATTGCCCGGGCGGTGTACTTGGGATCATTGTCATGCTGAAAGACCCAGCCACGTTTCATTTTCAATGCCCTTGCTGATAGGAGGAGGTTTGCACTCAAAATCTCACAATACATGGACCCATTCATTCTTTCATGTACACAAATCAGCCGTCCTGTTCCCTTTGCAGAGAAGCAGCCCCAAAACATGATGTTGCCACCCCTATGCTTCACAGTAGGTATGGTGTTCTTTGGTAGCAACTCAGCATTCTCTCTCCTTCAAACACGACAAGTTGTGTTTTTACCAGTCCTACTTTGGTTTCATCTGACCATATGACATTCTCCCAATCCTCTTCTGGACCATCCAAATGCGCTCTAGCAAACCTCAAACGGGCCCGGACATGTACTGGCTTAAGCACGGGGACACGTCTGGCACTGCAGGATTTGAGTCCCTGGCGGCGTAGTGTGTTACTGATGCTAGCCTTTGTTACGTTGGTCCCAGCTCTCTGTAGGTCATTCACTAGGTCCCCCCATATGGTTCTGGGATTTTTTCTCACTGTTCTTGTGATCATTTTGACCCCATGGGGTGAGATCCTGCGTGGAGCCCCAGATCGAGGCAGATTATCAGTGGTCTTGTATGTCTTTCATTTTCTAATTATTGCTCCCACAGTTGATTTCTTCACACCAAGCTACTTTCCTATTGCAGATTCAGTCTTGCCAGCCTGGTGCAGGTCTACAATTTTGTTTCTGGTGTCCTTCAACAGCTCTTTGGTCTTCACTATAGTGGAGTTTGGAGTGTGACTGATTGAGGTTGTGGACAGGTGTCTTTTATACTAATAACAAGTTCAAACAGGTGCCATTAATACAATTAATGAGTGGAGGACAGAGGAGCCTCTTAAAGAAGAAGATACAGGTCTGTTAAAGCCAGAAATCTTGCTTGTTTGTAGGTGACCAAATACTTATTTTCCATCATAATTTGCAAATAAATTCTTTCCAAATCAGACAATGTGATTGTCTGGATTTGTTTCCACATTTTGTCTCTCATAGTCTCTCATAGTTGAGGTATACCTATGATGACAATTACAGTCAATCTCTCATCTTTTTAGGTTGGAGAACTTGCACAGTTGGTATCTGACTAAATAGGTTTTTGCTCCACTGTATTAAATTAACCAGCAAATGAAGGGGTTATAGAAATCCAATATCTAGATCTGGAAATTAAAAAAAAAATAAATAGGTTGCTGACTACAGTAGGTCTTTGTTTAAAGAGGTGGATAAAAATGAATGCATTTTCGACAAAAAGTTGCCACCATCCGGGATGGATAAAAGCCATACCGAAAGGTCAATTCACTTGTATCCGAAGAAATTGTGATCTAGGTGAGGACTATTGGACCCAATCGGATGTTTTAATGAAGCGCTTTCTTGAAAGGGATATAACCAATCTGACCTAGACAAGATCAGATTGGAACTATCCAATGTTGATAGGAATGAACTGGTACTGCAACAAGGAGAAAATAAATAAGTTTGAAATGGCCTTTGTAACTGGATTTAATTTAGATTACAAAGAGGTTGAAAAATCTCTCAAAAAATTCTGGCCAATGTTGTTGAAGGACACTACCCTTAACAAAATCTTGCCATGTAAGCCATCCTTCATATATAGAAAAGCCCGGGCCTCAGGAATATGATATCCAAAAATTTGGTGGACCCACCGAAAAAGAGAAACAGGACTTTTTTGTACACTACAGGTTTCTATAGGTGTGGGAGGTGAAAATCACGCAGAACTACAGCAGATAAAAGAATAAAAACTGAGGTGTTTAGAGGAACCAATGGGAAAGAATATAAAATTGAGAAATTTGTGTCAGGCAACACAATGTATGTGGTGTATCTCCTCACTTGCCCATGTGGGCTAATCTATGTGGGGAGAACCACTAGATGCCTTTATAAAAGAATAAACAAGCATGTCACAAATATTACCAAAGGTTTTAGGAAACATAGCGTGTCTAATCATTTTAGGACACAACAAAACCCAGCACTTTTAAATTTTTATGGTATAGATAAAATGGTACCACATTGGAGAGATATTGATATGAGAATTTGTGTGTCTCAGACTGGAACCCAGTGGATATTTAAGCTGGGTAGCCTAATGCCCGCTGGGTTGAATATAGATATAGATTTGAATTGTTTTTTAACTGATTTCTAAATTTATATCTGGATGGTCCCCATTGGATTTATGCCATTAGGTACAGTATGTGACTGAGAGTATCTATACAGACATGTTTTTCCTATGGTTGTTTGCAATCAGTTGTGTATGTTGTGCCAACTAACCACCAGAGGGAGCTGTACACATAATCCCCTGATTCTATTATATTTCCTTTTTAACTTAATTTTAATCAAATGTTGTGCCAATAACATCGTTCTGGTTAAAAATAATAATATTACATTTATCTGTAATTAGATATGTTTATAATTAATTTACAAGAAGGGTCCAATTGTCGGGATTTCGATTCTAATTGTGGGGATTCAGATTCCTATTTTGTGACCAGAGTCGATGTAGATTAACATTATTTTTGTGGCTAATTACTAAGATGTTTTTACAGATTGGTTTTATTATGCTTTTCTATATGTTTTTCAACACAATGCTGTGTTTTGTCATATAATTACGGCTGTGAGGGAATGCGGAGGGATATTTCTTACTTCTTTCTTCTTTGTTATTGTTTTTAAATAAAGTTGTTTTTAATAAAGTTTTATATGACCCTTGATCTCCCAGTACTGACGATATGTTGTGGGAGGTAACGAGGGCTCTGGTATTATACTGGCCACGTCATTTTCTGGAGGATTCGCTGCCAATCAATAGCATGGCGTTTGTTTCTACAAATGCTCCGGTATCATGGCGGTGGCGCCATTTTCCTGATGACGCACGCACAAGCGTGAAATACATAGAAATATAGCAGCATAGCACACCTGATACAAGAGCTACTTGTTCCATGAATTACAGCTGACACGCACGTCGCATAGTTGAGATCACTTGCTAGTCACAGGATCGGCCCCTGCCTTCCCTCAAGCTGCTTCATGAACCTGCTGTAACCTGGCACAATATACTGTACAAGTCTTGTAAGTTTTAATAAATCAATTCTTTATTACACTAATACTGCCTCCTTGTGGCTCTTTTTGCTGGAGCCAATATGTTTTGCAGATTGAAAAGGAATAAGAGGGAGTACAAATGCCCACTAACACACAGCTCCTTTCTCTATCTGCAAAGTAGATAGTGTCCTGACCCTCCTGCTCGCCCCTTCACCCCTCAAGAGGCTTTCTCCACACCAGGGAGAAAGTGTAACATTACGGTAGTGAGTTACAGACAGGAGAACAGGAAGTGAGTATTTCTCAGAAGAAATAAGGACATTTAAAAGCAAAATGGAAGGATAAGGTAAGTGAAGGAGGACTCCACTAAGGTAAAGGAAGCTACTTAGGGAAACATTTTTTTACCTTTACAACCTCTTTAAGTTGCTGTCATGCTGGACATCCCATCATTTCATACCCCATCCAAGTTATCCCCTAATGAAAACAAAAAAAAAACAAGTCAATTAATGTTTTCTGTGTGGGTGAATGAAGGAATTGCTACTGTATGTGACTGGCTGTGCCACAGTGGGAAACTCTAACTTTAGCCAATCCTACGGGAGTAGTGCTACACATTCTAAAAATGTGCAACTACTATCTTTTTAATCCTATAAGGCCTCTGCTTTAATTTTATTTTTCAGGATGCAAACTGCTTGGTGTCGCCCTCAAAAAACGTCAGCCTATACAATAACGGCTTTAAATGTGTGCTGCAAATCTGTTAAATTGTTCTGTTTTTAATTTAAAGTGGAGTTCCACCCATTTTTTGATGTTTGTCTGTGCTGCATGCCCCAATCTCATAGGCCTCGTACACACGATCAAATCTGTCTGCTGGAAACGGTCTGCTAGACCGGCATGCTTTGAAATCTGTCGGCTGGGAACCCGTCCGCCCGACATGTCTGTTGGTTAGTATGCTAACCAGCAGACATGTCTTCTCGCACACCCGCCGAATGATTTTGACGCATGCGCGTAAGTGTTTTACTTCCTGGTGCGGTGACGTGGCGGCGTCAACGTCACCGCCACGTCACCGACACGTCAGCGCGTTGTCTGCTGGCGGGGATTTTGGTTTGCTCGTGTGTACACGCGAGCAAACCAAAATGCCAGCAGACAGATCTGTTCAAATCGGTCGGTCCAACCGATTTGAACAGATAGATTTACTCGTGTGTACGAGGCCATAGTGTTCAGAATGGACAATTTTTATTTATTTTGTTGCTTGTAAATACCTTTATTTTGTAGTCCTTCATTACTTCCTCCTCCTTATTAGCCTAGGCTATTCAGTAGACATGTGCACAGACAAATTTTTCGTTTTTTTTTGTTCCGTTTCGTATGGTCCCGTCTGTTCGTTTCCGTTCGTTTTTCGTAAGACGCCCGTTTTCCCGTTCGTTCCCGTTCGTTTGTCGTACGACGCGATTTTTTCGTATTCCGATCATTTCGTATTTCCGTTACCCTTTTATTTTCGTACATGCGGGATGATTCGTTATTCTGTTTAATTCATGTTCGTTTCTTGTTAGACAATAATTATCGTGAATTTTCGTCAATTTGCATTCTGTGTATCTTGAATGCTTTTCTTTTGTTAGTGTCAGTTGTATGTTCATTGTTCAATGACATCTATAACAAAAGAATTTCATTATGTATATTGAATGAATTCCTTTTTCTGTTATAGGTGTCATATCAACATACGAAAATAACAAAAGAAACAGGTTCAAATGCAAATCTTTTGTTTATGTTTTTTTTGAATGGCCAGAGAGTTAGGCTGGCCATACATGATACAATTTTCTGTGCAATTTTCTTTAGATTTACCTTCAACTATGTAGTGCAAGGGCCTGCCTGATTGCATACAATTGAAAGTGTTGTTTAGTTTGACCTCATATATGTTTTTTGGTAAATCTAAAAGAAAATTGTACAAGAAAATTGAACATGTATGGCCAGCCTCAGTGACTGAAAGCAGCTTCTCTTTTGTGCAGAATAGTGAGTACACTTGTACAGTAAAGCCTAATAAACTTTTCTGTGGATTTTCATCTGAAGGGAGATCAGTTGGCCAGACTTCTGAACCCAAAAATGGTTTTCTGATGCAGTTTAAAAACGAACAAATTTTCTGAGAACGATCGGAAAACGATCGTTTTTATGTGTGTTGTTAAAATAGTCTGACCAAGTGTATGGAGCTTAACAATAGTATTGTTAAGCCCCATACACTTGGTCAGACTATTTTAACAACACACATAAAAACGATCGTTTTCCGATCGTTCTCAGAAAATTTGTTCGTTTTTAAACTGCATCAGAAAACCGTTTTTGGGTTCAGAAGTCTGGCCAACTGATCTCCCCTCAGATGAAAATCCACAGAAAAGTTTATTAGGCTTTACTGTACAAGTGTACTCACTATTCTGCACAAAAGAGAAGCTGCTTTCAGTAACTGAGGCTGGCCATACATGTTCAATTTTCTTGTACAATTTTCTTTTAGATTTACCAAAAACCAAATATGAGGTCAAACTAAACAACACTTTCAATGGTATGCAATCAGGCAGGCCCTTGCACTACATAGTTGAAGGTAAATCTAAAGAAAATTGCACAGAAAATCATGTATGGCCAGCCTAACTCTCTGGCCATTAAAAAACCCATAAACAAAAGATTTGCATTTGAACATGTTTCTTTTGTTATTTTCGTATGTTGATATGACACCTATAACAAAAAATTTGCCTTCAGTATTTTGAATACACAGAAAAAAGAAAAAAGAATTCATTCAATATACATAATGAAATTCTTTTGTTATAGATGCCATTGAACAATGAACATACAACTGAAAACGAACACAAAACGGATTCAAACAAAATACACAATGCAAACCTCTTGATACAGATTTAATTTTCGTTATTTTGCCATTTTCGTTTTGTCGTTTTTTCCCGTCGGATCGTTCGTTCGTATTTGCGGTCGTTCGTTATGCGGCTCATCCGTTATCCCGTCGTTTTCGTATTTTGGTGCTTTACCTTTTTTGTATGTACACATTATCCCGCGGGTACGAAAATGAATATTTTCGTACGAAAATAACATTCGTACGAACGGGAATGCACATATCTACTATTCAGTTACAAGGCTATTTGAAAGGGTTTCTGGGATAGGCATCATGTTTCCCAGTAGTCCTTGCAAACCTGACTGAAACCTATTACATTGCTTGTGCAGCACTGAGCATGTGCGAGATATGCAAAGCTGAAATCCAGGAAGTCATACAGTCTGGCTTCATGATGCCCACACTTAAAATGGCCACGGTCTATTTCTAGATTATAAACTAAATAATCTAAATGCTGTAACAACCTTACCAAACGGACCTTAGTTTACAGAATACATTAAACTTGTGTAAACTTGTGCATTGTTTTACTTTTAGTCTCTAGGCTAGTCTCTAGACGCATTTTTATTTTTTTATTCTAGATGCCATATGACCACTCAAAACTGTAACATTTTGTATGTGTTTGGTCACTGGATCAAAACATTGATTTTTAACTTTGAACCTCGGTTCCCACTGATGCAATACAGAAAACGCAGTGAATCCTGTGTGTTTTCTGCACTGCATTGCAAACACACAGCATCCGTTCGATCTGATGCTTGTGTTAATCACACAGGGAAACAGCTTTTGGTGCAGATGCAATTTAAGCCATACAAAATGTATGGCTCAAGTCGCCCTGCACAGACATCGCATGTGATGTGCACAGGAATGCAGTGAAATTCCTGTTCGAATCACATGCGGTGTCCTGCAACACACAAGTGTGAACCCAGGCTCAGATGCAATATCCCCCCTTGATAACTCACAAATTGTGGTCTGTCTAAAAAGGCTTAATAGCTTTGGTGCAGATGTGTGCAATTTTAATTTTACAAGTTTGAACGTAAATGCTAATTTTTTATTTCCAGATAAAACATGTCAGTTCAATCACTCTAAAATCGCAGCCTTGCCCAAAAGGCTTAAAAGCTTTGGTGCAAATCTGTACCTTTTTTCCCATCTTCTCAGTAAAAAAGACACATATTTATTTATAGATGTAATCTGCTTTCTCTCTCTGTAACATGAACTTTAATGTGGATGTAACATAAATGTAGTTTTGCCAGTAGCTGAGATTTGATGTGATCTGTATAAGTAGTGTAATTGTAGATGTAGTATACCTGTAATTCTGTAGTATAAATCAGGCACTGATGTTGGACGAGAAAACCTGGCTCGCAGACTCTGCTCTAATTCATCCCAATGGTGTTTTATCGGGTTGAGGTCAGGGCCCTGTGCAGACCAGTCAAGTTGCTCCAACCCAAACTCGCCTATCCATGTTTTTATGGACCTTGCTTTGCTGTCCCAGGCCCAAATCAAACTGCATAGTTCCAGCCACTGTGTCATGTATTTGGATGTTGTCTCTTAAACATGGTACTGTAATTTGTTTAGGTGGGCATAACAACTGCCTAATCTCTAGAATGTGGGTGTGTGGTTTTAAATTTTTTTGTACATTGCAGATATTTTGTTAACCACTTGCCTACTGGGCACTTATACCCACTTCCTGCCCAGGCCAATTTACAGCTTTCAGCACTATTGCACATTGAATGACAATTGCAAGGTCATGCAACACTGTACTCATATGAAAGTTTTATCATTTGTTTGAGACAGATAGAACATTCTTTTGATGGTATTTATTCACCACATTGTTTTTTTTTTTGCTAAACAAACAAAAAAGATTAACATTTTTGAAAAAAATAATAATAATAATAATAATTTAAAAGATGTAATTTTTCTCCTTCACTGATGTACGCTGATGAGGCTGCACTGATAGGCACTATTGAAGTGGCACTGCTAGGAACTGATAAAACACTGATGAGGCTGCACTGATATGGTGCAGTAATAAGTGGCACTAATAGCCACTGATAGGCGGCACTCATGGGCACTGAGAGGCAGAATTGATATGCAGCACAAATTGCCACTGATATGTAGCACTTATGGGCAGCACCGATGGGCACTAATAGGCAGCACTGATGGTCAACACTGATGGACACTAATTGACACTGATTGGGCTGCATTTATAATTTTTTCTAAAAAATGTACTTTAAGGACTTGTGAATACAGACCTTAGAACAGAACCTGGGTGACAGCGCTGCTATTAACCCCTTGTCGCATTTTCAATTAGGCTTAGGCCTGGGGCATTGTCTATGATGCCTCAGTGATGTCCATTTCCCTGGGAACTTATTGAGGGAACTGTTCTAAGAAGTAGCTGAAAAGAGGAAGGTGTAAGACAAAGCAACAAGGCTAAAAGAACCCCAAAAGAAGTGGTTACTTCATAGAACCATAGGCTTTATTACAAAGTTTAGAAATTGTTACAAAAAATATAAAACACCTCCACCTTTCCATCAAGAAAAAATTGACAACGTTGTCAAATCCACCGGAAGCAGCTGCTCACACCGAACTCCCCAGGTATTCATGCCCTATTAAAGCAAGAATAATTGCTAATACAATAATCAGACAAGGAACCCATCCCAAACAAGTAAGAATTGAGAGAAGTCTTTAGGGGAGGGTGGTGGTTACTGTGATAAGGGGCTTTATTATCACCCCAGGCTGAGCTGAGCTGAGCCAAAATAAAGTGTGGTGGCCTGCTGTCCTCAGCAATTGTTTAATGCCGCGTACACACGATCACTTTATGTGATGAAAAAAAATTACGTTTTTAAAAACGTCAATTTCATTGACCATGTGTAAGGGAAAACGTCGTTTTGTGTCTTGTAAAAAACGACAAAAAAAAATTGAAGCATGCTTCAATTTTTTGTGTCGTTTTTCAAATGTCGTTTTTTGTTTCACAAAAAGTCACTGTGTGTAGCAAAAAACGTTGTTTAAAACAATGTTTTTCAACCCGCGCATGCCCAGAAGCTAGTTATGAAGAGAGCTTCAATGGAAAAGAGTGGTGAACGTAACCTCGCTTTGCTAGAGCATTGTGAAAAAAACGATGGTGTGTAGGCAACATCGTCTTTGAAAATTGAAGTTTCAAAAACGTTGTTTTTTACTTCACAGAAAACGTCGTTTTTTTTCATCACATAAAGTGATCGTGTGTACGCGGCATAACTCATGAACACCCAAGTAAAAAGTGTGTGTGTTTTTATTTTTACTTTCATAAACTCCAATAACTATTTAAAAATAAGAGCCTCCTTGAAGGCCAACTGCAGTTGCAGAATACGTGGATGTTTCACCTTTTATAAGTTGTTTCAGCATTAAAGGAGTTGTAAATAAAAAAAAAAATTTTGCTGAAATTACTGTTTACAGGGTATAGAGACACAATAGTTAACTGATTCCTTTTAAAAATAATTAAAAACAGATAAAAATCAATCATATAATGTACCTGCAGTTTCTAGTTTCGTTTTTGCATGTTGTTTTCTGACAGTGCTGTACAGAGCCACAGAGCCAATACAGGACAGTGATGGTTTGGAAAACCAAACTGATTGGTGCTGAGGGGTTTTAGACACACAGTAATCACACCTCCTTGATTAGTGACCACAGAGAGAAAGCTCCCAGGACTGTGGTTATCAGGAAACAGACAACCAGGAAGTGTGGAGATCAGAGAAGAATTACAGCAACTTGAGAGCAAAAAACGAACAATGAGGACATGAAAACAGCACTGCATTAAGGTAAAGGAAGCTATTAAGATAAAAAAAAAATCCTTTACAAACCCTTTAAGTCATCTATTACTGCTTTTGAATACATATCTTGCGATAACTGGGATAGGGACCACATTTTCTCTCTTGTCACTCTTCTTTATGACAAGGTTTGGAGCTTCCATCAACTCACAGAGGGCGATCTGTTCCTCCTTTGTCGTGTGGTCACTCCCATGCCAAGGCCAATTTACCTTCTCCAGCATGGCTGAAACGGGGAGGCAGGGGGAGAATGTGCCCTGGGTGCCACACTAAGAAGGGCACCGCCACTGAAAGGAGTAGTGACAGCGGTATCACTACTCCTGTGCCTGGCACAGAGCTATCTGGATTCATCTCAGTATGTGGACAAGCCAGGGAACCTCTGGTGGGATGCTGTCCTTGGCATAGCACTGGCAGCCTCTGCAGGTACTCTAGCAAGAGCCAGGCAGTCTGGGGATAGGTACTGCTTTTCTGGAAAAAAATCCATCCAGTTAAAAAAAAAAAAAACAACACACTCAAATAGAAAACCTCCATATACACTATCCAATACCCACAGTTTATCAACAGGGTAAGATGGGGGGCTTTGCAGAATGAGCTTGGCTGGCTGTGCAGACTAGGATTGGTGGCTGTGTAGACTGAGCAGTTCTCTCACTGCTTTTTACTTTCTCACAACCATCTATCATACACCATGTTTTATCTCACAATTCGTTTTTTGTATTTTTCATCTTATATTTGCACACCCTGGGCATCAGTCTGTCCACCTTACATTCATTTTAGTCACAGCTCACAGCCTACATTTCTCACATCCCTTACTATGTTTTATCTCACATTCGTTCTTCTTTTTTTTTTTATCTCCCATCAGCACATCGGGGGCATTTAGCCTGTCCACCACACATTCATTCCAGTCACACCTCACATCCTACATTCCTCACATCTCTTTCTCACCTTTCCCTTTTTGGTTAATTTCACATTCTATTCTCATCCCCTCTTTTCTCATTTTTCATCCTATACATCTTTTCCTCTCATTTCCTTTTTTTTTTCTTTTCTTCTTCTCCTTGCCTTCACTTGCTTAGCACCCTCCTACACCTCTCTCACAGTCCCACTCCACTTTTTCACAATCCCCTCTTCCTATATCTTTCACATCTTTTCTTCTTTTATGATTGTCTGCTGACTGTCTATCTTATTACCACTTGGCTTATACCCTTGGTATAACCTTCTATTTCAGGTAGGTGTGTCCCATGCAGAGGCGTATCTAGTGAAAATAGCGCCTATGGCAAGCACTGAAACTGCGCCCCTGTCGAAACATTTGAAACCCATGTTTCAGATAACCTTAACAAATAAACAGCTAAAACTAGTGATTTTTATCATCCCTTGTGATAGCTTGGGTAGTGACATATCCTCTTTATGGAGAAATTTATGGTTTATTAGACCCCTGATCCCTCCTCTGCCCTCCAAGGCCAGGTAAATGCAGAACCAATACTGGAAGTGATGAAGTCTTCGTCACTTAACCACTTAAGACCCGGAACAAAATGCAGGTAAAGGACCTTGCCCCTTTTTGCGATTCGGCACTGCTTCGTTTTAACTGACAATTGCGCGGTCGTGCGACGTGGCTTCCAAACAAAATTGGCGTCCTTTTTTCCCCACAAATAGAGCTTTCTTTTGGTGGTATTTGATCACCTCTGCGGTTTTTATTTTTTGCGCTATTAACAAAAATAGAGCGACAATTTAAAAAAAAAATGCAATATTTTTTACTTTTTGCTATAATAAATATCCCCCAAAAATATATAAAAAAAACATTTTTTTTCCTCAGTTTAGGCCGATACGTATTCTTCTACGTATTTTTGGTAAAAAAAATCGCAATAAGCGTTTATCGGTTGGTTTTCGCAAAATTTATAGCGTTTACAAAATAAGGGATAGTTTTATTGCATTTTTATTAATTTTTTTTTTTTTACTACTAATAGCGGCAATCAGCGATTTTTTTCGTGACTGCGACAATATGGCGGACACTTCGGACAATTTTGACACATTTTTGGGACAATTGTCATTTTCACAGCAAAAAATGCATTTAAATTGCATTGTTTACTGTGGAAATGACAGTTGCAGTTTGGGAGTTAACCACAGGTGGCGCTGTAGGGGATGTGTGACCTAATGTGTGTGTTTACAACTGTAGGGGGGTGTGGCTGTAGGTGTGACATCATCGATCGCGTCCCCCTATTACAGGGATGACGCGATCGATGCTGCGGCCACAGAGAAGCACGGGGGAGCCGTGTGTACACACGGCTCTCCCCGTTCTTCCGCTACAGGGACGGATCGCCGCACTCCAGTGGCGATCAGGTCCGCGAATCCGTGCCCGCGACCCACGGCTGGGTACTAAAATCAACGTATATATACGTTGATGTGCCCAGCCGTGCCATTCTGCCAACGTAAATGTGCAGTAGGCGGTCCTTAAGTGGTTAAGGCCTCAGTTTTCACAGAGGAGAGGGAGAAACTGATGTTCCTCCTTCTTCTTTGTGCGCTGCCAATTCTACCAGATGGCATGGGAGAACAGGGGAGGGCTGTGGCTAAACGCAGCAGGGATAGCGCTTCCATTGTCCATTAGCAAAGGTGCGGAAAAGGAGATCCTGCCTATGCTCGGGAGGAGGAAAGAAGAGATCCTCAGACCCTGGTAAGTGCCTTGCTGCCCAGCCACTCAGCAGTGCCCCCTTCATATGGTGCCCATGGCACTTGCCATGGCTGCCATACCCTAGATACACCACTGGTCCCATGCTATTGCGTACTAACCATCGAATCTGTCCGACGGACAGGTGTCCGTCGGACAGATTTTAAAGCAAGTTTTAAAACTTTGGTCCGACGGACAACGGTCCGATAGGCCGTACACACCATCGAATTGGTCAGATGAAACTGGTCTTAAGACCAGTTTCATCAGACAGGTCTGATCGTGTGTACGCGGCCTAATAGGCTTCATTATTGTACTTATATTTTCTTATAGAACCTATGCCTGCAAACTTATTTCCCCCTGAAGATGACCCACATCAACTAAAAGGTCGAAATGCGTCGGAGTTTTGCGCATACGTTTATTTATTATATTAACCTAATTGTGACTGTATACAAATGTTTTTACATGACTGTATAGAGGCTATGCTCTGACGTTTTATTGGAGGATCTTTTTTACTCTGTAACCTACAGTGGTTGACCGCGATATTGTGTCAATCTCGCTCCCTTTCTCGGCGAGATTGAGCACTTGCGAGCTCCATCGCGGGAGCCAGCGCCGAGCTGGCTTGCCGCGATGGAGACAAAGCCGTCATAGAAGCGACGGGGATCCGACGCGGATTCCCGCCAATTCTACACGTGGGCAGAGTTTGTTATGAATCCTGAGAAGGAAGTCCCCGCCGGATTTTAAATAAAAATCCGGCATGGGTTCCCCCCTCAGGAGCATAACGGGCCCTTAGGTCTGGTATGGGTTGTAAGGAGACCCCCCCTACACCGAAAAAACGGCGTGGGGGTCCCCCCACAATCCATACCAGACCCGTATCCAAAGCACGCCGGCCGGCCGGTCAGGAGGGGAGTGGGGGGCGAGCGAGCGCCCCCCCCCTCCTGAGCCGTACCGGGCAGCATGCCCTCAACATGGGGGGGTCAGGTGCTCTGGGGCAGGGGGCGCACTGCGGCCCCCCACCCCAGAGCACCCTGTCCCCATGTTGATGAGGACAGGGCCCCTTCCCGACAACCCTGGCCGTTGGTTGTCGGGGTATGCGGGCGGGAGGCTTATCGGAATCTGGAAGCCCCCTTTAATAAGGGGGCCCCCAGATACCGGCCCCCCACCCTGAGTGAATGAGTATGGGGTACATTGTACCCCTACCCATTCACCTGCAAGAAAAGTGTAAACACAAATAAACCACACAGTGTATTGAAATATTTTATTAGTTGGCTGCCGGGGGGGGGGGTGTGTATGATCGCTTTTATAAAAGCGCCCCCCTCCGGCGGGCTTCTGCGGGGGGTGGGTGCCGCTGTTCTTCACCGCCGTCTGGTTCTCTTCCGCCGCCGGGGGGGGCGCTTTGATAAAAGCGCCCACCACCCGGCGGGCTTCCTTCGACATCTTCGGCGGCGGGGGGGTCTTCTCCCTCTCTCCGGGGTCTTCTCCCACTCTCCGGGGTCTTCTCCGGCTCTCCGGGGGTCTTCTCTGCTCTCCGGGGGTCTTCTTCTTCTTCAGGACTCGCCGCCGCTATCTTCGTGTTAGCTCAATTACTGGCGGCGGCGAGTCCCCTCTTCTGTGACGTCTTCTTCTTCTTCTTCTCTTCTCCAGATGTTGACGCGACGCTTCCTTCCGCTGTTATGGCTGGCGCGTGGCTCGCAGCGAGTTATATAGGTCTGTCTTGTGACGTCGCAGTCCCATCATGCTCCGGTAGGTAGCACGTGGTACCTACCGGAGCATGATGGGACTGCGACATCACAAGACAGGCCTATATAACTCGCTGCGAGCCGCGCGCCAGCCATAACAGCGGAAGGAAGCGTCACGTCAACATCTGGAGAAGAGAAGAAGAAGAAGACGTCACAGAAGAGGGGACTCGCCGCCGCCAGTAATTGAGCTAACACGAAGATAGCGGCGGCGAGTCCTGAAGAAGAAGAAGACCCCCGGAGAGCGGAGAAGACCCCCGGAGAGCCAGAGAAGACCCCGGAGAGCGGGAGAAGACCCCGGAGAGTGGGAGAAGACCCCCCCGCCGCCGAAGATGTACCCCATACTCATTCACTCAGGGTGGGGGGCCGGTATCTGGGGGCCCCCTTATTAAAGGGGGCTTCCAGATTCCGATAAGCCTCCCGCCCGCATACCCCGACAACCAATGGCCAGGGTTGTCGGGAAGGGGCCCTGTCCTCATCAACATGGGGACAGGGTGCTCTGGGGTGGGGGGCCGCAGTGCGCCCTCTGCCCCAGAGCACCTGACCCCCCCATGTTGAGGGCATGCTGCCCGGTACGGCTCAGGAGGGGGGGGGCGCTCGCTCGCCCCCCACTCCCCTCCTGACCGGCCGGCCGGCGTGCTTTGGATACGGGTCTGGTATGGATTGTGGGGGGACCCCCACGCCGTTTTTTCGGCGTAGGGGGGGTCTCCTTACAACCCATACCAGACCTAAGGGCCCGTTATGCTCCTGAGGGGGGAACCCATGCCGGATTTTTATTTAAAATCCGGCGGGGACTTCCTTCTCAGGATTCATAATAAACTCCGCCCACGTGTAGAATTGGCGGGAATCCACGTCGGATCCCCGTCGCTTCTATGACGCACTCGCTGGAATGTGCTTTTACTATTCCAGCGAGTGCGAGATGTCGGCAGCCTGTCGCCGAGAATCAGCGCGATGCTGTCGTGCTATAAACACATTCTCGGCGGCAGGCACTGTATTTCCCTCTCAATAAATCATACGACTATGTAAATTTTTTTTCCAGTTTTTGACCGCAATTTATATTTGTTTCTGCAACTCAAAGCCCCTAGGGGTACTTTTCCTTTTCTTCAACATATAAATCAGGGGTGTATAGCATTTAATCCACCATTAGTATCGCCTTTCCTTGCTAATAGATGGGTAGGGTAACCATAGTAGATGGAAATAAGATATGGTAGTGCCATGTATAGGATGGAAGCTGCATCCTGTAAATCCAATGCATCAGGAGCAGATGCTGCATAGTCTATAAAGAAAAATATGTATGTAAGATGAAAGTAAAAAAGGTATCTGTAATGGTCTAGATCAGTGGTTCTCAACCCTCTAGTGCTGTGACCCCTTGATAAAATTTCCCGAAGTTGTGGGGATCCCTAACAGTAAAAACATTTTTTTAGCATGGGTTGTTAGCACCCAAGGCAAGACAAGTAATTTGCGCCCCTAACCCACAGACATTTAGCTCTACCTGAGTCCTTTTAATGGCAACTATAATCACAGGTAGTGTTACGCACTGTGTCTCTGGCTTCACTGTGTCTCCGACTTTGTGGTGTCTCATAGCAGTGACACCTATGCCGAAATCAGGAGATAGGGTCTCCTCCAGCCCCTCCTACTTCACATTTCTCACCAGTCAGCGGATCTCTAGTCTCTGTCCCCCAGCCATGCATTGAACTGAATGGGCGCCTGCGAAGAGGCTAAATGGGGGTGGCTGCGGGCTCCAGAACCAACCCAGCTGGGCGGCCAGAGGCTCCAGGCACAGCCCAGCTGGGCGGCCACAGGCTCCAGGGACAGCCCTGCTGGGGCGGACGCAAAAAGGCTGGGAGAGTGGTCTAGGCTTCAGGAACAGCCCAGGATTCGGTGACCCCTGGCAAATCATCATTCGTCCCCCAAGGGGGTCCCGACCCCAGGTTGAAAACCACTGGTCTAGATGGAAAAACATGTTATAAAAAGTATAGGAAAGTTAATAGTCTGATTCAAAAGACTTACATCCCATTATGGGTTCAGCCTGAACAGTACTGGTGTGGAAGAGTCATCATATGTGCATCTCCCCGGAGCTGAGGTGTTGGGATCTGCAGGAACCGGGTCACATTCACGAGCATGCCCAGCATACAGTAAAAATCATTGTGATATAATAAAAATTGTGTCAGTAATTGGCTACAACGGGGTCTGTAAAATAAGTAGAAGAGTTATTACTATATATGGCCAATTAGGTGACACTGCTAATAGAGGTGTAAACAGACCAATATCCGATGGGGGTACATAGATGCCGAGAAAGTGGGGTGATTAGACATAATGAATATGGTATGGTGAAGTAAGGAGTGGAACATGTTAATTGAAGACATGCAAGGTGTTAACGGTGAGAACCTAGAAAAATGGAATGAAAAGGAGAAAGTGAAAAGCAGGGTGGATGGGCAACCATGTCTCAAGGTTACCTCTTAGTGACAAATCCAAGGGTGGAGTGCAGTGTGACCAAGTAGTGCAACCTGATCATGGTCCTAGGTGATTTAAATGGGGATGCCCGAAATGAACTCACTTATATACCAACAGATCTCCACCAATGTCACGCCAGCGTGATGAGGAGCGGAATGCACCTGCCGCCAAATTTTGCCAGCCAAAACACCCATGTGCCCTGGGTGCCACACTAAGAAGGGCACCTCCACTAAAAGGAGTAGTGACTGCAGTACCACTACTCCTGTGCCTGGCACTGAGCTGTCTGGATTCATGCTCAGTATGTGGAGAAGCCAGGGAACCTCTGGTGGGATGCTGTGCTTGGCATAACACTGGCAGCCTCTGCAGGGACTTCAGCAAGAGCCAGGCAGTATGGGGATGGGTGCTGCTTTTCTCAAAAAAGACAAAAGTCCATTCAGTGCAGACTGAGCTGGGAGAGCTGTGCAGACTGAGCTTGCGGGGCTGTGCAGACTGAGATGGGGCTGTGCAGACTGATTTGGGGGGCTATGCAGACTATGATAGGGGGCTCTGCAGACCAAGGAGGGGGGCTGTGCAGACTGAGAAGGGGTACGGAGGGGGATGGGGGTATGCAGACTAAGATCTGGGCTGTGCAGACTGAGCTGGGGGGCAATGCAGACTGAGCAGAGGAGGCTTTGCGGACTTATCTGGGGGGACTGTGCACACTAAGGTGGGGAGGCTGTGCAGACGGAGATGGGGGGCTAACTATCTATGAGCAGACTCCTGCATGATATACTGTACATGATATTGTACATTACACACTCCTGTACTATATGCAGTATATTGTACCCTACACAGTTCTGCTCTATATACACTACATTGTACATAACATACTCCTGCTCTATATACACCATATTGTACATTACAGACTCCTGCGCTTTATACACTATATTGTCCATTACATACTCATGTACTTTATACACTATATTGCACATTAAAGACTTCTGTGCTACACAGTATACACTATATTTTACATTACAGACTCCTGAACTATATATATATATATATATATATATATATTGTAATAGTCAGAGTCCCGGTCCCTATGAAATGGGAGGTAAAATGGACACAGGGTTTGCGTGTCTGCGGACCGCAGAACTACAGAGCGTAGCGTTTAAATGGAGAAAAGTGCTCTGTCAGTTTTCTCCAGGTTTTGATAGTTCTGAATGGGGCTGTGTAGTTGGAGATCCTGCAGAGACTTGGGCGGGATGGGGTCTCCAACCCTGTGTCCAGATCTTACAGACAGCCAGCAGGTTGGGTTCCCAGCTGAACACTGACAATATAATCAGGGACTGGTCAGAACAGAGAGGGAGGTGGAAGGTGTGCAGCTGGCTGTTGCTGCAGGACAGACCTGTATGTGGGGATCTGTCTGTCTGTCTGCCCTGGAGACTACATCCCTGGTGTGGGGGGACTTCGTGTCTGAAGGACTGGGAGGCTGGTGGACCTGAGGTGACTAGCGAGTCCAAGAGGGGCTGAAGGAAGTCCGGAAGTCTGGGAGACAGTGGGCTGGAGGACCTGTTGAGGCCAGGAGTGTGCCAGGTTAGCAGGTACAGCAAGGCTAAGTAAGCCTAGGAGCCAGGAGGCTTGGTATTTTTGAGTTCTGTGAACATTTCTGGAGAAGAACCCCCTGCGTGGGAAATCCTGTATGTGAACTGTTCTTTTTGTTTCCTTCAATAAAAATGGGCTGCCATGCCCTCAAACATAACGTCTGACTGCTGTGGACTCGCTAAAAAAAACGCATTTACCATTGAGTTAAACCCCCAACGTTTACAATATATATATATATATATATATATACCGTATCTTACAAAAGTCAGTGCACCCCTACACTCCTAAAGATTTTATTATATATTTTCATGTGACAACACTAAAGAATTTGCACTTTGCTACAATGTAATAACAGTGTAAGTTTGCTGTCCTACTTAACACACAATGTCTAAACCGCTGGCAACAAAAGTGAGTACACCCTTAAGTGAAAATGTCCAAACTGGGCCCAATTAGCCATTTTCCCTCCCTAGTGTCATGTGACTCGTTAGTGTTACAAAGTCTCAGGTGTGAATGGGGAGCAGGTGTGTTACATTTGGTGTTATCACTCTCACTCTCACATACTGGTCACTGGAAGTTCAACATGACACCTCATGGCAAAGAACTCTCTGAGGATCTGAAAAAAAAAAAAGAATTGTTGCTCTACATAAAGATGGCCTAGGCTATAAGAAGATTGCCAAGACCCTGAAAATTAGCTGCAACATGGTGACCAAAACCATACAGCCGTTTAAAAGGACAGGTTCCACTCAGAACAGGCCTCACCATGGTCGACCAAAGTTGAGTGCTCAGCGTCATATCCAGAGGTTTTCTTTGGGAAATAGATGTATGCGTGTTTCCAGCATTGCTGCAGAGGTTGAAGGAGTGGGGGGAGGGTCAGCCTGTCAGTGCTCAGACCATACGCCGCACACTACATCAAATTGGTCTGCATGGCTGTTGTCCCAGGAGGAAACCTCTACTAAAGATGACGCACAAGAAAGCCTGCAATTTGCTAAAGAAAAGCAGACTAAGGACTAGGGATGAGCCGAACACCCCCTGTTCGGTTCGCACCAGAACCTTCGAACGGACCGATTGTTTGCGTGAAGTTTAGAACCCCATTGAAGTCTATGGGACTCGAACGTTCGAAATCAAAAGTGCTAATTTTAAAGGCTAATATCCAAGTTATTGTCGTAAAACGGGTTTGAGGACCCAGGTCTTGCCCCAGGGAACATGTATCAATGGAAAAAAAGTTTTAACTACTTCATTACTGGGCATTTAAACCCCCTTCCTGCCCAGACCAATTTTCAGCTTTCAGCGTTGACGCATTTTGAATGACAATTGCGCAGTCATACAACACTGTACCCAAATTATATTTTTATCATTTTTTAATGCACTGATTACTGCATAAATGTGACTGGCAAGGAAGGGTTTAACACTAGCGGGCGAGGAAGGGGTTAAATGTATTCCCTGGGAGTGATTCTAACTGTGGGGGGGAGGGGACTGACTGGGGGAGGTGACCGATCTGTGTCCCTATTTACAAGGAACACAGCATCGGTCTCCTCTCTCCCTGACAGGACGTGGAGCTCTGTGTTTACACACAGAGCTCCATGTCCCTGCTCTGTCACTGCCGATCCCTGGTACCTGGCGGACATCGCGGCCGCCAGGCATGCGCACATATTTTCCCCTCTGCCCACCCCCAGGGACGTCCACCCGGCAGATGAGGGCCACACTGTGGACGTCTTTCGTCTACAGTACGGGTCTCAAGTGGTTAAAAACAATCGTTTTTTCGGGAGCAGTGATTTTAATGATGCTTAAAGTGAAAAAAATTGAAAAATCCCTTTAAATATCGTACCTGCTGGGTGTCTATAGTATGCCTGTGAAGTGGCACGTGTTTAGAGCTGTCCCTGCACAAAATGACATTACTATAGTAAAAAAGTCATTTAAAACTGCTTGCGGTTTTAATGTAATGTCTGGTCCCTGCAATATGGATGAAAATCATTGAGAAAAATAGCGTGGGTTCCACCCCCCCCCCCTCCTCCCCAGGTCAATACCAGCCCTTTTGGCCGTATATACTTTGAACAGCAATATACAGGTGATGCAAACAAGACAGGGACTGTAGGTTTGTTGTTAAGTAGAATCTGTTTGTAATTTTAAACTGGTACTTTTTTAAAGTGTTGCTCCAAAAAATCTATTTTTAAACTTTTTGGAAAACATAGAGAAGGGTTATCAACCCTGTAACATTTGTTTTGCTGTCTGTGCGCATTTGTTCAGAAGATTGCACCTCACTTTCTGTCCCAATGACAAATGTTTTTTTTTTTTTTTTTTTTTTTGTGAAACAAGGATTGATGAGAAAGCATCAGTGGACAGGAGACACCTCTTACAGAAGAGAATTTCCCTTCCTAGGGGTAGATTTCCTCTCACCTCCTGTTGTCTCCTTCCGTTTGTAAGTAGGAGTCGTTTGTAAGTTGGATGTTTGAAAGTAGGGGCCTGCCTCTTATACTCTGCAGAAGTTTGGGCCCTAGGTGTTGGTGTTGCCACAACACTGTAAGCCCTCACAGTTAGTCTTGGTGGGTGCTGGAACACCCTGATGTGAACTATTATATTAAGAATTGTAATTATATGCCATTGTTGAACAGTGGTAGAAAAATTGGGCCTTTGGTGATGGCGCTGGTGTCACAACACTGTATGTCCTTAGGCACTGGTTCCACAACACAGCAACCCCTCACAGATACTCTAGTTGGAGCACACTAATGAGCCCTGCTGCAAAGTATTGTATCAAAAATTGTAATTACACGCCCCTGTTAAACAGGGGCACAAAAATTGGGCGTTAGGCACTGGTGTTGGTGCCACAACACTGCAACCCCTCACAGATACTCTAGTTGGAGCACAGGAATAAGCCCTGCTGCAAAGTATTGCATCAACAATTTTAATTACACACCCCTGTTAAACAGGGGCAGAAAAATTAGGCCTTAGGCACTGGTGGCGGTGCCCAGAACCAAAAATGTTCTTACAAGCTATCAGCATGATAATTGAAAAGGAAAAGGATAGTCACTCAGCATAACAGGATAGTCACTCAGCATCAGCATAGGTATGCCCTAAGGGAGTGATTCTTACTGTAGGGGGGCGTAGCTGTAGGTGTGACGTCACTGATAGTCATTCCCTATAACAGGGAACAGACAATCAGTGACACTGCCACAGTTTACACACACCTCTCCCCTGTCTTCAGCTCCTGTGACCTGATCGTGGGACACCGGTGGTGATCGGGTCCCGTGCGCACGGTCACGGAGCTTCGACCCCTAACAAATACTCTAGTTGGAGCACAGGAATAGAAAAAAACTGGTGGCGGTGCCCAGAACCAAAAATGTTCAGGGAACGTGTGTTTACACACACCTCTCCCCATTCTTCAGCTCCTATGACCTGATTGTGGGACTTTGGTGGTGATCGGGTCCGTGGGTCCCGCGAGCGCGGTCACGGAGCTTCGGACCGGGTTGCGAGCATGCCGCCAGCGGCGCGCATGCCCCGCAGCTGGAAGCTTAAAGGGCAACGTACCTGTGCCCAGCTGTGCCATTCTGCCAACGTATATTGGCGTTAGGCGGTGCTTAAGTGATAAAGACCTCAAACCTATCCATAGTGGGAGTTGGGGAAAATGACAGCCCCTTAAGGAGCAATTTTAGATGTTGCTCTTTAAGTTAAAAATGTAAGAGATTAATGACCCTCATATCTATTGGTACTACGGTTTCATTGGCCATTAAATGCTTCTCAGATTTTTTCACTTTTTCTGACCCCATGTACTCCCTTCAGAATGTTCTTTCTTCGCCTTCTTTTTCTCCACCTCTTGGTGCCGATTTCAATATCCCTTCTTTGGGCCAGGTTCCACCACTCTTACCTTTGACCTTTTAAAAAAAAAAAACAGTTTTCAGTGTATGTTTACTTCTAGAGTGAGTGTGGGATTGAAATCTACTCCACCTAGACCTGCTTCTACCTCTTGTGTTTGTCAAGTCAAAAGTGTCACTTTTTCCCAATTGTTGAGGTTCTGTCTGACTTTTAATTGTTCTGTAGAATTCTTTGAACTTTTTCTACCTTTTTTTTAAGAGCTCATTCTTGTTATCAATATTGTTTTTCCCTTATGGGGTTCTAGCAAGTACTCTCATTTATCTCAGCTTGAAGCTTGCTTAATTGGAATTTCTCTTCTTTAAAGGTTAGATACATCACTTCGAAACCTTATTCTATGCATTGTTTCTTCCATTTCTGGCGAAACCAATCAGCGTGTACTGATGTTTTGCAAGGATTAGGCCCCGCACACGACCAAGCTTCTCGGCAGAATGCAGCGAGAAGCTCGCTGGGAGACATATTCTTGCGAGAAGCTCGATTGTGTGTACACTTCCAACGAGCGTCCCGTCGGGAAGCTCGTCGAGCCAAAAAAGAGAGCACACTCTCTTTTTCCTCGTTGTTCAATGAGGACTTTGGCTCGACAAGCTTTTTTGACCATTCATCGGGAACCTCGTCGGGCGGAACGATGGGTTTAGCCTGACGAGGTTCTCGTACGTGTGTACATGACCTCACTCTCTCCACCAGCCCCCTGGGCATTATACAACATCCTATATATGATTCCAAGGAGGAAATGTCCCACTTTCTCTTAAAGGGTCACTAAAGGAATTTTTTTTTAGCTAAATAGCTTCCTTTACCTTACTGCAGTCCTGGTTTCATGTCCTCGTTGTTCGTTTTTGCTTTGAAGTTGCTGTAATTCTCCTCTGTTTTGGACACTTCCTGGTTGTCTGTTTCCTGAGGACCACAGTACTGGGAGCTTCTAGTTTTGTTTTCCAAACCATCACTGCTCTATGGCTCTGTCCAGCACAGATACAGCATAACATGCAAAGACGAAACTAGATGCAGAAACTAAACTAAAAAACTACAGGTACATTATATGATTGATTTTTATCTATTTGTAATCGTTTTTAAAAGGAATCAGTTAACTATTATGTCTCTATAGCCTGTAAACAGTAATTTCAGCAAAAAAAAAAAAAATTCCTTTATAACTCATTTAAGGTACTTGATTGTTAGTTTCTCATGATGTTAAAACAGCTTCTTAATTATTTCTGATTCCTCTGGCTCAAGAGGGCCATGGGAAAAGGCTGCTTTAATCTCGTTATCAATATCCTACCCTAAGGCCCCTTTCACATTGAGGTGTTTTTCACGCAGTACAGCGCTAAAAATAGCGCTGCTATACCGCATGAAAAAAACCTGCCCGGCACGCTAGCAGGACCGCTCCAAAGGTCCTGCCAGCTGCATCTTTGCAGCGGTATACGAGCGGTGTGTTTACCGCTCCTATACCGCAACTTCCCATTGAAATCAATGGAAAACCGTGGTAATACCGCTCACAATGCGCCTCTACAGAGGTGCATTTCCAGGCGGTATCAATGCTTTTTTGGCCGCTAGCGGGGGTTAAAACTTCACCGCTAGCGGCCGAATACCGCGGTGAATACAATGGTATAGCAGCGCTAAAAATCGCGCTACTAAACCGCCACCGTGGCTCAAGCTGCAATGTGAAAGCAGCCTAAAACATTGGCCATCTGGCCAGTGACCACATCAGAACACTCTACTTTAAGAAAAGCGGAGGTGTATTTACAAAATGTTTCCTAGGGTCCACCAAATAAAGGAGAAAGTAAAAAAAAAAACTATTAGGCCGCGTACACACGATCAAATTTATCTGCTGACATCAGCAAACATCTCCGATCGTGTGTACGGGCTAGCAGACATGTTTTCCCAGCGGACAAATTTCAAAGCATGCTTTGAAATTTGTCAGCCAGAGACATGTCTGTCGGATATGTCCGCTGGTTAGTACACTAACCAGCAGGCAGAAATCTCTGTGCATGCGTCGAATGGATTTGACGCATGCGTGGAAGTATTTTACTTCCTGGAGTGGTGACGTGGCGGCGTCAACGTCACCGCCACGTCACCGCGTCCTCAGCCCGAGGGGATTTTTGTCCGATGGTGTGTACACGCCATCGGACCAAAATCCGATGAGACATGTCCGCTGGAAACGGTCCATATGATGTGTTTGAGCAGACATGTCTCATCGTGTGTACGCGGCCTAACAGTTCTAAATAAACCATAAAAAAAATGGAGGGCCCATCTATTTCTTAGCAACCACTGGCTCACGGTGGTATATGGGTGCAATCCTAGTAACCAAAAAAAGGCACCAAGGACCATACAGTATTACAAAGTGCTTTATCACAAAATATAGAAGTTGTTACAGAAAATCTAAAATGCCTTTCCATCAATTAAAAATTGACAAAGTTGTCAATGGCACTGCAAGCAGCTGCTCACATTGAGCTTAACATCTATTCACAACCTATTAAATCAAGCAGAACTGCTAATACAATAGTCAGACAAGGATGGCCTGTGTTTGCAGGCCATCAGATTTTGGACATCTAGCAACTGGGAAAAAAATACTGTGGTGGAATTCTCTGGACTGTAGGTAAATACTACAGAAAAAGCTATTTTTTTTTATTTTTTATTATTGAATGGCCCATTTATTTTGATCTTGTTAATTGTGGCTGGAGTTCTGCTGTATGGCATTGGCATTGACTTATCATGTTTCTGGTTTTGAAAACATATTGATATCCAAGATTTCTGAGCATAATTGTTTTAAAAATGTTCAAGTTTTTAAGGCTAAGCATTTGTAGTATTACATTTTGCTAATCAAGTTGTATTGCCCTGATACAATAAGGAAAAATGAAATGAAAATTATCGCCACTTTCTCTGCTCTGTTGGCCCTCTGGCAGACCATGAAAATAATGTTAAAATATTAGACGTGATGTAGGCCACAATGACAAAGATTAATAGATTTCATACTAAAAACCTGGAAGAGCAGAGATAGCTTCAGAGAAAACATATGCAAAAGAATTAGACCTGGCTTGAATTAGTATTTTTTTCTAGAACTGTGCTCAGACATTTCAAACAAGATTTTGGTTTTCTTTTGACATGTTTATCTACTATATTATCTGCAGTCAATTATATCATGAAAACGTGTAGAAATCTTTAAAAATCATTTGAGGAAAACCATAAGAAAACACAGAGGCATCTGTAGTAATTTTTATTTTACGATTACATGTCTTTTTATTTTCAAAACGAATATAGATCTTTCTAAATATGTTATTACTTGACTGTTTTATTTTTTAATTTCTCATTTTTCTCAATTTACTTTTTCCATGTGTAAAGATTTATGTATCTTTACAGATTTCATCCCCTAAGTAAAAAATGCACGCTCCGGAGCCAGTTGGATAACAATTTGTTACAAGGTTCACAATCTTGCGAGCAAGCAACAGTTTTAGCTTTTGGGCTTCCAGCTCATTCTCTAGTTCAGTTGTGAACTGTAAGTCCCAGCAGACCATAAGCAGGTCTGTAGTTCAATGGAAGCTTGTAGGCATTGCCATTCATTAATAATAAAAAATGCTGTTTAAATTGCCAGGGAATGACACCACCTCAACCTCCGCAACATCTCCAAAATATGCTCCCTTCCTAACCAATTACACCATAAAGCTTCTAGTTCACCCCCTGGTCATCTCTAGCCTAGAGTACTTCAACTCCAATCTCATGGGAATACTTTTACATCGGCTATCCCCCCTTCAGTCCATTATGAATGCTGCTGCCAGGCACACCCACCTTACCAACTGTTCAGTGTCTCTATCAATCACTCCACTGGTTTCTGCTCATCCAGCAAATTAAATACTAACAACAACTTACAAAGCCATCCACAATTTAGACCCAGCTACATCACGAACCTAGTCTCAAAATACCAACCTAATCGTTCTTTTTATTCCTCTCAATGACTTCTGCTCTCTAGCTCCCTCATCATCTTCTCCCATGCTTCCCTCCGGTACTTATTCTGAGTCTCTCCTGTCCTTGATAAAGGTCTGGTATGTATCTTAATAGGGACCCCATGAAAAAAATGGGGTCCCTATTAACATACATTGCATTCCAGATTCCAATAAGCCCCTTGCCTGCAGCCCCCCACAACCATAGAACCAGGGTCTCAGGAAAGGGGCCCTTGTCCATATCAACATGGGGTCAAGGAACTATGCCTGGGAAGAACCCCCGGCCAAGTACCCATCTCAGGTTGAAGGCATGTGGCCTGGTATCGTTCAAGAAGGGGGTACATGCTCATCTCTCCTTTCCCTAGCTCAGATAAAGGTCTTGTATTGACTTGGGGGGGGGGGGGGGCAATATTTTTTTTGCATGGTTTTCCCCTTTTAAACTTCACATCAGACCCAAAGCATCTGGAATGGAATTTGGGGGGGACCCCATCTTTTTTTGTGAGGTTCTCCATAAAATCAGAAAAAAACTGAATGGGCCTGGATTGGGATATGTTACTGGTTTTTAGAATGCCTGGCAGACACCTGCTCCCTAATACCTAAGCAGTATTGATGAAAAAATACAATTTAAGGTATTTTTTCTTTTTTATAGTGAAAAGTAAAAAACTTAGTGGTAATTAAATACAGTGATACCTTGGTTAATAAAAATTTGCTTCGGTACGCGAACTCCACTTCGGTTCACGAACATGAGCAGTGGTTTTCTTCCCTGCTCTGACACGTGCTCCTGTAGGTGAGATTGCTGTAGGTGAGGTGAGATATTGTAGGTGAGATATTCCTGTAGGTGAGATTGCGGTCACAGAGAGACACTGAGAGTGTACTGTGAAGACTTTTGGTGTGCTTTTTAGCATTCACTATACAGTACTGTACTGTATATCCTTGTGCACATTTGCTTTAAAGCTTTTTTGTGTACTTTTTATCACATACTGTAATGTACCGCACATCCAGTATGGCTCCAAAGAAAATTCAGAGCAAGTCTGGTGGTAAACAGACAGTACGGAGCAGTAATAAAGGTGATAAGACTGTTCAGAGCAAGCATGTTGTTGAAAAAGTGCAGAGCGGTAATGAAGGTGACAAAAATGTGCAGAGCAGTTGTCATGAACAACCCTGTCCACAAGATGGCGGTAGCGGCGCATCGGCGCACGCAAACGTGACACCATAACGCACACAGGCACGCGCACCGGCGGCACTTGCAGACGCCGTTCTGGCGCCAAATTTGGACATTTAAGGCATCTGACACTTAGGCCTCTTGCTGTTTGGTCTACAGCATTCCGTGAGACCCACCTGTTACCCGTTTATCACTACTGATCCTGTTCCTGAGACCCGGCTTGTTCCTGATTGCTTCCGTCTTCTGCCTGCCCTGACTTCGGCTTGTTGTGACTACTCTTCTGCCTCACCCTCTGATCCGTCTGCTGCCCACCTGAACCACGACTCTGCCTCTGTCCACCGTACCTGTACCTTTTAAAAGGGGTGGCTCCCCTTACAGGGTGCCTTGGTGCGGCTCTGTGGCTTACGCATGCGTTTGCAAATGCATGCGGACAAAACCCCTGTTTTTAACGCATACTGTTAGACAGGTTAATTTGATTGTTCTGCAGACTGGTCGGTAAGGAGGCCTGTTTTTTTCCTGGGCATTCCCCAGGTTTTGTTGTTATCTGTTTTAGCCTACCAATGCCACTTACTGTGATTGCCAGCAATAGATGGGGGCGGTGGACACGCTTTTGTTTCACCTGTGGTGCTTATATTGGTCCAGCAGTACACCAGCACCTATGCAGACATTGTGCTATATACTGGGTGTTTGGTGCGCTCCTGTACCTTTTAGGAGGGGTGGCTCCCCTTCAGTCCACCTGCCCTCATCTATCCATTAAAATGCATGTGCCTCTACTATGGGGACACTCACTGTTTAGTGTTAGGACCACAGATTACAGGGTGCCTTGGTGCGGCTCTATGGCTTACGCATGCATTTGCAAATGCGTGCGGACAAAACCCCTGTTTTTAACCCATACTGTTAGACAGGTTAATTTGGTTGGTCGGTAAGGAGGCCTGTTTTTTTCCTGGGCATTCCCCAGGTTTTGTTGTTATATGTTTTAGCCTACCAATGCCACTTACTGTGATTGCCAGCAATAGATGGGGGCGGTGGATACGCTTTTGTTTCACCTGTGGTGCTTATATTGGTCGAGCAGTACACCAACACCTATGCAGCCATTGTGCTACATGCTGGGTGCTTGGTGTGCTCCTGTACCTTTTAGGAGGGGTGGCTACCCTTTTGTCCACCTGCCCTCATCTATCCATTAAAATGCATGTGCCTCTACTATAGGGACACTCACTGTTTAGTGTTAGGACCACAGATTACAGGGTGCCTTGGTGCGGCTCTGTGGCTTACGCATGCGTTTGCAAATGCGTGCAGACAAAACCCCTGTTTTTAACGCATACTGTTAGACAGGTTAATTTGGTTGTTCTGCAGGCTGGTCGGTAAGGAGGCCTGTTTTTTTTCCTGGGCATTCCCCAGGTTTTGTTGTTATCTGTTTTAGCCTACCAATGCCACTTACTGTGATTGCAAGCAATAGATGGGGGCGGTGGACACGTTTTTGTTTCACCTGTGGTGCTTATATTGGTCCAGCAGTACACCAGCACCTATGCAGCCATTGTGCTATATGCTGGGTGTTTGGTGCGCTCCTGTACATTTTAGGAGGGGTGGCTCCCCTTCAGTCCACCTGCCCTCATCTATCCATTAAAATGCATGTGCCTCTACTATGGGGACACTCACTGTTTAGTGTTAGGACCACAGATTACAGGGTGCCTTGGTGCGGCTCTGTGGCTTACGCATGCGTTTGCAAATGCGTGCGGACAAAACCCCTGTTTTTAACGCATACTGTTGGACAGGTTAATTTGGTTGTTCTGCAGGCTGGTCGGTAAGGAGGCCTGGTTTTTTCCTGGGCATTCCCCAGGTTTTGTTGGTATCTGTTTTAGTCTACCAACCGACTTACTGTGATTGCCAGCAATAGATGGGGACCCCTGTTTTTAACGCATACTGTTACACAGGTTAATTCGGTTGTTCTGCAGGCTGGTCTGTAAGGAAGCTTGGTTTTTTCCTGGGCATTCCCCAGGTTTTGTTGTTATTTGTGTATGACCTGGCCTGTTGGGACTTGTCTGTGTCTGTACTACGGTGCACCCTTCCCGTTGCTGCAGCTCTATGCTTCCAGTGCCTCTGCCTCCAGTCTGCTAGACGTTCAGTCAGCACCTGCACCTCTGACTCATCCCCGGAGACCACGAAGCCTCGCTCAGCTTCAGCACCAACGTTACTTCAGGCGCTTGTGCGACTCTGCATTCCCGAACTCCCTGTCTGCTCTACTAGGTGTCCCAGGATCAGAGGAGTAAGGGTAGCGACTCCTTGCACATTGGGCTCAGCCACCAGGTACGTGACAGCAGTAATGCAGGTGACAAGAATGTTCAGAGTGGTAATGAAGGTGACAAGAAAGTGCAGACTGGTAATGAAGGTGGGGAAAATGTGCAGAACTGAGCCTGCAGCTAAGAGACAAAAAAAAAGGAAACCCCTGAAGGAAATCTCCCCAATGTCCTTATGGATGGGGACTCTCCCTTCGAACAATAACCGCCTCCCACTTGCCTTCCTCCATGCCAAAAGTCGTCTCAAGCAAGATCAGTGTTAGTGTTCTCTCTCTTCATAGTGTGAATATTTTTGTAGTTCAAAAGCAAAAATAGAGTTCTCAGTGGATTAACCTGATTTACATTGAACCCTATGATAAAATTTGCCTCGATTCGTGATCAATTTGGTTTGTGAGTTGTTGAACAAATTAGGTTTGTGAACCGAGGTATTAGTGTACCACCAAAAGAAAGCTTTATTTATCTGTTTTAAAAATTATAGTAAGTTAATGTGGGTACAGTGTTACATGACTGCGTGATTGTCATTCAAAGTGTGAGAGCACTGAAAACTGAAAAATGGCCTGAACTGGAAGGGGGTGTAACATTCCAATCTTCAACAGGTTAATTTAAATGTATTCATAGTGCAAATAAATGTTGAACTTTGAAGTTTTAGGCCGCGTACACACGAGGAGACATGTCCGATGAAACAGGTCCGACGGAACGTTTTCATCGGACATGTCTGAAGGGATCTTTTGGTCTGATGTGTGTACACACGCGGTGACGTATAACACACCGACGTGCTCAAACAAGGAAGTTCAATGCTTTCACGCAGCGTCGAATCAATTCGATGCATGCGTGGGATTTCGGTCCGATGGTTGGGCGTACTAACCATCAGACAGGTTTCCAGCGGACAAGTTTCTAGGCATGTTTAGAAACTTTTGTCCGCTGGAAACCTGTCCGCTAGGCCGTACACACGATCGAACATGTCCACTGAAACTGGTCTGCGGACCAGTTTCAGCGGACATGTCTCCTCGTGTGTACGCGGCCTTAGTTAAATATCAATATTAGGCATTTATTATAATAATGTGGACCACAGAGCCAGTGGAGAGTAATTACTAAAACTAGAGTAGACAGAATATGGAGCACATGTTCATTGTATCCAGTCAATGTCTAACTTCAACTTGTCTATTTAATCCTTGAAAATAAAAGCTATAAGGTGATTGATTGCCATGTTCAACTGCTCTAGATTCTTTCTACTTCAGTTTAATAAATTCGGTTTGCTGAACTTCTACTCCTAGGTTTTATTGTTTATAGGCTGGGGAATGGGGCCTTCTTTTCTATCACAGGCTGTAGTTATATCACTATGATCTTGATTTTGTTTTCTTTGCTGTTTTGGCAGGGGGCTTTGTTTTCTTCTGATTTTTAGGTTTAGTTAGAAGATATCTGAAGCCAATATTCTGTATGCATTACTACTTCATTATTACTGTACCACATACTGAATTTCAGTGTATAGGGCAATTTTTAATTTTGATGTGGTTGATGCACACTGTGGTGAATTACATTTTTATTAATATTATTATTATTAGTTATTGGAATTTTAATGTGAAACTCCAGTCAAATCTTAATTCTACGTTTTGATGAAGAGAGCAAGCGCTAGAACCTCTTTCAGATTTTTATTCCTGTCTCTGTTACTTCTAGGAAAATTCTTCTTATTTCTTTTCCTGCAGATAAAACAGGAAATAATAAAAAAAATCTGTACAGTGAGAAGAATATGAGGTGTAAAATGCTGAAATTCTTGTCACATATCGCGAGAGTGAATCTCACTAACTGTAACACCAACAGCAATTAAAACTTGACATGGACTCAAAACCTGACCCACTCAATTCAAAACTGAAAAGTATTTTTTTTGAGGGAGTTCCACTTTACTTTTTCTCCATGTGTGTCATATTTAAAAAATTCAGCTTCGTCCCTTTTTACCCACAGCAGAGTTGTCCCATAGATCATTTTCTGTGTGGTTATAAGCCTGTGGATCTGACCTTACCACAGTAATGCACCTAACATTTCACAGTGTGGTTTTATAGTCATATCCCACACACTGCCAAAACCTATTTCAGAAAAATCCTCTCTCCCTTATTTAAAAATAAACATAATGAGAATATTAATACATACGTTATCAACCTTTTTCAATACTAGCCTGTCATGAACACAGCAGGCAACCTGTAGCATGGAACTGGTGATCAAACAATACTAATTGGTCAGGAAGCTAGGTACTACGCTGAGCATCAGATGGCTCTATTTTCATAGAAAACATGACAAGGCGAGCCCACCCCTGTGTCTACATCTGCAGTGTGATCTGAAGGTAAAAGGCGTACATACAGTATACTTGGTAAAGGCAAAAAAAAATCACTTTGTTCTTAAAGGGTGAATGTACCTGTTAATAGGAATATATAACTTTTGGCGAGAACACATCATTTCCCAAAGTGCAATAAGCCTACAATTTACAGCTGCTGTAAGATACTTTTCCTGAAGCCGATTTTTACAACAGTCCAACACCTTTAATAGAATCAAGGTGGCAGACCATGAAGAAATGTATCACCAAGCAAATCCGATACTGCTGTTGAAAGATGCCTTTTGACATCTGCTTAGGTCTTCAGCAGGAGGTGCGGAGACTGTTGATGAGGGAGTTCAGTGTTCCTTAAGGACAGCTTCATGCTAGCCTGAATATTTATATAAAAATAGGACCCTTGGAAGAATGTTACATGTCAAGATCCAAAAACAGCTGTGATGTGAAATATGATTCTCTTAGAGTCAATATATCATGGTGTCAATGACTTAGCAAAGCATTTTGCTAATGGTTTGGGGAGAGGTTACTGCATATGAAGGAGATGTTAAGCAGTCACTTCATACACACAAAAATAAATTCAATTTTTTAATGCTGTGTATTATTGTAAGCACACACAGGCTATAGGGGGAATTAAAAACACACTTAAAGAATCAGATTAACTGAGTCATTCATAAATAAATAGCTTGTACAAAAACAACTTTAAATGTATTTTTTATTAGTGTAACATATTGCACATTTATAATGGCCCACACAATTTATTAACCTCCCTGGCGTTATGATTCTGTCTGGAATTTTGTACCAAAAGCGTTGCAATTGTTTTGCAAGGAAATGTGGTGTTATGTATTATAGGCATGCAATTCTTAGTAAGTACTTACTTAAATCTATCTAAACAAGAGTCTAATAGGCATCCCGGGTATGATTTTTTTTTTTTTTTTTTATTAAAAATTATAATATAATAAATAATTATAAAAAATTATAACAAATAATAATATAATTATAGTAAAAATTATTCAATAATGTAATCAAATCAAAATCACTGAAATTTGCTCAGTTGCAGAATTTTTGCTGTCATAATTTTTTTTTTTTATGACGAATTTCCCCACAGATCGCTATCGCTAAATTCTGCAAGTGATTATAATTTATTATCGCTGTTTTTTAGCTGCTCTAAAACAATTTTTGCCATAAAGGGACACTTTTGGTTGCTATGGGCAATCTACAGTTTGCAGGGAGAAAGAAAAGTTTTTATTATATAAAATGACATGCAGGGCACTGGGCAGACCACTAGGGACATGGGGGGTGTGTATTTTTTACATACAGTACTGTAATCTATAAGATTACATTGTACTGTATGTAAAGTGTTTGTTTACATTTTTGAATTTGGCGCCGTTCTCCGTCCCCGTGCGACGTAACGTCGCAGGGAACGGAGCTCGGCGGCACACGGGGACGCTGTGTGAATCGAGCGAGCACCAGCTCGCTCACACAGCGGGGATGCATCGCTGGATCCAGGGAGAAGGTAAGTAAACAGTCTCTGGATTCTGCGAGGCGAGCCCGTGTCTGACACGGGATCAACAATAGTAGCAGCAAATTTTTACCCCGTGTCAGACACGGGAAAAACGCCAAGGAGGTTAAATTAAAGAGGTTGTAAAGGTTTTTTTTTTTTTCTTCTCTAAATAGGGTCCTTTAAGCTAGTGCATTGTTGGTTCACTTACCTTTTCCTTTGATTTCCCCTTCTAAATGTTTTTTTTTCTTTGTCTGAATTTCTCACTTCCTGTTTCTCCTCAGCAAGCTTGTCCCCATCAAGTTAACTGAGGAGAAACAGGAAGTGAGAAATTCAGACAAAGAAAAAGTTAATGCAATAACTTTAAAAGAGTTTTGGTAGCTCCTTGTCTGTGTACTTCTGTTTAATAAACACACAAGCCAGAGTGGTCAAATAATGCCCCCCAATTAATTGGCAAATTTATAAAAGAATAAAGGATTTTACATTCACATTGGAACTAAATAATATTAACATGCAAAAAAATAAAGATGCCCCTTACGTTATTGGTCATTAGCGAAGGGCCACCCTACATTGATGGTCAGTAAAGAAGTGTCATCCTTCATTAGTGGTTAGTGAAGAAATGTCTCCTTATATTGGTGGTCAATAAACAAGGGTCACCCTACACTGGTGGTTAGCAAAAAAATGGTCACCATACATTGGTAGTCATTTGAGCAGTATCACCCTATATTGGTGGTAACTGGAGCAATGTCACCCTATATTGGTGGTCAGTCAAGAAGGGTTACTGTAGGCTGGTGTCAGGGGAGAAGGGTCCTTATAGGCTGTTGGTGGTGGGAGGCATACCCACTTTACATTGGAAGTCAGTGAAAGGAAAGCCCCCTTACTCTGCTGATTAAAGGGAAGAATACTTCCATTACAGACCGCTAATAAAGATCATTGGTGTCAGTGGTTACTGAAAGATGAGAGGAGAAGCTCCACTACACCTATCCTGATGGCTCTGCTGAGTAATGTCAGCCCCATAACTGTACAATTACAATCAAGCAGGAGATCAATCTGCCACTGCTCAATGGTCTTCTACAAATCTCTGGTTAAGACAGGCTGGTTAAGTACATAGACATTTTGTGCAATTGTCCTAAAAGAAGCTTTCAGAGAAATAAAAGATGGAAGCATGTTATGCCAAGGCTGCACAGAATATCAACCTCCTTTTTTTTTAAAGTTCTTCTACTTGAGAAGTGCCCAATGGTGAGCAGGGAAGGAATACAAGTAAGGAATGCTAAAATATTTTGTAAAAGTTATTTGGTGCAATTTCCTCCTACATTAAAAAAAAAGTATGGGATGACAAAAAAAAACAAAAAAACATACATACTTAACTAGATGGCTGCAACATCTGTTCAATGCTGCAGGTGTCCCTCGCCAGCTCTACACTGAAAACTGAGTGATCAAAGACCAATGATCGCTCAGTTCTCAGGTCTTCTCTGAGAGCAGACATGTTACTGTACCATCAGTCACTGCTCTATGCCTTGCTCCTCCATCACTCACTGGAGCTCCAGGCTGGGGAGGGAACAGGTGGCTCAGGCTCGCAGTGGTGCACTGAGAGACTGAGCCAGCTGCCGATCAAACATCTTGGCGGATCCAGACATTACTGTCAGTATCCCTGCAGAGCTTGGACCACCTCTGGGATGGTTGCTGACTGCGGACTTCAGCCCGCTGTCGGCTGAATCTGGGTCACAGGAATACCGAATTAGGTGCACTGCTGTGACCCACAGGAGAAGTATAGCCAAATCACTATAGCTTTTACCATACTCTTCCTTTAAGTCATTAGTACAATGTGTCAAATATGGTTCCCAGTAGTATTTAGACACACATGCAGATACATCACATAGCTTGTTACTGAAAAATGTGCACTCTGCAGAAAAAGTCAAATGTACAATATAAGTATATTCCAAGTTTTTTGTAACTTTATATGCACATTTATAAATCTTTCAATATCACCTTTTGTAATGTAAAAGTAGGATTGTGTACTAATTTGTAGTAAAAAGAAGCTATCGCTATAAAATAATGGCCGAGCTTAACACAATGGATAAGGAATTGTTCATGCTCATTTCTGTTTCAGGTGTAATTAAAAAAGCAAAAGAGCAAAGTGCATATTAAGTTCACTGAAGTAAATTAAAGAAATATTGAGCATATTTCCTAAGCAATTAGTATTTTATTTTATAATTTAGCTTCTTCCTTCCTTCTTTACCCAGTAGATGGCAGTATAATGCATTTGTGACAAATCCCTTTTTTTCTAACACATTTAATCTACGTTGGCAGAAATTCTGATATCACAAATTAAACATTTAAAGTATGAAATAACATTGAACAAATAATTATAATACTTGTTATCTTTGACCTATATAAGCCTTCTCCTCATTGGAAAAATTCCTCTTCCTCCTCTCCTTGCCTCCTTTGCCACTTGCCGCCATCGCCAAGCAAAAGTACCTTGCCACTTGCCGCCAGCGCCGCTGGAGAATCAGTTACGCATCGATTTTGCTTAGATCCGACTTGCGTAAGTCACTTGCACCGTCGGATCTAAGTTGTAATGTTACAATGGTCGCTAGGTGGCGTTCCCGTCGATTTCAGCGTTGAATATGCAAATGAGCATGATACGCCGATTCCCGAACGAAGTTGCGCGTAAGGTTACCCCTGCTATATGAGGGGTAACCTTGTGTAGGTCCGGCGTAAGCCATGTTAAGTATGGACGTCGGGACAGCGTCGTGTTTTTCCGTCGTTTACGTCGTTTACGTAACTCGTCGTGAATAGGGCTGTGCGTTAATTACGTTGCCGTCAAAATCAATGTATTTGCGGCGTACTATGGAGCATGCGCAGTGGGCTACGTTTAGGGCCGGCGCATGCGCAGTTCGTTTGGTGCGGAGGCACGCTTAATTTAAATACAGCATGCCCCCCTCCTTCCCTATTTGAATTACGCTGCCTTACGCCGTCCCATTTACGCTACGCCGCCGCACATTACGGAGCAAGTGCTTTGAGAATACAGCACTTGCCCGTAAAAAGTACTGAGGCGTAGCGTAAATGGGTTACTCTACGCTACGCACAAAAAACGGAGATGTACGAGAATCTGGCCCCATGTAAATACTGTGATTGGAGATTAAAATGGTCAAATGCTCATGAGCCTGTCTCACTGACTTCTAATTGCAAGCAATGAACAGGATCAGTGGAGCCAGGGGAGCCATCTGATGCATATATTACATCCTAGACACATGTCATCATGTGATAGGGCTTCTTCAGTAGGTCTTCAGTAGACCTACTGAAAAAGCCCTATCATGTGGCAACACACGCCTAGGGGAGGAGTAGAGCTGTGTGACGTTCTGGAGTCGCGCCGCTGGAGGTGGTAAATCGGAGGCTATTGTCTTACAAGGATATATTGATTTTCCTGTAACTGGAACTTTCAGGGAGTTTTAAATAAATAAAGTGTTGTTATGGTACACAATGTCTGTCCTTTTTACCTTGTTACATATCACCTGTGTGGAGCTGTAAGAAGTTTCTGCTCTATCGGTGTGGAGAGGAGGAAAGGAGAGATGTGCAGATTTGAGTGAGATGCTTTTTTTCATTTGCATTGAGGTGAGCAGGCCCTTCACCTGGTGACGGATACTCACAGTGTGTGAAGATATTAGACACGGGGTGTTGAAGTTGTGCAAAGGAGGCAAGGAGAGGAGGAAGAGGAATTTTTCCAACGAGGAGAGGGCTTATATAGTGGCTGGAATGGCCAAATACGACCGGTTCCTCCATGGTGCCCAAAGTGCCCAGACAAGCAAGGCACGGAAGATGGAGATTTTGGAGGAGATCACCCTTCAGGTGAATACGGTCGGGATTGAGACCAGAAAACCCGAGGAGGTCTCCAAAAAATTAATGACCTGAGGCGGAAGGTCAAAGAGAAGCTGGCGCGGATAAGGAGGCACACCAAGGGCACAGGAGGAGGACCAGCCACATTGAGAGATTGACTGATGAGGAGGAGGTCATTGCTAAATGCCTGCAGCGGGAGCAGGTGGAGGGCATTGGGGGCTATGACTCGGGTGACCAGGCCTTGAGGACAGGAAAGTGTGTTTTATCTCCTATCCGGTGTGTAGCATGTGAGGGGGTGGGAGGGAACATGTGACAAGTGTGTGGGTCCAACAACATGTGAATGTTTTGTGTCATCCACAGATGTGCTGGAGGGAGCTGGGCCATCGTCGGCTGCTGGGCGACCCACGCCATCCCCACAGGACAGTGCCCACTCCTCTCATCTAGAGGAAGTGGTGGAGGAGCACGGGGACCTCAAGGAAGTCGTCTACCTCATAGAGGATCCCACCATCCTTGCACCCTCCCAACCCTCCTCCCCCATCAGGGGACCCTCCCAACCCTCCTCCCCATCAGCGGAAGCACCTCACCTTCCTCCCCCATCAGGGGAAGCCCCTCACCTTCCTCCCTCATCAGGGAAAGCCCCTCAAGGGCCTCCCCGTACCTGCGGCCCCAAGGCTCTCATGGCCCCCGGAATACAACCCGCAAAACAAGGGGTGTTCCTGACGCCATACAGGAAACCTTTGCCAGGGATCAGGCACGTCAGACCTGCAATATATGTGAAGTGGCTGTTCAGATGAGGCGTGTTGCTGACAGCCTGGCATCAACATCCGAGCTAAGTGACAGCCTCCAGGACGTGAGCTACAATTGTGCTGCTGTGGTCACCAGCCTTGGGGAGCTGCAGGCCACCACAGCAGGCCTCGCATCTGAGGTGAAGAGCCTGGCAGTGGCCGTCGTGAAGGAGGGTAGGCAGACCAGGCTGCTGCTGGCAGACACAAATGCGGTCCTCACTCGCATTGCCCTGGCATTGGAGGGCAGGCAGCCAGCCAGCCAGGGAGAGTCCATGGGATGCTTCTCAACCTCCTGATGCCCCAACCCCCCCCCCGAGGCTCCCCCCGGGCAGTTAAGGAGCCGGAGCCTTGGCACCAGACGAAGCCCACGTCAGGGCAAATGAGTGCCTTCTTTATTTATTTTTTTGGGTCATGTGATGAGTTATTTTTTTTTTTATGTCTACTCAGGTTATAAGTATTTATATTATTTTTTGAATACTCAGGTTATGATTTTTTTTTGTAGTAGCTGCACACGGTGAGAAGTCCTGCCAGCAAGGGGTGTCATCCTCGGTCATCCTCGGTCATTGGGGAGAAGTTATCCTCACAACCGTGTGAATGTGGTATGAATGGACAGCGACACCATTGGGGCCTTGACGCGGCGTTGCTTCTCCCAAGTCCTACATGTTGGACTTGGGCTAATCCAATGTGATGTGGAAGTGGTGTGTGTGATCTAGGGACCACAGTGGTGTGCATGCGTGCATTGTCCGTGTGCCATAATAAGATGCCTACCATGAGGACCCTCCTGACTGCTCTTCCCTCAGCAGACGGGGTAGTCTCGGGCAGGGGGGGACTGTGTGGTTGGGGGGTCAGGTCATCACGTATGTCAATCTCCAGGCCCTTTCTCATGGCGTAGCTGTGCAGCACACAACATGCACCGATGATCTGACACACAAAGTTTGGGGAATACAACAGGGCCCCCCCGGACGTATCCAGGCATCAGAAACGCGACTTCATGAGGCCAATTGTGCTCTCCACCACTGCACGGGTACGTATGTGTGCATCATTGTATCTTCTCTCTCCTCTGGGTTGGTGATCCCAGAATGGAGTCATAAGATGGGGTCCAAGTGCATATGCCGCATCACCTGTAAGGGAAAAGACAGGAGGATGTTAGCCATGCATGTGCACCTTTTGATGTCTGCATCATGGGGTCGAACACTCATGCCTGACACCCATGTCACTCACCAACCAACCAGCTGTCCCTGTACATGTTCTGTTCGAATTCTGTTGGGATGTTGCTTTGACGGTATATGTAGCTGTCATTGCTGGACCCGGGGTGTTTGGCACATACGTGCCATATGAGGTATTTGGCATCGGCTATCAGCTGTATGTTGATGCAATGCCAATGCTTCCGATTACGGTATACGTGCTCTGTGTCACGGGGGGGGGGGGGCGTAGTGCCACATGTGTGTAATCAATGGCCCAGATGGTGCGTGGGAATCCTGCAATTCTGTAGAAATCCTGCATTGCCTTCTGCCGCAGGTGCTCCTGGGTGGGTTTGATGATGTGGTGGGACATGCGTCTGAGGATTGCGGGGACAACCTGGTGCACACATCTGCTCATGGTGGATTGTGACAACCCAGCCACAACTCCACTTGTACACTGAAAAGATCCACTGGCAAGGAAATGCAGTGTTGCCAGTACCTTGACCAGTGGCTGCACTGCTTGTGAGCGTTGTGTCTTGCTGGTGATGTCATCATGCAGGGTTGTGGCCATTTCCTGGATGGCTTCAGGGCTGAATCTGAAAATGTGAAACACCTCCGTATCACCCATGCCAAAGACGTTCATGCGCGTGCAGTATATCCTCTCCCGTGCCCTCCTCCTCCTACGTGGCGATGGACCCATTAGTGCTAGGACCACGGCTGCCATGTGTTGTCCTGCAAGTGTGTTTGCTCAGCTCGTCTGTAACGGTGCTGCTGAAGCTACTCTCCAGCTGACTTGGGGAAGTCTGGTGCAAAGTTACCCCTGCTTTATGAGGGGTAACTTTAGGCTGGGCGTACAGCTTAGGCGCACCGCGCATAGCCTTTTTCAAATGAGCGTATGTTCGGAAATCGACGTATCTCCCTCATTTGCATATTTGCATAGGAAATCAATGGGTGCGCCAGATGGGTTTGGCGTAAATATGCGCCTACGATACGCTGGCGTAGGAAAGTTACGTCGGTTGGGAAAAGCCTATTTCCGGGGGTACCTAGTTCTGTGGGTACGGCGCATAGATAAGACAGCGCACATTTTGAGTAACGCGGCGCATCTCGAGATGCGTCGGAGTAAGTCCTACCTGAATCTAGCCCTATGGGTCTCTGGAGACCAACTTCTGCCATCTTGCTTCCAATAGGATATTACTAATAATCTGCATCAGAAAAAATTCTAATATTAAAAAAGTAATGATTTTAGTCATGGGATTTTTGGGCACATTACCTTTTTTGTGCCAATGAAATCTACACCTAAAAAAAATGGGTTATCAGCCGTAAAAAGTAATTTTACAATGCTGAACTTTCATTATGAAATATCCTTAACTTTAAACTGATACCTGATTTTTAACCTAAGCAAATAATTAAACACATCAGTAAAACTAAACCTAATGAAAACCTAACACCTAAAATTAATCCCTAAAGCTGGCCATAGACTGCTGAACTGGCCTAGATTCAAACCATATATGGACAGGTTTAATGTACCAAGTTGATCAGTCGATTAACTTTGGTACAACTAGCCTGCCATGTTTTACATATGATTATCGCTAGTGATTGGTACAGCTGCTAGCAATATTCACTGTCTTCTCCTGGCAGACCCCCCCTGCTCCCCCCAACTAGAACAATACAATGGCTCAGCGGGAGGGATTCCCCTGTCAACACTGCCCGTGTTGATGGGGGAATTAAGCAAATTTCCTTCCTGCAACCAGTGTGATGTTGCAGGTGAAACAACTGTTGAGAGGGTTCATTTTGTTATCTGTTGAGATCTGTTGAGAGTCTCATAAAGTTGTAAGCGTCTTAATTAGCACTTTATCTGGAGTAAATTAATCCTTGTTTTATCATAACCTTAATTCTTAGCCCCTAAACTTTTCCTAACCCTTGATGTCAACCCATAAGCCCTAAATGTATCCCCCAAAATTAATTTAAAACCCAACAATTCATCATTAAGAAAGAAGAAAAGAAGAAAAAGTCTCGCTTCAAGACATTTTTTTTTGTAGATCTTGGAAATAAAAACCAATCTATCATATTTTCATGTTGAATTTTAAGCTTTTCTCAAGTTGTCTTTATAAAGGTGATGTTCAGATGGGGTCTATGTAAAAAAATGCAATTTATGATTAGTTGGATGGTTGATTTAACCAGTTCAGCCCCAGAAGATTTGGCTGCCCAATGACTGGGCCATTTTTTGCGATAAAGCACTGCATGGTTTTAACTGACAATTGCGCGGTCGTGCGACAATGTACCCAAACAAAATTGATGTCCTTTTTTCCAACAACGAGAGCTTTCTTTTGGTGGTATTTGCTCAACTCTGCGGTTTTTATTGTTTGCGCTATAAACAATTTTGAAAAAAAAAAACACAATATATTTTCCTTTTTGCTATAATAGATATCCCAATATAAAAAAAATCCTCAGTTTAGGCCGATATGTATTCTTCTACATATTTTTGGAAAAAAAATTGCAATAAGCGGTTACTGATTGGTTTGCGCAAACGTTATAGCATCTACAAAAAAGGGGGTAGTTTTATGGCATTTTTATTATTATCGGCATGCGCGCGAGCTGCCAGGACTCAATTCAAAGAGCTGATTTACTCGCGCAGGGGTGCCAGCCTTGCGCAGGGGTGCCAGAAGAGGTTAAATCAGTGAGTAATCGGACTAAACAACCAGAAGAAAATACATGGTCCAGTGAAAGCTAGTGTGTTGCTCTTGCCATTTTACAGACAAAATCATACACCTAGCCCTTAATTGTTTTTGAGTAGCAACAGGGTCACTTTAATATTAAGGGAGATGTATATTATAAAGAAGATTATGTGCCAGGTGGATGGTGACTTAATTCTTCTCTCTGTTGAAGAGCTACTGGCTGCCACTGTCGCCCAACATGTCTAGTTACACCTTCCTGAGCACTATTGTTTTAATCTTCTGGCCACTACAGCACTTATTTTTCCTGTTGTGACATATGGCCCGACAGATAGAACCACAGCCACCTAACACACCCAGAGGTGTTGGGTGCAAGCAGCAGACTTAGCTCTTGGGGGCCTCACAAAACATACTGTGAAGCTCCCTGCTTTTTAGTTACACTCTGGTGCTATTTACATTGCAGACTAGAAAAGAGGTGTACATGTTTTTGATTACTTGAACTTCCTGGAAGACACCGTTCCGCCTGTTTTACCATACATATATTCACTGCAAAGCTTTATATAAGTTGTACTTTTTGGAAAGATAAAACACATGTAACAGAACAACATACTGAGAATCCCTGCCAAGACTTCCATAATTCCTGCCAGGGCTTCAAATTTTACTTGACAATTCCTGCCAGGACTTCCAATGGTAATCACATAATCCCCTCTGGCACTTGGTACTTGCTTAAACAATGTAAGAACTTCCAAAGGTACCTGCAGAATCCAGAGTTCCCTGAAATAACACTGGTGTGGGGAGTCCTTTAACAAAGATATTTAGGATTCACCTATTTGCCTGACTGTTGCTGACCAGAATTGAGCTGAATATCCTCATGATTGTTGCCTGCTTTTGAAAGCTGACAGGACCTGACTACTCTTTTGGTAGCCACCTGCAAAGACCCATGCCTGGTCCTGACTACTTTCTTGCTTGTCACTTGCTTTGGCCTATTCTCCTACATGCCACCTAGTGTACAGCCACCTCACCATAGCCATTCTGTTCCTGCTTTCCACTTGGTGGGGTGATCCTGAGGTACAGAACTAGATAACAGTTTGCAGCGAAGTAAACAGGAACCACCAAGTTCTCTCGCCCATCTCTGCCTTCAAGATTTCTGATGAAGACCAACTGTTGATTCCACCCCACACCTTGGGTGAGCCCATATACCCTGCCAGGCAGCACAATACCCGTAAGGCCCTGTACACACGAGGAGACATGTCCAATCAGGGCTGGTGCAAGAATTTTTGACACCCTAGGCAAAGCCTCATTTTGACGCCCCCCCCCCCGTGCGCGCACGCCATTCGCTCCCCGTCCGTACCCCCCTGCACATCTGCCCCCCCCCACATACACACCAGTCCCCACTCTGTACTCTGTACCTCCCTGCACATATGTTTCCCCCACACATCTGTCTCCCCCCCACACCAGTTACCACTCTGTACCCCCCTGCACATCTACCCCCCCCCACCATTTTCCACTCTGCCTCCCCACACACATCTGTCCCCCCCCCCCACACACACACACACACCAGTTTTCACTCTGTACCCCCCCACACACACCTGTCTCCCCCCCACTCAACTGTCTCCCCACACCAGCTCCCACTCTGTACCCCCCTGCACCTCTGTTCCCCCCACACCAGCTCCCACTCTGTACCCCCCCCCCCACACACACACACCTGTCCTACACACCAGTTCCCACTATACCCCCCTGCACATCTCTGTCCCCCCACCAATTCCCACTCTGCCCCCCCCACACATCTGCCCCCCCCCCCACACACACACCAGTTCCCCCTCTGTACATTTTTTTAAATGTGTGAGTGGGTGCAGGCTGCAGCACTGAGCATCCTGCCTGTGCTTCCACTAATATACCTGAGCCACAGCAGCAATGCTGCCCGTCTGTCTCCTCTTCTCACTACAGAGCCCCAACCCAAGCAACCAGGAGGAGGGGGGATCGGTCATCGCGGCAAGTCCGGACTTGCATGCAGGGCTTCATAGGTGTGCAGCCTAATGCATTAGGGTGTGAACCCCAAAACGCAAACACTCATGTGTGTCTGTGTATATATATATATATATATATATATATATATATATATATATATATATATATATATATATATATATATATATATATATATATATATATACATACACACAACATACATACATACACACATATACACACACACACACACTCATTTACACACTCACACAATTTAGTAGGGTAGTGGACAGTGTTAGTAGTTTTTTTTTATTATTTCATTTTTGTATTTTTTTTTTTAATTTTATTTATATTTTGTATTATTTTTTCTTTTTTTTTTAGAAGCTTTGGTGAAATACCAGCAGGGGGAATCAGTGCTGAACAGGGTCATTAGGGTAAGGTGACCAGATTTTTTAAATTAAATCTGGGGGCATTTTTTTCCCCCTCAAATCATAGGTATGTGGTGTGTGTTTATGGAATGATATATACATTTTTTTCTCACATGTTGCCCATGAGATAAAAAAAAAATATATTTCTTAGAATTTTTGGGGATATGACTACCAAATGTTAAGAAAATCTGCTAGAAATTTTTTTTTCAATGCATTTATTGATATTATACATAATTATATATTTCTCTATATACTGTACCCCCCTCTTTCTGAATATACTCTACCCCCTCTCTCTCTGTGTGTATACTCTACCCCCCTCTCTCTGTCTGTATATACTGTACCCCCTCTCTATATATATACTGTACCCCCCTCTCTCTATATATATACTGTACCCCCCTCTCTCTCTATATATATATATATACTGTACCCCCCTCTCTATATATACTGTACCCCCCTCTCTCTATATATACTGTACCCCCCCTCTCTCCCTGTATATACTCTGTCCCCTCTCTCCCTGTATATACTGTACCACATCTCTCTGTATATACTGTATCTCCCCCTCTTTCTGTATAATGTATCACCCCCACATCCCTCTCTGTATACTATAACTCCCCCCTCCCTATACTATAACTCCCCCCTCTCCCTCTCTGTATACTATAACTCCCCCTCTCCCTCTTTGTATACTATAACTCCCCCCTCCCCCGCTGTATACTATAACTCCCCCCTCCCTCTCTGTAAACTATAACTCGCCCTCCCTCTCTATACTATAACTCCCCCATCATCCCTCTCTGTATACTATAACTCCCCCCTCCCTCTTTGTATACTATAACTCCCTCCCTCCTTCTCTGTATACTATAACTCCCCCCCCTCCCTCTCTGTATACTATAACTCCCCCCCTCCCTCTCTATACTATAACTCCCCCCCTCCCTCTCTATACTATAACTCCCCTCCCCTCCCTCTCTGTATACTATAACTCCCCCCTTCCTCTTTGTATACTATAACTCCCCCCCTCCCTCTCTGTATACTATAACCCCCCCCTCCCTCTCTGTATACTATAACTCCCCCCCTCCCTCTCTATACTATAACTCCCCCCCCCCTCCCTCTATATACTATAACTCCCCCCTCCCTATACTATAACTCCCCCCCTCCCTCTCTATACTATAACTCCCCCCCCTCCCTCTCTATACTATAACTCCCCTCCCCTCCCTCTCTGTATACTATAACTCCCCCCCTCCCTCTCTGTATACTATAACTCCCCCCCATCCCTCTCTATACTATAACTCCCCCCCTCCCTCTCTATACTATAACTCCCCCCCTCCTCTCTCTATACTATAACTCCCCCCCTCCCTCTCTATACTATAACTCCCACTCTCTATACTGTAAACACCCCCCCCCCCTTCTCTCTCTGTACCTCATGTGGTTCTTCTGGCTCTTCATCGTGTGTAATCAGTCACTCTGCAGGCTGCATACAACAGTCGGGTGTAGCAGTGTTGTCTCTGAAGCTCCTCCACGAGTGTCAGGCTGGGACCCGCCTCCTCCCCTCTCCTTCCTTCCATTCATTCAACAGAGCAGCCAGCACAGCTATGTGTGTCTGTGTGCAATCAGGAAATCATGAGATATCTGGTCACTATCTCGCCTCCTGCACAGTGCACTGGCTGCTTCACCTTCCACCGACCCGTCCGACCACCAGCACTTCCGGCCAGCTGCTATCCCAGCTCTCTCCCCTCATCTCACTGCCGCTTCTACGGGCGGCACTGCAGGCTGGGAATATTTTAAAAATCAAGGTCCAGGAGGTATTTTAATGATCCAGATCCCCAGCGAGTGGCTGGGGATCCGGATTTTGCCGCTCCCCCTACCCTGGCGCTCTAGGCAGCCGCCTGACTTGCCTATGCCTAGCGCCGGCCCTGTGTCCAATGAAACCGGTCCACGGACCGGTTTCATTGGACATGTCTGAAGGGATATTTTGGTCTGATGTGTGTACACACCATCAGACCAAAATCCCCGCGGACAGAGAACGCAGTGACGTAGAAGACACCGACGTGCTCAAATGCTTCCACGCATTCAAATCAATTCGACGCATGCGCAGGATTTTGGTCCGATGGTTGGGCGTACTAACCATCAGACATGTCCGACGGAGCATGCTTAGAAACTTTTGTCCGCTGGAAACCTGTCCGCTAGGCCATACAGACGATCGAACATGTCCGCTGAAACTAGTCTGCGGACCATGTCTGCGGGACATGTCTCCTCGTGTGTACGCGGCCTTAGACACAACCATGCTTTGGGCAATTGGAGACCATGCCCGCTTGATGAATTTTGCTGGCAGATCTCTTAGATACTTTTCCCTTTCACAGGGCATCTTGGACATGCTATTTGCTATGGCTTAATTTGCATATAGCATCGATATGCATATGGCCACCTCTTAATCACCCTTTTTTATAGGTCTTATAGGTGCCATCCTGCTGCTCTTTCAAACTGCTCTTCTGAGTATTCTATATCTGATGTTCAAGACTGTCTTTCATTCTTTGTCTTGAATTTGAAAAGACTGTAGGTACATCTTTGCCAAGTCTAGTCGAAAATGACAAAGGTCCTGCCCTTAAAGAGTCACTAAAGGAATTTTTTTTTTTAGCTAAATAGCTTCCTTTACCTTAATGCAGTGCTGTTTTCATGTTCTCATTGTACATTTTTGCTTTGAAGTTGCTGTAATTCTGCTCTGATCTCCACACTTCCTGCTTGTCGGGCTCCTTATGAAAAATCTCATAGCAGCATTTCACTGTGGTCTAAGCTGTGTGTCTAAAACTCCTCAAAACCAATCATTTTAAAAACAAAACACTGCCCTGGATTTGTTTGTTTTTGTTCTGTGTGTCTTCTGTACCTCACAGAAACATGAAACCAGTTTAAAAACAAAAGTAAAACTAGAGGCACACTATATGATTGATTTTTATCTGTTTTTAATCATTTGTAAAAGGAATCAGTTAACTTGTATGTCTCTATACCCTGTAAACAGTCATTTCAGCAAAACATTTTTTTTCCTTTAGTAACCCTTTAAGTTTGAGGACCTTGTGTCGATTTCAACTTCTAACTTAAAGCTACAAGAAGCTAGGTCCCAAATTCAATGTAAACATAAGGCTGTCATCATCAAAAATGCAGCCAGAGCAGTGTGTCAAAATACACCCATATTTCTTGGAAATCCTGATTAAACATAAGACTTTCGCTACTGTCTAAAGAACAGTTTACTTTTTTATTATTATAGAAAAAAAAAAGCTGCTTGCACTATATTTTGATATTTAATGTACTATGAAAATGAAAAATTCTTATTTTATTAGCTAGTTACCGACCGCCCACCGTCGTTATACGTCGGCAGCTGCTGCCACAACCGAGATATCCATCTCTTCATTGGGGGCCCCCCCTCCCGCCTCTCTCCCGCCTCTCTCCCGCACCCTTTGCCGCTTACCGTAGCCGTCGGTAGCGGCGGAGGCGATCGGGTCCGCTCGTCTGCTGTGTGGGGATTCGAGTGAGGCCAACATGGCACCCACCCGTCCCCATAGCTCTGCTGGGCGGAAGTGACGTCAAAACGTCAGTCCCGTCCAGCGTCTTAAAGAAACATTTTTTTTTTGTAATTTTTCAATTATTAAATTTTTTTGCATTTAAGCCTAAATATGAGATGTAAGGTCTTTTGACCCAAGATCTCATATTTAAGAGGACCTGTCATGCTTTTTTCTATTACAAGGGATGTTTACATTCCTTGTAATAGGAATAAAAGTGATATTTTTTTTATTTTTTTTATTTCAGTGTTAAAAATTGTAAAATAAATAAAAATAAATACGAAAACATTTTTTTTTTTTAAAAGCGCCCTGTCCCGACGAGCTCGCGAGCAGAAGCGAACGCATACGCGAGTAGCGCCCGCATATGAAAACGGTGTTCAAACCACACAAGTGAGGAATCGCCGTGATCGTTAGAGCGAGAGCAATAATTCTAGCCCTAGACCTCCTCTGTAACTCAAAAAATGCAACCTGTAGAATTTTTTAAACATCGCCTATCGAGATTTTTAAGGGTAAAAGTTTGACACCATGCCACAAGCGGGCGCAATTTTTAAGCGTGACATGTTGGGTATTTAGTGCAATGCATCAGGGGCTGTTGGGTATTGAGTGCAAGGCATCAGGGGCTGAGCTTGCCACTGCTTAAAGTGGAGTTCCACACAAAAATGGAACTTCCACTTTTTGGAATCTTCCCCCCCCCTACGATGTCACATTTGGCACCTGTCAGGGGGGAGGAGAGAGCAGATACCTGTGTAATATAGGTATTTGCTCCCACTTGTGGGCATAGGTCGCCTCGGTGATCAAGGTGACCTACGTTACTTCTGCCACCTATTCTGTCCTCCCTGCTGTCTTCTGGGAGACACACAGGACACCAGGAGACAAGAAGACAGCAGGGACCAGTGAGGACGTGCAGTGTGACTCGCGAATGAGCAGTAGGGAACCAGGAAGTGAAGCCGCAAGGTCTCTAAGGCCGCGTACACACGAGGAGATTTATCCGATGAAAACGGTCCGACAGACCGATTTCATCAGATATGTCTCCTGGAGATTTTGGTCTGATGTGTGTACACACGATCAAACCAAAATCCCCGCGGACGGACAGCGCCATGACGTGGCGGTGACGTTGACGCCGCCACGTCACCGAACCAGGAAGTAAAATACTTCCACGCATGCGTCAAATCCATTTATGTACGCTGGTTAGGCATACTAACCAGCGGACATGTCGGACAAACGGGTTTCCAGCAGACAAGTTTTAAAGCATGCTTTAAAACTTTTGTCTGCTGGAAACCTGTCTGCTAGCCCGTACACACGATCGAATCTGTCCGCTGGAACTGGTCTGCGGACCAGTTTCAGCAGATATGTTTGATCGTGTGTACGCGGCCTAACACGTAGAGAGCGTCCTGCCACACATATGTAGTTCCCAGGTGGGAGAGAGCACGTTACTCACCACCGCAGTAAAGTCTCCCATCACGGTGGTCAGTAAAATCAGACAAGCAGGAAATGAACAGAACAGAGATGAAATAGAGCAACTTCTGAGCAAAAACGAACAATGAGGAAGTGAAAAGAGGAATGTCTGCAAGTAAAGGATGCTTATTATGAATTTTTTTTTTTCCTTTACAACCCCTTTAAGGTGAAAAAAATATTTCATTTACAACTCCTTTAATTAGGATGATCATACAGGAGGGGTTGATTAGCCAAAGATTGATAGAATAGCAGACTCCTTGGTTGCATGCACTAACATGTGAAGGCCCAACCGGGTTCCTGATATAAATGTATTTATCTAAATACCTGCCTGCGCCTCTAAAAATGTAATAATTATTAAATCCAGTACCTTGCATACATAGTTAATAAACCTAATGCAAATGTTAGGTTACATGAAGGAATTTAACTAGAGAAAAAGTTAGCTAGATATTAAAAATGTATTTTCTCCTTTTGGCTCCAGGGATACCACTGCCTTCCTTCTGGGTTGATTTGATGATTAATTGACAGGTTGCCATAGCAATGGGACAGGAACTTCCTCTGACACCGCCATTGCATCTGCAATTCATATGCCGCTATTTGTTCCCACTGCACATGCATGAGAGCGGGAGAGGCATGCTGGGTAGCCAGCTGCACCTAATCCCAGAATAAACTCCTAGTGGGCTTCAGATGCCCACACTCTGAATGGGTGCTTTCATGTTCCAGGGGGAGCTGTAAGTAATGTTGGATCTTATATAAAAAAAAGAAAAGATTACAAATATACAGTATGCCGATTTAGAGTATAGTCGCAGTGACAATTGCAGGGGTGATTTAAAAAATAAATAAATTACAAGATGACTGGAGCTCCGCTTTAATGATCATGTTTAATCTGCTTTAATCTGCATGTTTGGGGTTCTTGTCCTCCTGCATAATAAATTTGAAGCCAATCACAAGCCTACCTGATATTATGGCATGATGGATAAGTATATGCCTGCATTTCTTAGCATTGAGGACACCATTGGTTCTAACCAGATCTTCAATTCCATTTGCAGAAATGCAGCCTCAAACTTGCAAGGAACCTTCACCATGCTTAGCCATGCTTCACTATTGCTCTCCAGTCCTTCAGCAAACAAACTGCCTCCTGCTACAGCCAAATATTTCAAATTTTGACTCATCAGTCCAGATCATTGGCTGCCATTTTTCTGCACCCCAGTTCTATGGACGTGGAAACAAGGCTAAGCTGTGATTTACAATATAAAAGGATTTGGCATTTTCCCAGAGCAGTAGCCATAGCCCATCACATAAAATACTTCCTTGTATTTATCTCTTACAATCTCTATTGTTATGATTTTCAATGAAAGGGACAGAAGACAGTGTTTGCCTCTTAGGCCAAGAGTTCCCAGTCCTCTCTGTGTAGAAACCTATGGATCTGTGTGTGTTTTGTGAAATTGTTGGTCTGGGCAAGGAGATTTTTGGTTGTCTGCATGCTGGCAAATTTCTGATGACATGAAAGGTATGATGATGCCTTTTCGCTTTGTCTCTCTCTCTCTCTCTTTATGCCCCACCCCTCCCTGTCTATATTAGTTGTATTACCTTGAATTTGAAGATAATTGTGCCTCTTTGTCTAACTTTCTTCTGGTAAGCAAAACATTTTATATGTCAATGTAATAATACTTAGTACGGCATAGTTATTGTAGTAAACAAATCTGTGAATTTTATCATATGGCAAGGTTTATGTATATGGCATATTCATGTATTGTGAAAGTTTGTCAGTGGACCCAGAGTTGCACTGTAGCACAGCATGGATATAGAAGAATGTTTCCAGTTGTCAGTATTTTGGCTCCAGCCTTCACCAAGGAAGTGCTTTTTCCTTAGATATCAGCAGTAAAGTTCTCAACAAATAAACAATGTTCAGTTTCCTGGGGAATCAGTTCCTTGATATCACAGCATAGTTCTCAATGGCCTTCTGTTTCATTCTCTTACCAGTGTGGTTTCACAAGAAGAAACGGATTATTTTAATGCCCCAGGATGCCAGGAAATTTTCATTTTGCTTCTTCAGATCTCTCGGATAAAAGTAGGACAGCGTAGAAAAGAATTCCCCTTGCTGTCTTATATTTCGGTTCTTTAAGAAAATATGTTATGTTTTCTAAGATCTGATATCCAGTCATTTATTTTTAGCTGCATAACAGTATTATTTTACACTTTAAAAAAAAAAAACTGTTGTTACTTGCCCCTTGCTGTCTCATGTATATGTTTGATTTGTCAGCCAAATTATCAGTAATGACTTTCACACTGTTCGGCTACATCGACTACCTTTGTGTAATACCGTATTTCCTGTCCTGTGAAAGTCATTGGATTCCACTTTTGTAAGTATTTGAACTACAACATTGCATTAAATTAGTAAGCTTGTTTTCTGTCAAAATATGCAACTGTGATGTCTTACTGAGAATTAAACAGTGAAAAAAATGTAACAGAATAAAATTGTGAATACTAGCTTTGCTCAGTCATTGTTTTATATACTATACAGGCCTGCACATATAATTTTTTTATTTCAAGTTTTCTTTTTTTTTTTAAGGGTTACAGTTTCTTGTTTTAGGCTCTATTCACACTTATGCAACTCTAAAGTCGTGCAATTTCCACTGCTACTTTACATTGTAACTGTAACTTTGATGCAAGTTTGTATGAGTGCAACTTCAATGTGACTTTGGCTGTTGAATTTGGCTTTTATGCAACTTTTGAGAGTTTACAGTCTATGGCACTTGAATTGCATTAAAGTCACATTAAAGTAGAGAAGCAACCTTTTAAATGTCGCTGCGACTTTAAGTTGCATAGATTTGAATGGCTTCCATTGAAAAACGTGGGCTGCAAGTGCCTTAGGGTTTAGTGTTTTGGAGTTCGTGTTTAGTGTTTTAGGATATTTTTTAAGGCCGCATATTTTTTGTAATATAGTTTTTCTACATTTTTTTGTAATATATTTTGAGGTCAGCAGGGGGAAAGAGTGCAATAGCAGCACTTGCAGCCAAGTGGCTTGTAGGTGGGGTACAGCATGGTGTGGTGACAGTAATTTACACAGTTAGGTGCAATGGAAAGCTTGTATTAAAATAGCACAGCAACAATCCTGGTGGGAAGGCTACCCAACCGAGTGCACTCATGGTTTCAGTAATGTGAAGAGAGTGGGTATCAGCCAAATTGATAGCATCTTTAAAGAGATCAGAGTGTGTCTCAAACTCAAGCAGGAGGATGTCCAAGGAGTCAGGATCCTTTTCCTTACCATTAGTATTGTCCTACTATACCAACTTGCATAATGCACATAAAACCAGGGAGCCAGGGCCTTAATAAGGCTTTGCCTGACCCAAGATGGCTGCTAGGATCACATGGGGTGGAAGCATCCAGAATAATAGCTTCCCTAGTAACCCAGGAAACCATAGAGGGACCTTGTTTCTTCTGACTTCTTCACCAGCGACGGTGCCACTGCGGAAAAGCACCAACTGGAGTGGAGAAAGTAGACTGCACCTGCCTACAGGCTATTCTGCACCTGGGAGCTTAAAAAAAGATAATGATTTGTAGACCACATTCCTACCTCATGTGCCATTCCCCACTGGTGCATTGAAAAAGAAGTCACAGTCTCTCCATGATATCTGCCTGCTATGCGGGACCTACAAAGGAAAATGTCAGGAAGGGTGGGCAGCCTATGACTGTAGCATTCACAGATTTTTGCTGCTTTCTACCTTCCCTCCTAGCTGTAGAATTTCCCCCTCAATTTTTGGTAGCCTGCTTTTAGCCTTGTGTTGTGGAACAGCTGCTGAACTAGCCAAATTTTGATCAGTGTATGGCCAACTTAAGTTTTATCCACTTCTAGAATACTGCACACTTTCATAGTATAACAATGTCATTAGTGATTCCTGGTGTCATTCATAAATTCAGTATATCCCATTAATATTGCTGTTGTTTGGACTGGGACCCCAGCTAATGCAAAGAATGGTTCTATATCGCAGTCCACATGCTAGAGTATGGACCAATGGTATCCTCTCTGACCCTATTTACAATACAAACGTAACAAGGCAGGTTTGCCCTATCCATGCTCCATTATGTATTAGTGATTGCTATCCACCTTGCTATTGCTAGCTGGAAAAACCCTGATATGCATGGTATTTCAGTGAAGGGATGGATTATAATACATCAATTTATGCAGACAATCACTTGCTATATATTACTAACTTGATGGTGACTATACCTAATCTTTTGAGAGAGCTTGACAGATTTGTGTCACTTAGTAACTTTAAAGTTACCTACGATAAAACTGAGGTCTCTTAGACCTAAGTTTGCACGAGACCTCACCCTTCCATATTTCTCTATCTATTTACAAGAAGCTTCCCTCAAGAATTGTAGATTGTTTTTACAATGCAACCTCTACCCAATGAGTAACTTTTGAGGAAGACATCATGTTTCTCAAATTGTGGTCTCTACCTTTGAATATATCCCTATCTATGCACTCAAAATAAAGACTTAGCGTTATTAACTTCCTCCAACCTAAAAGTATGGGATGCCTTGTTGAATAAGCAGATGTTATCTACTTACATTGGACCAATGACCCCTCTCTGTTTTCCAACCCAGAATTCAAACTGACATACAGAGCCCAGTCTTTTCTCTTGTGGAAATCTGCAGATAACACTAGATTGGTCCAGACTTTGGTCAACGATGACATTCCCTCTGCATGTTATCTACAGATCTTAATGTGATGGATGTCAGAAATTTAGATAAATGGTGGTGGAGCTTGGCATCTCTTGAGACCATGATCCATGTATGGACCAATTATCCCTTGGTGGCACTCTTCTGGTCAAAAACCTTTTGGATTTATAATAAGATTATCGGCATCTCATTGCAACCATACATACATACAGTATCTCCCTTCTGTTGATACCCCTGTTCAAATCTATTTGCAAGGATTTATTATGTCATACGCTTACTGCAGCCAGAACTGTGATGGCATGGAACAAGTGTAAACTGTGATGGAATCTGTGATGGAATAGGTCTGTGAAATGAGCGAAATTCCAACCAAGACTGGCATTGCACTCATGATTTTCTGATCACAGTTGCAACCTTTTATAGGCTCCAGTATGAAAAAGAACAACATGATAATACAATTTTTTACCTGCAAAAAAGATGTGCATTTATTATTTTTTTAAAGGCAAACTTATCATTTAATATCATTCTCAGGAGATGGAATGTCCAAAGAACCACCTGATGCCTGTGTTTATAATGACTTTTCATGTGCAACATTTCTGTACTATATTGCAAACCCTAAACAAAATGATACATTTACTGCTATGAAGGACGTGTACCAATACATGTATTATACATTTACTGCTATTTAGGACATGTACCAATACCTTTCAGCAGGGAGTGGGTCTTTGTTTTGTTTGTAAAAATTGTCATACAAGTCTATGACAGTTTCCCCCCAAAACCCATATCAGACACCTATCTTTGATTTTGAGGAGACCCCGTGCAAAAAAAATTCTATGCAAAAAAATCAAATAAAAAAAAAAATGTGAAAGGTAGACTGGGAACAAAGAGTTTTATTTCTCAATTAGTAATACTTTGTTCGATTCAGGATATAAGAAAAAAGACAGCACACATGGTGGGGCTCTCGTTCATTCTCATTAAGTTCATTTATTATTAAGTACAAACATTTATATGGTGTCAACGCGAATATGTGATCACTGTTGCACGTGCACAGGGGAGGACATCTATTGATGGCCTCCTGGATTTTCAGGTCATTTGGCTATAGCGTGGGCCCCTAGTGGTTAATTAAACAAGCTGTCATTAAGAGCTGATTGGCTACCATGCACAGCTGCTCCAGGTTTTGTACTTTCCAGTTTTTGTAAATGAACCCCATAGTTTATTCAGTACTCACAGTGTCCAGTAGTCGGTCACAGTGGCCACCATACAGTACCCTCACTGCAGCCTTACACCTACTTACACACCTTCAGCTGCTCCAGCATATTGTTCTCACAGTCCTCTATGGCACCCTTAGGCCCCGTACACACGACCGAGCTTCTCGGCAGAATCCAGCGAGAAGCTCGCTGGGAGACATATTCTGGCGAGAAGCTCGATCGTGTGTACACTTCCGACGAGCGTCCCGTCGGGAAGCTCGTCGAGCCAAAAAAGAGAGCACGCTCTCTTTTTCCTCGTTGTTCAATGAGGACTTTGGCTCGACAAGCTTTTTCGACCGCTCATCGGGAACCTCGTCGGGCGGAACTATGGGTTTAGCCCGACGAGGTTCTCGTACGTGTGTACGCGGTCTCACACTACAAACCTGTCACTCCTGAATCCTGGCAGTCCAGTGATCCCAATCTCACTCACATCTTCCCTCACACAGCTCCAGTCAGTCTGACGACTGCTCCAGTCTCTGTGATGGCCATTCTGCTATAAGTGTCTTTTGTTCAGCTGCTTCTGCAGCTTCCCTGCCTCTCATGTTGATCAGTATAAGTATTCCTTGTTGTGGTAAATTAATATAAAAATGTTTGTTTACCGTGAATGAAGAAGAAAGAAATAAAACATGAAAGTGTAAGGTTGGAAATATATTTGTACATCTTGATAAGATGCATTTTCTAATAAAACCAATAGAAATGAAAACAAATGTTAGGCTGTGTTGTAGCATAAATATATATTTGCATAACAATGCACAGCTTTGCAAGAGACTGCGCATTAAAAGATTGCCTTTTTGAAAAATAAAGAAATATATATTTTTTTCAACTCAGCTTTGCTGATCTCCTGAATCTACTTTTATACACTTCGGGCCAGATTCAGGTACATTGGCACATACAGTATTTTGACCGGCGTAGCGCACCTCCTTTACGTTAGACCGGCGCAAAGTAGAGGCGCAATCACCGTATCCTCGTAGTATTTGCGCAGAAACTTGCGCCGGTGCAACGTAATTACCGAGGAGTAAGGCGGAGTAATTCAAATTGGGAAGGACGTGGGCGTGTTACATTGAAATGAGCCGTGAACCCATGCAAATGAAGGGCCGGCCGGATCGCGCATGCGCACATGAAGCAGACCATGGTCAGCACGTCTCTGCGCATGCTCACAACTCGGGAACGGCGCAATCATTGAAGTTGGAAGTGGACCCGGGCAACTTAGTGAGCTATGCAGAGAGCTTAAATAGACAGACACAAACACCCTTCCTATACAGCAAGGTGCTTTTGTTCTGTTGTGTGTTCACGTTTGTTGCTTTGTGACTTGTCTTTGTGATATTTGTTGACTGTTTGAGCTAGTGTTTTGTATAATATATTTGATAGTGTCTTTTGGTGACTGGTTGTGCGACTTTTTGGTTGATAGATTTTGTTTGTTTGTTTTGTTGCTTGATTTTTCCTGCTTGTTTTTGTGAGTGATTTTTTTTGATTGTTTGGGAGAGAGTTGTTGTATGAATATGACTGAAAGGAAGCGCAAGACCAATTTTACTTGGGGGGAGAAACAAATTATTGCCCGGGCCCTTACCCAATATGGGCGTTTCCTGCACGGCCCAGAGAGTGCCAACACCCCCCCGGCCAGGAAGAAGGAGATCTTGCAGAACATTACCGAGCAGGCAAATTCTGTGGGGGGGGGGGAGACCCGGACACGTGAGGGGATCGTCAAGAAGATCAATGATCTCCGGCGTCTGGTCCGTAAAAAGCTGGGGCAGATGGCAGCACATGCCAGGGGCACTGGAGGGGGCCCACCATGCCCTGTTAGGCTGACAGCGGAGGAGCGTGTGGTGACCCAGACCTTTAATAGGCAGAAAGTGGAGGGCCTGCCTGGCTATGACTCCATTGATGAGGCCGTGATGACAGGTACGTTTTTTTTTCCCTATCTGGTGTGTAGCATGTGTGGAGGGGTGGGGAAGGGAATATGTTGAAAGTGTATGGATCCTTCAACCTGTGAATGTTTTGTGTCATCCACAGATGTGCAGGAGGGGGGTGCTGGGCCATCTGGCCTGACTGCACTATCCCCGGGACACCAGCCTGATGAGGACCCCCAGACAAGGCCGGAGTCCTCGGAGGAGTTTGAGGAGGAGGAGTTTGAGTTGAAGGAGGAGGTCATGTCAGGCAGTGGCTTGTTGTTTTTGGAGGAGTCTTCCCCTCTGGCTGGCAGCAGCCAGCCCTCCATAAGGGGTAGCCCCTCCCACTCCTCCCCCAACAGGGCTACCCTCCCAAGGGGCTCCCCTTCTTCCCAGCCACAAGCATCATCTGGAGGCAGGAAGTCATCCCAGAAGACCAGGGGGGTGGCCGAGGTTCTGCCCGCCAATCTCAGAAGGGACCAGGCCCTTCAGACCCACCATCTGGGACAGGTCAGCCAGACTTTGGGGCGGATGGAGGAGAGCCTGTCCTCCATAAAGGATACGCTTGGGGACCTGGACTGCCACTCCCGGGCTCTTACAAACTGCCTAAACGAACTGCAGACTACTACAGCAGACGTTGGGCAGGATGTGAGGGCCCTCACCCAGGCTATCCAGGCCAATACAGCAACACTAAATGCTGGCCTGAACAGAATAGCCGTGGCCTTGGAGGGCAGGCCGCCAGGTAGGCAGAGACCAGGGGCTGCTCCTCCTTCCCCGGATTACCCCCCCATTAGTCTCCCCTGAGGAGTCGGGGCAGTGGCCGTGGGCGCCCCAGGCGTGGGTCACGCCAGCGGCATTAATTTGGTTTCCCCTCTTTTTTTTTTGGTGCTGGACTTTTTTTTTTTGCTGGAATTTTTTTTTTTTTTTGCTGGACAATTTTTTTTTTTAGGTTGTGAATGATTTTGGAATGTGGGGGTGACATTCCTGCCGGAAAAGGGGTGTCACCCTCATTTGTGGTGGAGAAGGGTTCCCCAGGACCAGGGAGACGTGATCCCCAGGTCCATGTGAATGGTGTATGAATGTACAGTGACATAATTGGAGCCGTGGCGTGGCGTTGCTGCTCACAAGTCCTGCATGGTGGGCTTGTGCCAATCCAATTTGATGAGGATGTGTCTGTGCTAGGGACCACAGTGGTGTGCATGCATGCATTCTCATTGTGCCATGATTAATGTGTGTGTTTAATGTAATGTGAGCTGTCTCCTGGCTGCTCTTCCCTCAGAAGACGGGGTAGCCTCGGTTAGTGGGGGATTGTCTGGTTCAGGGGTCAGGTCATCACGTATGTCAATCTCCAGGCCCTTTCTCACTGCGAAGTTGTGCAGCATGCAACATGCACCGATCATCTGGCACACAAAGTTTGGGGAATACAACAGGGTACCCCCAGACTTATCCAGGCATCGGAAACGTGACTTAAGGAGGCCAAAGGTGCGCTCCACCACTGCACGGGTTTGGGCGTGTGCTTCATTGTATCTTTCCTCTCCTGGGGTTTGGGGGTTCCCGATAGGAGTCATGAGATGGGGTCCCAGTGCATATGCAGAGTCACCTGAATTACATCGGGCACACAGGTCAGTTAGGGGTCAGACATTAATGGAGAGTGGAATGGGGATAGATGGAGGTGGGGTTATGGCAGGTGACAAGAAAGTTCCCATGTTGCAAACAGCCATTGGAAATTATAGTGCCATTTGCACTACTAAAAATTATATGAATCATATGAAAAACGCCAGCGAAAAATGTAACAATACATTTAAGTGTTTGTTCACCAATGCCAGAAGCCTTCCAAGCAAAACAGGTGAGTTGGAAGCTCTGGTGCATGAGGAGAGCTATGATGTAATCGGTATTGCTGAAACTTGGCTTCAATCCTCACATGACTGGGCTATTAATATTCCTGGCTATGCTCTCTTTCGGAAAGACAGGGTAAAAAGGAAAGGTGGAGGGGTCTGTCTCTATGTGAGAAGTGACCTCAAAGCAAGCGTGAAAGAGGACCTGGTTGATGGAGAGTGTGATGAAGTTGAAGCATTATGGGTGGAACTGCATACAGATGTGCGTAGTTCAAAGCTAATCATTGGAGTTTGTTATAGACCACCCAATGTTAATAAGGAGGTGGAGACTCAGCTCCTTGCACAGATGGAAAGGGCTGCAAGGGCAGGGACGGTGATAATAATGGGGGATTTTAACTACCCAGAAATTGACTGGAATAATGGAATTTCTGGGACAGTTACAGGACAAAAATTTAAAAACCTATTGCAGGACAATTTTATGGTCCAGTTTATTGAGGCCCCAACTAGGAATGATGCTCTGTTGGACCTGGTAATCTCAAACCATGCAGAGCTCATTACTAATGTTCAGATAAAGGAACACCTGGGTAGCAGTGATCATAACATGATTTCGTTTAATGTAAACTATAAGCAAGAAATACATACAGGAAAGATAAAAACACTTAATTTCAAAAGAGCAAATTTTCAAAGCATGAGGACTGCTCTCCAGGGCTTGGACTGGGAGGGAATAGTGGCACCGATGAACACAGAACAGAAATGGGAATTCTTCAAAAAGACTCTTTGGAACCTCACTGCAAAGTATATTCCCATGGGCAATAAGTTTAAAAGGCTACAGATAAAACCTATGTGGCTCACGGTTAAAGTTAAAAAAGCTATAAACAATAAGAAAATAGCTTTTAAAAAATATAAAAATGAAGGAACACTAGTGTCGTTTAAATGTTACAAAGAATATAATAGAATATGTAAAAAGGAAATCAAGGATGCAAAAATTCAAAATGAACGACAGATTGCAAAAGATAGTAGGACAAACCCCAAAAAATTCTTTAAATATATTAATAGTAAAAAGGTCAAGTCTGAGCATGTAGGCCCTTTACAAAATAATCTAGAGTGGGTGACTGAGGACATAGAGAAGGCAAATTTATTAAATGCTTTCTTCAGCTCTGTGTATACAATGGAGAATGGGGGAGCTCATGTCGATATAGGGGGTGGGAGTGACACAGCCCCAAATCCACAATGGCTCAAAAGTGATATGGTCCAGAAATATTTAGACAGAATAAAGGTGGATAAAGCACCTGGACCAGATGGCATCCACCCACGGATCCTAAAAGAATTGAGCTCTGAAATTTCAAAGCCACTGTATCCAATATTTAGGGACTCATTAATGACAGGAATAGTACCACTGGATTGGCATAAAGCCAATGTGGTGCCCATATTTAAAAAGGGAACAAAGTCTTTACCTAGTAACTATAGACCTGTTAGTTTAACTTCTATAGTTGGAAAGATACTGGAACGTTTAATAAAAGACCACATGGATGAGTTCTTGCTGGAAACAAACTATTTAAGCAGCAGACAGCATGGATTCATGAAGGACAGAAGTTGTCAGACAAACCTGATTTCCTTTTATGAAGAGGTAAGTAAAACCCTGGACAGAGGCGTGGCAGTGGACGTGGTATACTTGGATTTTGCAAAAGCGTTCGATACAGTTCCCCACACACGGCTCATGTGTAAGGTAAGGTCTACAGGATTAGATATATCAGTTTGTAAATGGATAGAAAACTGGCTGAAAGACAGAATTCAGAGAGTTGTGGTTAATGATTCTTACTCTGAATGGTCCAAGGTTATCAGCGGTGTACCCCAAGGTTCAGTGTTGGGTCCCTTACTTTTCAATATATTTATAAATGATATTGGGTCTGAGATCAAAAGTAACATTTCTGTTTTTGCAGATGACACCAAGCTATGCAGTGGAATAATGTCCTTGCAGGATGTCTCCAATTTACAAGCCGACCTCAATGCTCTGTCTAATTGGGCGACTAAGTGGCAGATGAGGTTTAATGTTGATAAATGTAAAGTTATGCACTTGGGGGCTAAGAATATTCATGCATCATACATGCTAGGGGGAGTACAACTGGGGGGATCTGTAGTGGAGAAGGATCTGGGGGTTTTAGTTGATCATAAGCTCAATAATGGCATGCAATGCCAAGCTGCGGTTTCCAAAGCGAGCAAAGTCCTTTCTTGTATTAAGAGAGGTATGGACTCCAGAGATAGAGATATCATTTTGCCCCTGTACAAATCATTAGTAAGACCTCATCTGGAATATGCTGTCCAGTTTTGGGCACCAGTTCTCAAAAAGGATATCGGAGAACTGGAGAAAGTGCAGAGAAGGGCAACCAAACTGATAAGAGGCATGGAGGAGCTCAGCTATGAGGAAAGATTAGAGGAACTGAATTTATTCACTCTTGAGAAGAGGAGAATAAGGGGGGATATGATCAACATGTACAAATACATAAGAGGTCCATATAGTGAACTTGGTGTTGAGTTATTCACTTTAAGGTCAACACTGAGGACAAGGGGGCACTCTTTACGTCTGGAGGAAAAGAGATTTCACCTCCAAATACGGAAAGGTTTCTTCACAGTAAGAGCTGTGAAAATGTGGAACAGACTCCCTCCAGAGGTGGTTCTGGCCAGCTCAGTAGATTGCTTTAAGAGAGGCCTGGATTCTTTCCTAAATGCACATAATATAACTGAGTACTAAGTTTTGTAGGTAAAGTTGATCCGGGGTAAATCCGATTGCCTTTCGGGGGATCAGGAAGGAATTTTTTCCCCTCCGGTAGCAAATTGGATCATCGCTCTGCTGGGGTTTTTTGCCTTCCTCTGGATCAACTGTGGGTATGGAGTTGGGTGTATGGGTGGATGTACTGTGTTTTACTTTGTTTTATTTTTATTTTTTTTTATGGTTGAACTGGATGGACTTGTGTCTTTTTTCAACCTGACTAACTATGTAACTATGTAACCTGTAAGGGAAAAGACAGGAGGATTTTAGTCATGCATGTGCCCCTTGTGATGTGTGCATCATGGGGGGGACAGTCATGCCTGCCACCCATGTCACTCACCAACCAGCCAGGTGTCCCCATACACATTCTGTTCTAATTCCATTGGGATGGGGCTCTGATTGTATATGTAGCTGTCATGGCTGGATCCGGGGTGTTTGGCACGGACCTGCCATATGAGGCCTTGGGCATCGACTATCACCTGTATGTTGATGGAATGCCAATGCTTCCGATTGCGGTATATGTGCTCTGTCTCATGGGGGGGCTGGAGTGCCACATGTGTGCAATCAATGGCCCCCACGGTGCGTGGGAATCTGGCAATTCTGTAGAAATCTGTCATTGCCTTCAGCCGCAGGTCCTCCTGGGTTGGTTTGATGATTTGGTTGGCCATGCGTCTGAGGATTGCAGGGATAACCTGGTGCACACATCTGCTCATGGAGGATTGTGACATCCCAGCCACCACTCCACTTGTTCTTTGAAAAGAGCCACTGGCAAGGAAATGGAGTGTTGCCAGGACCTTGACCAGTGGCTGCACTGCATGTGATCGGTGTGTTGGGCTGGTGATGTCCTCCTGCAAGGTTGTGGTTAATTCCATGATGGCAGCAGGGGTGAATCTGAAGATGCGATACACCTCAGAATCACTCATGCCAAAGATGTCTATGCCTGTGCGGTATATCCTCTCCCGTGCCCTCCTCCTTGCCCTCCTCCGTGCCCTCCTCCTACTTTGCTCCTCTAAAGTCAGTAGTATAGCTATGAGCAAGGATGCCCCTGGCATGTTGGCATACAGTTTGTTGTCCAGCAAGTGTGACTGCTCAGCTCCTCACTAACAGTGTCGCTTTAGCTGACATGTAGACGAATTGTCTAATTTTATTCCACCTGTTATATGGACTAATTTTAGACAGGACGTGCAGCTGTTGCGCACAGCGCGTAGCCTGCGCTGCACCAACTTACTTTTGTGGATCCCCGTAACTCCCTAATTTGCATATTTGACTAGCAAATCAATGGTGTGTCTAGCACAGTTTTGCGTGCACGGATGCGCCGGTCTATCGAAATTACGCCGGTCGAAAAAAATTAGATGCGGCGCATCGATACGCATGCGCAGATTTAGACTTACGCCGCGCATCTCCTGTAACGCCGGCGTAATGGCTCTCTGAATCTGGCCCTTCCTATCTGCTTGTATGCCTATGCTTTCACTGTGTTGCCAAAAAAAATCACAGAAAATAAAAAAAATTAACTGACAGTACCTAAGTGATGATCAAATGCACAGTAAAAAGAAAAATATACAAACACAAAGAACACTAAATTAAAATAAACTAAACTGCACTAATCTCCCCCTTCCCCCCTTCCAAAATGAAGTTTGTTGTGGGGCTCTAATCTGAAAAAAATGTGACATAATATTTTGTTCTCACATTAAATGGAAACTGTAATGGTTTGGGTCAGAAAATAAATAACTAATTTTATTAGTTTTCTTTAAAAATGTATATTATTTGTCATTTTTTTTTTAAATCCATAGCTGTGCCCACGGAGGCCCTCTCCCACCAATGCTTGTCTTGGAGTCTGGGGACGCTGCGTCAATAGCGTGCTCACGCCGCCACGAGTGGGCGGGGCTACGCGTGTATGCCATGCGATCGCCCTATAGACCAATGACTCTGCCTACATGGACAATGGGGGATAGACACTGGGCCTTTTTTTTTTTTTGTTCATTCCTTGCTGACAGCAGTGGGTGTTGTCAGCAGGAGTCCGCTGTGATTGGTCCAAACCTCCTGGCTGCCATTCACAGCTGTTTTGACTTAATGTCATCATTGCTCATAGAAGTAGTATAAATATATGGCGTGGGGCACATGTATGGGTTCATGCCCCAGTTGAAGAGCTCATGGCTCGAAACATGTCGGGTACATAAGCCCATACGCTATTTGCCTACCATGCTACTTACCCATGTGATCACCTGTACTGGTCTTCCCGCAGTCTTGTACTTTTTAGCTTATTTTTAATTTATTTTTTGCCTATTTTTCTGTACACCATTTTATGCCTAATAAAGACCTTTTTTACTGGAAATAACCACACTATGCGTAGTTGTGTGTGTTTTCTTCCCTACATGATTTTATGATGGGTCTACCTGCCACAATGCCATTATCCATAAGTTTCCTCTGAAGGATTTTCTCTCACATTTGGATCCACTCGGCTTCTGATGATCGATTGTCTATAGGCTCAACGGGCTCCCATTGACATCATCGCTTTCCAGGAGTTCGTACACGCTTGATTGACACACCGTCGCTGACGTGTGTGTCCACGCCATCCGGTAAGAGTATCCAACTTTTATCTGTATCGATTGGATGTTGTTGTGGATCCTATGAGATTGACCGCTGATGGGGGTTTTTTACTACCTGTTTAAATCACTGAAATATCCAATTCCTGTGTTGATGGACTTATTCTACACGTTTTTGCAATTCTGTTTGCCATAATGTGATTCTGTTCATTTATATTGGGACTTTTTCATCACCAGAGTTTCCATTTCTTGCTTTTTTACATCGCTATTTACAACATATATTAGCATTTGATCTTTTATCTTTTGACGTATCTTTCCGGGACATTTATTTGTGATACAATTCATTTTGACTTCAGTGTGAAGTACCCTGGTGGTACTGTACCATTTGGTATCTCACTTATTTTGATTTCTATTTTTTAGCATTTATAAAAATGTTTGTGCATATTATTTGATATTTACATGTATTGGTCTAGTGCAATTTTATAGATTCACATACTTGCTCCATAATTGGGGCTCCTGATTTGAATACCTTGATCACATATTTGGTTTCACTCCAGATATTATTTAGCGCTGCACTTTTTTTCTTTTTTATATATTTGACATGACAAGATGTTTAAATATTTAACAAATTCATACTATTTCATCAGTATTCAATCATACAATATCTTTGTATAACGTAAAACAATTTTTGTAACTGTAAATAAATATATTAATTAAAACATTCATTAAACACCATTATAAAAAATAGCACAATGATCTTCCAAGTAGAGTCAGGATATATGTAGTCAAAGTCACAATTGCATGCCTACTCTGCATTCCCTTTAAAAGAATGAGTTATGCAAACAAGCCAAAAACTTTGAAATAGAAATTACTGCTAACCATTAGACCCAATAATTTTTTCTGTGGACACTATGTTGGCGGTATGTTTTGTACTTTTATTGCAGTTCAGAGAGAAAGGTGATCACACTTGGTGCAGGTGATACCATTCTCTAACACTTCTTTAAGTATCAGACGCGTAGAGTGAAAACACGTTTATGCTTTAAATGCCATCCCGGCTCACTGCCACTTCTAAGAGAATGCTTTTAGGTTTTAGTACTATGCTGCTTCCCTACATTAAATTACTTCCACATTTCATTGCACAGTGTTTTTTCCCATCTTGGAAAGCAGGTGAAATAGGATTTTATCAATGAAAAGGTGTGGCATGTTTAGGCCAAGCAAAAGTTAGCTATTAACCTGCCATGATAGGTTTTAATTGTAAAACATCATTTTAAAGCTAGTGCACAATGTCAGACTCTTTTCCACCAAATGTCATTTATAGCATGTGTTAATTTGGCAGCTCTAGGAATTGAGTAATGTTGTATTATGAGGGAAAATATCACTTTAACATGTTCAGTGTTTGTCTTGACACACTTTTTTTTCCTACTTTTTTATCTGTTTATTTTTGTTCTTCGATTTTTATTCTGCACTTTATGAAACAGCCCTCTTTCTGTACTAAACCATGCAACTAACACATTACTTAATCTTACTGGCACATTGTAAAATTTTACACATGCGCTCATCCAGATAATTACACAATTAATTTTCACTTAGTACAGCTGAAACAGGGATAATGAAATTTCCACTGGTGTACTGTTACGTCCTAGGGGTCACAGGTCAGTTTCCTGTTTGGATAAGAGCAAGTTTAAAGAGGATTTCTGACAGTCTCCTTGCTTTAACCAAGCCTGAAAACATTGCAAAAGAATTTCAATTTACAGCTCAGTTCAATGAAAGGAGCAGATGTTGGAAGTGTGCCGCTGACATTCTGGAAGTACACTGAGCACAGGTGTACTTAGCAGACACCCCCTCCCATATGCACACACACACTCAAGTTATTGCAAGTATTAATCTGGGCTAATTAAAACTTTCCTCTATTTACAGAACTGAAGAGGGTGCTATGTCTCACAAATTAAAAATCCTGTCATTACAAAGGGGATTTGTAAGTACTAATCTGTAACACAGACGCAAATGCCTTATAATTGTCAAAGAAAGACTTTTCTGTGTATAGAGAATGTATCATATAATTTGTAACATCTATGTACTTTGAGTCAGGTTTAGTCATTTGAACACTAGTGGGTAATTTAATAAAGGGAGTCTTACCTTGTCTCAAAGCTTAAATTAAAAGGAGAAAAAAATAAAAATTTACCAAACTTATTGGGTATGTTAGGGAAATACACAATTTTGAGATTGCCTAATGCAACGATTCTATCCCTGACTTGAATAGTTGAAGTCTAAGGTTAGTACTTGGTTTTAAATTAATTTAGTTTTTGAATGAAGCTTCCTCATGTGTATTTTGGATGCATTGGTAAAATGATTATAGGACTGTAGTAGCCTCATATAGGGCTCCTTAAAAATGAAAGGAGTATTAGATGGTTAAAAATTGACCACAAGAGATTTTGATCTCTCATGATTGCTTGTGTCAAGTCATATACACAATGTAGCTAATTTACTGTTAAGTTTTTAAAGAAAATATTCACTAGTATGGTGAAGACCTGTTCACTAAAAATCATCAAATCTTACACAAGAAAAACTTTTTTTTTCTTAATTTCCCATACACTTTTTTGGCAATACAAAGTGAACACAACTTTACATCCTCACTAATCTTAGTGAACATTTCTCTGCAAAAAGTGAGCAGTCTCTACTAAGCTAAGTGAATATTTACTTCACTTTGTGAAACTTTTTTTTGTATTCATTTTTTTATCAAGGTTAATTTGTGGGTTTCTTTTGCAAGCTGATAGTGGTAAATGCTGTGGAACTGTTATATATTGCATGCAATCAATGTTGAGCTCTAACCTAAGCTTTAGATAAAATGTTGAAATGTCTGACAATTTTGTATTGTTATATTTGCCCCCATTAAGCACATTTCCCTGTCTTCGTGGCCTCATAGAAAGTGTAGCAAACTCTCTTATCAAGGACAGAGACAGCCATAAAAACCTGACAGGTTTGATGTAACCCTTCATCCTACCATTTTTACAGCTGAATATTATACCACAGACTTAGATATGGCATTCTCTTTGTAGACCTTTTCTTAAAAGTATTGTATGTTGTAAATATACTTGTTTGAGTAAGTTCCCAAAACGAAATGAAGGAATACTAATTGCAACTAACTGGTTGGATCAGAAAAGGTCACTGTTTTTACAAATTCTTCAGGAAAATTTTCTGTACATTAATTTTTTTTATTGAAATTATTATATCTGCATATATCAGGTAAATTAAAAATATATAGGATAAGCTTTTTTTTATGGATTAAGATATGAAATAAGGTAGATTGTACAAAACAAATTTTTAAAGAAATAATAGCTTGCTCTATAATATCTAGCACAACAATTATATTTGTTCCCATACTATAGTATGTTATCTTAAAAGTTTAAATGTTATGATAGTTTGTAAGCATAAAGATTTAGACATATTATTGTGGTTTTACTGGTAAGATCTCTCATTATGGTTTTTCATTTAACAGAAAAAGAATGTGAAAATACAGGATGAGCTTCATGGTACAGATGCAAAAATAAAATCCAAAATACAGAATGTGTTAAACATGTTAAATATGCAAAAATAAAATCTAAAACACGGAATGTGGTAAATATGTTAAGGATGCAAAAATAAAATCCAAAACACAGAATGTGTAAATTTTTATAGAGTGACCTCTATACAGCAAAACCATACCAAAGATATATTAATATAACTGCAATAGAGTGCTCTCAATCTTATTCAGCGGAAGACGTAAGCATACAGCCTGTATTAAATATGTCAGAATGGTAATCCTTTTTCTTTTTTATTACTAATAATTTATGCCACTTTAATGTAGTTTAATAAGGCCATAACATTTTAGTTGTGGTATGCCATAATACTTTTTATAAAGTCAGTTTACAGTCCGCTCTTTGTTCTGAAGTTCAAAGTGACAAACACATTGCACACAAGTCACCTAGAAGCTTACAGACTAGAGCCCAACTAGCTTCGAACATATTAGACTCTGCTCCAGATTTGTAATTGAGGGCTATGTTCCTGGACTATAGATACGCCAGACTTGATATTACTCAATTTAATAGGAGAAAAAGAAAGCAGCGAAACAACTCATTTGTATGTTATTACTTTTTTTCTTCCTTTTTTTTTTAAACAAATTGAAAAGTGTTTGCAACACTCGTTTAAGTTCTACGTTCCAACAATATCTTTTAGGCTTGTTACAATGCTGGCATTATACTGTCCCTTGTCAGCTTTCAATTACTTCATGCACCTAGCTGATCACCAACTTATTTCCTGGCTTAGGTAAATAGGGGTTTTTGGTGCACTTCCCAAAAGTCATTTCAGAGAAGATAAATTAAATAATGATTGCAATTTAATACAGTGATAGTGCTAAAATATTTCCTTCAAGTTTCAAGTTTGACCACAAGTTTCCAATAATACACTTATTTAACTTGCTAGTTCAAACCTGAGCTTTTATTAAATTCTACAGCTGCAGTCAATATTTATGTATTCATCAACATGGTTGGACATTTTAAATATCATAGAGACTCGGGTGTGTTATAAGCACATAGAATGAACACTTGCGTTTCATTTTAGGTGGGAAATTTCATTTGATGGTATAGCTCTGCTAAAAAAAACACACGACATTAATGTTTAAAGTAATATAATTTCATGCCTATTTTAGAAGAAACATAACACTCACATATGTGTGCTTATATAAACTAAACATACAGGCACACGTTTTCTTCTGTAGTCGATTCATTTTATATATATATATATATATATATATATATATATATATATATATATATATATTCACTTATATGTGCCTAATTAAATTCAATACCAAGTATGCTGTATATACATGCAAGCCATTTTCCATGTGTGATTGCTTAATCCCTTTAAATCCAGCCACTTATCATTAAGTAGTAAATGGATGACCTTGGTCATTCCAGACCTGGCTGGATCAGTTAGATCTGTGTGGTCTATCCTGCTGTCCCCATGAGAATCACAAAAGAATTTTATCTTGCTCTTCCCAGCATCTCCAACCTTTTAATTATTTCTATTCTACTGTATTTTATACAAAATATACTTCTGATCATGTCTAACATTCAAACATTCAGTAATATATTTCCTGTTTTCCAACATTGCATTACAAAATAGCAGCGATGTTCCATGTTGACAAAATATAATTCACGTCCCTAATTGTATGTGCTTCTATATTACTCAGTGAATCTCTAATCTGTTTAAATTATACAATTAAATTTGTGACTTGATTGTTTAATATTTAACATATTAAACCTAAATCAAAGATGGAGATGGAAAGCAGAATTGTAACTCTGAACATGCCTATGTCATATACTCTGAAAAGCTTTACCGGTGCTCTAAGGCTGAAAACTCTTTGGGCCAGATTCAGATACAATTACATTGGCGCAGAGTATCAGAGATACACTACGCTGCCGTATTTTACCAGGCTGTACGACGAATCCTAGTAGATTTTGTCCCTTACGGTACGGCGGCGTAGTGTATTTCTCGCCGCGTAATCGAAATACGCGATTAGGGGGCGTGAAGCATTTAAATTAGGCGCGTCCCCGCGGCGATCGAACTGCGCATGCTCCGTTCAGAAATTTCCCGCCGTGCATTGCGCGAAATAACGTCGATACGTCATTCGTTGTTTGAGTAGCGTCGTTTACGGACATTCCTATTCCCGGACGTTTTACGTCAAAAATTAAAAAAAAGACGTTGGAAAACGTTGATATTCGACGCGGGAACGACGGCCATACTTAACACGGGCTGTCTAATATTAGACCAGCAAAAAGCTGGTATAGTTTTACGCAGCAAAAAGATGACTAAAGATGCCGTAAGAGATTGCGATAGACGTTCGTAATTTTGTGGATAGTCGGCAAAAGCTCATTTGCATACCCCAATGCGGAAAACGACGGGAACTCCACCCAGTGGCCGCAATTTTATTGCAGCGTAGATCCGAAGGCGTACGAACATGTAAACCAGTCGAATTGAAGCCCGCAGCCGTAATTTCATGGTTTGAGGTTTCAGAGTAGTGAAAAAACGTGCGTAATTCGAAAGTACTCCAGTCTAACGCGAGATAGACAGGAGTAATCGCTCTGTGAATCTGGCCCTTTGTCTTCAAAACAGCATCAATTCTTCTAGGTACACTTGCACACAGTTTTTGAAGGAACTCAGCAGGTAGGTTGTTCCAAACATCTTGGAGAACTAACCACATATCTTTTGTGGATGCAGGTTGTCTTAAATCCTTCTGTCTCTTCATGTAATGTAATTTTTCAAACAAATAGAGCTTTATTTTGGTGGTATTTAATCACAAAATTTTGAAAAAAACAAAAACATTATTATTTACTTTGTTATAAAACATATCCAATAAAAAAGAAAATATTACATCTCTTCATAAATCTAAGCCAAAATGTATTTTGATACATGTCTTTGGTGAAGGTGTATAGTAATTGGTTTGTGTGAAAGGTCATAAAATGCTATATACAGTGCTTTGAAAAAAGTATTCATACCCCTTGAAATTTTCAAAATGTTACAACCAAAACTTAAATGTATTTTATTGTGATTTTATGTGATAAACCAACACAACGTTACACATTGTGAAGTGAAAGGAAAATAATAAATGTTTTTCAAAATTCTTTACAAATAAATATCTGAAAAGTGTGGCATACATTTGTATTAAGCCCCCTTTACTCCGAAGCTATAGTCTACACTGAATGCAATGCATATATAGTCTACACTGAATGCAGAGTATATATATATATATATATATATATATATATATATATATATATATATATATATATATACTTATACAGTCCTGATCAAAAGTTTAAGACCACTTGAAAAATGGCAAAAAAAACATATTTTACATTGTTGGATCTTAACCACTTCAGCCCCGGACCATATTGCTGTCCAAAGACCAGAGCACTTTTTGAGATTCGGCACTGCGTCGCTTTAACTGACAATTGCGCGGTCGTGCGACGTGGCTCCCAAACAAAATTGGCGTCCTTTTTTTCCCACAAATAGAGCTTTCTTTTGGTGGTATTTGATCATCTCTGCGGTTTTTATTTTTTGCGCTATAAACAAAAACAGAGCGACTATTTTGAAAAAAATGCAATATTTTTTATTTTTTTCTATAATAAATATCCCCAAAAATATATAAAAAAAAAATATTTTTTCCTCAGTTTAGGCCGATACGTATTCTTCTACATATTTTTCGTAAAAAAAATCGCAATTAGCGTTTATTGATTGGTTTGCGCAAAAGTTATAGCGTTTACAAAATAGGGGGTAGTTTTATGGCATTTTTATTATTATTATTTTTTTACTAGTAATGGCGGCGATCAGCGTTTTTTTTCGGTACTGCGATATTATGGCGGACACATCGGACACTTTTGACACATTTTTGGGACCATTGGCATTTTTTTAGCGATCAATGCTATAAAAATGCATTGGATTACTATAAAAATGCCATTGGCAGTGAAGGGGTTAACACTAGGGGGCGGGAAAGGGGTTAAGTGTGTTCCTATTTGTGTTCTAACTGTATGGGGGGGTGGACTTACTAGGGGGAATCACTGATCTTCTGTTCATACATTGTATGAACAGAAAATCAGCGTTTCCCCCGCTGACAGGAACGAGCGCTGTGTGTTTTCACACACAGCTCCCGTTCCCCGCTCTGTAACGAGCGATCGCGTGTGCCCGGCGGCGATCGCGCCCGCCGGGCACACGCACGGGACTCGGGGGCGAGCGGGGGCGCGCGCGCGGGCCGCCGGCGGCGCGCACGCGCCCCCTAGTGGCCGCGAAAGGCGCGACGTAGAGCTACGGGCTCTCGCGCACCCGTGCCGACCTGCCGCCGTATAACTGCGGCGGCTGGTCGGCAAGTGGTTAACAAGGTTCCAAGTAGAGCTTCAACATGCAACAAGAAAAAATGAGAGTGAGACAAAACATTTTTTGAGCATTCAATTTAATGAAAACAATGAATAAACTGAAACAGGCTGTTTTTCAGCTGATCAAAAGTTTAGGACCACATGCCTTTAAAAGGTCAAATCTGTGCAAAGATGTTGATTTATTGTCATTTTCCCTCAGGTAGTCACATGTTGTGATGGCAAAGTCAAAAAAACTCTCCCTTTTTGAACGTGGTCGGGTCTCTCATCAAGACACTGGATGATCCTCGACCCAAATTAAGGCCCTTACTGGTGCTGACTGCAGCCCCATAACCATCAGACGGCATCTGAGACTGAAGGGCTTCAAAAACAAAAAACGTCTTCAAAAACCTTGTCTCCTTTAACGCCACAGAACTGCTCGTTTGGACTTTGCAAGAGAGCACCAAACATGGGACATTCAAAGGTGAAAGAAAGTTTTATTCTCTGATGAGAAATAATTTAACCTTGATGGTTCTGATGGTTTCCAACGTTACTGGCATGACAAGCAGATCCCACCTGAGATGTTTTGTACGCGCCACAGTGGAAGGGGCGCCATAATGGTCTGGGGTGCTTTTTCCTTCACTGGAACAATGGAGCTTCAGGAAGTGCAGGAGCGTCAAACGCCCACTTTCTATGTCCAGTTGTTGCAGAGAGCATTCCTCATGACTGAGGGCCCTCGTCTGTGTGGTAACGACTGGGTTTTTCAACAGGACAATGCTACAGTACACAATGCCCGCAGGACAAGGGACTTCTTCCAGGAGAATAACATCACTCTTTTGGCCCATCCTGCGTGTTCCCCTGATCTAAATCCAATTGAGAACCTTTGGGGATGGATGGTAAGGGAAGTTTACAAAAATGGACAAGAGTTTCAGACAGTAGATGGCCTTTGTGCGGCTGTCTTCACCACTTGGAGAAATGTTCCCACTCACCTCATGGAAACGCTTGCATCAAGCATGCCAAAACTAATTTTTGAAGTGATCAACAATAACGGCGGAGCTACTTATTACTGAGTTAATGTTTGGAAGTTCAATTTCTGTTTTAGGGGGGTTTCGTTTTTTTTGGACGTGTGGTCTTAAACTTTTGATCAGCTGAAAAACAGCCTGTTTCAGTTTATTCGTTGTTTTCATTAAATTGAATGTTTAAAAAATGTTTTCCTGACGCCAACATGGCAGCATACTAGTGATAGAGCTCCGCCTCTTGACCACTCCCTCAGGACCAGTGAATAGCATAAATTAAGGCATGGTTAGCCGCCACCCCATTCTTCTTTTTTTCCTCATACCTCACGCACCAGTGAAGAGTAAGCAGTACTATGTCCCCCCTCTGCCTCAGTGCAGTAGCCGTCTGGGTTGAGCCTCTCTCAGTGCGAAGTCCCAGCGCTCAGGCTGCTAAATGCGCTATAGTCTGGGAGCCCCTTTTGTGGGTCTTATTGGGGCCCCTGCAGTGTTTCCTCTTTAGAAACGAAATCTGCTTTTACAATTGATAACTGCAGCGCTTGTGGAATATGGAGGGGCCAGCTATGCTTTATCTCTCTTGGCCCCTTGTGCCATACAGGGTGACCTGTACCTTTTACCTATATCACCCTTTTTTGTCTTTCATTACCTTTCTTTTTCACTGCTTCAGCAAAACAAACAGAAGAAACTACAGGCTTGTCTTCTAACACAGGTACAGAGATAGGAAAGGTTCAGTCTCTTTAGCAAACAGATTGATATATAGACAAAGTACATGGCTATAGCCAGAGCTATAGTCTCTGATATGGCTTTGCTCACCCCAGTAGGTACACAATCCAACAATGGATCCTCTCACACATCATGCTGCTGTCTGTCTGTCTCTCTCTCTCTCTCCATACACACAACTCATATCTGACATGTTCAGCTCAGCTGACAATCAGGTCTGAAAGGGAAATTCTTACCCTATTCAGTTAACCCCTTCTTAACACGCCCAGACTCACCCTGTGCAGGTAGATATGTCTGTGTGTATGTATATATATATATATATATATATATATATATATATATGTATGTGTGTATGTGTATGTATATATATATATATATATATATATATATATATATGTGTGTGTGTGTGTATGTGTATATATATATATATATATATATATATATATATATATATATATATATATATATATATGTATAATGTATATATGTGTGTGTATACAGATGTAGGTGTATGTAGATAAATCAGGAAAGAAAGTGGAATCCTTTCTCCTATGTCTACTCCTGCTACATCTATCGCTTTTCAGCTATCCTTACCTCAGCTGGCCATCTCATTTCTCCACAGATCAAGAGTCAGTTACTGCTCATAATACAAAGACCCTTAACAACTAGGATGGGGATCACCATATAGGTAAGTTTTCAGAAAAGAGTGCCCTCTTGTGCGGATTGCTTTGATTTGCTTCAGCCCCGCATGCCCACGCTCTCAAAAGAGCCAGGCCAAGGAAACGCAGACATTCTTCAGGGGAGCATAGCCTGGATGGCGCCCACACTCAGGAGAAATTTCCAAGGAAGACGTCTTTGCTCCTCTTCCCCAGAGCCGGTGCCCCAGCAAGAGTGCTGCAGGGCCTATGGCACAGTACCTATGCCCAGGAAGCTGGTGAGTAGACACTGCCTGGAGGAGTATGCAGCTAACAGGAAATGCCAAATGTCTTTATTATTGATAAGAGTGGCACAAGATTCTGTTTTGAACTCACCTTAATTACCTGAAGCTACTGTTACACTTGTATTGTAAACTGTTGTAGACTGTTGCTATAGGAGACAGCGTTCCTATCAGTGCAGATGTGGCATCTTGCTGGATGTTTTTACCTGTGTGGCTGTCCTTTTGTAGAAGATCACTTTATGTGATGAAAAAAAATGACGTTTTTAAAAACGTCAATTTCATTGACCGTGTGGAGGGGAAAACATTGTTTTATGTCTTGTAAAAAACGACAAAAAAAAAGCATGCTTTAATTTTATGTGTCGTTTTTCAAAACGACGTTTTTTTTGTTTCACAAAAAGTCATCGTGTGTAGCAAAAAACGTTGTTTAAAACAACGTTTTTCAACCCGCGCATGCCCAGAAGCTAGTTATGAAGCGAGCTTCAATGGAAAAGAGTGGTGAACGTAACCTCGCTTTTTGTAAAAAAAAACGATGGTGTGTATGCAACATCGTCTTTGAAAAGTGAAGTTTCAAAAACGTTGTTTTTTACTTTACAGAAAACGTCGTTTTTTTTCCTCACATAAAGTGATCGTGTGTACGGGGCATTAGAGTCTGCCGGGTTGGTGTTGCGGCTTCCTAGGGGTGTCCTGGCCCTAATCCTCTCTCCCAGAGTTCTGTTGAGGAGAAATGGAATCGCTTTGCAGACTGAGGCCCTGACATGTGATTCAAAGCCCAAATTGTCCTGGAGAATCCTGGACAGGTGGCACACCCTAGGTGTTTGACACCCATAAACTACTTTGCACTGCACCCATTATACCTTACGACCCACTCTATGTGAAGGGATGTCAGCGACTCGTGGTTCTTGTTAGACTGAAGGTGGCCTGGGTCCTTGCTACATATATTGCAGATACAGCAGTCTGCTACTCAGGATATGGAGACTTCACAGGAAGTCCCACATAGTTGCTTTTTAAACCACTGGAAAAGCATCCTGGCACCTTGGTGGCTAGGGAGGCCATATGGTTGAGACCCTGGGCTGAGTATTGCTTCCTAGAAACAAAAGTGGGAAAGAATGGAAAGATGTTGTAGAAAAATGCCCATATAAACAGGCTGTCAAAACTGTATACCCTGAACAAGCTAAGGGTCAACCTGCTCCTACATACTGTAGCATCTGCAGGTGCCAGCAGACCAGCAATAACCAGCCCATGTGTTGGGCGAGTCTAATGGGGATGGTTTAATAATTATCAACCAGCTGCTGCACTTGCAGGACTCTGAGGAGAGTGGCAGGATCTGCATCCCTTTAGGCATGATTTCCTTTTGGGAGTATCTTGTCAAAAACGACATTTGTGTAGCAGTGGGTGCAAAAAAATAAACAAAAACAAAAAAGTCTGACTTGTACCTTAGTGCAGACTTCTGGGAAAAATCAATCACACAAGTGCATGCCCAGACTCTAGGGCTCAGTTTCCTTTAGTGCGACTTGAGGCTGGAAAGTCGCATGACAGGCCATTCTCCATAATTTCCAATGAGTATCGTTTATATCTGTGCGACTTCAAGTGGCATCAACTTCAAAATAGTCCCTGCACTACTTTGGTTCCACTTTGATGCAACTTATACAGGCATTGTTTCCAGTCACATCAAAATTGCAGCAAAAAAACCCTGCAAAAATCGCAGCAAGATCACGCAACTTTGGGGTTGCAATAGTGAAGCCTTGAGGTAAGACCTAGAGGGCACACTTTACGTGTTTCTGGACAGCATGTGTGGTACAGGTCCTTGGATGAAGGTATCAGGCACTCATAGTCACTTCGGGAAATTCCTCACTGCTCCTCATCCAGACCATTTCTCTCCCACGCATATGCCAAGTCCACCACAACAGGTGTACTGCTACAATGCTTACAATACTACAATACACTTCAGACTCAAGGGATTGCAGGTTTTCTATACAATCCTGTTTGGAGTTTGCAGGGGATGTTGGCTGGTGTCCAGTAGCAGATCGGAAGAGGTCAAACCCTTCTGGGTCCTCTTTGAGATCTTTAAGCTGAAGTCCATTAAACAGTAGAACCACATGGCTGGATGCTGTTGCTGGATTGTCAGGATGCCTATCCTATTCTCACACCTTAGAGGGAAAGCAAATCCAACGGTCTCCATTCTAATGGTTAGTGTATTCTGGGCGTGCTCTAGTTCCTCTTATTTCTATCAGAGGAAGTGGTGACAGTCAGGAACAGGATTCTGAGGAAGTATACTTCCGCTTGTTTGATGGTTTCTCAGTGCCTCAGTTATCTGGGTACAACGTCATCATGTATACAGATGATTCCTGGAGTGCATGGGCACCTGCGCAAATTTAAATTTCAAGAATTCTACAAGGGAGGAAACAGGATCAAACACTGTTAATAACCGTGTTACTCAGTATGAGTAGCGGTCCGCCACGATGGAAAGACCTTGAGCAAGTCTCGGTCCGTTAGGACCTTTACACTGGAGAATTGCTACGAATCATGTCTACAAGACACCCGAGAAGATGCACTGTGAGGGACTTTAGGTCAAGGCAGGCGGAGATTCCCAGCCAAGAAGGGTAATCTTGAACGCGCTGGGGTTCAAAACAGCCCCTTTTTTTCACTTCGGCCTTACTACAGAGTCAAGGAAGACCAGTCTCCTTGCAGTTGAGCAACAGGGCAGTAGTTGCCTATATTCGGCTCCTGGGTGAAACTTACGGCAATATGCTAGTGAGAGAGGTAAAACCCATAACGCCTGGGATGGAAGATCCCCAGCAAAATTCCAGATGCAGTTTACCTCCCAGCAGATTTTTTGAACAAGTACAATGTCAGGAAAGGTTCCATCCGCTGGTGCTATTTATATTCTTTCTTGCAGTGCTGCGTCCCACCAGCAGGGGGCTCCTGGCAGTTCGGAGCTGTCAGGGGAACTTCCCCCTGCTGGTATATCACCTTTGGGACGCAGTACTGACCTCCACCAGCGGATGGACCCTGGCAGTGTGGAGCACCTGGCCTTTGCTACGTTCAGGTGTGACCTGAACACAATCAACACGCCCTATTTATACCCGGCAGGTTCAAACAGAACTTGCCCTGGTATCCGTCTATCAACCCGACCCTGAGCCTGTTATCTGGACCCTGTACCTGTTGTCTCCCTCCTGGACTTCTGATCCGATCTGATCCATCCTGACCCATCCTGACCTGATCCCTCTCCTGGACTTTCCCTTCCTGTTCATTCCCCCGTCCGCAGCTACTTCCTGATTCCCCGTGTATGACCTCGGCCTGGCCTGTTTATGATTCCGGTATTTCCCTTGCTGTACATATTGTCTTTAGTGTTATTTTTGTCACTGTGGATCTTTGTTTGTTGCACTGAGCTTGTTGAAGGTGGTGGGGTGTTACCCCCTCTTCTTAAATAAATCACCCTTTTTACCTATATCTGTTTGGATTCCTCTTTTGCAATCACACAGTACTGGTCTATTTCTAATCACTGACAGTATACCAGGGCCATCCTAGACCAGACGTGCTTGCATTAAGGAACCACCCTGTTGTTGTGCGTTTTTTCTGAAGCATGGATTTCAATGAAATCTATTACTATTCCCTACTGGCTGAGGAGGATGGGGAGTATTGTCGCCAGGTTTTTGAGGGGTGGACAAGGGATCAGCTGATGGAAACCATCCGATCATCTCATTCTTTGGTGGATCGGGGTCATATGTCTTTTGACGATATTCACTCACTGATTCAGTTATGTGTTGAATTGGCTCCGTCTGTTATTCCTGATGGTGGTGGCGACTTCTCTCCCCCCTTCAGTCCTGACCAAGTTGAATCCCTGGTATGGTTGATGGAGGATGATCCAGCCTCCTTTGATGAACACTATTGCTCTTGTTCCCAGCAGAAGTTATCTGACTGCATTAGTTCAGTGCAGTCCTTGATTAAACAAGGTGTGTGTGAACCAGCCTTTGTTCAACCTGTGCTGCAGGCATGGTCAGATCTCCTGATCCCAGCCAAGCCACTGCATCCCAGCCCTGCCATTAACCATTTACCTTCCCAAGGATCTAGCCGTCCATTGCCAATGAAAACCTCAGCTATAGCCCAGTTAATTCCGCTTCCTACCAAGTATTACTACCCAGTTTCTACTTGTACCTACCCTGCCTTTAATCCACCTGTCCGTTCCAGTCCTACCATTAACCACTTGCCTTCCCAAGGACCCATCTGTCCATCACCAATGGCAACTCCAGCCCAGATAATTCCACATCCTACCAAATATTACTACCCAGTTTCTACTAATTGTACCTACCCTGCCTTTAATCCACCTGTAACTCCTCCACAAAAACCTCCTCCAGTCACCATCCCTGTGTCTCTGCCATATTCCAATCCTTCCTCCTACTTTATTCCATCCTCTTCATACATCACTTCTGTTAGCAAACCTGCAGTGTCTAAATCTAAAAAGAAACGGAAGTACTTCCCAACCCATACCATCGTGCCAGTTACCCAGCCTGTCCCAGTGCCCTCTGCTCAACCTGTTCCAGTGCCATCTGTTCCAGTGCCACCTGTTCCAGTGCCAGTCTCCCAGCTTGTTCCTGTGCCAGCTGTTCTACCAGTTCCAGTGCCAGCCGCCTAGCTTGTGACATCCGACCAGCCTGCTCCGGTGCCAGCCGCTCTGCCTGTGCCAGCTGCTCTGCCCGTTTCAGTGCCAGTTGCTTAACCTTTCAACCCTGTGCCAGCCTCCCAGCTTGATGTTCCTGTGCCAGCCTGCCAGCTTGATGTTCCTGTGCCAGCCTGCCACCCTGGTGTTCCTGTGCCAGCCTGCCACCCTGGTGTTCCTGTGCCAGCCTGCCACCCTGGTGTTCCTGTGCCAGCCTGCCACCCTGGTGTTCCTGTGCTAGCCTGCCACCCTGGTGTTCCTGTGCTAGCCTGCCACCCTGGTGTTCCTGTGCCAGCCTGCCACCCTGATGTTCCTGTGCCAGCCTGCCACCCTGATGTTCCTGTGCCAGCCTGCTACCCTGATGTTCCTGTGCCAGCCTGCCACCCTGATGTTCCTGTGCCAGCCTGCCAACCTGATGTTCCTATGCCAGCCTGCCAACCTGATGTTCCTGTGCCAGCTTGCCAGTCTGATGAATTCCAGCCTGACTTCCAGTCCGCTGCCCAGCCTGATGACTTCCAGTCCGCTGCCCAGCCTGATGACTTCCAGTCCGCTGCCCAGCTTGATGACTTCCAGTCCGCTGCCCAGCTTGATGACTTCCAGTCCGCTGCCCAGCTTGGTGACTTCCAGTCCGCTGCCCAGCTTGGTGACTTCCAGTCCGCTGCCCAGCTTGGTGACTTCCAGTCCGCTGCCCAGCTTGGTGACTTCCAGTCCGCTGCCCAGCTTGGTGACTTCCAGTCCGCTGCCCAGGTTGATGATTTCCAGTCCGCTGCCCAGGTTGATGACTTCCAGGTTGATGACTTCCAATCTGCTGCCCAGGTTGATGACTTCCAGTCTGCTGCCCAGGTTGATGACTTCCAGTCTGCTGCCCAGGTTGATGACTTCCAGTCTGCTGCCCAGGTTGATGACTTCCAGTCTGCTGCCCAGGTTGATGACTTCCAGTCTGCTGCCCAGGTTGATGACTTCCAGTCTGCTGCCCAGGTTGATGACTTCCAGTCTGCTGCCCAGGTTGATGACTTCCAGTCTGCTGCCCAGGTTGATGACTTCCAGTCCGCTGCCCAGGTTGATGACTTCCAGTCCGCTGCCCAGCCTGCTGTTCCTGTGCCAGTCTGCCAGCCTGCTGTTCATGTGCCAGTCTGCCAGCCTGCTGTTCCCGTGCCAGTCTGCCAGCCGCTCGTTCCCGTGCCAGTCTGCCAGCCGCTCGTTCCTGTGCCAGTCTGCCAGCCGCTCGTTCCTGTGCCTGCTGCCAGCCGCTCGATGACCCGGAGCCTGCTGCCCAGCTCGATGACCCGGAGCCTGCTGCCCAGCTCGATGACCCGGAGCCTGCTGCCCAGCTCGATGACCCGGAGCCTGCTGCCCAGCTCGACGACCCGGAGGCTTTGTCCGCTGCCCAGCTCGACGACCCGGCGCATTTGTCCGCTGCCCAGCTCGATGACCCGGCGCCTTTGTCCGCTGCCCAGCTCGATGACCCGGAGCCTGCTGCCCAGCTCGACGACCCGGAGCCTTTGTCCGCTGCCCAGCTCGATGACCCGGCGCCTTTGTCCGCTGCCCAGCTCGATGACCCGGAGCCTTTGTCCACTGCCCAGCTCGATGACCCGGAGCCTGCTGCCCAGCTCGATGACCCGGAGCCTGCTGCCCAGCTCGATGACCCGGAGCCTTTATCCGCTGCCCAGCTCGATGACCCGGAGCCTGCTGCCCAGCTCGATGACCCGGAGTCTTTGTCCGCTGCCCAGCTCGACGACCCGGAGCCTGCTGCCCAGCTCGACAACCCGGAGCCTTCGTCTGCTGCCCAGCTCGATGACTCGGATGTACCCACCTCTCGTTTCAAGCCTCCCATTGCCCAGTTAGTCACCCTGGACTTTTCCCGGCAACGGATAGTTAGAGCGTCCGGAGGCCGCTCCTTTGAGGGGGGGGTACTGTCAGGAAAGGTTCCATCCGCTGGTGCTATTTATATTCTTTCTTGCAGTGCTGCGTCCCACCAGCAGGGGGCTCCTGGCAGTTCGGAGCTGTCAGGGGAACTTCCCCCTGCTGGTATATCACCTTTGGGACGCAGTACTGACCTCCACCAGCGGATGGACCCTGGCAGTGTGGAGCACCTGGCCCTTGCTACGTTCAGGTGTGACCTGAACACAATCAACACGCCCTATTTATACCCGGCAGGTTCAAACAGAACTTGCCCTGGTATCCGTCTATCAACCCGACCCTGAGCCTGTTATCTGGACCCTGTACCTCTTGTCTCCCTCCTGGACTTCTGATCCGATCTGATCCATCCTGACCCATCCTGACCTGATCCCTCTCCTGGACTTTCCCTTCCTGTTCATTCCCCGTCCGCAGCTACTTCCTAATTCCCCGTGTATGACCTCGGCCTGGCCTGTTTATGATTCCGGTATTTCCCTTGCTGTACATATTGTCTTTAGTGTTATTTTTGTCACTGTGGATCTTTGTTTGTTGCACTGAGCTTGTTGAAGGTGATAGGGTGTTACCCCCTCTTCTTAAATAAATCACCCTTTTTACCTATATCTGTTTGGATTCCTCTTTTGCAATCACACAGTACTGGTCTATTTCTAATCACTGACATACAAGCTTCCCAGAGCACAACGAGGGTCTATGTCCCAGGTCTTCTCTGACCTGGTCCACAAGTGGGGCCTACCACAGACAGACCTCCTCGTTTCCCAGAGTAATCGCAAACTTTGGGTATGTCTGACTTTGTTTCCGCACCACAAGGAGCAGGGGGCAGATGCTCTGATCTCTCTATGGGACTGCAATGAGTGAGGGAGTGAGTGAAAAACTTGTATAGCGCTACACCTGCAAACTAAATCACCTCAAGGCGCTTCTTCTATCCATTGTCTTCCTTATCCCTCAGAAGAGGTGGGTCTTAAGTTTCTTCCTGAAGGCCCGATGGTTTTTTCCCATGCGGATGTCCGTTAGCAGAGCGTTCCATAGCCGTGGTCCTTGGACATAGTTGTCATAGCCAGTCCTCCATATTGACCAGGAAGCCCTCGGTTTTCCCTGGCCATTCATTTCAGAATACAGAAGACATTGCTCCTCCATAACCTATGCAGTCTGGGGCTGCAAGCAGGGGTACTAAAGGGGGAGGGTGGGCAACTCGGTTGCTCCAGTTTCACTGCAGAGTGATCTCTACTTTGTTGTGTGCGAGAAGACATTCTACTTATAACATCTAGGCCTAATTCTGGAACAAGTTTGCCTTTTCTTGGTAGAGTGAGACATTCATCCTACTGCCCTTTCAGTGCCAGCTGTTCTATACTTCCTCCACGCCTTAACCTATCCTCACATAGTTCACGAGCGTCGACTATATCGGCAAAAACACATTTAAATGGGCCATGAATCCTTCAGTTTGTACAACTTTTGAGTTTTTGGAGAGTAGGTCTCCAAGGAAAAGATATATTGAAGTTGCTGGTTCTCCTATCAGTTCAACCGTTCGTTCCAACAGAGCAGTGTCCGGTTCAGGCCATCACTTATAAGGCAGTATCAATTGCAAGAACTTTAGGCAGGTGGTTATCGGATATTAAAGCTCTTGGAGCTTCAAAGTAAAAAAATATATATACAGTATGTATATTCTTTTCTTTCCAAAAGGAGTAGAGTTGGTCTTGTAGATCATCTTGCCACAAACATGGCAACAGACTGCTATTTAACAGACAGCTACACATGGCCTAACTTTCCAGAACATTACACAGGAAAGTCTCACAAACTGATAATTTTCATAACTTTGAAGTTGTATCGGTCCACAATTGTCTCTTTCAGGTCATCTAAACCTTTTGTCATTCCAGCTGGGAATCAAGGGAAAGAAGTTACTGCCTGGACCCTAGCAGGCTTGGTTGTACATATATTTCGAGCCTCCGTCAGCGGTGGCGGAGCACTCTACCAGAGCAGTTGAAGCCTCATAGGCAACACATTCAAAAGAATCGATGGTGCCCATCTGTAGAGGGGTATCGTGGTCTTCCCAACATTCCTACTCAAACTTGACAGAATAGACCCGGGGGTCCTGTCATCAGGGAACTTTGTAGGAAGGACTATTCAGTCATCTGTCTCATCCTAATTAGAGGATTGTTTGGACAAGTAGATCCCACCCTGTCAGCTAGTTATTTATCACTAGTATGCTGCCATGTTGGCGTCAGGAAAATGGAAAATTGTATCAAATACTTACCGTAATTTTCCTTTTCTGACGCCAAACCATGGCAGCATATGAGCCCACCCATGTGCGTTCGGTATGTGGCTTGTTACAAAGAATGGGGTGGCGGCTAACCATGCCTTAATTTATGCTATTTACTGGTCCTGAGGGAGTGGTCAAGAGGCGGAGCTCTATCACTAGTATGCTGCCATGGTTTGGCGTCAGGAAAGGAAAATTACGGTAAGTATTTGATACAATTTTCCATTTTGTCTCACTCTCATTTCTTCTTGTTGCATGTTGAAGCTCTATTTGGAACCTTGTTTAGATCCAACAATGTAAAATATGATTTTTTTGCCATTTTTTAAGTGGTCTTAAACTTTTGATCAGGACTGTGTATATATATATGAAGTCACGTGACCATGGCGATACGCATCTGGACACACAGGCACCGGAAGTGACGTCGGCGAGTTTGCTGCTCATGGTGTTTTGAATTGTACTGTTTGTGAAATGTGAGTACCTAAGCTTTTAACAATAAAATGTTTTAAAAAAAAAACTATACTATCTGGAATCCTCCCTTCTTCTTCCCCACACTCCTCCCATATATACTATACTGAGGGAGTGATAGCATTGCCGCGATTGGTCGTAAAGGAGCAGGTATATACTACCATACTGGAAGCGTCATATCAAGAGTACGATTACCATCAGGAAATTCACTGGAAATACTCGTGATCTCGAAAGCTTTATATACATGCTGTTACCTTACAGCCGTAAGGTAAGAGGCCACCTATTATTATAGTGTGCTGCAAGAGATTTGTTCAAAATCTCTTGCACAGAAGAAGTTACTCACTTTATGCACATTGCGTTGTTTTGCACAATTAGGATAAGAATGTTCTCCCTATCACTTTTCAGAGGGGATCTGACCAAGATTATATATACTAATGAGATTTTCACTTGTGCACACTGTTATTTGCATTTAGCACTTTATTGCTATTTTCCACTATGATGAATTATGTAGCACAAAGTCATACAAATATACAAATAAATATTTAATTGTGTATGGATTTCATTTCACACTAATAGTATAATATTGCTCATATTTATTTATCAATTAGCAATTATATTTAATAGTGCAGCACTATTTTTGTTTATTTATAATTCAGTGCCTTTCAGCAGTTAAAGGGCCTTTCTATTTAGTAGCGCGGGAATACCCACATATATGTATATATATTTTATATATATATATATATATATTAATACACTGCCTGAAAGCCAATAACTAACCTGCCTAATCTAGCTTAAGTTATGTCTAGCTCCGTCCACTCCAACACACACTACATACGGCCGCTGTGTAAGCAGCTTTTGAGGCATGGTTGATTGGCCAAAGACACCCTGCAGCAGAGCGCTCTGTCATTGGCCAAAGCATGCAGGTCAGGTGCATGCTTTGGCCAATCATCAGACGTCAATGCACTGCGATCAAGCAGTGTATTATGGGGCGTTTCGTGGCACTCTAATTTCCCGCGAGTGCCCCATAGTGTTCGCACGGGCGAACACCCGATGTTTAATGTTGAACTTACGTTCTAATCGAACATTGGCCCATCCCTATTCCTGTCACAACCTCACCTTAGTAGCAGAGTTTGGTTACTCCTCACCCAGTTTTAAAACTTCTACCCAGCTGTTTGTGTTTTATTTAATGATTGTATATAGAGAAAAGAACAGGCGGGACGTTAAATGAAGCATGTGCGGGAAAAGTTTGCAAGAAGTTGGGGGAAATAAATAATGATAATAAATCTGGAATACGTTTAAATATTTTATTGCTTTCACATAATGCACCATACATGACTATATTGCACTATTGAAGAAAATAGATAAACATATGTAATTCACAGATTGGTTGAGGGAAAGGTTTATATAGGCAGTAACCCAAGTGTATACGAACAAAAAGGTACAACAAACTGTACTGCGGTAATTAAAACATGGCATAGGCAGCTCAAATGAAGAAAAGGTACATCGTGTTGGTCGCTCATCAGGAGCAGGTATGCATTGCATTTACTATCTGTAATGACATAAGCACATAACTGGTTATAGAATCGGAAGTGAAGGGGCGCTAAGTAACACAACATCAAATTATGTGTATATATAGATACATAGAAAAATGTGCAATCTTTAGAAAAACATATATTAGTATTAAAGTGTCCATATAATGAATCAAACCATAAAACATATAATAAATAATATAATAAGTCCAAATAGTGCTAAATAATATGCACCCAATATTAATTCTTGATTCAAGCAAAAAACATGTGAATATTGCAGTTCTGGAACCTCCACCATAAATTTGCACCCGGTGAGATCAATAGAAATGGCTCCTTACCAATACTAGTAGACTCTTTTAATTAAAAAAGAAGTCATAAACCGCTTGTGTCAAAGGATGACTCAGAGTAATCCAGATAGGCACGTTCAGATGATCCAGCATTCATATAAGTAAAAACAGAAGAGCAATCATAGTGCAATACTGTTTATTAAAATAATTTTAAAAAGTAACATGCCAAATGGCTGCTTACTCAGGATTGTGCCCTGATCCCGGCACTGAGGCTTTAGGGCGTTTTTCGATATCCAATCGAATCCGCAGATTGCGATGTGGTACGGTGCTCCGTCGCGCTGGTGGTCTCACTAGCCGGCGTCCGTCCGTTATACCATCGAAGTGCCGTTATATTCGGAGATAGATCGAAAATCCGTCGCGCTGCTATTTCGATAGCCGGCGTGCGTTCCACCGTCGGAAAACCAACGGACCCGGAAATCGGAAGTGGTAGGGCCCCTACCACTTCCGATTTCCGGGTCCGTTGGTTTTCCGACGGTGGAACGCACGCCGGCTATCGAAATAGCAGCGCGACGGATTTTCGATCTATCTCCGAATATAACGGCACTTCGATGGTATAACGGACGGACGCCGGCTAGTGAGACCACCAGCGCGACGGAGCACCGTACCACATCGCAATCTGCGGATTCGATTGGATATCGAAAAACGCCCTAAAGCCTCAGTGCCGGGATCAGGGCACAATCCTGAGTAAGCAGCCATTTGGCATGTTACTTTTTAAAATTATTTTAATAAACAGTATTGCACTATGATTGCTCTTCTGTTTTTACTTATATGAATGCTGGATCATCTGAACGTGCCTATCTGGATTACTCTGAGTCATCCTTTGACACAAGCGGTTTATGACTTCTTTTTTAATTAAAAGAGTCTACTAGTATTGGTAAGGAGCCATTTCTATTGATCTCACCGGGTGCAAATTTATGGTGGAGGTTCCAGAACTGCAATATTCACATGTTTTTTGCTTGAATCAAGAATTAATATTGGGTGCATATTATTTAGCACTATTTGGACTTATTATATTATTTATTATATGTTTTATGGTTTGATTCATTATATGGACACTTTAATACTAATATATGTTTTTCTAAAGATTGCACATTTTTCTATGTATCTATATATACACATAATTTGATGTTGTGTTACTTAGCGCCCCTTCACTTCCGATTCTATTTGTATTTTCACACACTGAAAATTTTTAGGTGGCAGCTCTTAAACTGGTATATTTAATTTATTTAGGTTTAATTGTATTTTATTCTACCCTTTAGTTGGGAGAAATAATATTGGTTTCCCGTGGCGCATATTATACACACTTTTTCCACATAACTGGTTATACCAGGGCATTCAACATTTTGGGGGCCAAGAACATATCAAGGTCCCAGATGGTACTCACCAGGTGGCCAAATGCGGCTGGCACTGGGGTGAAGCTCCTGACGGTCCCCGTGGGTTGGGGCAGCCCCTGGCGGGGGCTGTGGCTGAAAACTGAGGGACACAGGGCCCCCAAACAGGACGCACCAAGGATGTGCCTACACACCATTGGTTAAAAAAAACAATCGTGTCAGAACGCGGTGACGTAAAACACAACGACGTGCTGAAAAAAAAGTTCAATACTTCCAAGCATGCGTCGACTTGATTCTGAGCATGCGCGGCTTTTTTTAACGGATGCTTTTGCATACTAACGATCGGTTTTGACCTATAGGTTAGGCGTCCATCGGTTAAATTTTAAAGCAAGTTCTCTTTTTTTTGACCGAAGGATAACTGACCGATGGGGCCCACACACGATCGGTTTGGACCGATGAAAACGGCCTTCAGTACGTTTTCATCGGTTTTGTGTACGCGCCTTACTTTACAGCATTTCTTCACACCTACCTAAAACTTTTGCACAGTACTGTAAGTGCTTTCTGAGTTTCTGGTAATATTGACTGCCTACCTGTATTTTTCTGCAGGTAGCCTGTACAGAACCCTATACAGGCTGAGAGCCATGAGGGGTATGAAGTACAGTCCATTGTTGACTCCCGTAGGTTCCGTGGGTGCATACAGTACCTGGTGCATTGGAGAGGGTACGGTCCGGAGAAACGCTCTTGGGTCTCATCCTCGAACGTACATGCCCCTGTCCTCCTCCGTGATTTCCATAGACGTTTTCTTCTCAAACCCGGTGGTCCTCCGAGGATGGAGGGGTCGTTGAGGAGGAGGTACTGTCAGGGCTGGGCTCAGCCCTTCCTTCTCTAAACTGGCCGCTCAGCTGTCGGTTAATTGCCAGCTCCTTTCTCTCCACAGTGACTCACCTGTTGATGACCTGCTCATCAGTCCTGCCCATTTAAAGCCTTCCAGCTCACTTCATCTCTGCCTTTGCCTTTGTCAACATCACAGAGACTTTCTCCTGCGTTCCTGTTGTGAACTTGCTCGGCTGGCGTTCCTTTTGGCTCCTGATCCTGCTTGTTGTAATGCTACCTTTATCTCTGGCTCTCTGATCTGGTTACTGAATTCTGGCTATGTTTTGACTACGCTTACTCTGTTTAATTTTTATTATTATTATTATTAATAAACAAGTGTGATTTAACTGTACTTCTGTCTCGGTCTGATATCATGCTTTGTGATAGGTGGAAACTATGATGCCATTGTGTAACCTTGGAGGTAGGTGTTAGAACTGTTGCCAATATGAAATCCTCATAAGGTGGCAATGTCCAGATAAAGTGTTGCACACCAGAACATCTCAGAACTCAGGGGCTTTGATTTAGTTAAGTTGCCGGTAGGAAAATTATCCCAATGATGTTTAGCCATTGCTGAATTATCAGTTTATGCTAAACTGACCTTTTAACTAATAAACTGACCTTGTGGAAGCAATTTTATTTTTACTGGCCAACATCTTCACATGTATTTTATTTTGTTATTTTTTTATCAACTAATTTATTTTTACTTAAGAATTTACCCGTGGAACATTTAACTTTATTGTCAGCCACAGTTTGCTTTTATATATGAATGTCGATGTTTTCACAGTACATAAAGAATCAAAAACATCCTTTCCTTGCCAGAGTATATGGCTAGATGCAAATGTCTTCCTCTTAAACATCCTCTTTTCCTTGTGATGAAGGAAAAATGTGCTTGTAGAATGGGCTGATCATAATATTCTCTTTGTGAAGCAGTGTGAGAATCCTGTACTCCATAGCATTTCATTCTGGAATAGAGGCATTGAACCACATTGACATACAAGAGATATGTGGAAAAACTAGCAGTGGTGCTTGAAAAATCTTGTTTACACATCTCCAGACACAAGTCATTCTTAGAAATGAACCTGGAACTGGCTAAGGATAACGCTGTAACAAGTAAGGCACAGCTCATGTGCCGCTTGTTTTAATAATCCACACTGGTCATTTTTCAAACTTAAAGTAGTAATAAACAGCATGGGTCACCCAGCGTGCCACATCCCCTTAAGAAAAAAATGCTAATTCTTCCAAAGGTCGTAGGATGGCTATGCCTATGTGATGTAAGCTTTCACTTGTCCTTCTAAACATAAGAGAAACAAGCTTAAAACAAAAAACAATGTTTTATTTCACTTTTACAAATGAATGGGTATATATTTAAATTTAAAAATATATAATTTGAAAAGCGGTGCAAGTTAAAAAGCAAATATGGTATACATTTATGAAAAATAGATACATATAAGTGTCAGAGGAAACTTAAAGTAGGACTGAAGGCAAGCTTTTTTTTTGCCATTTGTGTTCATTGGGGATGTTTCTCTCCACTTCCTGTCCCATAGCCTAAATGGGAAATGAGAGAAAATCCCTCCAAAGTAAGGGAATACCTGATTGTCACTAGGGTCACCAGAGCTAGCATCCCCATTAGAATATTTCCCCCCTATGCTTGTTCTGGTAGAAAAAAAAAACACTGTCACTAGGGGGTAGTTTGTTGCTGGGGAGCTCTATTGCTGCTGGTGTTGGGATCTATTGTTTCTGGGGGTCAATTGCTGGGAGAGATCTACTGTTGAGCGAGGAGTCTATTGTTGCTGGCTGCTGTTGAGTTTATTGATGCTTAACCACTTGCTTACTGGGCACATAAACCCCCTTCGTGCCCAGGCGAAATTTCATCTTCCAGCACTGCGTCGCTTTAACTGACAATTGCGCGGTCGTGCGACGTGGCACCCAAACAAAATTGGCGTCCTTTTTTTCCCCACAAATAGAGCTTTCTTTTGGGGCTATTTGATCGCCCGTGCGGTTTTTATTTTTTGCGTTATAATGAAAAAAAGAGCGACAATTTAAAAATATATATATATTTTTTACTTGTTGCTATAATAAATATCCCATTATTTTTTTTTTTTTTTATATATTTTTTTTCTCAGTTAAGGTCGATACGTATTCTTCTACGTATTTTTGTAAAAAAAAAAAAAAATCACAATAAGTGACTGCTTTGCGCAAAAGTTATAGCACCTACAAAATAGGGGACATAATTATGATTTTTTTTTTATATTTTTTTTTACTAGTAATGGCGGCGATCTGCGATTTTTATTGGGACTGCGATATTGCGACGGACACATCGGACACTTTTGACACATTTTTGGCGCCATTCACATTTATACAGCGACCAGTGCTATAAAAATGCACTAATTACTGTATAAATGTGACTGGCATTGAAGGGGTTAACACTAGGGGGTGAGGAAGGGGTTAAATGTATTGCCTGGGTGTGTTCTAACTGTGTGGGGGGAGGGGGGTGACTGGGGGAGGTGACCGATGCTGTCTCCCTATGTACAAGAGAAACAGCATCAGTCGCCTTTCACTGACAGGACGTGAAGCTCTGTGTTTACACTCAGACCTCCACGTCCCTGCTCTCTCACCGATGATCGCGTGTACCTGACGGACATCGCGGCCGCCGGGTACACGCATCGGATCCTCGGTGATGCGTCGGGACTGTTTTTTGGGAATTACAAGTAAATCACGTTCAAAGACGTGACCCCGGCGCCTCAGGTCCGCGCTGCTGACGTATTCTGTCAATAGCGCGGACCTGAAGAGGTTAATACAGGGAGATCTATTGTTACTGGTGTGGATCTATTGTTGCTGGGGGTATTTTTCTGGAGGATCTATTGTTGCGGGGGAATCTATTGTTGCCGGGGAGATTTATTGTTGCTGGGGGATACATTTTTTGCTATAAGGGATTTATTTTTGCTGAATGCAGGGGGCCTATTGTACTGCCTTTAATTAGCAAATTCAATACAAACTACTTTGCACCAAAGGGTAGAATGAAAGGACGGTGCCTGGAGGTCGGTACATGGTGGAAAAAAAAGTTTTGCCTTCGGCTATACTTTAACCATGGGTCGATTGACTGCGACAGAATGGGACTCTTGCATAAATCGGCGTAGCTGTACAGCGGGAGCATTAAGGAGTATAGGGGGCGCACGCCCGCCGCTTGACGTAGGAGCCAATGCACGTGGCCAGTGGCCGCTATGGCCACTGGCCATCGAGAAGGACAGAACGGAGGCCTGAGAAGGACAGAACGGAGATCTGTCAATGTAAACAGACAGATCTCTGGTCTGTCTGGGGTGAGGAACAACGATCGGTCTTCCTCCCCCAGGCAGTCCCATTCCCCCCACAGTTAGAAACACACCCTAGGTAATACATTTAACCCCTCGATCGGCCCATAGTGTTAACCCCTTCCCTGCCAGTGACATATACACAGTAATCAGTGGCTATTTTTAGCTCTGATCGCTGTATAAATATCAATGCTCCCAAAATAGTGTCAAAAATGTCTGATATGTCCGCCGCAATGTCGCAGTCCCGAGAAAAATTGCAGATCGATGCCATTACTAGTAAAAAATATAATAATAAAAATGCTATAAATCTATGCTGGGAGACGCTATAACTTTTGCGCAAACCATTCAATATACGCTTATTTCATATTTTTTTAAAATATGTAGAAGAATACATATTGGCCTAAACTGAAGAAGAATTTAGTTTTTTATATATTCTTTTGGGGAAATGTATCAATGCAAAAAGTAAAAAATATTGCTATTTTTTTCAAATTTGTCAGCCTTTTTTTGTTTATAGCGCAAAAAATACCACCAAAAGAAAGCTCTATTTGTGGGAAAAAAAGGATGTCAATTTTGTTTGGGTACAGTGTTGCACGACGACGTGCAATTGTCAGTTAAAGCAATGCAGTGCCGTATTGCAAAATAGGGGCTGGTCATGAAGAGGGTAAATCCTAACCAGGGCTGAAGTAGTTAACCACTTCAATACACCTTCCTGCCCAGACCAATTTTCAGCTTTCAGCGCTATTACACTTTGTACGACAATTGCGCGGTCATGCAACGCTGTACCCAAGCAAACATTTTGTCATTTTTTTCCACAAACAGAGCTTTCTTTTGGTGGTATTTGATCACCACTCGGGTTTTTATTTTTTGCACTACAAATAAAAAAAGACTGAAATATTAAAAAAAAAATATGTTTTTCTTTGTTTCTGTAACAAAACTTTGTAAATAAGTACGTTTTCTCCTGCACTGATGGACTGCACTGATGAGCACTGATGAGGAAGTACTGATTGGCACTGATGGGCACTGATGATGAGCCACTTATATGCAGTACTGATGGGCACTGAGAGGCGGCACTGATAATTAGCACTGACAGGCACTTACAGGTGGCACTGATGGGCACTGATAGGTGACACTGATGGGAACTCATAGGCGGTGCTGATGGGCACTGATAGAGGGCACTGGTGGGCACATATAGGCGGCACTGATGGGCGGCATACATAGGCACTGATGTGCGACACTGATAGATGGCACTGTTAGCCAGCACTAATTAGGGGGCACTGGAAGGCCTCATTTATGAGCACAGTGCCATCCCTATAGGGCAGTCATTGCCATACCTGGTGGTCATGGGTGGGCACCCCTGGTGGACCTGGGTAGGCATCCTTGGGGGGGCTGCACTGATACTCAATCAGTGCAGCCCCCGCCTTTCAGGAGAGCAGCATATTGGCCCTCCTCCACTCGCACTTGTCAGCGCGAGTGGATGAAAAGCCGATATACTCCTGTTACTGATATACCAATATATTCCTGTTTACACTGTGAACAACTGTATTTGGACACAGCTGATCATGTGGTAAAGAGCCTATGTCAGAGGCTCTTTACCTGTGTAGCGGGGTCCCCCTGTAATTTGGCATTTTCACCAACTTCTACTGATAAGATAATGACCCAATTCACAAGCTGGTACACTATCTCCTTTTCATATATCACCTGAAAATGTACTTTTGAAAACTAGTATCTTGAGAGTGTTTGTTCCAGGAATCCTGTTAATATAGGCATACAGTATTTCCGCTGCCATTGCTGATTAATATTTGATAGTGCAAGCTCCAGGACTGTCAACTTTATTATTTTCTTCTGTTCAATTTAGATCTTAAACAAGCACATGCATATCCCCAGCCTGGGCTATGCACATACTTATTCCAGTCAGTTTCTCACTAGATAGTGAAAATTGTATACGCTTGACAGCCAGCCCGGGAACAACAATCCAGTAATAGAAGTTTTCATAATTTTGTTCTATTCAGAATCAATGAACCCCCAGAAACATGAGTGCTTTGCAGTTTTCAATGTCTATAACTAGAGATGAGCCGAACACCCCTGGGTTCGGTTCGTACCAGAACCTTGTGAACTTTAGAACCCTGTTAAAGTCTATGGTACTCGAACATTTGAAATCTAAAGTACAAATTTTAAAGGCTAATATACAAGTTATTGTCCTAAAAAGTGTTTGGGGACCCGGGTCCTGCCCCAGGGGAATGTTTGGGGACCTGGGTCCTGCCCCAGGGGACATGTATCAATGCAAAAAAAGTTTTAAAAAACTAAAGTTTTTTCCGGAGTAGTGATTTTAATAATGCTTAAAGTGAAACAATAAAATTGAAATATTCCTTTAAATTTCGTACCTAGTGGGGTGTATAGTATGCCTGTAAAGTAGAGCTTGTTTCCTGTGCTTAGAACTGTCCCTGCACAAAATTTAATTTCTGAAGGAATCACTCATGGCTATAATTAATTGTCGGATATCAGCAATACAGAGAAAAGTCATTCATAAAAAAAGAATGCGTGGGGGTCCCCCCAAATTTAATTACCAGGCCCTTCGGGTCTGGTATGGATATTCAGGGGAACCCTGCGTCAAATTAAAAAAAAATATGTGGGGTTCCCCCCAAATATCCATTCCAGACCCTTCATGACCTATGGATTTTAAGGGGAACTCCACCCCAAATTAAAAAAAATGCTGTGGACCCCCACACATTTTTTTTTTATGAATGCCTTTTCTCTGTATTTCCGGGAGCCGACAATTCATTATAGCAGCAAGTGATTTTAAATTAAACTTTTTTTCCTTCAGAAATTACACTTTGTGCAGGGACAGTTCTAAGCATGGGAAACAAGCGCTAATTTTCAGGCATACTATACACACCCCCAGGTACGTAAATTAAAATCACTGCTGCCAAAAAAACTGCAGTTTTTTTAACTTTTTTTTGCATTGATACATGTCCCCTGGGGCAGGATCCAGGTCCCCAAACACTTTTTATTACAATAACTTGCATATTAGCTTTTAAAATGAGCTCTTTAGATTTCAAACGTTCGAGTCCCATAGACTTTAAAAGGGTTCTAAAGTTCACACGAACTTGCCGCGAAACAACCCAAATAGTTTGCTGTTCGGTGAACAGGCAATGTTCGAGTCGAACATGAGTTCTACTCGAACTCAAAGCTCATCCCTAGTTGTCACTACTGTCACATAAGGGACTTGTCAGTACATACATATATACATGGTTAGGACACATGTTAATACATAAACACCTATTACACATCCCTACACAAGCCATGAGTGGAAGAAGTAGCCATAGAGTCTCTTCTAGCCTTACAAATGTGGCCTGTGCATCCAAGTGGTAATGAATGACCCCCGGTAATGAAAGGATTAAATAAAAGAGGAAGCAATTCAAATGTAAATATACCAATTTTTTTATTGTGTGTTTTATGAAAGTATAATTATGGATCTATACACATTTTTTCATTTTCCAACTATATATATTCAGAATAAACCAAGAGTCCTTTAGTAAAATCAATTGGCCAAAAGTGAAGATCTAGTGATTCTCTCGCCCATTCGCTGATACGCTTTTGACCAAGAGATTCCAAGCCTGCCCACCACGGCAAGGTAGACTCTTCTAGGGCAGGACTAACACTAACTACACTAAGCTACCCTACTGGATGCTAGTCATCCTTTTTCTAATGTTGGGTGTATGTTTGTAGTAGGCCTCATCCTATAATCTGTGTGTGTGATCTACTCTCTCCTAATTTGGTTGTCTGCCTGTGTGCATCTCTCTAAAGCATGGAGTGGTCAGTTTATGTACATCTGTATGTCCTCTTTTAGTGTAGGTCAGTGCATGCCAGTCCAGTATGTGTCAGTAAAAAAACGTTCATCAGTAATCAACAGAAAAATATAAAATTAAGATTCCTTAATATGTACAACTGACACAAGCAAAGGATTGAAGGAGAGTTCTACTACCTACCTGCCAGGTATAGGTGACCATGTCAGTGTCCCTTGTGTCTGAAACATCATACCGGCGGTAGTGCAGCCTCTTTTTGGAGGCACCAGACCGATTTGTCTGACAACAATGCTGGGGATTTTTGCACCCACTGACACCATTGTTGGAGGATATTATTGCATCCACTGACTTCTTATCCTTTACAAGCAAGGAAGCTTCCATCTTAATTTCTGTTTGATCTGCAGTTCTCATGGTGTTCTATAGGTGATCAGCCATATGATGTTTTTATAGTTTGGTTCAAAGCAACCTGTTCTGCTTTAAAAGTGTCCTATAATATAAAAAAGTACATTTGAAAATTAATAGTCCTTCAGTCTGTTAGATGCCCTGCTGCCAGGTTTTGGCAACTGGCTAGGTGCCCTGCGTGGCTGAGTACCCTGCTGCTGGGGTCTGGAATCTGCGAGTTCCCCGCAGATCAGATTCTTTAAGAAGTACAACACTTCGATTGTTGCAGCTCCACAAGGCAGAAAATATCCCAATGCTGGGATCCCATGGACTATCTACAGGCTTAACATGGAGTCCTTAACCCATACTGCTTTTCATTTTAACAGTCACCCAGGTCTTTCCAAGGAATTGGTTCCCCAGCAAAGGGTCGTAGAGGCACACATTACAACTGGATCAAGACAAAATTCAGATGGAAATATGCCCTCACCCAGAACACCTCTACTACTGAAGCTGTAAGTGTAAGTGTATTTTAACAGTCACCCAGGTCTTACCAAGACATTGGTTCCCCAGCAAAGGTCCCCTAATGCCCTTGGAGTCGCAGAGGCACACATTACAACTGGATTAGGACAAACGTCAGATGGAAATCTGCCCTCACCCAGAACACCTCTACTACTGGAGCTGTAAGTGTATTTGAATAGTCACTCAGGTCTTACCAAGACATTGGTTCCCCAGCAAAGGTCCCCTAATACCCTTGGAATCGCAGAGGCAAACATTACAACTGGATCAGGACAAAATTTGGATGGAAATCTGCCCTCACCCAGAACACCTCTACTACTGGAGTTATAAATAAAAAGCAGAAATCTGGACCACTGGGCTTTGGCACAACATAAGCAAATGGCTCATGAAATTTGTCTATAGGAATCTTAGACCAAACGGGTAAGTCATGCCAGCCATGCAACAATCATGGAGATGTGGAGGTATTAGACCTCTGTAGCTAATAATATCTTGACCCTAGAAACAGAGACTTGCTGGGCAGCAGGCACAAAACTAGCAGAGGCAGGCTGGGCAGCAGGTGGTATATAAGCGACATCAGGCTTGTCAGCAGAAAAATGATCAGTGGCATATGGCTGGGAAACAGGTGAAATACCAATGGATTTAGGCTGGATAGCAGGTAAAGGATTAGTAGAGTCAGAGTGGACAGTAGGTAGAGGATCAGTGGCATCAGACTGAATAGCTGGTGGCGTATCAGCAACATCAGCCTTGTCAGCGGTAAATTAATTGTAGTGTCAGCCTGAGCAGTAGGTAGAAGATCAGTAGCATCAGATGAATGAATAAATGAATGAATGAATGAAAACTTATATAGCGCAGCACATGCAAACTTAATCGCCTCTGGGCGCTTGTTGTTCCTGTCTCCTTTGGTATCAAAAGAGATGAGTCTTGATCTTTCTCCTGAACGCTAAGTGGTTCTCCTCCAACCGAATGCTGGTTGGTAAAGCGTTCCATAGTCTGGGACCTTGGACCGCGAATCTCCTTTCTCCTTTGGACTTGTAGTTGGCTTTCGGTATCTGGAGGAGATTTTGATGGGTGGATCGCAAAACGCGATTGGGATTATGAGCTTTTTTTTCCGCATAGATAATGGGGGGAATTCCCATGGATACATCTATGCGTCAGACAGAGTGCTTTAAAAGTTATTCTGTCTTTTACTGGTAACCAGTGAAGGGTTCTCAGTGAAGGTGAGATTGATTCCCAAGGTTTTTTTCCCAGTCACAAGTCTAGCAGCCGTATTTTGAACGACTTGTAGACGAGCGATTTGGTACTTGGGGAGTCCGAGGTAAAGGGCATTTGCATAGTCCAATCTTGAGTTTACAATTGCTCCCACCACGACCGATATGTCTTCCTTGGGAATAAAAGGACTAAGTCTGCGTAGTAGGCGCAGCAGATGGTGAGATCCGTTGACTACTGACCCTATTTGTGTGTCCATTGTCATGTAGGAGTCGAAGATGACCCCAAGACTTTTGACTTTGGCGCTAGGGGTGATGATTTTGCCCAGAATGGGCGGGGGGTCCAAGTTGTTGCAGGTTGATTCATACGCTTGGCGTGAAACAGGAGAAGTTCTGTTTTCGCTCTGTTGAGTTTAAGATAACTTTGTCATCCAGTCCTCTATCAAAGAGAGGAATGTCTCTAGATTGAGGTGATGATCCTTTTTATTGCAGATGCAGAAATATAGTTGCATGTCGTCTGCATATGAGTGGTAAAGCAGTTTTTGGCTGCTAATAATCTCAACAAAAAAAATCAAAAGATTTGATAGCTTTTGGCATATCCATGAAGTCAGGCTGGTCAGCGGGTAAGGATCAGTGCAATGGATGGGTAGCAGGTGAAATACCAATGGATTCAAGCTGGATAGCAGGTAAAGGATTAGAAGAGTACATAGCCTGATCACACACAGAGGCCCAACATTGAAGTAGCAACTTCAATCTAACTCTCAACCACCTATTACACTATTGAAGGCCCTGGAGCAACAAACAGGACAATGGAAACGCCCACAAAGTGACCCCATTTTGGAAAGCAAACACCCCAACGTATAATCTATGAGGCATAATGAGTCTTTTGAATGGTTAATTTTTTTCCAGAAGTTTTGGGGAAATGTGGAAAAAAATGAAAAAGCATTTTTTTTACACAAAGTTGTCCATTTATAAGATGTTTCCAACATATAGCATGTACATAGCAAAAATGACACCCCAAAATATATTCTGCTGCTCCTCCCGGGTATGGCAATACCATATGTGTGAGACTTTTACACAGCCTGGCCACATAGAGGCCCAACATCCAAGAGGCACCATCAGGTGCACATTTTTTGAAGGCCCTTCATACTTTTATCACATAGAATATACATACCAAGAATTACACCCTAAAATACATTCTGCTGAGTAAATGGTAAACAAAAGATTACCTGTGGTTTTAGTAGTGCAATTGTCCACAGGAGGAGAGCCCTGATCCAGGCAGGGACATGGTCAGCAACAGGGAATGGAATTGTCCAGGCAGCAGGCAGGAATATTGTCCATAGTCAGTACAGGCAGGGATACTGTCCATATACAGTCCAGGGTCAGTGCAAGTAGAGACATTACCAGCAGTGCCAAAATATTGGTCCTGGTAGTAGGCAGGAACATGGTCCAAGTAGTAGGCCAGGAAAGAATGGGGACAGGGGTAGAGAACCCTCCAACCCAAATCTCTTTGAAGCCTCTGAGTCTCCAGACCCTAATCTGGGAATGAGAAGTCTAAAAAAATTAGTTTTCATCATCCAGAAAACAATTCTGGAGCCCCTCACATATGTGAGAACGCTGTGTTATGAATCCCACTACTCCAGTAGCAGAGTAAAAGATCAGTAAAAGAGGCAGGCAAAAAACATGGTCAAACAGTCCAGGGTCAGTTCCAGAGCAGGCAGAGGTTGGTACAGTTTAGCGTTAGGCAAAAGCGTGGTCATATAACAGGCCAGGGTCAGTTCCAGAGCAGGCAGAGGTAGGTACAGTTTATCATTAGGCAGAAGCGTGGTCATATAACAGGCCAGGGTCAGTTCCAGAGCAGGCAGAGGTAGGTACAGTTTATCATTAGGCAGAAGCGTGGTCATATAACAGGCCAGGGTCAGTTCCGGAGAAGGATCTTCTGTGACATTTTGAATACTCAGAATTATTTCGAGTTTTGCCAGAAGGAATGTAAAGTCATCCCTAGGAGGATAGATCAAACAAGTGTGCCCGTTTTAGTCTGAACCTGGGACTTTTGGTGGCAGCCACCACTGGCGCGGGGATCTGACTCAAAGCCACACCTGGTCCCTGGGAGGACTGGCCAGACATGTCTACAACTGTTGTGGTGGAAGTCTGAGTGGCAGAAGGCACTGACACAGGAATCTGACTCGAAGCCGTACCTGGTCCCTGGGAGGACAGATCAAACAAGTGTGCCCGCTTTAGTCTGAACTTGGGACTTTTGGTGGCAGCCACCACTGGCGCGGGGATCTGACTCAAAGCCACACCTGGTCCCTGGGAGGACATGCCTACAACTGTTGTGGTGGAAGTCTGAGTGGCAGCCGGCACTGATGCAGGGATCTGACTTGAAGCCGCACCCTGGGAGGACTGGCCAGACATGTCTAGGACTGTTGTGGTGGAAGTATGAGTGGTAGCCACCACTGGTGCAGCAAAGAAACGTACAGCTGCCACTGATGTGGGAAAGCAACTTGCAGCCGCCACTGGTGCAGGGATCTGACTCAAAGCCGCACCTGGTCCCTGGGAGGACTGGCCAGACATGTCTATGACTGTTGTGGTGGAAGTCTGTGTGGCAGCCGCCACTGGGGCGGGGATCTGACTCGAAGCCGCACCCTGGGAGGACTGGCTAGACATGTTTACAACTGTTATGGTGGAAGTCTGAGTGGCAGCCGGCGTATCATCCCCCATCTGTCATGGTGCAGCTAAACCTCTCTTCTGGAGGAGGAGTTGTGATCTAGCTCTTGATTGATAACCATATAGAGTGGTCCTCGATCTCATCTTGATACGCTCACTACAAGTCACTTTTGAATAGAATGACACTGGATGTGAAGTCCTTCCAGTCACTGGAGAGGTGTTGGGACCTGCGATGGTATGGCAGGGTCCCTCGGAGGGCAGATAGAAGGTCCCTCCGGTTACTGAAGTGGTGTCGGGACCTGTGATGGTATGGCAGGGTCCCTCCGAGGGCTTATGGAAAGTCCCTCCATCAGGGGTGGTGTCGGGACCTGCGGTGATATGGCAGGGTCCCTCAGAGGGCTGATGGAAAGTCCCTTGGATCACTGGAGCAGTGTCAGGACCTGCGATGGTATGGCAGGGTCCCTCAGAGGGCTGATGGAAAGTCCCTCCGATCACTGGAGCAGAGTCAGGACCTGCGGTGTTATGGCAGGGTCCCTCAGAGGGCTGATAGAAAGTCCCTCCGGTTACTGGAATGGTGTTGGAATCTGCGGTGATATGGCAGGGTCCCTCAGAGGGCTGATGGAAAGTCCCTCTAGTCACTGGAGCAGAGTCAGGACCTGCGGTGTTAGGGCAGGGTCCCTTAGAGGGCTGATAGAAAGTCCCTCCGGTTACTGGAATGGTGTTGGGACCTGCGGTGATATGGCAGGGTCCCTCAGAGGGCTGATGGAAAGTCCCTTGGATCACTGGAGCAGTGTCAGGACCTGTGATGGTATGGCAGGGTCCCTCGGAGGGCAAATGGAAAGTTCCTCCAGTCACTGGAGTGGTGTCGGGACCTGCAGTGGTATAGTATAGACCTCTCCTCTGAAAGAGGAGTTGTGATCTAGCTCTTGATTGATAACCATATAGAGTGGTCCTCGATCTCATCTTGATACGCTCACTGTAAGTCACTTTTGAATTGAATGATACTGGATGTGAAGTCCTTCCGGTCACTGGAGAGGTGTTGGGACCTGCGATGGTATGGCAGGGTCCCTCAGAGGGCTGATGGAAAGTCCCTTGGATCACTGGAGCAGTGTCAGGAACTGCGATGGTATGGCAGGGTTCCTCAGAGGGCTGATGAAAAGTCCCTCCGGTTACTAGAGTGGTGTTGGAACCTGCGATGGTATAGCAGGGTCCCTCAGAGGGCTGATGGAAAGTCCCTCCAGTTATGGGAGTGTTGTAGGGATCTGCGATGGTATAGCACGGTCCCTGGGAGGACTGATAGAAAGTCTCTCCGTTTACAACACTGGTATAGTGACCTACGGTGGTATAGCAGGGTCCCTGGGAGGGCTGGTGGAAAGTCCCTCCAGTTATGGGAGTGTTGTAGGGACCTGCGATGGTATAGCAGGGTCCCTGGGAGGACTGACAAAAAGTCTCTCCATTTACAACACTGGTATAGGGACCTGCGGTGGTATAGCAGGGTCCCTGGGAGGGCTGATGGAAAGTCCCTCCAGTTATGGGAATGGTGTAAGGACCTGCGCTGGTATGGCATGGTCTATCGGAGGAATAATAGAAAGTCTCTCCATTTACGATAGTGGTATAGGGACCTGCGGTGGTATAGCAAGGTCCTTGGGGGGGCTGGTGGTAAGTCCCTCCAGTTAATGGAAAAGAGTCACACAAAAGCTCAAGAATCTGCAGGGAAGAAAAAGAGAAAATTATGATTAATATGGAGGGAAAGACAGGAGGGGAAACACACATTCTTTATAAATCATATTGAAAATCCAACAGACAGACAATCCAACTTTATTCAACATGTTATGTAATGAAGATGTCATTTTATGTAATGGGTGCTTATGTTCTGCAATGATGAACGGTTGGTAAATAGGTGGACTGCAGTGACTGCAGCGCTCCCCTCCCCTCTAGTTGTCCCTTATTTAGAGTGCCTGTCCCTCTTCTGGAATAAAATCCATTTGTCCCTCATTCCAAAAGGTTCCTCTTTTAGACCTGAAATAATATACTGTCAATATAGTGTAGTGTAAAGGAGTCTAGTGATGCAGGGTGCTGTGTAATGTAAAGGGGTCCAGTGATGCAGGGTGCTGTGTAATGTAAAGGGGTCCAGTGATGCAAGGTGCTGTGTAATGTAAAGGGGCCCAGTGATGCAGGGTGCTGTGTAATGTAAAGGGGTCCAGTGATGCAGGGTACTGTGTAATGTAAAGGGGTCCAGTGATGCAGGGTGCTGTGTAATGTAAAGGGAGCCAGTGATGCAGGGTGCTGTGTAATGTAAAGGGAGCCAGTGATGCAGGGTGCTGTGTAATGTAAAGGGGTCCAGAGCTGTTGGGTGCTGTGTAATGTAAGGGGTCCAGTGATGCAGGGTGCTGTGTAATGTAAAGAGGTCCAGAGGTGCAGCTGTGGAGAGGGGGTACACAGTAGTGATAAAGAGATATTGAAAGATGCAGGGGGCACAGTGGGGTGTTTTTAGATTTTAACGTGGGGGGGGGGGGGCGGTTTTAACCCCCGCTAGCGGTCGAAGAAAGGGTAAAATGCGAGTGTATAGCCACTGTCAAAGCGCCACCCTCTGAAAAAATGTCAGCGGACGCCCATGACCAAGCTGCCTTATATTGAGCCTGACCAGTGATGTCATCGCAGGAGAAAAACAACTGCTTTTTTTTTCAAAAACTTTATGCAGCGTATGTTCAGTGACAAACAACCTATAATGTTATGTAATGGGAGCTTATGTTATATATTAGAGGTAAAATATAAAAAAAAATATAAAATATAAAATACATACTTTTTTTTTAAATCAGACAGATATGGGAATATGCTTGTTTTTATAAAAATTATATATTTAAGTTTTCTTGCATAGCAAGATTACTTACTGTTATCTCACATATAATATTCTTATTATAGCTAAATTTACTGCCCTAACTCCTCCCACAGCTTTTACACTACATGGACAAGTAATATACCGAAACGTTCAAATTGTTCCCGATTGGTGTGCTATTACTTTGTGCAACAGTTCGCCGAATGGTTCACAAAATATCGTAGTTTTTGCGGCAAAATTGGTCCCATAGGATTGAATGGCGAAATGTTAAAAAATACAGCGGGAAAAAAGCTGACAAAATCTGACAACGCCATGATCAGCCAGTTTTGATGTGGGCAGTTTTTGTTGGGAGCAATAGGATGGGGCAATTTTGACAGTGACGTTTTTCATGGGGCAGTAGGATGGAGCAGTTTTGATGGGGGCATTTTTTGATGGGGCAGTTTTTGATGGAGCAGTTTTTGATGGGGCAATTTTGATGGTGCAGTTTTTGATGCGGCAATAGGATGGGAAAATTTTGATGGTGCAGGTTTTGATAGGGGCAGTTTTTGATGGGGCAATAGGATGGGGCAATTTGAATTTAGAAATTGGATGAAAGGATTAGTGCTGAAAAACTCATTTTGATAGATAAAACGTAAATTTTATATACATCTATATAGATTAGACCAAAATGACGGACAAATGAGGAGGTATGAGGGACAGAGGGACATTGCTCCAAATCAGGGACAGTCCCTCGAAATTAGGGACAGTTGGGAGCTGGGTTGCAAAGGAAACTCAACCTCCCATAGCCCGGAGTGCATACCATCCAGATGTAATACATTCCCTGCACTGCGTGAGTACCTCCTCCTCAGGCTGGGTTCACACCTATGCGGGTTGCAGTTAATTTGTTTTCTTGGTGCATTCTGCCTTTTTGACTATTTTTTTTAATGTGTTTTTGATGCATTTTGCATCTTTTGGTAGTCGTCTGTTGTCATGCAGGAGAAATCAGCAAAAATGCAGTGAAAATGCATCAAAAACGCAAGCACTGCATTTCTTACACGTTTCTGCTACATTTCCATTAAAGTCTATGGAACCAAAAATGCAACCTGCAACCTTTTCAGAAAAACACACCGGTTGAAAACGCACAGATGTGAACGTGACTCATAGGATATCATGTTAAATGGACTGTATTGCATTTCTGCAAAACTTGAAAACGCACTGATGTGAGGCAGGCCTCACTGATGACTTTTACTTCTTTCCATACATTAGAGTCACCTAACATTTCCAATGGTGGAGAATTTCAGGAGTAGGGATGAGCCGAACACCCCTGGGTTCGGTTCGCACCAGAACCTGCGAACAGACCAAAAGTTTGTGTGAACTTTAGAACCCTGTTAAAGTCTATGGGACTCGAACGTTTGTTATTGTCCTAAAAAGTGTTTGGGGACCCGGGTCCTGCCCCAGGGGAGTGTTTGGGGACCTGGGTCCTGCCCCAGGGGACATGTATCAATGCAAAAAAAGTTTTAAAAACTCAAGTTTTTTGAGGAGCAGTGATTTTAATAATGCTTAAAGTGAAACAATAAAATTGAAATATTCCTTTAAATTTCGTACCTAGGGGGGTGTATAGTATGCCTGTAAAGTAGCACTTGTTTCCTGTGCTTAGAACTGTCCCTGCACAAAATGTAATTTCTGAAGGACAAAGGTCATTTAAAATCACTCACCTTCGGGTCTGGTATGAATATTAAGGGGAACTCCACCCCAATTTTTTTTTTTAAATGCCGTGGACCCCCACACATTTTTTTTTATGAATGACTTTTCTCTGTATTGCCGGGAGCCAACAATTCATTATAGCCACGAGTGATTTTAAATTACTTTTTTTTTCTTCAGAAATGACACTTTGTGCAGGGACAGTTCTAAGCATGGGAAACAAGTGCTACTTTACAGGCAAACGTTTATTGTTTCACTTAAAGGAATTATTAAAATCACTGCTGCCAAAAAAACTGCAGTTTTTAAAACTTTTTTTGCATTGAAACATGTCCCCTGGGGCAGGATCCAGGTCCCCAAACACTTTTTATTACAATAACTTGCATATTAGCCTTTAAAATTAGCACTTTATATTTCAAATGTTCGAGTCCCATAGACTTTAACAGGGTTCTAAAGTTCACACGAACTTGCCGCGAACACCCCAAATAGTTTGCTGTTCGGCGAACAGGCAATGTTCGAGTCGAACATGAGTTCTACTCGAACTCGAAGCTCATCCCTATCTATAACCCTATTCTTTTGCCACTCTGTAATCCAGCTATATCTCCGCAAGTAAAAAGTATGCATGTGATCAGATATTTTTGATTGTACAGATATACATTGCAATCCTCCACTGTTCCTTATAACTGACTACATGTTTACCTAATTCATATTGTGCAAAATACAATGCAACCATTAAAGCTGAAGGCAGGTAGACACAGCCATTTGCGTTTCAGGTAAAATTACATCTATTCTGATATTTTTTTTTTGTATTTGTATTAAGTGAAATTACATCATGATATGTTCATGGTATATTTCTTCAACATCATCACCAGCATTAAGAGTAAGGCATTTTAAAGGCTGATAAGAAAAGTTAGATTAAAACATGTTAATGAAAGTAATTGTGTGCACGAGAAAGCCTGGCATCCATTTGTTAGCCTGGAGGTGCCAGGAATGGTGGAAATCTAATCGTGTCCAATACTTTTCATGTTATGAAAACATGAGGTAACTACTTATGCATTTGAAAAATGATGTGCCTTGTGTCAAGAATGTATCAAGTGAGCAGAACAATAAAATGAGTTATGTCTAATGGGCGACTCTAGTGTTGCCTGAACTTAAAGGCATATATATATATATATATATATATTTGCACAGTATCTCACAAAAGTGAGTACACCCCTCACATTTGTGTACATATTTTATTATATTTTTTCATGTGACAACACTGAAGAAATTACACTTTGCTGCAATTTTAAGTAGTGAGCATACAGCTTGTATAACAGTGTAAATTTGCTGTTCCCCCAAAAATAACTCAACGCGCAGCCATTAATGTCTAAACCTCTGGCAACAAACGTGAGTACACCCCTAAGTGAAAATGTCCAAATTGGGCCTATTTAGCCATTTTCATGTGACTCGTTCGTGTTGCAAGGTCTCAGGTGTGAATGGGGAGCAGGTGCTCTCACTCTCCCATACTGGTCACTAGAAATCCAACACATCACCTCATGGCAGAGAACTCTCTGAAGATCTGAAAAAAGTTATTGTTACTCTACACCAAGATGGCCTAGCTCTGATGAAGAGGCCCCAGACCAGGGCCAAATTTGGACATCTCCACATCGGGGTGCATTCACTTTTGTTGCCAGCGATTTAGACATTAATGGCTGTGTGTTGAGTTATTTTGAGGGGACAGAAAATGTACACTGTTATACAAGCTGTACACTCACTACTTTGCATTGCAACAAAGTGTAATTTCTTCAGTGTTTTCACATGAAAAGCTATAATAAAATATTTACAAAAATGTGAGGGGTATACTCACTTTTGTGAGATACTGTATTTGTATGTGTATGTACAGTATATGCATTTATATACAAAAAAAACATAATTTTATTTCAGGGGACAAATGCTTGGTTCAGGTTCATACTGATTTTGTTAGTGCCAATATACTTGAGGTGATTGTAGCCGTATTAGTGGAATTGTGACCGAGAAAATTGAGTACTGTTCGTAATACTTTTTTTTATTTGCACTAACATATAATTTTTCATTGACAAGCTATCAGGGTGTGTCCCCTTTTTCAAGGTCCAAGCAGTACTGATTCACAAAAGTTTTAGCAGAAGGTAAAATGTTAAAACAAAATAAAAAAAAAAAAAAAAGCTCAGATTTTTTTGCTGACAGCTTTATTACCATTGCCATACACATTGATGTGTATGTGTTTGTTTTTCTTTTTCCTTTCCCTCAGAGATTTTTTATTTTATTTTAACATTTTACCTTCTTCTAAAAAAATTGTGAATCAGTACTGCTTGGACCTTGAAGAAGGAGACACATCCCGAAAGGTCGTTGGTGAAAAATTATATGTCAGTGCAAATAAAAAAAGTTTTACGGACAGTACTCCATTTTCTCTGTTAGTGCCAATAGAAAGATCAGTCACATATAAATTTAAGCTTTGAGTGCTGCATGTTTGACCCAAATCCAAGTCATTTGTGGTTCAAGAAAATGGTGAACTAATGCAACCATTCAAATCTACAAACAATGCGCTACCCTGGCCTCTGAACTGTGGACAGGTAGATTAGAAGGTCCAACTGTGGGGTTTTCTTAGGTGTCAGCCTCCACCCTATGACTGTGTTCCCAGCAGGCTTTTAAAAGTGTGTGGCAGAGAAAACATGGAGTATTTAGGTACAAATCACAGAGTGTTTGCAGGAAGGCTCAGTTATTGCTCTTGGTGATTGCTGGAAACAGACAAACTTGCTGTGTATTGTACAGTTCCGAGGGTTATAAGAATAGAAAACAAAGTCATTTAACATAGAGCTGGTTAATGATTGTGATGGCTGAAAACTGATATATTGGAGCATAGTTTAATTATGGTGTAACCAGACACATCTTATGACAGCTCCACTGCAGATCTTCAGTATTACTGCATATAGCAGCACTAAGCCTGCATAATGGAGAGAAACAACGGCTCCTGAACCTGAGCCCCACTGCAACCTCAGTCCATGTCCCTGACATCTCCATCTATCAGGACATTCTGTACTGTGGGAATTTGTGTTTAACAAGCAGCAGTGTCACGTACATGGTTGAGGCAGAGATAATGAAAGAACTGCCCTTACACTTCTAGTCCTGTTTCCCCTGGGATGATAAAAGGGGTATATCAGGGTACACAGTGGCATAAGTGCGTGTAAGAGATCCGGTTCAAAATATTTTGAAAGCAGAAGTGGAGCTGGAGAAGGCCACCAGGCAGTAGGAAGATACAGTATCTCAGGTGTGTGAGAGAGATATCATTTTGCCCCTGTACAAATCATTAGTGAGACCAGTTCTCAAAAAGGTTATTGGGGAACTGGAGAAAGTGCAGAGAAGGGCAACCAAATTAATAAGAGTCATGGAGGAGCTCAGCTATGAGGAAAGATTAGAGGAACTGAATCTATTCACTCTTGAAAACAGGAGAATAAGAAGGGATATGATCAACATGTACAAATATATAAGGGGTCCATATAGTGAACTTGGTGTTGAGTTATTCACTTTACGGTCAACGCAAAAAACAAGAGGGCACTCTTTACGTCTAGAAAAAAATAGATTTTATCTCCAAATACGGAAAGGTTTCTTCACAGTAATGCCGTGTACACACGATCACTTTTTGTGATGAAAAAAAAATACGTTTTCAAAAACGTCATTTAAAATGATCGTGTGTGGGCAAAACGTTGTTTTATGTCTTCAAAAAAACGACCAAAAAAAATTCGAACACGCTTGAATTTTTTGTGTCATTTTTCAAAACGTTGTTTTTTGTGTCATAAAAAGTGATCATGTGTGGGAAAAACGATGTTGAAAACTACTTTTTTAAACCCGCACATGCTCAGAAGCAAGTTATGAGATGGAGCTTCAATGAAACAGAGTCCTGTCGAACGTGGTGTACGTCACCACGCTTTGCTAGAGCATTTTGGAAAAAACGATGGTGTGTATGCAACGTCGTTTTGGAAAATGAAGTTTGAAAAACGTCGTTTTGTTTCGTCACATAAAACGTTGTTTTTTCATCACAAAAAGTGATCGTGTGTACGCGGCATAAGAGTTGTGAAAATGTGGATCAGACTCTCTCCAGGGGTGGTTCTGGCAAGCTTAGTAGATTGCTTTAAGAAAGGCCTGGATACTTTCCAAAATGTACATATAACTGAATATTAACATTTATAGGTAAAGTTGATCCAGGGTAAATCCGATTGCTTTTCGGGGATCAGGAAGGAATTTTTTCCCCTGCTGTAGCAAATTGGATCATTCTCTGCTGGGGTTTCCTTCCTCTGGATCAACTGTGGGTATAGAATTGGGTATATGTGATTGTACGATATTTTTTTTATTTTTTATGGTTGAACTGGATGGTCTTGTGTCTTTTTTCAACCTGACTGACTATGTAACTATGTAACTATAGCTAAAAGTGTTAAAAGTAGGTACAGTGAAGTATTCCTAAGGTAGAGATGTCTGTGCAAAGTGTTCCAGTAAACCCGCAAGAAAGGATTTCTTACAGGTTCACGGGAACACTTTGCACAGACATTCGATGCCTTCCGGAAAGTGGCTCATGTAGCGACACTTGTGCAGCGGATCAGCTGTCTCGATCTCCCGAAGTGAAGCAAAGGACACAGTTTAGCAGGCGACTGCAGTGGTGCTGGATATATGTCCAATGAACAGCAAACAGATCTAGGTCTCCTTAATCGAGGTTGGAAAGTTGTATACCGTGTGGTAGGCCGTGACCCCTCTCTCCATGCACAGAGTGGTCCGTCTCACATCAGGCCCATGAGGAAGAAAGTTTTTGCTTCTTTTATAACCAGCAATCTCCCGGATTGTAGCAAAGACCCCTGGGATATTAGCCCAGGGGCATAATAATGCAAAGCTATTCTCAGTTTGAGGAACTAATCATCCCACAATCCCTTTTGTTTGGCTCACAAATGTGATGTCAGTTGATAACACTGGGCACTAGAGGGACATGCGATGCATGGAAAATCCGGAGGATCATTGTATTTTTTTTTTTTTAAATACACTTTATTACAAAATCTTGCCCTTTAGTTTACATAGTTTCACATTTGTTTTATTTCAATATCTTAACATATATATTCCTATTGTTCATATCCATTCACTCATACTCCTTCCATACTTCTCCCTCTATCTTATGGTCACTAGTTTCACTTTATACTGTATTTCCAGGTCCGCCCATATCTGTTGTTAAATGTGATCTGTTCCACTTTACCCATATATTCTCATATTTCTGCACAATTCCCCTTTGTTCATACATGATCTTCTCAAGCGGGACATCTTGATTTACTGCTCTCACCCATTGGCTTATAGTCGGTGGACTTGGCTGGATCGATTTTTACACTATTTGCTTTCTTGCCAAGAATAGTAACTCTTGCAGGAATATCCTGATATATTTACATTCTCTTTCATCTTTTAGTATCCCCAACAAACATAGTTCTACTGTAGCCACCATTAGTTTGTTTATAACTTTTTCTAATTTCCCAACCACTCGTTGCCAATATCTCCCTATATCTCCACAATACCACATCACATTGAGGAAATCTGCTCCCCCCTGCCCACATCTTGTGCAGTTTGGAGCGGACATCCTTCCCATCCTATACATATCTAATAGGAGTAAGGTATTTCTGAAGTATTATATTTGATTGAATTATCCTATTATTCATTGCTGGGGATACTTTCAGGTGAGAGGAGCAAATGTCATCCCATTCCTGGTCCCTCATCCCTGGGATAGCTATCTGCCATTTTTCCATTGCTCCCACCGGCTCTCTACTTATTTTATTCTGCAGTAGGTGTGAGTATAGTTTGGATATCAATCCCTTTGGGCCTTGCGATCTCAGGATTCCTATAAGGGGATATTTTGAAATTTTGATTTCCTTTCTCCTTAACTGTTCCTGCAAAAAGTGTCTATGCTGCAAATACCTATATACCTATATACTGTTTACTATGTAGATTATATTGTTTACCCAGATCCTCATATGGTACTTTTATGTTCTTGATATAAATCTGCCCAATAGTTGTTATTTTTTTCTGTTTCCAATATTTACTACCTTCAAATACCTCTAACTGCTCAAATGATATATTATTCCACAGGGCAGGTACTGGGGGGTATCCTCGAATCCTGTAAAAAAAATTCCCACCCTCCTCAGCTCTGTTGTTTCTAATCCTACCAGTTAAACCACGTACACGCGATCGGTTCCAACCGATGAAAACAGACTGAAGTTTGTTTTCATCGGTCCAATTGCCCCATTGGTCCGTTATCCTTCGGTCCAAAAACAGAGGGCTTGCTTTAAAATTGAACCGATGGACGGCTAACCGATAGATCAAAACCGATCGTTAGTACGCACGAGCATCGGTTAAAAATCCACGCATGCTCAGAATCAAGTCGACGCATGCTTGGAAGCATTCAACTTGTTTTTTTTCATCATGTCGTTGTGTTTTACGTCACCGCGTTCTGACGCGATCGGTTCATGAACCGATGGTGTGTAGGCACATCAGTCCATCAGTCAGCTTCATCAGTGAACATCAATGCTGATTTCTGACAAATTATTTTGAGCCCTGAGAATATCCAATATGTTTCTATTATCTTCATTGCCTCCTCCAATGATGTGTGCACTTCTTCCATATATATATATTATATCATCAGCAAATATTTATACACTTTATACACTTTGAATTGTCTGAATCTATTGGCCAGTGCTTCTATTGCCAGGGAAACAGCGGACACCCTTGTCTAGTTTTATTTTAGGTGATACAATTCCATTTATTAATAAATTGGAACATGTTTTTTATACAGAATATCCACCCATTTTCGAAATCCTGCCCCAAATCCACTTTTTTTCAACACCATCTGCATAAAATTCTATTCTATAGAGTCAAATGTCTTGGCTGTATCCAATGAGGCCAAGGCAAAACCGGAAAACCGGAAAACACTCCCTCAGTTTCACCATAAACTCATTGAGCCTCTTTGCCAGTATTTTTGCCAATATTTTGTATTTATTAATTAGTAGTGAAATTGGTTTGTGCGACGCACAATTAGTTTTATCTTTATCTGGTTTTAGTATCAGTATTACTGTTGCCTCGTAGATAGAGGGGGCATTTCTTCCTGGAGAAATTTCTCCCTATACATCTTGGTCAGGGTCGGACCATTATTTCCACATATCGCTAGTATATTTCCACCGGTATGCCATCTGGCCCGGGCCCCTTTCCCCAACCCATTGAATTGATGGCCTCTTTTACCTCCTCTCTTTCCATTTCTTGTTTTTGTTTCTCTGTTAGCTTCAAAAAATCCAAATCCTCTAGATATTCCTGTATCTCCTCTCTTGTGGCTGTCAATGTTGATGTGTACATTTTATCATAATATCTGTGGAAACTTTCAAGAATATCCTCCACTGTACTAACTATTTCCCCTTTCTCGTTTCTCACCTCTGCGATGGCTAATGTTGATGATTGTTGGTTTATCAGGTAGTTTACTATCCTATTAACGTGATATCCTTGCTCATAATTTTGTTGTTTCAGCTGGGACTTCTTATGTTTTGCTTTGAATATTAAATTATTTTCATATTGCCTCGCTGTTCATGCCCATTTTTTCTGGTTTATATTTGATTTTTTATTTTTTTTATAAACTCTGCTTGATATTGTAGATCTAACTATCCCTCTTTAATATGCCTTAAAGGTATCCCAGGTTGTACCTTCCATTTATCTATCCCCATGGGCTTCCAAAAATATTTCCATTTGCTCCGGTATTCGGTCATTCAATCCAATTTGGTTCAGCCAATGGGGTTGAATTCCATATCCCGGGCGTCTCCCTCCAGGGCATATCTTTAAATCAAAGACCAGTCCTACATGGTCAGACACCCCCCTAAGCATATACGTAGCTGATTGCACCCTAGGAATTATCTTCTCATTTCCGAGGGCCAAGTCTATTCTAGTCATGCATCCACTTCCGGGTGCATGCCACAAGTACACTCTGGCCCCATAATTTCTAATCCTCCAGCGATCCATCCATCCTACTTCTCTTAAGAAATGTTCAAGTACTCCAGACCCCTCCCTTTTTTTATTTTTTCCCAAACCTGTCCAGTTTTGGATTCAGTAACATATTAAAATCTCCAATTCATATAACATATGCATCTGGATATTCTGACATACATAACATTGCTTCCTTTAATATTTCTATTTTAGCTGGGGGGGCTTATATATCCCCATAATAACAAATGGGAGTGAGTGCAACAGGGCAAAGACAAAAACATATCGCCCCTCTGGGTCTTTCTTCACCCTGTTGCACTCCCATGCCACCGTCTTGTGTACCATGAGTGAAACCCCTCTAGAAAAAGTTGTATGACATGAGTGGTATGAGCACTTTATCCATGGCTTTTTTAGCTGATCAAGTCTATCTTTAACCATATGTGTTTCTTGGATACAGATTATTTTAGCTTGTACTTTTCTAATATCAGCAAAAACCTGTGCCTGTTTTATTTGTGTGCCCATACCTCTCACATTCCATGTCAAGAAAGTGCATTTACTATCCATTTTTAACCATATTTTATTGGGAGGGCCTGGTCTCTATAACTCTTATTGTTCTTAGTAACCATACTCCTTTTCTTCTGCTCATCCATTCACCCTTCATCTTCCATTCCAAAAAAAATTAGGGCATTACCAACATATCGCATCTGCTCATATATAAGTAATTTTGTATGTTGTGCAGCCTTTCTACTCCTCAAACCCCTCTGTTCCTCCAAGAAGTGTGGCGCTAATCATCCACAAGGTCGGGAGAGAGAGAAAAAAAGGAAACATTTTTTTTAACCCAAAAAGGGGGACCCCTTCAGCCCCCCCCCACTTCACCCCACCCTATGTTTTCTATTTACTTTTCCTGTGTATTATTCTCTTGTGTATACCTGTGTTTTTTGTTTTTTATGTTTCTGTGATTCCCATCTCCCCTCCCCCACCCTTTATTCTATAGCCCCCCCTTCATCGTATTCCCCTTATACTGCTTTAGACCATGCAATGTGTTATTTCCATTCCTTGCTCTCTTACTGTGATTGTGACCAAAAATATCACCAAAAAAACAAACAAATTTTATAGGTGTAGTAAAGCAGAAAAATCTAACCCCCCCCCCCACACTTTAACACTTTAAAGCCTTGTACACACGCTCGGTTCACTCGGCAAGAACTAGCAAGAAAACTGCTGGCAGAGATTCCTTGCCGAGTATACCATGCGTGTGTACGAGGCTTTCAGGTTTCTCGTCAAGACAGCTGCGGCAGTTGCGTGCTAGATTTCTGCATTGGTGTTTGCGAGGCTGATGGCTCGCCGCTCCGTGACTGCGGTGGGCTTTGCACAGCCTCCAGTTTGTCCATCCTCGCATATTCCCTAAAACGGTCTGCAGCTGTTTGTTTGGTGCTCATGGCGCTGACTGGTCTTTTTCGTTTTCCGGGTCAGGGGTCTTGGCTGTAGGTACTGTTCAGGATGTTTGACGGAGACTCAGGCTGCACACAGTACTCCCGCTACTCCGGCGGAAGTCACACCCTGTACACTCACTAGGTTCATTGTACTTTGCGGTTGTAGTCCATATTGCTACATACAGATAAAAGAGTCTTCCCAAAAGTCAGTCCTTATGGTGTGTTCTTGTCTGGTGGTTTCTACTATCTGGTAGTCTCCGTACATGTAGAGTACTTTACAAAAAGATATATAACACAGTCATCTTAATGAGAATAAGGATTTTAAGATGTAAACAAAATTTCTCATTTGTATTTAAAGGGGTTTATTTATTATAGAAATAGAACATGCTTATTTTAAAAAGTGTAATGTTACTTTCAAAGGAAATGTTTTATTAGGTTAATGAATACAGTGAAAAAACACACTTTGCAAAGAATACCCAATTATGTAAATAAAAAAAAATGGTTATTTGCTTGCACACAAATGGATGATCAAGGTGAACAGAGCTTCATGTCATTCACTGAACTAAGGGAAAATTCCTTTGAAAAGTGAAAATACATGCAACTAAGTGAACAACCTAAAATCCTTTGGTAAATCAACCCCATAGATTGTTGCCAAGAGAAAACTGTCAATAAATGTCTCCCTACTTTCAACAACATCTGTGTGGTTCGAGATGGTTTAATTGAAAGTAGAGCTATAATTCAATAGTATAATTATTATCATTATTATTATACAGGATTTATATAGCTCCAACAGTTCATACAGTGCTTTAAAACTTGAGGGTAGACAGTACAAATACAATACACTTTAATAGAGTAGGAATTAGTGGGCCCTGCTCCTTAGAGCTTACAATCTAATGGCGCGTACACACAATCGGACATTCCGACAACAAAACCATGGATTTATTTCCGACGGAATGTTGGCTCAAACTTGTCTTGCATACACATTGGCACACAAATGTTGTCGAAAATTCAGATTGCCAAGAATGTGGTCACGTCCAACACTACGACGAGCCAAGAAAAATAAAGTTCATTGATTCCGAGCATGCGTCAGATTGATTCAGAGCATGCGTAGGATTTTTGTCGGAATTGCATACAGACAATTAGAATTTCCGACAGGAACTTATGTCGTCGGACAAATAGAGAACCAGCTCTAAAACATTTGTTGTCGGAAATTTCGGCACCAAATGTCCAATCTCCACACAGTCGGAATATCCGACCAAAAGCTCACATCGAACATTTGTTGTTGGAAATTCCGATCGTGTGTACGCGGCATAAGAGAACAAAATTAGCTTTAATAATACACAGGAAAAAAAAAAGTGACTGTTTAAATGATAAATTGTAACTACCCAAGTATGAAGCCTTGATTTTTTTTCAGTGCTAGACAAGTGCTTGGTTGGACTGATTGTTTTAAGGACATGTGTCATCTAACACTTGTCACAGATAAAGCAGTAGCAGCCCCTGGATGTTAACAGAGTGCTCATGAAACAAGCAAGATGTCATGTGCCACTTTGTGAGAGATAACTCAGCATTAATGTTGTAAAGGCTGCAGAAAAGATAGGGAAGGTCAATAGTTAATTAGGCTATTATCACATAAATGTGAAAGTGACAGGGTGGGGTAGTGAAACATATTCACAGATTGTATATTGTTTGACTTTTTGTTTTTAGTCTAATTTTTACTAGGCTTTCATTGCTAAGAGCATTGGAAAAATTGAGTACTGTCGGTGATACTTTTTTTATTTGAACTAACATATAATTTTTCATGGACGAGCTTTCGTGGTGTGTCCCCTTCAAGATCCAAGCAGTACTGATTCACAAAAGTTTTAGCAGAAGATGAAATGTTACAACAAAACAGAACAAAAAAAATCTCTGATTTTCTCACCTTCTGCTAAAACTTTTGTGAATCAGTACTGCTTGGACCTTGAAGAAGGGGGCACACCCCGAAAACTCATCCATGGATAATGATATGTTAGTGCTAATAAAAAAATTATCACAGACGGTACTCTGTGTCTGCTACTCCTCTCTGTCAATCCCTCCACTGCCTTCCGCTCACCCAACAAATTACATTTAAACTACTAACAATTACCTACAAAGCCATCCACAACTATTCCCCCAGTTACATCAATGACCTAGTCTCTAAATACAAACCTAATCGTTCTCTTTGTTCTTCTCAAGACCTCCTACTCTCTAGCTCTCTCATCACCTGCTCCCATGCTCGTCTCGAGGACTTTTCCAGAGCCTCTCCAAGCCTATGGAACTCCTTACCCCAATCTCTCCATCTATCTCCTTCTCTATTAACTTTTAGAGGATTCCTGAAAACCCTCCTCTTCAGAGAAGCCTACCCTACCCACGCCTAACAACTGTATTTTCATTTGAGTCCATCTGATCATCTCCCACAGCTAACTACCCTTTGTTCCACTTGACCCTCCATTCTAGATTGGAAGCTCTAACAAGCAGGGCCCTTTGATCCCTCCTGTATTGATTTGTATTGTGACTGTACTGTCTTCCCTAATGCAAAGCGGTGCGCAAACTGTTGGCGCTATATAAATCCGGTATATATTATTAATAATAATAATACTCACTTTTCTCTGTCACAATTGCACTAATACGGCTACAATCACCTCAACTAAGAGCATTGGGAAACTGCATATTAACATGCAAAATAAAAAAAGAAATTGCTCCATAACAAAATAATGTTGTGTATATTGCATGATTATAATAAACCTATCAGGTTATCAGAAATAATAAAACTGACAACATTGCTGGAATCTTCGGGTCCCTGAAAGTATGTTTGGTAATCCTCAACTCGTTTTCTGTGTTCTTTGAAGCTCTATATTTCTAAACCTACACTATACAATGGGAAATTATGTCTTCCTGGGGTTAAGTACTACCCACACAGTAAAATTCCAATGGTAGAGGCTCAATGGCCATCTGTGGCTCTGACTATACATTATAAAATAATACTAATAGGTTATACATTCCAGAGGGGCAGAGGCACAGGTCAGAGGTAGGCAATGGATGAAGTCCTATGTATAATGTAGGTTTGGGTTTCAGAAACTCCCAAGGCCTGCAGAAAACTAACTGAGGATTAACAGGCAAGTTTAATAATCAAAAGATCCCTGAAATTTAAAGTGGTTGTAAACCCACTCCACAAAAAACAAAACAAAAAAACCTGCAAGGCAAAGGCATAATGAGCTAGTATGCATAGCATACTAGCTCATTATGAAATACTCACCTTAGATCGAAACCACGCAGCAGTCCCTGTACACTGGTCTGGCTGGCAACATCGCTCCCTGAGTTATTTCCTGGGTATCGGTGCTGTGATTAGCCGGAGCCGCGATGATGTTACTCCCTTGCATATGCTTGGGAGACACCAGTAATAGCACGTCACCTGAAGCAACAACACAAACGAGCCATTGCTTCACTGTGTATGTGCAGATGACGTTGGCATATGCTGATACTGGGGATATCTCCTTAAGCGTGCAGGTTTAGGAGATATCCAGGGTAGCTACAGGTAAGCCTTATTATAGGCTTACCTGTAGAAAAGAGTGGATTATAAGGGTTTACAATCACTTCAACACTTGGTAGTTTAATTGTCTTTGAACTTCTGGAAGGATCACTTTATATGGGGTCTCATAATATGTTTCTTTAAGGTTCTGAATCTTAAAACCCATTAAAAAGATTTGTAACTGGTAAACAGACTTGTATTTAAAATGATACAAGTAATATTATAATTTAGTATTCTGTCTGTAAATTTGGCAATGTAATTTAGTTGTCATTCTTATCGTCTAGATTAGAAAAACAAGCCACACACTATTGGAATTTTTTATGCAAAATACTAAGTTTAGCAAAAGCTAAGGTCCTTCTGACAATTAGGATAATTGAATACACTAACCACAAAGTCATACAAACATATTTTGACATATTTACGACCAAGTTAAAATGTGTAACTTTTCAAATCTAATCATCTGACACATGCATCAGTATTATTTATATTTGATTCACTGTAAAAACAATACAACAGAAGTCAATTGTTGTTAATTAAAACATCTTTTGAAATACTAATTGGGAAAACATAAGGTTGGTCCAGCTATCCAGCCACTAGTAATCAAAAGTGGGTTTCTAAAGGGAGGTTAGGCTAATATATCAGCAAATGAAGCACCATAAACATGATTAATACGCACATTAGACTTTCCTTATCACAATTCCCTGGCAGTTTTTATCCGGTCATGGTTAAAATTACATTGAGCTGTTCTTTTCTTTCTATAAAATACAGATTACGTGGAGACAGCAGTCTGAGTAAGTCAAGTTCCCTCTCCTCAGAACATTAATTATTATTCCTGGTTTAGTATTCCTTATCTATTACTGCTGAAAGATGGGGGTTTTAATACTTAGCCTGCTGATCGATAAAAATATTAAAAAAATATATATATAAAAGCTAAAATCTAGTGTACTGGTAGTTTGTTTTACTATAATAATGCCCAATAACTTTACAGATAATATTACACAACAGGGTTGATTTACACAAGGGATAGCGGCTGTTCACCTAGCAAAGTGTATGTTGACTTTGCAAAATGAATATTAGCCAATAAGAAGCTGTATTCATTATAAATACCCTATGATGTGTGAGGGAAATAAAAAAAAAAAAAAAATTATTGCTAGCATTGGACATTTAAAGAGAACACAGCTTCACCTAATTCACTAATATTCAATTTCTTTACATGCATTTTATAACGTTAACATTCACTTTGTTAGGTAAACAGCCTTGCACTTACATTCCTTTAGTAAATCTATCCTAGCAATTGAACCCTAGCATTATTAGATATAGCAACTTGTACCAGATTTTTTTAGACATCAATGTTTTATTAAAGTAATTTTTTTTATATAGGATAGTTAAGATAGAACAATTGCATAGCCAAACAATAAAATATCTAATAAAAAATGTTAAACATTCACTATGTCCTAACTGGATGCCTTACAATTCATGTTCTTTTGTTGCAGATTTAAAATAAAATAAAACTCTTAGAATCACTTCCGGCAAATAAATATAGTACAAATATTTTTTAAAGGAAAAAAGGAAAAAAATTAAATAAAATAAAATACAATTTTAGTATGTAACATAAAGCTTACAAACAGGGGGATTGATGTAAAGGGGCACTCTTGAAGCACTGATGTAAGGGGGCACTATTGAGGACACTGATGTAAAGGGGCACTAATGTAAATTGGCACTCTGGGGGATTGATGTAATGTGACACTCTGAGGGACACTGATGTAAGGGGACACTTTTGGGGTTGTGATGTAAGGTGGGGTTTTATTGCAAGGAGGCACTGATTTAAGGTGGCACTCATGGGCACTAATGTAAGGGGGAACTCTGGGGCTCTGATGTAAGGGGGCATGTTGGGGGCTCTGGTGTAGAGTGGCACTTATGGTGTACTGATGTAATGTGGCACTCTTGGGGCACTGATGTAAGGGGGCATTCTGGGGGCTCTGATGTAAGGGGCACTCTGGGGGCTCTGATTTAAGGGGCATTCTGGGAGCGCTGATATAAGGTAGCACTCTGAAGGCACTGATATAAGGGGCATTGATGTATAGGGTCCCTCTTATGAATAGGGGGAATTCTGGGGACTTTGACATAAGAGAGGATTATGGTGTAAATGTGGCATTCAATCTGACTGCTGCACTGATGGGCTGCATTAATAGGCACTGATGGGCTGCGCTGATGGGCACCGATGGGCTGCACTGATGGGCGTGATAAGGCGGCACAGGTGGGCACTGATAGGGGGCACTGGTGGGCACTGATAGGCGGCACTGGTGGGCACTGAGAGGTGACACTGATGGGTGGCACTGAAGGGCATTGATAGGTGGCACTGGTGGGCACTGAGAAGTGGTACTAAAAGGTGGCATTGATAGGTGACACTGATTGCTGATACTGATGAGTGGCAATGATGGGCATGCTGGGTGACAATGATGGGCACTGATGGGTGTCAGTAATGGGCAATGATGGGTGTCAGTAATGGGCACTGATAGGCAGCAATGCTAGGTGGCACTGATGAGGCATTGATAGGTGTCACTGGTGGGCATTGATATGTGGCACTTGTGGGCATTGCTAGGTGGCGCTCATGGGCATTGATAGGTGGCACTGGTGGGCACTGTGGGCACTTGCAGGTGGCACTAGCAGGGGGTACTGACAGGGACTTGTGGCACAGAGGAGGCAGATGTGCCTCCTTCCTCTTTGGGACAGATGTCCCTTTCACATAAGATGGCGATCAAAAAAGAAAACGATTACCGGCTTTTGTTTACATCACGTGATCAGCTGTCATTGGCTGACAGCTGATCAAGTGGTAAGGGACCAGGACCGGCCCCTTACTCGGATCTGTGATCACCCGAGTCTCATTGACTCAGGAGATCACAGCGTGCGCCGTGCGTGCCCTGCAGGGAGCGTGCGAAGGGGAGGATGTCTATTGATGTCCTCCCGGCATTTGGTGCCCGCGCTGTAGCCATCATTCGGCTATAGTGCGGGCAGCAAGTGGTTAAGGCTGTATTCGTGAACACAGAGGGGTTTCTCAACAACACCAGTCGCCGTTACAGTTTAGACTGTCTGTGTGAATGGAAGACAGAATGAAAACGTACCTTTTGTCCTTCCACCTTACTACAAGCAATTTATTGGACCTCAAGCAGGCTCTCTCTCCCCCATCTAAGTTGGGTATTTACAAGCTGTTGGGGGAAGCCCCAGCTATTATATTGCACAGTTCCACATGCACAAATTCCTAATTGATAGAGGTGTTTAAAAAGTGGAAAGTTTGTGTAAAAATTGTCCACGCATAAATTGTACCCCTTTCGGAATAAGGGTGACACCAAGTCTCAAACAATCTTGCCTCTGCTCCCTATGTATTCTGGGCAGTTGGGGGGCTCAACTTTATCTTTTCCCTCCTAAATAAGGAAACAACATGTATAGCCTGTTGACCTGTCACAGAACTTATACATTTTGATCCCATATCTGGCACGCTTGCTGGGGAGAAACTGTTTGAAAACAAGGCAGCAAGAAAACTTAATCAGGGACTCTTCAGTGCAGATATCTTGATCTGGGATATACAAGGCTGCACATTTTTGGTTGAAGTGGTTTATGAGGGGCTGAATTTTGTGAAGCCGATCATGTTCAGGGTCACTCGCAAGATTAGATTGTATCTAGTCATGGCCATGGCAGCAGAGAACGGCCATATGGTGAATTGGGTCAGTGGACCACTATGACCGTAATTCACTCTTTTTAGTGTCCATGAGGAGGGATAGGCCCAGAAAAGTCTTAAATTAGGGAACCATTATAAGTTTCCAGCCAAATTGTCTGACAAGAGTCAAATTTGGATTTGCAGTGATAAATTGACCAGCATATCAATTGCTTTGGTCCCCAATAGATTTGTACAGATCTTCTATGAAAAACATCTCATAAAAGCCAACTAAGTAGCTGTTTCCACCTGAATTCCGGGTTGGCCAGTGAAGGGGCAAAGTATTGGTGCTGCAGAAGTGGTGGGCTGCCAATCAGGATTTGCAAGGTCATTAGGAAGGGCAGTATGGGCTCTACGGGCCTGTGTTTGAATTCTTGGTGGCTGTGGGATACTACTTGTGCTAGCTACCGCACCCACTTGAACTGCACTGGGACTCGCCGCGTCATCAAGTGTTACTGCAGTGCTGATTTGTCTATGACCAGGGTGTAATAGGCTGTTTTCTCGCCAGTTCACCAGAAGGTTGAGGGACACTCACTAGTACTGGCACTCTGCTGATTACGAGAACCAATGTGATTGTTGCACCTCAGCAACAGAGGAACGGGGTCGGGTACGCCTTTACCTAAGCAGGGACCTCTACTCTGTTGTCAGAGCTATCTGTCAGGGTGCCACTGCTCTTTACAGGTTTGTATACTGAGACTGAATCCAATTCTGATGCTGACAGTGGGGATTCCCCTGCGCTCTCATCTGTCATGCTCAGTATCCTGTAGGCTTCTTCACTAGAGTACCTTTCCTTTGACACTTTGGCCACTAAATTTAAAATTTACTAGCGCTAACAGAGTTCAGGCCTGAATCTGCTAACGCTGCTGTTTTGTGTTCAGTGTATTGGAAGTGACAGTGATCTACACAAAGTTGCCAATTGATAAAATATCTGTAGCGCACAGCATGTACATACCAAGATTTACAACAGTGAAAATAATTTTCCAGGCAGCAGGCAGAGACATTGTCAGCACAGCCAAAGCATTGGTCCTGGCAGTAGGCAGGAACCTGGTCCATAAGCAGGCAGAACAGATAGCAGGCAGAGGCGTGGGCAGTTTAGGTGGCAGGCAGAAACCAGACCAGACACTAGAAGACCCAGGGGTAGAGGCTTCCTCACACCCAAATCTCTTTGAGGTCTCCAGTCTGCAAACCCTAATGTGAGAATTACAAAACCCAGAAAAAGCCCCAAAAAATATGTTTTTCCACTCAGAAAGACTATTCTGGAGCACCTCACATATGTGAGACCCCTGTGTTGTCTTAAATCTCACTAATACAGTGGCAGGGAAAAGATCAGTTCGGGAAGCAGGCAAAGAGCATGGTCAATTAACAGGCCAAGATTAATTCAACTGAAAGGCAGAAACGTAGTTGATAGTTTAAGTGGCAGGCAGAGGCATCATCAATAAATAGTCCAAGGTCAGTTCAGGTGGCAAGCAGAGGCATTGTCAACAAACAGTTTAGGTCATAAAGGGAAATAGCAGATAGCGGACACTGTCACATATACTTCACTAATAGTGTAGTGATGTGTGTTAGCAGTGCCGATCCTGACCTCCCTGGGGCCCTAAGAAAAATTCTGCTAAGAGGCCCTCTACCTGATCCGTGAATAATGGGCGTGGTTTAAGCATAATATCGGATGTGGCTTAAATGGGCGTGACTCAAAGGGGTGTGATTAGAGTCTGAGATGAACGAGGGATGGAGGGAGAAATAAAGGAAGAGAGGGAGAGAGAGAGAGGAAGTAAAAAAAGAGGGATAGAGGGACAGCAGGCCCAGATCCTACACCGCAATAAAATATGTGTATTCCAGAAAGTTTAATGTTTAGCAGATAAAGATACTCCAAAATTGTAGTGTTGGCGCCTCAATCATCCCGGCACCATGGTTGTTATGGTGTCAGGATGATTATAGCTCTATATTTCTATTATTACATTGTAATATAGAATGAAATTATTCAACTCACCATAATGCAGAATCAGTGGGAGCTCTGATGTCACTGTCCCCAGCCAGCGGAGTGCTTCCTTACATCTCAGGTATCCCCAGCGGAGTGCCTCCTTACATCTCAGGTGTCCCCAGCGGAGTGCCTCCTTACATCTCAGGTGTCCCCAGCGGAGTGCCTCCTTACATCTCAGGTGTCCCCAGTGTAGTGCCTCCTTACATCTCAGGTGTCCCCAGCAGAGTGCCTCCTTACATCTCAGGTGTCCCCAGCGGAGTGCCTCCTTACATCTCAGGTGTACCCAGCGGAGTGCTTATTTACATCTCAGGTGTCCTCAGCAGAGTGCTTTCTTACATTTCAGGTGTCCCCAGCGGAGTGCCCCCTTACATCTCAGGTGTGCCCAGCAGAGTCCCTCCTTACATCTCAGGTGTGCCCAGCGGAGTGCTTTCTTACATCTCAGGTGTCCCCAGCGGAGTCCCTCCTTACATCTCAGGTGTGCCCAGCGGAGTGCCTCCTTACATCTCAGGTGTGCCCAGCGGAGTGCCTCCTTACATCTCAGGTGTCCCCAGAGGAGTGCCTCCTTAAATCTCAGGTGTCCCCAGCGGAGTGTCTCCTTACATCTCAGGTGTCCCCAGCAGAGTGCTTTCTTACATCTCAGGTGTCCCCTGCGGAGTGTCTCCTTACATCTCAGGTGTCCCCAGCAGAGTGCTTTCTTACATCTCAGGTGTCCCCAGCGGAGTGCTTTCCTACATCTCAGGTTTCCCCAGCGAAGTGCCTCCTTACATCTCAGGTGTCCCCAGCGGAGTGCCTCCTTACATCCCCAGCGAAGTGCCTCCTTACATCTCAGGTGTCCCCAGCAGAGTGCTTCCTTATATCTCAGGCAGGCCCGGACTGAAACAAAAAATAGGCCCGGGCATTTACATGCCCCTTCTCCACTCTCCATTCCGACGGATCCCCCGGCATAGGGGAGGGGGAAACCCTGCAAAGGTGCAGAGGGCGAGGGGATAGGCAAAGAGGAGAGAGGACAGAGAGCACAGGTCTCAGGCTAGAGAGCACTGGTGCAGCTTAGAGCATGGGGGAGGTGGAGAGCACAGGGGGAGAGATGGGGGGCACAGGGGGGCAGTGTAGAGCATGGACGGAGGTGAAGAACAGAAGAGAGCACTGGGGGGGGACTAGAGAGTACTGGGGGGGTTGGAGAGCATTGGGGGAGGTGAAGAGCACATGGGGAGGAGGAGAGGCAGAGGGCACAGGGGGGCAGCGTAGAGCACAGGAGGGAGGTGAAGAGCACAGGGGGGCAATGGAGAGCACAGAAGGGAGATGGAGAGCACTGGGGAGGCTAGAGAGCACTGGGGGGGCAGGAGAGTATTAGGGGAGGTGAAGAGCACAGGGGGAGAGGCAGAGGGCACAGGGGGAGACCGTACAGCATGTAGGGAGGTGGAGAGCACAGGGGGAGGTAAAAAGCACAATGGGAGAGGTGGAGAGCACAGGGGGGAGGAGAAGAGCACAGGGGGGTCTGGATAGCACTGGGGGAGAAGTGGAGGGCACAGGGGGCAGCGGAGAGTATGGGGGAGGTGGATATCACAGAAGGAGGTGCGGGGCAGGGGGCACATGGGGGGCAGTAGAGAGCATGGGGGAGGTGGAGAGAACTGGGGGGGGCCTAGAGAGCACTGGGGGGTAGAGAGTAATGTGGGGGCAGCAGAGATAAGCAGGATAGGAGGAGTGGTGGGGTGGCTGCATATAGAAGAATCATTCTCTCTCTGAATGCCTGCAAGAGGGAGAGGAGCAGGAGCAGGCATTCAGAGACCGTAAGAGGACGATGGAGAGAATGATTCTTCTATATGCAGCCACCCCACCGCTCCTCCTATTCAGGTTACAGGGGCCGCACCTACTTTCTCTCTGATCCCATCGGCACTCCTCGGCAGACCAGGCGCCGCAGCTTTATTTCGGCAGGCAGGGCTCCCTTCACGTTCTGGTCTTCAGGAAAATGCCGGCCACGGACCTCTAGCGGCGGCGGGGCCCCGAGTATTACTCGGGGGCCCTAGGCAGCCTGCGTATAGGCGGATCGGCCCTGTGTGTTAGATCTTGAAGCACTTTCAAATACAGAGGCCTGGCTGGGAGGGACATTGAGGACAGTAGTATTGAGTGTCACTGCGAATTCAGTCACTGGAACATACACAGCATTTTCTTTTGGGTTTGCGACCTGTTTATCTTAATTATCTACATATGGTATAGATGTTAACCCTTCTCGAACAGCAGTTCTATAAGTTGACAAACAATTTTGCCACGTGTCCACATATAGGAAGGGCATCCAGGGGGGGTCTATCTGGCTGTCCTTTACCTTTTACCTTGTAAAATCTTACCCCATGTTTGGGCCAATTACTAGGGATGCACTGCCGGACCTTAAAAAATTAAAGGAAAAAAAGCTCCGCCCGTGCCGAATCAGACAGTTCTTAAATAGGTAAGGGGCAAAGTCACCTGGTGGCACCACCCTCTTGTGAGATCTAAGGCAGGTGCATGCTGCATCAGTGACGTCACATGGATAGTTATATCAATTTGTTCATGGGTTTTTGCATGAACATTACTTTTGTACATTTTGTTTTATTATCATTATTATTTTTCATTGTTCATTTTTACAATAGTTTTTTTTTTTTATGTGCTACTGTGAACCACTTATTAGTTTGAATATTGATGATAGCTTCACTTTAAAAAAAAGTGTATGTTGATTGGTTTGCGTGAAAGTTTTAGTATCTACAAATAATGGTATGTATACTGGATTTTTTTTATTTTATACTAGTAATGGCGGTGATTAGCGAATTATAGTGGCACTGTGATGCAGCGAGCAATTTGACACTGACACTGGGTGTAAACTGACTAACTGCCACTGACATTACCAGAGACACTAATACAATGACCAGTGCTAAAAATACACACTGTGGGCCAGATTCTCAAAAGAGATTCGACGGTGTATCGCAGGAAACACCGTCGTATCTCTGTTTTTTTTTACTGGGTATCTATGAGTGTGATTCCTAGAATCACTTACGCATAGATACAGTGAAGATCCGACGGGTGTAAAACACCGTCGGATCGTAGATGTAATTACTTTTCTGGCCGCTAGGTGGCCTTTACGTTGTTTTCTCATTTGCCTATGCAAATGAGCCTAATACGCTGATTCCCAAACGTTTTTACATTGCCCCGTCGTCGTTTACGTCGTTTCCCTAAGCGTAAACCTACCCCTGCTATATGAGGGGTAGGTTTACGAAGTTCCATCGTTGCCATGTTAAGTATGGCGTCGTCTTTTTCCGTCGGTTATGTAGTTTTACTAAGTCGTTCGCGCATAGGGCATTGCGTAAGTGACGATCACGTCGTTTTGACGTCGGTTTCAACGACGCTTTCCGACGTGAGCTGGAGCTTGCGCACTGGGCTTTTTTCCCGGCCGACGCATGCGCAGTTCGATCGACGCGGGGGCGCACTTCATTTAAATACAATCCGCCCCCTTTGAATTACGCGGGGATACGCAGGGCCATTTACACTACGCCGCCGCAAACTACGGAGCAAGTGCTTTGGGAATACGGCATTTGCTCCATTAAGTTGCGGCAGCGTAGTGTAAATGGCTTACGCTACGCCGCCGCAGATTGTATGTGAATCTGGCCCTGTCACTGTAATGACACTGGTGTTGAAGGGGTTCACATCTTGGGGCAATCAAGGGGTTAACTGTGTGCCTAATAATGTGTGCATTATCTGCTGCTTTTCCTAACTGACAAAAAAGCAGCCACATTGCTGCTCCGTGTACAGAGCCCTGTGTTAGGAATAACAGGGCTCTGCACTGTGGTTCACTAAGCCAATCAGCAAGTCCTGGTCATAAATCTTTTGGCGGGAACTGTTGACTAACTTGTGCTGTACCGAACAACAGCGCAGGTCAGGCAATGGGCGCGTGCACGCGCCCCCTATCCATAAAAGCCAGATCACGTACGTGTATGGAATCCAGTACAGAGCGACAGCCTCATCACTGTATATGTGCATGGGGCACTTTGCAAGTGGTTAACCACTTAAGGACCGCCTCCTGCACATATACGTTGGCAGAATGGCACGGCTGGGCACATCTACGTACAGGTACGTCCTGTACTAGTACCCAGCCTTGGGTCGCGGGCATACGCCCGCGGCGCACTCCCGCGACCTGGTCCGAAGCTTCGGGACCGTGGAACTCGCGGACCCGATCGCCGTTAGAGTCCGACGATCGGTCCCCGGAGCTGAAGAACGGGCAGAGCCGTGTGTAAACACAGCTTCCCCGTTCTTCACTGTGGCGGCGGTGGCATCGATCGCGTGATCCCTTTTATAGGGAGACACATTCGATGACGTCACACGTACAGCCACACCCCCCTACAGTTGTAAACACACGTTAGGTAAAACATAACCCCTTCAGCGCTCCCTTGTGGTTAACTCCCAAACTGCAAATGTCATTTTCACAATAAACAATGCAATTTAAATGCATTTTTTGCTGTGAAAATGACAATTGTCCAAAAATGTGTCAAAATTGTCCGAAGTGTCCGCCATAATGTCGCAGTCATGAAAAAAAAGGCTGATTGCCGCCATTAGTAGTAAAAAATAAATAATTAATAAAAATGCAATAAAACTATCCCCTATTTTGTAAACGCTATAAATTTTGTGCAAACCAATCGATAAACGCTTATTGCGATTTTTTTACCAAAAATATGTAGAATAATACGTATCGGCCTAAACTGAGGAAAAAAATTTTTTTTTTATATATTTTTGGGGGATATTTATTATAGCAAAAAGTAAAAAATATTGATTTTTTTTAAACTGTCGCTCTATTTTTGTTTATATCCAAAAAATAAAAACCGCAGAGGTGACCAAATACCTCCAAAAGAAAGCTCTATTTGTGGGAAAAAAAGGACGCCAATTTTGTTTGGGAGCCACGTTGCACGACCGCGCAATTGTCTGTTAAAGCGACGCAGTGCCGAATCGCAAAACCTGGCCAGGTGCTTTAGCTGACTAAAGGTCCTGGTCCTAAGTGGTTAAAATACTCTTTATTGAGATTATTTGGCCTGAAAAACTGCAAGAGTTGCGTGAAGTATAAAATGTGGCCTATTCCAACAGCTGAAACCCTGTCTATGGCACAATATTTCTTCCTTTTTTTCTATGTCATATATACATTTAGATGTGATTTAGGTGTAGCATGGAAAACTGTTGTCTTTTGTCCCTGGCATAATACACTGTAATGCCAGTTACACACGGTCTAAATTTCTGACAAGAAAAGTTTGATGTGAGCTTTTGGTCGGAAATTCCGACCATGTGTAGGCCCCATATGACTTTTTCTGTCGGAATTTCTGACAGCAAAAATTTGAGAGCTGGTTCTCAAATTTTCCGACAGGAAAAGGTATTGCCAATCATCTGTATGCAATTCTGATGCGCAAAAAAATGCATGCTCAGAAAAAAATCTACGCATGCTCGGAATCAATTTGACGCATGCTCGGAATCATTAAAACTAAATTTTTCTCAGCTCGTTGTAGTGTTGTACGTCAACATTTTGTGTGTATGCAACAGAAGTTTGAGCCAAAATTCCATCTGAAAAAATCCACGGTTCTCTTGTTGGAATTTCCGATCGTGTGTACGTGGCATATTTCCTTTTTCTTGATAAAAAGCTCCTCATCTATTCAAATGCATACTACTTAGAAGGCTTGGAGATGAGTACTGTGTTTGTACAACATTTATCGCTCTTATCTCTGACACATTCCCCAGTAATTAAAATTTCTTAATAAAAAGCGTCACCTTTCTCCCTCTTTAAATTCAGCCAACTAAAAGGCTTTACATAATCTGCAACATGATTGCACTATATTTCTGACTTTTGTGTCTTACATACTGTAGTTTTTGTTACCTTATAAAAAGTGCATTGTCTCTTTAACCGCTTAATGACCAGCTCACAAACGTATACGTTGTCAGAATGGCACGGCTGCCGGCGGTGCGCGCGTGCCCCTGCCACGAGCTCCGTGACCATGCACGTGGGACTTGCGGACTCCATGTCCGTCGGTGTCCCGCGATCGTGTTATAGAGCCGCAGAACAGGGAGAGGTATACAACCATCTCCCCATACCGCCTAGTGACACTGACACTGATCGTCTGCTCCCCCTTATTGGGAGCAGCGATCAGTGACTTGTTACTCGTAGCCACACCCCCTAACAGTTAGAATCACTCCCTAGGACACACGTAACCCCTTCCTTGCCCTTTAGTGGTTAACCCCTTCACTGCCAGTCACATTTATACAGTAATCAGTGCATTTGTATAGCACATTATTCAGAAGTCCTTAGTTTGATATTACACCAACTTTATTATTCCTACTATACCATATACCATATATACCGTATTTATTGGTATATAACATGCACAGGCGTATAACACGCACCCTATTGTTAAGAGGGAAGTTTCAGGAAAAAAACTTTCCACGGCCACCTGCATATAACACGCAGGCACATTTTATCCTCTATTTTCAGGGTAAAAAAGTGAGTGTTATACGCCAATAAATACAGTAACTTAGAAACATAAAAGAGTTCAATCAGAAAATATACTAGGTCGTTTTTCAGATCTGCCTTTTTAACATGTGTGTTAGTATTTATTTATGTTTTGCCTATTTATCTCAAGCACGCTTGAATTTACTTACTGTTGATTTACTACCACTGCTGGAAATCTGTTCAAAGCATCAACTACTCTTCCTGTAAAATAATATTGTGTAAGGTTTGTTTTCATATTCCTCTGCTAGTTGAGTTTACAGTTGAACTCTTTATACTGAAATAATTGCCCCCTGAACCTTAATTACACTCTTAACATATCGTGTACCCTGTACCTTCTTTTCTAAAGGTCGCATATATAAAGTTCCTGCAGTCTCTCTTGATATACAGGTATTTGATACTCTAAGCTGGTCATACACTGTGTGAATGGAGGACATTTCCCCATCAGGACATTGTATTTTGACAGCAGCACTTGCTGCTATCAGAATACACTGATCAGTGGCTGCAACATGTCCCTTCAACAAAGCTTGAATAGTCTAGGAGTACTTCATTATAGTATAGCCCAGTACCAGACATATCTTGCTTTAGAATGCATCTGGCTGTTATCCCTCCCTAAGCTGTAATGCTGTTGCCATATCCTTTCCTCACCTGTAGCGTAAGAGAGCAGATACCCTAAGCCTACAGACTCTGATACCAAGCACGTGGGGTACTGGGAGATGTAGTTCAAGGCAACTACAAATTCTGATGGCCTGTGCAGCAGGAGAAACTAGGGGAAATCTTTTATATTCTCTGCAAGGGAAAAGCCTGCTCTCTTGGTGCTGCACTTGTCAATCAGTCAGACCTGTTGGAGTGAGCAGACCTGTGTGGAGGCCAAAACTGACTGAGACCTGTTGGGACAAGCATATTTGCAACCATGAAGAGACAAGGTAATTTAACTGTCCCACTGTCTTAGCGGGAATTAGGGATCTTATTTATGCTCATACCTACTTCTATTGGAGCATTTACAAGATTATTATTTCTGTTATACAGAGAGATGTTATTTTGAGTGACCATGTGTGGGAAATTAAGGTGCTCTATACCCCTTTTTCTGTCTGTTTGTTAGGTACATGGCACACTGCATTACTCATGTAGGAGCCTCATAGAAGCTGCTGGATAGGATGGGTTCTCTATTATTTGCCTCTACCTTCTCAAGAACCTCAGACCCTCTGACACACCAGATTGAGTGTGCAAACATACAATATCAAATAAAGCAGACACCAAACCAGGTAGTAAAGGCAAACTTAATATATTGTCACCCAATAGGGTTGGAAACTAGGCAAGCATAACATGGATTAACAATGGTATTAACACAATATAGCATACAGTGCAAAGGGATTAACAGTAGGGACTAGGTATAAGATGACATTTGGCATCCAAATCCGCATACAACAGAACAGTAGCAAGGTCATCTCATGTACAGTAGTGAGCAGTAGTAAAGTGACTGGGTATACACTGTTCAAAAGAAAAAGGAAGATGGTAGTGGAAGAAGCAAGGGAACACATGGGCAATGCAGAATAATTATTATAGGAGTGACAGTCTGCTGGTGTAAACAGCGCTTTAGTCGCCGTATTGCGTTTCACGCTGGCGACCGCACATTAACGTCATCGTCCAGTGCCGAGTGTGTTCCAGCGTGGAACACGGAAGTGCTGAGCGTAATCAACACTCCATTTGCCACACATGCCTTGCTGCTATAAACAGCACAGCGTTGTTACTACACGCTGTTCTATTATTGTCGGCCGTAACCGGACCACGCTACCACCAAACTACTGGCAATAATCCCCTCAGCTGAAAGCCATTGCATACCGGATCCATGCCAGCATTAAGCTACAACTTAATTCTACTAAGTATCCTCTACCTGGATCCAGGCTGCCATCCTTACTGCCATTGCTCTGGGGACACCCTAAGGCTCCATTCACACCTGAGCGACAAAACACCTGAAGCGCGACGCTCAGATACGCTGGAGGGGAGAAATAACACTAATCTCTATGGAGATGGTTTACATCTCCACGCCGAACGCCGAAACGATGATCGTGTAAAGCTAAAAAAAGTCCCGGACCCTTTTTTGTCCTGCGTATTCAGGCGGCTTCGGCGTTCGGCATAGCAGACAATGACCTGTAAAAAAGATTGCGTTCAAAACTACGCGTTTTGTCGCGGTACAAAACGCCACAATTTGTCGCGGCAAATCGCGGTACGAAACGCATTGCTAAGGTGTCGCTAAGGTGTGAATGCAGCCTAAGATATCCACCACAAGGAGACCATCCATTACAGAGTCCCATTGCTTCTACAATAATCTGCTATTGCTGAAGAACTCTCATGCTCTGCAAATGGATAAGTACCATTTCCACGTTACATTTATTGCTCTAGAATTACCCTGTTCACATATTGCATTTACTAAGTACTGTATTATACTACCGCTGTGCTTGGGATTAGTTATTATGGTTTTATATAACAGTTGTGGCATATCTTAAAGGGACATACTGTACACTCTTAAACCATTTAATCTTCAGTTGCCTCTCTCAAGTATATGCTATCTGCAAACAGTATTCTCATATGCTACATGCTTGACATTTGTTGTTAATATTATACGGCCTCCTGGCCTGAAATACTGAACATGTTCGCTATACCTTTTTAAAACTAGGGGTTGAAGGTATGTTGTAATACCTCATCCCTCAGTAGCTGAATGCATTCCTATATGTGAGAATATGATGTAGTGAACCCCCAAACTCTGTTTCTCTAAATTAGAGTGACGCCTGGGGTCCAGTACTGAAAATCATATTACATTGAGAAGTGCATTGAAATATTTCCCCAATCGCAGTTGTGGTTCACTCTCGTTCACCGTAGTTTGCGACAGCTGGCTATCGTTGGTTCCCAATAAGAGGGTCTTTGAACTTAATGACAGTCCTAGTTACCCTACATGCAGTATAGGCACAATAAAGGTATGGTATAGTCTTGGCACAGGTTCAAGGTTGATGTGGTTCAGGTGCAGTTACGGTTCAGTATAATGCAGTATAGGGTACAGTATGAGTGAGGTATGGATTGGTGTCCTGCTCTCAGTGGCTCATTCTCTGCTAGCACTGTCAGTATCTGGCAGATTCCCTGGACAGTTTAATAAAAATCCTCTCTCCACTCCTCCTAATGTACAGTGTATATTGTTACATTTAGTGTAACCATTATAGTGTAGCTATCATATGACTGCCATCTCAAACTACAACTTCTAGAAAACTCTCTAAAATCTAGCTCATTATGAATTACTTACCTTAGGTCAAAGCCCCCACAGTGGTCCTCGTACACCGCTCCAGCCAGCAACATCGCTCTCAGAGTTACTTCCAGGTATTGTGGGCTCCGACGATGTGATTGGCCTGAGCCACGATGACGTCAATCACGCGCATACAACAGCACAGACATGCCATTGATTCAGTGCGCAAGGGCGGACTGATCATTGAGTTACTCGGACACTGCTTGAGGGCCCCATGCCACTAGGGGGCCCCATCAGGGTTGCCAGGCTCAGTAAAACCAAGAACATTATGTAAAAATCTGTGTTTTTTTTACATCTGTCCCTGATATATCCGAAACTGACATGCTTTTGATGTGAAAATCCAGAGATTTTAGCTGCCCTGCCTATGCACTGCCTCTTGGCAGCCCGGGGGCCCCATAATGTTCTATTGCCCGGGGGCCCCATGAGTTGTCAGTCCGCCCTTGTCAGTGCGCATGTGCCGATGACATCTTTACATGCTGATACCATGCAGGTTTAGGAGATATTCGGGGGAGCTACAGGTAAGCCTTATTTTAGGCTTACCTGTAGTCAAATATGGTTGTAAAGGGTTTACAACCACTTTAATCCAATAAAAATGTATGGAAGCAGCGGAAACTTTGAGTTCCCAAGTGATGGCCAAGAAACCTTCAGGATTTAGAGAAGATCTGTAAAGAAGAGTGGACCAAAATCTCTCCTGAGATGTGTGGAAACCTGGTAACCAACTACAAGAAACATCTTACCTCTGTGCATGCCTACAAGGCTTTCTCCGCCAAGCACTAAGTCATGTTTTTCTTGGGGTTCAAATACTTATTTTACTCACTGAACTGCAACTCAATTTATAACATTTGTATCATGTGTTTTTTCTGAATTTTTGGATTTTATGGATTTTTGATTGATATTATGTCTCTATCATTTTAAAATACACCTTTGATAAAAAGTATAGACCCTTAATTTCTTTGAAATTGGGCAAAATTACAAAATCTACAGGGGATCAAATAATTATTTTCCCCACTGTATTAAGGTATTGGGTGCAAGTGATTTATGTGATCCTGTGGCTTTTGAATTTATGGCCTCTTTCTATCTTTCTATTTCCTCTATGAGCTAAAAACCCTATAGAATATGTTACTGTCTCTTTCATCTGGACCATTTAAGGCTTCTGAGTCTTTTCATTTATGATTAGCATCACAGTAATATTTCTATTCCATGTAAGTTGTTATAGTCATTTTGCATTCCCTTCTTATTTCAGCACCCCATTACTGGTGAAGCTATATGAGAAAATTGTCGAATGAGGCCATACCAGATACCCTTTGAGCTAAATGACATGTTTTCATTTGTACTGGCTATCTGGACTGGAGATACAATCTGTAACAATACTTAATGTATAGGTATTTGGAATATATTGACCTCTTTAAATGCTTATAAGATGCCACATATGATTGAGGCTTTTAATGTTAACTGTTTTTATTGTACACATATCAGATGTGAACAAAGTCCTTTGTTAATATTTTTTTATATATTTTGTTGAGAGGTTACAGATTAAAATTCCCACCGTTCATTTTTGTATGATGTGTCCATTTTGGGATGTGGTGTAATTTTTCAATTCTCTATGTGAGCCTCACTGTTTTCTTTTATTCAGTTTACAAGCAAAAAAAACAAACCATAAAGATAGGGGTAAAAGTAACCAGAAATTTTATTTTAAGTAGAATTTAGGTTGTATTAATTAATGGCCACCCTATTTTTGCTCATTTAGTTACCTGTAAGTAGGAAACAAATATAATCACCAAATTGCCACAATTTTGCATAGTGTATGGTCATTATTATACCAAAGGGAAACTAGGTTGGTTCTGGGAATGAAAATGTGAACAGAGGCTGTATTGTCTTAATTGTAGCTTTCTACATCTTTTTGGTAATTATATCACAAATTGAGGAAGAGAAATGTTTAAATGTAGCATGTTTATATAATTGGAATAAGCTATATGAAAAAACAGTTTTTCCATGGTTCATACTCCTTGGGAGTTTTCAGTTCTGGAAAATAAGGGTTATCAAACAGGGAAAAAAATTATGGGCCAGATTCAGGTAGAGTTACGCTGGAGTATCAGTGATTCGCCAGCATAACTCACACTTTGAGCCGGCTTATCTGTTTTCTGTATGCAGAAAACAAGATACGCCGGGATTGAGTTCATATACGAGCGGCGTAATTGTATTTCGCCGACGTATCGGAACTGCAATTTTAAAATGGGCGGTCGGGGCGTTCCCGCTGATTTACGCAGAGAATATGTAAATCAGCGAGATACAGCAATTCACGATCGTACACGGGCCAGACGCAGTGACTTTCCGACGTTTCCGTAAGCGATACGCGGCGTAAAGAAAAACATGCCCCCTAGTTGGAGTATCCTATGTTAAGTATGGCCGTCGTCATCGTGTCGAATTGAAAAAGTTTAACGTTGTTTGCGTAAAACGTCCGTGAATGGGGATTGACCTCATTGACGTTCACTGACAGAATTTGGAGCATGCGCACTGACAGTCGACGCATGCGCAGTACGTTCGCCGCGGGATCGCACCTAGTTTAAATAATACACGCCCCCTACCCGCCCAATTTGAATTCCGCCGGCTCATTTTCGCTACGCCACCGCAACTTTAGGAGCAAGTGCTTTGTGAATACAGTACTTGCTCCTAAAGTTTCGGCGGAGTAACGTAAATGACGAACGTTACTCCAGAATAAAGATCCGCTCTCCTACCTGAATCTGGCCCTATATAGCCATTAACACATGCTATAGTTTTGAAATTGCTCTAAACTTTTTTCATATGGGTGAATGTATGAATATTTCTATGAGACTTTAAAATGCTAGAAATATAAATATATTTTGAAAAGGGTTTTTGATGATAAATATCATCTAGTTTTTGTCTGCATTTTAAATTTAAGTGGACATGAAAATGGTAAATAGTTAAAAAAAAAAAATCTGCATACTGTATGATGAGGTTTGTTGTAGATCTTTTTAAGCATTTTGGAAACATCTAAACTGGGGGAATGACACTGTTTTGATGAATTGTGTTCAATGTTCAACACAGTTTGGAAATCCTGCACTAGAGGTGCTTTTCATTTATCTCCCCTGAGCCATCCAAGAGAATGATGGAACCTTGCAGATATAAATTTTGAGACTCATATGATCCAGTTCTCGTTTTATGATTGGGTGATTAAATCTTTTCAATTTTTTGTGTAGTGTTGCTGTGTGTGTGTTTGGGAAATGTTGGGGGGGGGGGGGGGGGTTCTTTCAACAGATTAGGCCGTGTAGACACGATCAAATTTATCTGCTGAAACTGGTCCGACGGACCGTTTCAGCAGACATCTCCGATTGTGTGTACGACCTAGAGGACAGGTTTGTCCAGTGGACAAATTTCAAAGCATGCTTTGAAATTTGTCCGCCGAAGACATGTCCGTCGGATATGTCCGCTGGTTAGTGTACAGAAATCTCCGAGCATGTGTCGAATGGATTCAACGCATGAGTGGAAGTATTTTACTTCCTGGAGTGGTGACGTGGCGGCGTCAACGTCACCGCCACGTCACCACGTCCTCAGCCCGAGGGGATTTTGGTCCGATGGTGTGTACACGCCATCGGACCAAAATCCGATGAGACATGTCCGCTGGAAACGGTCCGTCAGACATGTTTGAGCGGACATTTCTCATCGTGTGTACGCGGCCTTAGAAGTACAATGCATACCATTGCCAGAACAGGGGATGCAAATTTACTTGTACAGGTATATTTGCTAATCAGCTGTAAATCAACCCTAAGTGGGTTTGATATTTAATGCAGCATCCTTGCCATTTTCACACAATGGGGCAGATTCACAGAGAAATGGATTATCGTAGCGTATCAGAAATACACTACGCTGCCGTTTTTTACCTTGCTCTACGTGGAATTCAGGTAGATTTTCTACGGTAAACGACGGCGGCGTAGTGTATTTCTCCTGTCGCAATCCATCTGCACGAGTAGGGGGCGTAAAACATTTTAATTAGGCGCGTTCCCGCGGCGATCGATCTGCGCATGCTCCGTTCGCAAATTTCCCGCCGTGCATTGCGCGAAATCACGTCGTGACGTCATTCGTTGTTTATGTAGCGTACTTTACGGCCGATCCACGTCCTGACGAGTTACGTAAACAAAATAAAATTTTAAATAAATTCGAAGCGGGAACGACGGCCATACTTAACATGGGCTACGTAAAGTTAGAGCAGCAAAAAGCTGCTCTAACATTACGTATAAAAAAATAGACGAAAACGATTGCGACGCCCGCTCGTATGTTCGTGAATCCCCGTAAAAACACATTTGCATATCCCGACGCACCAAAACGACGCGAACTCCTCCCAGCGGCCGCAAATAGATGGCAGCGTAGATCCGAAGGCTTACGAAGACGTAAGCCTCTCGGATCGAAGCCCGAAGCCGGCGTATCATGGTTTGAGGATTCAAACTAGTGATACGCCGCGCGAAATTTGAAATTACTCCTGTCTAACCCCAGTTAGACAGGCGTAATTGTTTTGTGAATCTGCCCCAATGTGTTTAGGAGCAGATGTTTTTGCACAGATCATGCAGGGAATATATGACTGCAGAAATAACCCTAGAGATGCAGCAGAATGATCTGCCAAACTATATAATTAAGATTGTCTTTTATCTGTAAAAATTACGTTTTGTTGGGCTTGAAAAAAAGCATATTTTTTAGTACTTTTGCACCTGTGTGCTCCTCAGCTTGCTGCAATGTTTAGCTTTCTGTAAGAAAAGATCCTCTCTAATCCATATAAATAGTTTAATTAAATCCAGCTCAATGAAAACATTGTGATAGTATATCAGTTTTTAGGTTTGAAGAGAGATTGACACATTCCTTTATATCTTGTGCAGCAAAGTACTTGTGCTGCAAGATTGTTTAGTTAAATGCCATTGAGTTTGTGCAGCTGTCACACTTTTCTGTGGACTGGAATATGTAATATATTTTTTTATTTAATTTTCGAAATACACGATAGTGTTCAACAAATCAGAATTTGGTGCCATTTTTTAGCTTGACAATACTGGTCAGGAATTAGTAATAATGAAACAATTAGTGAATTTTTACCTGATTATACAGTATATCATGAAACCTTAGGCTAGAATTAGTATGACACACTATGTGTGGAGCTCTATGTCCAAAGTAAAACATTTTTATGCTACTTGTTAGAAATATTATAATCATCCAATGCTGTTGACCTTCTTCCTTCCAAGAGTGTTAATGCTGCTAAGTGACATAAAACACTTGCTAAAAGGTGCCAAAAAACATCACTGGGAATAACAGACCAGTTAGCCTAACATCAATAGTATGCAAGCTCTTGGAGGGGATGATAAGAGACTATATACAAGATTTTAGTAATTAAAACAGTATCATTAGCAGTAATCAGCATGGATTCATGAAGAATCGTTCTTACCAAAACAATCTATTAACCTTCTATGAGGAGGTAAGCTGTCATCTAGATAAAGGAATGCCCGTAGACATGGTTTATCTGGATTTTGCAATTTTGAAAAAGCATTTGACTGTTCTCCATAAATGTTTACTGTACAAAGTAAGGTCCATTGGCATGGACCATAGGGTGAGTACATGGATTGAAAACTGGCTACAAGGGCAAGTGTAGTGATAAATGGGGAGTACTCAGAATGGTCATGGGTGGAAAGTGGGGTCCCCCAGGTTTCTGTTCTGGGACCAATCCTATTTAATTTGTTCATAAAGAACATGGAGGATGGGGTAAAGTGTTCAATCTCTGTATTTTCGGACGATACTAAACTAAGCAGGATATGGAAACCTTGCAAGTAGATCTGAACACATTAATGGGGTGGAAAACTACATGGCAAATTAGGTTTAATGTAGAAAAATTTAAAATAATTAATTTGTGTGGCAAAAATATGAATGCAATCTACTCCCTTTTTGGGAAAACCTCTGGGGGAATCAAGAATGGAAAAGGACCTGGAGGTCCTAGTAGATGATAGGCTCAGCAATGGCATGTAATGCCAGCCTTCTGCTAACAAAGCAAACAGAATATTGACATGCATTAAAAAGGGAACTCAAGAGATAAAGCAATAATTCTCCAACTCTTCAAGACTCTGGTCTGGCCTCACCTGGAGTATGCTGTCCAGTTCTGGGCACTAGTCCTCAGGAAGGATATTCTGGAAATGGAGCAAGTACAGAGAAGGGCAACAAATGAATAAAGGTACTGAAGTGCATTAGTTATGAGAAAAGGTTACGAGCACTGAACTTATACTCTCTGGAGAAGAGACTCTTGAGAGGGGATATGATTTCAATTTAAAAATACCGTACTGGTGACCCCACAATAGGGATAAAACTTTTCCGCAGAAGGGAGTTTAATAAGACACATGGCCACTCATTGAAATTAGAAGAAAAGAGGTTTAACCTTAACCACCTCACCCCCGGATGATTTGGCTGTTCAATGACCAGGCCATTATTTGTGATACGGCACTGCGTCGCTTTAACTGACAATTGCGCGGTCGTGCAACATTGTACCCAAACAAAATTGACGTCCCTTTTTCCCCACAAATAGAGCTTTCTTTTGGTGGTATTTGATCACCTTTGCGGTTTTTATTTTTTAAGGAGACAATTTTGAAAAAAACACATTTTATCAGGACTGCGACATTATGGCGGACTAGTCAGACACTTTTGAAACATTTTTGGGACCATTGACAATTATAGAGTGATCAGTGCTATAAAAATGCACTGATTACTGAATACATTTCACTGGCAGGGAAGGGGTTAACATTAGGGGACAATCAAGGGGTTAGCTGTGTTTCCTAGTGTGTGTTCTAATTGTGGGGGCAGGGGACTGACTATAGGAGATGACAGATCGTGAATCCTAGATATTAGGAACTCACGATCTGTCTGTCCTCTACTCACAGAACTGGGATGCGTGTATTTACACACACACATCCCTGTTCTGCCTCTCATGCCCACAATCGCTCATGGTCGGTGGTCATCGCAAATCCCGGTCATAAGCATCAGCACTCACGCAGTACAGCAGGTGCATGGGCCCGCCTCCAGTGGGGATTGTGCGTACCCACTATCCAGCCTAAAAGAGTCGACGTACGGCTATGATGGCTCGTGGGATCGTGCCAACCTGCCACAGTATAATGTCGGTGGCTAGGTGGCAAGTGATTAAACTGCATAGAGGGTTATTTACTGTAAAAATTCCCTTCCACAGATGGTGGTTTCAGTGGGGAGCATCAATACTTAAAAAAAACTATTAGATAAGCACCTGAACGACCACAACATACAGGGTTATACAATGTAATACTGACATAAAATCACACACATAGGTTGGACTTGATGGACTTATGTCTTTTTTCAACCTCACCTACTATGTCTATGTAACTATGTTTTTTTATAGGTGCACACATCAAAAGAGGATGGGAAGCTATTGTTTTGCTATAATTATTCTACAGTAAATCCAATTTAAGTTTTTTAGTTCCAAACCCTTTTCTTCCTTATAGCCCAGTTTCATTCTCAGAGCACTTTTATTTTGAAATATCTCAGCTTTGCACCGTAAACCCTCTAAGCTTTAATAGTGTACCCAAACATATTGTATATCAGTGGTGGCTGATCGCATATTTTTTTGGGGGGGCGGCAAACAATTCACCCACTGCTAGTCGGTTGGTATGTCGAGTCATGGGCACCCCCCTGGTCGGTCGGTCACCAGCCCCACACAGGTTGTGGGCAGTGCTTCCTCCGGGCGACAGCTTCACCCTGTGTCTCTTCCTCCTGGGCTTCATGGAGGCTTCCCCTGTGTCTTCTCTCTTCTCCTACTCAGCAGCCAATAGAATTCTTTCTCCTCTCGGCCAGTCGGGTCTCAGGACCCACTTTCTGATTGTCTGGAAGGAGAATAATAGCTAATATTAATTATTGTCACTCAACTGGGTGGGCTTGGGAGGGACCATGTCACTTAGCAGAAGCCTACTAGAGCCTCCAATCACTGTAATCACATGCTTCTAAAAAAAATATATGCAGGTGCATGTAGATTAGGGGTCGGAAACAAAGATTAGGGGAGGGAATGGGCCACCACTGTTGTTCATCATTATTGTGGAAGCGCAATATAATAATTGGCTTTGGGGCTTTAATTCTATAGACAATTTGGATACATATATTTTTGTTTCCTAGATTTTAGTTGGAAACAATTGAAAAATAATCTTTCATGTCGTTTTTCTCAGACTTATTATTACCAAAAATTCCAAATTACATTGCTCTTACATGAGCAATTGACATTCATGAAGTAAACACTAATGTCATCCAGAGCATTCAACGTAATTACTGATACATTAATAAATGGGGCAAGAGTTTTTAATGGATCTATTATTTACCTTAACTATTATTTTTATATAAGTGATTTTATTATTTATCCATTACAGTAGAACCTTGGATCATGAGCATAATCCGTTCCAGGAGAATTCTTGTAATCCAGAGCACTCGCATAACAAAGCGAGTTTCCCCATAGAAGTCAATGGAAATTAAGATAATGTGTTCCGTATTGAATTCTATTGCATACTATACTGCATGCTAGGTCTAGGTAGTGTCCTGGTTGGGATTTATACTAAAAGGCAGGAATGCTAACCACTATGCCTCTGTCCTGCTTACCACCGGATGCTGGAAGTTCTGATAACCAATAGGAGATATTTAGACGAGGTGCTGTTTTTAAAACAGGACTAGGACAAATAGCTGCTAACCCAGTTTTGAAATGGCATCTGGGCTTTAAACAGTTAATCATATGAAAATCTATAGTCGGAAAATCTGCAATTCCTCATTAAGTTACAAAGTTGGTGAAAGGGCTGGATTAGGAGCATTATTAGTGAAGTAGAAGCTATATTCTCTAATCCTTTAAAACTGCTGTTATGTTTTATAAATGTTATGATTATTTATGTAATGGTTGCCTCTGTATATTATAATGACACTGCATAAGTGACCTAGCAATGGAAAGTTTACCTTTCAGATACATCAAATTCCATTATTGTTTTTAAAAGTATTTAACTTTGTGTGAACCTGTAATATATGTTTGCACAAATGGTCTATGGACAGGTTTTTTATGACTTGCTGAATTATTTCGGAACTAGAAATATCGGTGCTTTCACAAGAGACAAGAGGTCATAACCTCTGTTCACAAATGTCTGGGTCATAACCTCAGTGCTATACTAGCCATCCACTGAATTTAAGGAATTGGAAGGTTTAGTTATTTAGACACCACACAAAAGGATCAGCAATGTAATTTCAGAAGAGGCTACAATCTCTGCATACTGTTAGCTGTGCTAAAGCACTTGTAGTATGTAAATGGTATATTAAAGGTTTGTAATATGCTTGTGATCAAGATTTTTTTTTTTTTAATAAAGGCCTTTAAACCTCTTATTATCTGTATTACTCAAAAGGATGGTAAGTAATAATACAACAATACAACTATAATTATACTCATTTTCAAGCAACAAAACAGCATTCGTAATGTCTGCCATTCTCTGCTGTGTTACATCAGTAAGTGTAACAATGTTGTAGCTACCATGCTTAGTGAATACATACAAAGATACCAAAAGAACAGGAAAGCACTTACTGTCATTCAAGAGATCTCCCTTTCATTTATTTGTGATTTTTTTTATTCCATGACATATGTGGAGTAACAATGTTAACTTCGGAGATTCCATATTTTATTTTCCAGTTTAGAGGATGAAAACTAAAACCTGCTCATCTGTTCATATATAGATAGTTAATATAAAAGATTAGTGCAAAAATTGATGCAATAAAAGTGTAAAAAGATCAAAAAACACAACAAAAACAAAAAAATATCCAAATGAACATGAATAATAGTGTTGTAATAATAGAATTGTGTGACGAACAAATTCCACATGAAATTCACCTGTGACGTGAACTCAAACAATAAGTGATCCCTCCATCTCTACAGGATTGGCCACTCTCACTCTCATTTTCAGGTGAGAATTTCCCCCCCTCCAATGTCGATCTTCCCTTTCTATCCCCGAGAATTTTAGACATCTGGGGTCTCTGTTGTGAAATTGCCTGAAGTGTCTAGAAACACTACGGGTATGAAGACCTCTTTTAATGTTGTTAACATGTTCACCAACCCGAACCCCTAAAGCTTGTGAGGTACGGCCTATACACTGGAGTGACTTTTTCCGCCTATCGGCATGTGATGCTTTGGTTTGTGCGGATACGTTCGGTTTGTTATCGGTTTCCGTGACGACTGCCGTCCATTTATAGGCAGGCATACAACGTTTTGGCTCTGCCCCACTGAGGAAGTTTGTGGAAACTTAATGCATATGGGGGAGGAGCACACAGACATCGCTCGCTGCTGTATTTTCTGGAAACAAACCTGTCGTTTGTTTGTTAGTTTGTTTGTTTTACATGCTGCCGATTGTTCGGATCTTTGTGAGTAGTGTTTTTATGCTTACCCAATACATTTTTAGTACTTCGAAACAGAGAGCACTTATATCTGTTTTTCTTCCATATATGGTGCATTACCCTGCTGCGGAATGCTGAGGTACCTGACATGACATTTTGCCATTGAGTGTATCTGCTTTTATGATATCTGCTTGCATGACTACCTGGTAACACAAGAGTCCATGCCCTAAGGTGAGAGTGGCCAATCCTGTAGTGGTGGAGGGATCACTTATTGTTTGAGTTCACATCACCAGTGAATTTCATGTGGAATTTTGAATTTGTTTGTCACACAATTCTTTGGACTATTATTCATGTTCATTTGGATATTTTTTTGTTTTAGTTTTTGTTGTGTTTTTTCATCTTTTTATACTCTTATTGCATCAATTTTTTATGCGCTGCACTAATCTTTTATATTACGTATCTTTTTGGATTTTGTAAATTTCCTTAAGTGTTCAGCTTGCATTTATTTGGGGTGGAGATTTATTTATATATTTACACATTTATTGTATTTTTGCGCTGATTGCACCTCTTGCTATTTGTATAGACAGATAGTACTGTATTTGCTGGCGTATAAGACTACATTTTACACTTAAAAAACTGTCCAAAAAGCAGGGGTCATCTTATATGCCGGGTCAGCTGCTCAGATGCCTGCTGGATGTGCAGTAATACTGTATGTAACTTTGGCTACATACAGTATATACCGCTTAGCCAATCCCGGTGAGCGATGTATTCAAATTATTTCAGAGCCTGCTCGGAGTGGAGTAACAACCTCTGCCAATCTGTGCAGGCTACATACAGTAGCCTGCTCGGATTGGCTTTGAGAGTCAGAGAGGCACGGGCTGATGATGTTACAGCATCTGCCAATCCAAGCAGGCTTTGTATTCATTAATAGAATAAATCGCTAGCCGTGATTGGCTCCAGCAAGAAGGAAGAAGATTATGGCTCCAGTTCCAGCAAGAATGAAGAAGAATATGGTTCCAGAAGGAAGAAATATGAAGCCTCGGAAGCCTCGGAAGGGGGGTCGTCTTATATGGTGAGTACAGGCAAAAAATCTTAAAAAACTGTAAAATTAGGGGGTCATCTTATATGCCTGGTCACCTTATACACAGGCAAATACTGTAAGTAAAAAGGTTTCAGTTTGTTCAATTAATCTTTGACAAAAAAAATGGAAGCTGATTGGTTTCTATGCAGAGCTACACCAGATTTTGCACTCTCTAGTTTTAGTTAATCAACCCCCATCTGATCATATTGTAGAAATCATTGGGCTTAAAGTGGTTATAAAGCTTTGTTTTTGTTTTCTATAAAAATAACAAACATATCTATACTTACCTGCTCTGTGCAATGGTTTTGCACAGAGAAGCTCTGATCCTCTTCATCAGGTGCCCCCAGGGAAAGCTTTACCTAGGGGCACCTGTGCGTGCTCGCTCCGGAGTCCCACTGCTGCATCCATCTACACAGACAACGGGAATCGACCCCACCCCCCCTGGTCCTATGTCACTGAATGTGATTGATAGCAGCAGAAGCCAATCACTCCCCTTGCTATAAATCTGTTAAATGAGGAGAGAGACAGCGGCAGGAGCCACTGAGCTTGTGCACATCGCTGGATCAGATGGGCTCAGGTAAGGGAAAGAGAAGTTTGGGGGGGAGCTGCAACAGAGAAGGTTTTTTACCTTAATGCATAGAATAGAATGCATTAAGGTGAAAAAATAAGGCTTTAGAACTACTTTAATTTAGTAAAATGAAATTCAGCAGTTCAATGAATAACTGCAACAAAGATTATAGACATGCCTATATGCAACATGCAGCCCTTACTACAACCAGGGAATAAATATTTTGACCTATCTGGTACGGTTTACAACCTTGTTCAGTTGTTCAGTGTAAACATTGCAGTCCCCTTTCCATGTATGTCGCACTTCCGAATAATGTTTGAACGGATAGATAGATAGATAGATAGATAGATAGATAGATAGATAGATAGATAGATAGATTGCTCTAAAGAATGTAAAAATGGGATTAGCACCACAATTGTTCACTAAGGTTTAAAAAAGTGCATACACCAATGAAGGAGAAAAAATGTGATACACTCATAAACTAATACCTATAAGGTAGCCTAACTAGCAGCATATGAAATTGTGCAGGAAATCATGAAGACCATCATATGATAATGCCCAATCCAAAAAGTAAGAAAGTTGTTTTTACTGGAAACTGGAATCAATTTAAATGTCTTATTAATTACGGTCTCACATTTGAACAGATGTTTCTTGTATTTCCTTTTACAATAATAGTTTTCATTTTTTCAGTTTAGTTCCACTTTTTATGTGCTTCATTTTTATGGCCTCGGGCATTCCATACAAGAAATACAGCCTTGGATCTTTCTACTGATTACTGAAATTTCTCTTTCAAATCATGTACTGTTATTATTGTTAAAACAAGAACAAACACAGCATTGTGCTTTTTTGGGAAAAATATCGACATTTAAACACCCGCTGTTGGTCCAAAATATTTTCTTTTTTCAGTCGTGTGCCATGGTGCAAAAAAGGGTGTTGACAGGCCCATCTCACATTCCACAAATCTGTGTACATCATAAAGAAAATGTATAACATACATCCGGCCTTTGACAATCTGATATACGACCTGCTAAAGATAAAACTTACAAACTTGATCAATGAAAAGGTGATAACAGTCTCAACAAAACTCATGTACACCTGTAACCAATTGCTGTTGTACAGAGTCAGCAATTCACTGCAGCAAAAGAGTTTATTCATTACTAAGCCTAAAATAAATGCATTCAGAAGTAAAAGCATTCAATATTGTCATTCCTATACCAGGTACCAATACAATAAACAATATTGTTTTATTATTTATCTGATATAATACTATGGTCCGTGAACCCATAATTGGTATTTATTTTTAAATGCTGATAATTTGACTTTTCTGCCACTGATATCTGAGAAACACTATTATGTGTTTTTAACAAATAGATCTTCAAGAATTTGATACATTTTGACAAAAAGAGTTGTCACAGAACTAACAGTCTCTCGTTGGCTCAGTGGTTAGCCCTTATGCTGGGATCCTTGGTTCAAATCTTGGTCAGAATACAATATGCATTGTTTACATGTTCACATGTTTCCACCAGTGGCGGTGCGTGTATAGAGCGCCGCTCCCTCTGGCTACCCCACACGCCACTGACAATTTACATAGATTCATGCATTGCATTGCATGAATCTATGTATTGCCGCCGAATTTTCAGATGGCCGGCCCCCTGGTGAGCGCCGACCATCTGAATAATGGTGGCTGCGGAAGTGCCTATTAGAGTCAGCAGCTCTGATAGGCTTTCCGTTTACAGCCCTCAGGCTGTAGTCGGCTTCCGGATGCTTATCCTTGGGACGCACGGGGGGTGCGTTCCTTGGATAAGAGAGACAGGCGTCTCAGCCAATCAGGTTACCGGTAACCTGATTTGCTGAAGCGTCAACGAGGGCGGAAGAACACATCGAGGGACGAAAGAAGCACGGCTGACCCCAGAAAGGTAAGTGCCAGGCGGGGGGGCATTTTACGAGGCACAATGGCTACAATTGCTGGGCACAGTGGTGACAATTGATGCGCACAATGGCTACATTTGCTGGGCACAGTGGTGACGATTGATGGACACAATGGCTACAATTGCTGGGCACAGTGGTGACAATTGATTGGCACAATGGCTACAATTTCTCGACACAGTGGTGACAATTGCTGGGGATCGTAGTAACAATTGCTGGGCACAGTGGTGACGATTGATGGCACAGTGGTGACGATTGATGGCACAGTGGTGACAATTGATGGCACAGTGGCTGAGTTTGATGGCATGGCAAAGTGGTGACAATTGATGGCACAGTGGTGACGATTGATGGCACAGTGGCAACAATTGATGGCACAGTGGCTGCGTTTGATGGCATGGCACAGTGGTGACAATTGATGGGCACAGAGGCTGTGTTAGATGGCACAGTGGCTGCGTTTGATGGGCACAGTGGCTGCGTTTGATGGGCACAGTGGCTGCATTTGATGGGCACAGTAGCTGCGTTTGATGGGCACAGTGAGGCTGCAATTGTTTTGTTTTTTTCGTTTGTTTGCGCCCTCCAAAAATTTTTGATCACCAGCCGCCACTGGTTTCCACCCATGCTTTATTTAAATTTAATAAAAAATGAATTTTGGGAAAAAAATTGTTGATTTTAGCAATGCTTAAAGTAAAACCTTAATAATGCAAAATTGAATTAAACAACTTGTCTAGGAAATGCCCTGACCCTTCCTGGGTCAGATGGCACATATATGTGATGCATACAACCTTCTCCAGCAACACTAGAATTTACAAAGAAAAACAACTTGTTAAACTTCTTCCCACCCAGCCACTGTACATAAATGGCTGGGTGGGCATTTCGTCCTTCTAAGTGGATGTTCCTAAACGTCCCTTTAGAAAGAGCACGGCCACGTGCCCACACAGCCGAGCGATCCTGGTGTGCATGTGTTCCCCGGACACATCGCATCACCACTTGGCAGGAGGGCTCTTTGATTGGCCCTCCTGATCACATGATGGCTTTGTCCAATCACAGCCATCATGGGATGTAAACAGTGCTGGCTGTCAGTTCATCGACTCTGCTTCTCCTCACACAGAGCCTGTCAGTGAGGGAAGGGGAGCCAGTCTGTGTTTCTGGTGAGGATCAGTGAGTGTAAGGCACTTTACAGTCACTGATCACATAGTAAGTGATCCGACAAAGTGTCAAAAAGTAAAACACAGTGTGCCCACACAGTAAAACACACAGTGTCCCCACACAGTGCTCCCTCGTGGTAAAACAAATCTGTCCCAGTGATCAACATTCTCGGACATCGGTACCCAAGATCAACATCTGCACACATCTTTACCAGTGATCAACATCTGCACACATCTGTCACAGTGATCAACAATTGCACATATCTGTCCCAGTGATCAACATCTGTTGAATGTGGTAATTTTGTGAGTAATTCCATTGACCTGGTGCTCCAGGGCCTTCAAAAGTGTCATAGGTTGTCATGACATTAGATAGGTCATTTATGCTCCTTGGAAACCTGAAGGTGCTACTTAGATGTTGGGCCTCTGTATGTGGCCAAGTCTCACACATGTGGTATCTCCATACTCAGGAGAAGCAGAATATGTTTTCAGGTGTAATTGCAAGTATGCCTATGCATTGTGTGAGAAATAACTTAAATATGACAAGTTTGTGGAAAATAAATATATTTCTTCATTTTCCAAAGCATTGTGGGAAAAAAAATTGCAACTTCAAAATATTCACTTTGCCTCGTATTAAATACTCTGAACTGTCATCTTTCCAAAACAGGATCATTTGGGGAATATTTGTACTGTCCTGACATTTTAGGGCCTCAAGAATTGAGATAGGTCGTCAGTACTGTACATCAGGATTGATCAATTTTCATACGTAGCATAGCTTGTAGACTCTATAACTTTCACACAAATCAATTATTATACACTTATCAGGATTTTTTTTTTTTACCAAAGACATGTAGCAGAATACATTCTGCCCTAAATGTATGATGACATTTGATTTAATTGGATTTCTTTTAAAACAGAAAATACAATTTTTTTATTTTTTTTCCCAAAATGTTTGCTCTTTTTTCACTTATATCACAAAAAATAAAAAACCCAGTGGTGAATAAATACCACCAAAAAAATGTCTATTTGTGTAAACAAAATAATACAAATTGAATTTGGGTAAGGTTCAGCATGACTGAGTAATTGTCATATGGATGAGAGCAAATTGTCCTGGGAAGGAAGGGGGTGAAAGTGTCCAGTATTGAGGTGGTTAATTTGCTAGCACAATGATAGCTCACAGCCACTTCTTTCTGTTTGTTAATATACCTGCCAGGAATCCCCTCAATCTTTATCAGACTAGATAAGGGTCTGATATAGATGTTATGGTATGAACTATGGGGAACTCCATACCATTTTTTTAAAGTATCCCCTCGCCTTTGCTTATCTAGTTGGGTAATCCCAACCATATAAGTAAATAGCGCCAGTGACATCATTGTTTTTTAATGACTTGGTGGTGTCTGCACCTGCCGGCATCCTTAGCAACCATTGACAATGGGAAGCAGCCATGGATACATCAGTAATACTCCTGGCTCTTGCTGAATAGGTATGTCAGGAAGCCAACGTTCTTGTGAATGCACCAGCATGCAGGCAAAGGCTCTTGCCAGTAACCAGCATGCACGTAAATGCTGATACAAATGCATGCAAATGCGTGCACTGGCACACACACCTGCTTACGCCCACTTCCAATCTTAGGAAGGGTACCAAGCTGCCTATTTAAAGGAAGCACTGATGTCTGGTAATCACTGGATGATCTTCAGCTCCCTCATGATCTGTGTTTTTGTGTTCATTTTCTTGCTAATTGATTTCCTGTTGCTTACCTGTCTTGCTCTTGACCTTGCATTGCATATTCTGGACTTCGGCTTGTCTCTGATCCCAGCTTTCTTTCTGACTATGTTTAATCTTGCTCCTCTGAGTATGACCCTGGCTTAGCTACTGACCTCATCTCTGCTGTCCAACCATGCTGATTTCATCTTGTTTCTTGACCACATCTCAGATGCTGGTGGTTACCTATCCCTTCTTCTGATCATGCTGCAGTGGCTCCTTCACCTCATTTTCTGCACAATTTTCATTACCCCAGCAGTCATCAGTTTGGCATTCATACATATTTTAAAAGCTTTGCTACATAAGAAAATGTTATTGCATTTCTTCAACTGAAATTGAAATATGAAATTTTGCCGCACTGTATGTTATTTAACTACAGTCCTACAGTCCAATCTATCAGAAACTCATGCTTATTTCTACTTGTTCTAAAGCCCACAGAAAGTACGGTCTCCTGGAGGCACTCATTATTAAAGAATTTGCTTTATTAACCACTTCAGACCCGCGCTACCGTCAAATGACGGCAACAGCGCGGGTCTGAATAGCCAACATGCCGTCTTTTGACGGCATTCCCTTTGGGCTTTCCCAGCGCGCACTGTAGAGCACGCTGCGGGGAAGCCCTGTGTTGTCCGTGTCAGCGTCCTGTCTCTGGAGAGGAGGAGCCCGATCTGTGTTCCTTCCTACATAGGGACACAGATCGGTCACCTAGGATGCACATTTAACCCCTTCCTCACCCCCTAGTGTTAACCCCTTAAATGCCAGTCACATTTATACTGTAATTAGTGCATATTTATAGCACTGATCGCAGTGAATGGCGCCAAATTCAAACGTATAAGTAGAAACACAGTAAAACACAGTAAAAACACACTGATACAATTGGATACAAATTAAAAAAAAAAATACAGTGACCTTTAATTGCCCCCCCCCAGTGTTTTCTCAAGTGTCTGAAGATTGCTCCTCAGTATACAGACACTGGTACTGTAATCATGGCAAAACGCGCCTCTACTTCCAAATCGCTATGCGACCTGCTGCCAAACAGCGACAGCGATGCAGAATCCCTTGCGGAGGAGCTGAGTGACAGCAACGCGTGGGAAAGCTCGTCATCAGATGAAGAAAGTGATGCGAGTGACGATCCTGCATCTGTGCCCAGCGATGTGCGGACTTGGTGCGCAATTGATTGCGCTACGGAGCACGTAGCGCCCCTAAGGTTTCCCTTCACAGGATCACCTGGGATAAAAGTGGACATACAGGGTGACAATCTGTTGGAATACCTCCGGCTTTTTTTGACGGATGAGGTGATCGATAAAATAGTGTTGGAAACAAACAGATATCAAGATCAGCAAGCTGCTACCCGTCAGCTATTTTCTCGGCGCAGAAAATGGGAGCCTGTGACCAGTGATCATATCTGGAAATTCCTTGGCCTCCTAATTTTACAGGGAGTGGTGGGGAAACCACTCCAAAAGTGGTACTGGACCTCAAATAAATTATTGGCCACACCTTTTTTTGGAACGGTAATGTCCGAATATCGATTTTCTTTGATTATGAAGTATTTGCACTTCGCAAATAATGAGGAATTTGACGAACAATCTCATCCAGCTCCAAAGCTAAAAAAAATGGGATGTTTACCAAATGATACTGCAGAACTTCCAGCAGACCTATGTTCCTGAGCGGGACATCACCATAGATGAAAGTCTGATGGCCTATAAAGGTAGGCTCAGTTGGATACAATGTATTGCGTCTAAGCGCGCTCGCTTTGGGATCAAATCCTTTATGCTGTGTGAATCCAGCTCTGGATATATTTGGAACACAGTACTTTACACTGGCAAAGGGACCAAATTCTCCCCGAGATTTTGTTTTTTTGGGATGGCAAGCGCATCAGTTCTGTCATTGCTCAACCAGGGCTACTGTCTCACTACAGACAATTTCTATACATCACCAGAACTGTAAAAGTTCCTTCTAATGAACAAGACGGACACTTATGGAACCGTGAGGCCTAACCGGCGGGACATGCCGGCAGGATTTTACAATAAAAAGCTTGAGAAAGCAGAAGTTGCTGCATGGCAAAAAGGGAAAATGTTGGCACTAAAGTGGCGGGACAAAAAGGACATTTCGCATATGAGCACAGTGCACAACACCTCGACCGTCCACACGATGGGAGGTGTGGACAGGGCGGACCAAGCCATGACTTTTTATCCTGCTATGCGAAAGCAGCAAAAAAAATATTATAAAAAAATGTTCAGACATCTTTTGGAGCAATGTCTGTGGAATGCATTCATCCTGCTGAAAAAAAAAATGCCAGGTCTATGGTCCATGCAGACTTTATGTGGAAGGTGGCAGAACAGATCTTTCTAAAACACCAGACGCCAACGGCGGTAAACCGTTCTGGACGACGGGCTTCTGGTGTTGTAAATCCTGAGCGCATGACTGGTCGCCAGCACCCAAGCGCGACAACAGCGGATACAAAATACGCAAAGAAACGCGCTTCTGTTGTCTCGACTGCGACGTTGGACTTTGCGAAATTTCTTGCTTCAAAGATTTTCATACCCGAGACGTTTACTAAATAATGATTTTGCACCCTTGTTTGACCCCCCAAAAAATCAGAGTTTATGAATATATTATTTGTAAAAATTTATTGAATAAAAAGTATTGTTATTATTAAATTATTATTTGTTATTATTTATTATATTATAATTTATGATTTTGTGTTTCAAACTTTGTCATAGTCTACTAGAGACTCTGGTTTGGACAGATTTAGGTGAGTTATTCCTAAGAATTGCAGGCCTGCAATCTAAAACGCCAAATTTCCATGCAAAATAATGGTACCACTTTCAGCACCTAAAATTTGAAAGAATCATACCGCCAGGGAGGTTAATAGATAAATGTTTAGTGGGTATCATCCCATAATGAGGTTAATTTACTAAAGTAGTAAAGAATTTTCAGTAAAGTAAATGTTTACTTAGCATAGTAAAACAGATGAAGATGTCTTCACTTCAAATATCCAATCATGTGCATGGGAAATAAAAAAAGAACAGGATTTTTCCTTGCACATTTTTGGTGATTGAAATGAACACAGCCCTACCTTAACATTTCCTTAGCAGTCAAATTTTTTTTTACTCCTTTCATAAATTAAACCTGTGTCTTTTTCTGCATTATAACATCTGGCTACAGAAACTTTCACTGGTTTCAAATTAACATGTTGGGATTCCTTTCAACAGACCACTATAACTTAAGAAAACTAATTTCTGTCAGAGCTAGTCATCACTTGATCATCAGTGACAACTGCTGGGCTGATGTAAAAGCAATGCTTTAACTTTTAACACCTTGAGCAAAATAGAATAATTATCACTAGGCTATTGCATTTGAATTCTCCTGAGTTGTCATGTTTCAGAAGAACTTCACCCATGCCCCTAAAGTCACCCCCAATTACCACCTATCATTGATGCTATTTGATGCAGAAAAAACATACTCACATGCCCAGCAAAACATGCATTGTCTTCTTCTCCCCTGTCACTCTTCCACTGAACATACTGCTGCCATGTTTTTATTTCCAACATCAGGAGCCAGCTGTCAGCTGGTGCCAGATGAATGAAGATACAGTTCAATAGTGAAGCAGATGCCTCCTGGGATGTGTGACATTGGTATCCCAAGAGGTTGCAGGAGAAGGCTTGACATTACTCTCATCTAGGTGAGAATGAAGACAGGGAGTGGGTTGATAAAAGAAAAGAAAAAGTAAATAAAAACACGCTTTTAGAAAAACTCAGTTTTTTTAGATTATGGCGTGCGATGGTTAGAATGCTGAAAACTTAGATTTTTGAGAAGGTAAATTTTAGGATAGTTATACAACCTCAGGCAAGGATTAAGACATTCAACACTTGCTATTACTCATAAAATCTCCAAACCATTAATTAAAGAAAAATGAACGGTGACGGGATTCATTGTATAAGTGCTAATAATATTCATTGACCTCATTTGAAAAAGATTCTAGTGGTGCAACAAGGCAAATGAGAATAGGAAGTTTCCACACCTTTAATGTTTGGTAAGATACGCATAAACATAAAAAACTGATGGGTACAGTCATTTCAAATATTTTTTGTATAAATTCAATTGTGTTAAATGAGAGGAGAAGAGGTATTGATAATTCTTTGTTGTTCGCAGGTGCAGTCATCCTCAAATATTACTTATATGTACACCAATTTAATATGTATGGTCCAATGCACAGATCAAAAAATGTTCGATTGATATGGAAGTGATGCGCTTGACATATGTATACATGCTGGACATGTGATCTAATTAATGTACATTGATACCTACTGTAGATAGTACTGTTATAAGGCCTAAAGGAAGAAGTCTGAGGTCTGAGAAATGTGTAACACATTGCTACAATCTCACTGTTAACTTACTCCTCCATTCTGCAAGGAAATGCTGGTTCGCTTAAAGGGGTTGTAAAGGTTTGTTTTTTATTTGTTAAATAGGTTCCTTTAAGCTAGTGCATTGTTGGTTCACTTTCCTTTTCCTACGATTTCCCTTCTAAATGTTTTTTTTCTTTGTCTGAATTTCTCACTTCCTGTTCCTCCTCAGTAAGCTTGCTCCCATCATCCGAGCCCTTCTGGCTGGGGGGTCAGTCAGCATGCTCTTCCCCTCCCTTGGGACTACATTCATGTAGGGAGACATCACAGTGTCTATGAAAATTGTACTGTTGCAAAATATCTCATACAGCTTGAATGCATGTCCTCAGCATGTAATTTTTAAGTATTTTTTTTCTATTTCTCCCTCAAGTTGCATTAAAAACTCTCATGGCAGTGCCCAGATTTCCATGCCCTTTTGACAATGCCTAGCCCATTACCTTGAAAATGGTCAGAATTTATTATCATGATTTGCCCTCAATAAACATCAATGGGGTTCTATTACAATGCACCTAACTAATTCTCCATGAATTAAACCCAAATAATTATCCATGGTAGTTGGATTTGGTGGAAAATTAGCAAAAATTCTGCTTTATAACAATGGCTAACAATGGCTAGAAAATAAAAATAATAATCGCAATAAGGTATGGGATGTTCATTACTAGAAAATGTTAAATGCCTCGAACACACGACCGGTTTTCCTGCCAGGAAAACTGCCAAGAGAACTTTTGGCTAGGAAAACCACCCGTGTGTACGCTTCCTCGCAGTTTTCCCGACAGGAAAACTGCTGGGAATCCCAGTTTGAAAATAGAGAACCTTCTCTCTATGGCGGTTTTATACCTGGAAGTTTTCCTATAGGGAAACACTGCGAGGGAGCATACACACGGCCGGGATTCCCGGCCAAAGCTCTGCCCCCAGTATTCTCGACTGGAAAACCTCTCATGTGTACACAGGGAAAGTTATCAAGCAGGTTCTCGGTTTTCCCGTTGGGATTCCCGGCGGACTTTATTCTGTGTGTACAGGGCTAAAGAGTTTTTTCAGTCAGTTCTGCAAAACAAAATCAGCCGCTACAAAAACTGTAGCAGCTGACTTTTAATAAACAGACACTCACCTGTCCAGCGCAGTCCTCACCTGGGCCTTCAACGGACTTTGGGTCCCTAGCACTGCCATGTTAACTGTGCTCAGCTTGCTATCATCCCTTTCACAATGCACTTTGTAAATGGTCTCACAGTCTTCTGGTACCTGTGGGAGTGGGGGAGGAGAACTTCCGCTTGGATTGTCTAGGTGCCTTTCCCCCAAAAATAAATAACTAGGTACCCTCTCCTTTCCCCCCAAAAAAATATTTTCTAAATATGGCAGAGGAGGGGGGATTGATGAGAATGAAAAGAATTTCCCTTTTAGGTGAAGTTCTGTTTCAAAAATAGGGTTGACCTATTAATATTCCTATTGCTAGAATTTCAGACAAATGTTCAGGATTCAATATTCCTAACACTGGAGCCTAAAGGGACAGAGACAATACAGGGAGCATTTGTATGTGCAATGTGTTACATTTTGTGAATACCTCTTTTCTTACCACCAATGTGGCTGATTAATTAAAACTGGAGAAAATAAATCAAGTGGTGGTATTGACTATAGCAATCAGTATTCCTTTTTCAATTTTTCCATAAAAAGGAAATGCGAAACCTGATTGGTTGCTCTTGCCAACCATTCCACTTTATTTCTATTTTATTTACTTTACTTAAATATTTTATTTATTTTTATAAATCAGCCCTATTATCTAAAATAGGAAAAATGATTAGAGTTAATTATTAAAATGGCGTCTAACGTTATTGACCTTTTCACTTAGCACTATTTAATGGTTTTACGTTTGTAAATGTCCTGTACAAGATTTGCTTCTAGGTATTAAACAGGACATACTATAGACATACCACTATATATAAATATATGTAGTTCTTTGATGTTGCAGAACTCACCTCCCAATTAGTAAAATGCTGTTTTTGGATAACATTTATAGTCATTTGCTCATAACAGAACTTCCCTTTATCCATCCCTTTTCAAACAAAGGTTAGTTTATAGCTATCATAAGAGATTAGGGTCTCCAGCATTTGTCGTATTTCTTCTATAATGATTTAGTTAAAAGGGCTTCGCTGTGATAGCTCTCCAACTTTGTTCCTTCCTGTATATCACTGTTCAGGGTCAAAAGCTGGAAAAAGGGCTGGTCCCAAAGGCCTAACATATTTCACCAGTGGAGACTCTGGCTTTTCACTTCTCCTTCTCTCCTCATCACTTTATGCTTAAAGAATAACAGATGTGGAAACATTTAGAAGAGAACTAATTGAATTTCATAGAACACAATTTAGCATTGTTCAAGGAAGTACCTAAATCAACAGCACATTTTTTTAAATGTCCGATGTCGCCTAATTAGAACACCAAACGTGTGACTAATTGGCCACACTTATGCTTAAAGCTTGGCCACAGATGAGCTGCTGCCTATTCATCTCTGCTAAACACAGTGCAGTGGTTTGGCTGCAAGATAGCTGTGGTTAAATGGAATAAACCATTGGCAAACAATATGAAAATGCTAGGCAACAGCAGCAGCTCACATCATTTTCAAAATCAGAACCTTCCACTTTGGGCAGCACCCAAAGGATTACTATAAGATTATCAGCACATAAATTATTCCATTCTTGGTTCATTGTAATTGGGGCTGTTAATGGCCTGTTCTGTATCATGTCTGCTTTATTGTCCTAAAAATGTTCAGCATCTAATTAACAAATAATCCTCTATTATCAAGAGCGGCTCCAGTTTGCCTCGAATTTCCTCACCAGTAGATCTGCTTTTTGCATGCAACAGGATGTTTTCTTTTTAATGATGTGCAGTAGAGTATGTGGGAACTGACTGCAGAGTTTGAGCCAAAGAGGACTGGAATACGCACACAGCTGAATTGTGAAAGTGATACTTTAAAGATTCCAACACGGCTAGTTCACAGGGGCTAAAAACAGGCAAGGATGAATCATCTTCTCAATTAAGTATCATCATCATGAAAGTATGTTACCAAAATCTTTGTACGTAGAATTAATCTGAAGTGCAGAGCTTACAGCTGATGCTAATATCTGCCCATCATCTGTAATACTATTTCCTTTTTAAATGAAGGACAGCAAAATTATTTAAAAATTGTTATATTGGTGTGGTTATATTTATTGCTTTAATAATCATTATCATCATAATTCTGGCATTAACCTAGATTAATCTTAAAGCCACAGTAAGTATTTTTTTAAATAACAAACATGTCATACTTACCTGCTCTGTGAAGTGATTTTACACAGAGCAACCCCGATGCTACACTTTTCGGGTCACCTGTCAGTTCTCCTGGCTCCTCCGCTTCAGCCAGAGCCCCCAATAACAAGCCACTTGCTTAGGGGACAGTGGTGCGTGCTCACTCCTAAGCCTCGCTCTATGCGTCCATAAGAAATGCAGGGCTGCGGCTCATCCCCACCCCGCTCTCTCTCATTTGCTCACTGCCTGTGATTGGGAGTAGCAAGAGCCAATTGTTCCCGCTGATGTCTCAGCCAATGAGAAATGAGAAACCAGGGAGAAGCTTAGCTCTTGTACACATCACTGGGTCGAGAGGAAGCTCAAGTAAATATTAGGGGGGCTGGGCTGCTCACAGAAGGTTTTTAACCTTCATGCATGAAGGCAAAAAAACTTGAACTGTTAAAACCACTGTAATGAATATTTTATTAGCCGTGGTATGGACATTAGATTGCAAGGCCCTATGGGATAATGCACTAACTGATTCAATGTGCTCTGTAAAACAAATACGGAATTTGTTAGCTCATTAACATTTAATATACATTAATACACATGTCAGCTGTAAACAATTTAAGAGGACATCATGTAATTTTTAAAGACTTTTCTTTTGGAAAGATGGTTCTGCAACATGTACATTTTCCAAAAAATTGTACTCTATACCTATTAGTCATGCCACATGTACTTAATATGCCACAGTTACTTATTTAAGGATACATAATAAGCTAAGTCCCTATGAAAATTGTCTAGCTCGTAAAATGATTGTTTTTACTGTTTCAATCTTTGTTTCAACGTCTTCAAAATGATGGAGTCTATCTATCTATCTATCTATCTATCTATCTATCTATCTATCTATCTATCTATCTATCTATCTATCTATCTATCTATCTATCTATCTATCTATCTATCTATCTATCTATCTATCTATCTATCTATCTATATCCTAAGTGATATATGCAATGTCCCCACTGGCCAAGGTATCATGGAAAACTGTTATGCCCTGTACACATGATCAGGCCTTTGCCCGACCAAACTCACATCCGAATTCCGCCTGAATTCCATCGTCGGAGGAAAAGAGAACATGTTCTCTATGTAAACTCCGATGGAATTCCTCAGAATATCCGATGGAAAAAGTCGGATGGCCATACACACGGTCGGAATTTCCAATGGAAAAAGTCCGTCTGACTTTTTTCATCAGAAATTCCGATCGTGTGTACGAGGCATTAGGCTTTGTTCACACGGGAATTCTATAGCATACACTCTTGTTAGGAAAATGTTTGCCCACATGGGGATGTGCAGTTTTTCTGAGCATCCCTGTGCAGGTAGTCCTATTCATGTCAATTGGGAGACAGACGCTGCTCCCAATTTGACAATTGTGTGGGTGCATGATCCTGAGACAGTGTGCATTGAGGTCCGTGCACATACACCTACACGGGACCCGAGAAGAGGAGGATCGGGGCTGCTCTGTGCAAAACCATTGAACAGAGCAGGTAAGTAGGACATGTTTGTTATTTGAAAAAAAAATCCTTTACAATCTTTTTAATGTTTTCAATTGTTTAATGTTGTAGCGCCATGATAAATGGCTTATGTTTTTGGATCCAGGTTATTGTTCTTAGTACTTCTGCATTCTGCAGTAGTGCTGAACAGCCTGTGACATTAAATGCAATACATGGCATGTAAAAGTAACACCTCCAAACACCTTCACAGAAATCAAATATACATTTCTGCAATTTGAGATCTAAAACTTCTGCCATTTTTACGTTCATTTTTGTATAGAAAGAGGTAAAATTTTCTCTAAGGTTATTTTTTCTCTCTGTTATCTTATTGCTTCTTCTCCCTATGTCAAAATATGTATATATAGTGCTATACTGTTGTGGGACCTCTTCCTTTGTTATAGTTGTGTAGCACTACCCCCGGAGGAGCTGCTGGTTGCCCTGGGTGGCACATTTACCTCATGGCTCGCCCGAATTCCCAGGGGTGGATGATGCGTATTGCATTTGATAGAAGTAAAGGAATGTCTGCAACAGGCGCTCCCTGCTGTGCTCTGTATTACCCAGCCGGGGCAAAAACAACAAACCTGCGGCGAGGAAAGTCAAGTTAAAGAAGAAAGGAGAATAGCAGATTCAGGCGTGATGGTAGGGAAACAGTCCTGCTCCCAAGTGTAACACTTTCTGCGCCTCTCCTATGTGAGTGGGTCTAGTACACCCGGAGAGGCCCCTCTCACTGACCTGGCAGCCGTAGCACTACTCGAACATTTGTAGGATAAAGTCCCCGCCACAGACACTCCTTGGTGAACTTGAACTTGAGGAAAAGTCTCTGCTACAGACCCCAAATGGTTTTTGCAGAGTATTGCAATTTAACCATAATTGCAGAATCGCTGAGGATGGTGATCGTGGTAAAGTGCTCGATCGCAATAGTAATCAAAGACAGTGAGGATTTAGTGGTGGCCCCGATATCACCAATCTTATCTCCAAATATTGTATCACCCAAACCATCCTCTCCACTCCTCCTATAGCTCTCTTGTCTCTGCATCCCATGCTCATCAATACTTCTCCGGAGCCTTTTCCACCCTCTGGAACTCACTACTCCGATATATCTGGTTTTCTCCTACTCTGTCAAGTTTTAGGCAATCTCTGAAAATTCATCTCTTCAGGGAGGCCTATCCTGCCTTCACCAACTGAATCTTCTACTTCCCTCATCAGTTCATCCCTCTCAGTCATTACCTTTTGTTTCACCAGCTTCTCTCTATTAGATTGTAAGCTTGCAAGAGCAGGTCCCTACTAACCCTCGTGTATGCCCCAGTTGAAGTCCCTCTAGGACGAAACGCGTAGGGATTGGTTTTTACCTTTTACCACATTGCCTTTTATTTTATGTGATCACTTTTAATGTTCTTTTTGGTTTTATTACAATAAAACTGTTACCTTTTGACCTGCACCATTGGGGTTGCGTTTTCTTTCTCTCCCCCATGGTAATCGGAGTCATCCAGCTTCACTCATCTTACCCTTCCAAGGGTTTTACCATCATCTTTCCACACTTCCCCTGAGAACGGATTACTTGGATAATAAGGATACCATTCCAGGATACCGTGCACTTCAGGCCCTTCATCGAGGATTGGAATCATCTTCATCCAGTTAGTGAGAGCCGAGCAGACTGTGCCCCGGGAGTGTTCATGCCTTATCGATCTGCTGTCCACGACAGACAGGTCCAACATTTCTGGTAAGCGCAACATATCTTCATTTGAGATAAGTATCATTCTGTCTCCAAGGATCTACAAGGTCATGTAACATCCATTCACTTGATTGGTTTTGGTGGACTATCACCTTACATTTTTTGTTATGGACTATTATAGCACGACTTCACGCAAGGACTTTGTTTTTCACTGTTGATTTTGTTCAACATTATTATTATCATTGTTTTACTTCAGTGATTATGGATTTTGATTCACCTAGTGACATTACAGTCCTATTGGTTTCACAGCGCTACATTTTTCCTTCACATTGTTGCTGTATTGTCTACCTTTATATTGTAAAGTGCTGCGCAAACCGTTGGTCCAACAGTCCTTTTTGGCCTAACTTTTTTTGTGTCTGCAACAACAGTAATTGCTGTTTAGCTGCCCCCTGCCTCCCCCTGCAGTCTTTTTTTTGTATATTGTTCTATTGTTATTGTTGTTTTTTTAATTGTTTTTATTTCACTTTTATAGTATTTTTTATTTTCTTCTTTTTAAAAAGGGAACATGCTAAAAATAGGGTTGTGGTGTAGTGTTTCAGAGGTCTGCAGGATACACTTGTTGCTGACGCACACTGGGTCAATTTTTTGGCAGTTGAGAAGGATGAACAATAGAGAACACTGTTAGAGCTGGTGTTTCCACCTCATTTCTTGGCTCCTTCATTCTCTGGCTCTTTAGCACTATCAGTCATCCAAATGTGCCCCAGAGCCTATTGAACATCTCAAGGATAATATTGCCATGCTGATTTTCAGCTGGTATGCCTAGGGAATAGGAGACTTCATCGGTCATCGTTTCCAGAAGCTCTTAAGGTCAAGGACAAAGGGCGGCCGACCCCACGCCATATTTAGCAAGGTATGGTTATGTGTGACAATGGCACGGACCTGCTGGCTGGCTCTTCGCAAAGAAATACCTTATCTGCCTTATGTACTCAGCCTGTAGTGCGGCATTTACTCATTAACCACTTAAAGACCCCCGCACGCACATATACGGCCACAACATGGCTCGTACAGGCACAAGGGCGTAAATTTACGTCCCCGCCTGAGTGCGGTTCGGGGGTCCCATCGGGACCCCCTCCGCGGCGTGCGGGGGTCTCCCTACCTCTGGGAGCGATCCGGGATCTGCGGGCGGATGTCCGTGTTTTCCGCCCCCCCCGCGATCGCTCCCAGCCAATGGGAGCGCGCTCCCAGCCTGTCACTTCCTCCTCCTGTGTTTACACAGGAAGGAGGAAATGATGTATTCTCTCATCGCAGCGCTGTTTCCCAGCGCTGCTGATGAGAGAAGACATCACAAGTAAGTGTGCACCAACACAACACTGACACACACTCACATAGGCATATTAACCCCTTGTGATCGCCCCCCCCACCCCCCTGTCACAGTGTTACTGAATGCAGTGATTTAATCACTGCATTTAGTGTCAGTGTGACAGGCACTGTAAAAAACAGTTAGTGTTAGGTTCAGGATAGCCCCCCCACCCCCCCTAATAAAGTTTTAACCCCCTGATCACCGCCCTAGTTAACCCTTTCACTCCCTATTGCCAGCGTCACTAAGCGATCATTTTTCTGATCGCTGTATTAGTGTCGCTGTTCCCGCTAGGTAGCTATTTTTTTTTATTGCGATTTTTTTTTTTTACTAAAGACATGTGGCTAAATAAATTTTGGCCTAAATGTTTGACTAAAATTTAGTTTATTTGATTTTTTTTTAACAAAAAGTAAAAAATAGTGTTTTTTTTTCAAAAATGTCGCTCTATTTTTGTATATAGCGCAAAAAATAAAAATCGCAGAGGTGATCAAATACCACCAAAAGAAAGCTCTATTTGTGGGAAGAAAAGGACGCAAATTTTGTTTGGGAGCCACGTCGCACGACCGCGCAATTGTCTGTTAAAGCGACGCAGTGCCGAATCGCAAAAACACCTTGGGTCATTTACCAGCGTATTGGTCCGGGTCTTAAGTGGTTAAATACCCTGGCTTCCAGGAAGTCCTTTTGACCAGTTTAGGTATTTATAACCTCTCAGAACTTTAGCACCCACACAAACTACCTGCCAACCACCTTATTTGTGATACCCCCATGTGTTGCAATTTAACAATGGCCATGCCACAGAGGTTTCATCAGTATCTTCAGTGGTGGTTGGTGCTCAATATTTTAGAGGGGCGGAAAACAAACCTGCCCCCCCCACTCGCATATATACCGCCACCACTGCCACCACCCCTCCGTGCACAGCCTGGCCTTGTTACTCACACGCATCCCCACTCTCTGCACTGGCTACTGCTCATCCTCCCATCTGCAATCTATCTGCTCCATCTCTTCCCTTCTGGGCAGCTCTCGTTACAGGGGATGCTTCTCCTCCCAGGTGAACAGGAAGAGGGACCTGCTTCCTGACTGGCCCGGGAGGAGAAGCAGGAAGCCATTAGTGACATTAATTCACTAATGTCACACAACTGGGTGCCCACCCTTTTTTGAAGCCAATTAGAGCCTCAGGCTCTAATCATGTGCTTAAAAAAAAATTCAAATGAAATCCATGTGTCCGGTGCCCTGCATATAGATTAGGGGCTAGTGCCCCTGTGCCCTTAATGGAGCCACCACCACTGAGTATCATGCTATCAATGATTACCTCTGAAATAACAGTACAAGAATAGGCTCTAGAACGCTGGGGTACTTTTCACTGTGTCAGTGGCTCATTATTCAGGACACATGCATTCATTTGTCACCTTTTAAGAGGTAACCAGAATGGAGAGCTGCAATGAGTTTAGTTAATTAGTAATATGCTCCTGCAAGTTTCTCTTCATGACTAGATAGAACAGGCATTAAAAGCACAGCAGCAGGAGAAAAATGTAATTGGGGTTTGATGGTAAGTTTAGGTTTTTCAAAAAGGATTCAATGACCCCCTTGCGAATCAAATCCATGGGAAATGTATTAATTTCTAATCACCAAGACCGGAAGGCAGAAGACACCAAAAGCAATAATATTATTGTCACTCTACTAAAATGTATTTTTGATTTTTGGCTGTATTAATATTGGAAAGGAAAAACGTGTTCCTTCCTGAAAATAAATAATGGAAAATTACCCCCCCCCCCCCAATAGGGACACAGACAAGTATCATAAGTATCACAGGAATTTCCTACAATACTTTGCGCCATCCAGTGACCCAATGCGCGTACATGCACTTTCACAATTGCTATGTGATTTTTTTTTTAAATACACCCCTTTAAATAACTGCACAGTGAACACACCTGTCATTCTATATAAGACTTACAAAGGAGATATAAGCCAAAAGTATAGAAAATGGACAACTTTCATTGTGGACTTATTTTTTTCACAAACTAGCACTGTCACAAGAAGTGTTTAGGACAAGATATTTTCCAGAAGGCGTCACGCAATAGATGCACTTTTTCAAATCCTTTTTATACATCAACCTGTTCCCCCCAGCGGCCTTTACATTCTCACTTTCAGCATGCTAAGATTTAGATGACACTTAAAGTTGGAAGAAATTTAAGATTTTCAAGTAGAAATGTACTTTTTTTTACTGCGTTCATCTGGTTATAACTGGCTAACAGAGTGCTGTAAAAGTTTTTCTATCTGGCGCTGCTGCTTTTTATTCTCACCTTAATCGTTTACAATGAGAAGGAAAATATGGATCAAATAAGCAGCTGCTTTGCCCTTATGCAGCATGATGTTGTTACCTATGAAAAAACAGAAATGCTCAGTGTGTGATTGTATGTTATCTTTCAATATGTGACAAATAGAAGCTAACACAGCATGTTTGATATACAGTATAAATAATTTGATTGTTTACGAAATACAAGGCAACCAATTGTGGATGCTACACATTCATTTCAGTGGTTATGTATTGTTTTGTAGATCTTACATAATGCAAGTGGCACTCTGTGTAAAGCAGGGCAATAATCCTACTACTTAAAGACCAGACTGTTTCACCCCCTTCCAGCCCAGGCCATTATTTAGTTTTCAACCCTGTCACACTGTTTTTTTTTTTTACTTTTAACTATATAAAAGGGAAATACAATGAATTTGTTTTTTCTTAGTTTCTGTTATACACCTTTGCAAATAAATAATCTTTCATACATTTAGGTCAACATGTATTTGGCCACATTTTATTTGGTGAAAGAGTCTGCGTGAAAGATATAGCATCTATAAACTATGGTATATATTTGAAAATGTATCAACCCCGATGTATGCCTATGTCATTTCTTGAGGCCCTACATTTCCAGTACAAATAACCCAAATATGACTAATTGTTTGAAAGTAGATAGTCCAAGGTATTTAATAGGAGGCGTGGTGAGTTTTTTGAAGTTGTCATTTTTTTGTCACAATTTTTTTAAATATGAAGACATTTAAAAAAAAAAACATTTGTTTTTACAAAGTTGTAATTTTAACAAATTATTTCTCAAACACAGCATAGGCATATTTACTATAAAATCCTAAAATACATTCTGCTATTTTTTCCAAGTATGGGGATACTACATGTGTGAGACTTTCATAGTCTAGATGCATAGAAAGGGCCACAATCAAAGTAGCACCCTTGGGTTTTCAAGGATCATTACTTACCCAACCAATTTCCTGACCAGTGGCGGACTGACCATTCAGGCTCTCGGGCACTGCCCGGGGGCCCCATGCCACTAGGGGGCCCCATCAGGGTTGCCAGCCTCAGTAAAACCAGGTACAGTATGTAAAAATCTGTGTGTTAAAAAAAACCAAGATTATAGCTTCCCCGCCTCTCCAGTACCTTTTCAGTGTGTGTATTAGGGGTGCTGAATGTAATTGCTGCATCGTCATATGACGTCCAGTCAGGATAACTAAACCACCGACGGCTGACATTTTGCTATAGTGGTTAATAAAGTCTCCATTATTTGCCCTTCCAAACCACTTGACCTTTAAAGGACTGGAAGCAAATTATTGGTAGTTTGTTGCTATGGTGGTAAAATAATGCATAACTTTGGCATCTCCACAAACTGTGAATGTGTAAAGGATAGCTAACGCAGTTATCCAGCAGATGACTAGATCAGTGGGTTGTACCCTAAAAAATCAGGAAAGAGGCTGAACAAGGTTAAATTAATTTTATTAACATAAATATCACTCTTTCAACACCAACCAAGTAAACCATATACAATGTAAAGTGACAAAATAAATGTGATAGTGCAGCCAGCATCCCAAAGGACAACCTAACTATGTACAAATGGAGGGAGCACGCATGTGCAGGGCAAGGTCAGGACTGAGACAAGAAACAAGGGGAGGATAGCAGGGTACAGAGCAATGAATGCAAGGAGCAGGGTACAGTAGGTGACCGCGATATTGTGTCAATCTCGCCCCCTTCCTCAGCGAGATTTTTTTTTTTTAAAGTGTATTTTTTGTGCGTGAACTCGAGAGAGAGGAGCCGGACTGCAGGAGTTGGGAGTAGGCAGACCCTCCCCCCGGAGGCAATCGCCATCCTTCTCCATGCCCCTGGTGGCAATGGCGGGTGTGAGGGGGGGCCTCCCACTCACCCCACCCTACCTGCTCCTCTTGGGAGCCCAACTGGGGCCCAACGGGACCCCAATGGGGCAGAGGGACTCCCCCTATGAGGGAGTGAGGGGGCCTAGCCCACCCAGCCAGCCCCGTAGGTCCTTCGCCTCTCTTTATTTTAGGAGACCGCATGGCCAAAGTGCGTGTGTTTTTCCTCAGCGAGATTGACCACCTGCGAGCCCCATCGCGGGAGCCAGCACCGAGCTGGCTTGCCGCGATAGAGACAAAGCCGTCATAGAAGCGACGGGATCCGACGTAGATTCCCGCCAATTCTACACATGGGCGGCATTTGTTATAAATCCTGAGGGGGAACTCTCCACCGGATTTTAAATAAAAATCCGGCATGGGTTCCCCCCTCAGGAGCATACCGGGCCCTTAGGTCTGTTATGGGTTGTAAGGAGACTCCCCTATGCCGAAAAAATGGCGTGGGGGTCCCCCCACAATCAATACCAGACCCGTATCCAAAGCACGCCAACCGGTCAGTAAAGGAGTGGGGGCGAGCGAGCGCCCCCCCCTCCTGAGCCGTACCAGGCAGCATGCCCTCAACATGGGGGGGTCAGGTGCTCTGGAGCAGGGGGGAGCACTGCAGCCCCCCCACCCCAGAGCACCCTGTCCCCATGTTGATGATGACAGGGCCCCATCCCGACAACCCTGGCCGTTGGTTGTCGGGGTATGAGGGCGGGAGGCTTATCGGAATCTGGGAGCCCCCTTTACAAAGGGGCCCCCAGATACCGCCCCCTACCCTAAGTGAATGAGTATGGGGTACATCGTACCCCTACCCATTCACCTGCAAGAAAAGTGTAAACACAAATATTTTATTAGTTGGCCGCCGGGGGGGTCGCTTTTATAAAAGCGCCCCCCCCCTGGCAGGCTTCCTCCGACATCTTCGGCGGGGGGGTGGGTGCCGCTGTTCTTCGCCGCCGTCTGGTTTTCTTCCCCCGCCGGGGGGGTCGATTTTATAAAAGCAATGCCGGGTGTGGTGGCTCGCACCGACTTATATAGGACACCTACGATGTCACAGTCCCATCATGCCCCGGTACCTACCCACGTGATACCTACCCACGTGTCAACATCTAAAGGAAAGAAGAAGCGAAGACAGCAGAAGAAGAAGGAGAAGAAGAAGCAAGAAGAAGACAGAAGCCGACAGAAGCACACCGCCGGGGGGGTCGATTTTATAAAAGCAATGCCGGGTGTGGTGGCTCGCACCGACTTATATAGGACACCTACGATCTCACAGTCCCATCATGCCCCGGTACCTACCCACGTGATACCTACCCACGTGTCAAAATCTAAAGGAAAGAAGAAGCGAAGACAGCAGAAGAAGAAGGAGAAGAAGAAGCAAGAAGAAGACAGAAGCCGACAGAAGCACACCACCCCCCGCCGAAGACGGAAGAGAACCAGACGGCGGCAAAGAACAGCGGCACCCACCCCCCCCCCTGAAGATGTCGGAGGAAGCCTGCCGGGGGGGGGGCGCTTTTATAAAAGCGACCACCCACCCCCCGGCAGCCAACTAATAAAATATTTTAATACCCTGTGTGGTTTATTTGTGTTTACACTTTTCTTGCAGGTAAATGGGTAGGGGTACGATGTACCCCATACTCATTCACTTAGGGTGGGGGGCCGGTATCTGGGGCCCCCTTATAAAAGGGGGCTCCCAGATTCCGATAAGCCTCCCGCCCGCATACCCCGACAACCAACGGCCAGGGTTGTCGGGAAGGGGCCCTGTCCTCATCAACAAGGGGACAGGGTGCTCTGGGGTGGGGGGGCCGCATTGCGCCCCCCTGCCCCAGAGCACTTGACCCCCCCATGTTGTGGGCATGCTGCCCGGTACAGCTCAGGATGGGGGGGCGCTCGCTCGCCCCCCACTCCTTTCCTGACCGGCTGGCCGGGCGGCGTGCTTTGGATACGGGTCTGGTATTGTGGGGGACCTCCATGCCGTTTTTTCGGCATAGGGGAGTCTCCTTACAACCCATAACAGACCTAAGGGCCCGATATGCTCCTGAGGGGGGAACCCATGCCGGATTTTTATTTAAAATCCGGCGGGGAGTTCCCCCTCAGGATTCATAAGAAACGCCGCCCACGTGTAGAATTGGCAGGAATCCACGTTGGATCCCCATCGCTTCAATGATGCGCTCGCTGGAATGTGCTTTTACTATTCCAGCGGGTGCGAGATGTCGGCACCCTGTCGCCGAGAATCAGCGCGATGCTGTCGTGCTAAAAACACATTCTCAGCGGCAGGTACTGTACTGGAAACAGCTCACAGGAACAAGGCACAGGATCAGGTAAAGGAACAAGGCACAGGATCAAGATCAGTCAGGAACACAGCTCACAGGAAGAATACTAAAGCACTGAACTTATGTTAAGGGAAGGATTAAATACCTCTTAGCAGTCAGCGTCAGGTGCAGCCTACTTGCTCGGGTAAGCTGGCTTCTGGGAGACACCAGCTGGTGGCAACCAGAACTGCATCCTTCAACTCCGGGAACAACAATGCCACCAGTAGGTCACCCAGGTACTGACAGACCGGTTTGGGTTCACCTTCTTACTGGTGACATGTTTGTTACCAAGTGTGCTGAAATATCTTGCAAGTGGGATAGATCATGAGGTTTTATTATGGTACAGAATCACATGTTCTAGATATTACTAGCAATGTTGAACACAAAACAATAACATTGAAAATTTTAAAGAAAACAGTAGACATGTGCAGACTGGAATATTTCGTTTCGTTTTTTCCTTTTAGTTTGAAAAATAAATTTATTTAGTTACTCCCGAAAATCGTTTTGATTTATTTCATTTTTCGTTGGGGAATAGCTTTCGTCCGAAAATCCAATAATACTTGGTTTCTGTCGAATGGTCAAAAGAATATTCGACGGAACGTCAAATCTTTACATCGAATCGTACATTTCTGTTCGAATATTCCACCTACAAGAATTCTAATGTTGTATGACTAGTAATAATGTTGAATCTATTTTCTCATAAATCGAAATCTAATCTCTGTAATGTCGAATCTGTTATTTCTATAGTGTCAAATCTTTTATCTATAATGTCGAATCTTTTCCCTATAATGTCGAATCTCTCTATATCGAATTTTTACCGCGACGAAAACGAAAATAAAGCATTTTTTTATGTCGGATCTTTTGGTTTTCGCTTCTTGCGCTTTCGTTATGGTTTGTTAAAACCATAACGAAAAAACCTGATTTTCGGACGAAAATGCATTCAAATGAAAACGAATGCACATGTCTAGAAAACAGTACCTGCATATACTGTATATTATTAGCGTCTAACATATCCAGCTTATCATGGGCTTTTCAGCAAGTCATGGAATCAACCATCTTTTGAAAAATGTATGGATTTCTTGATTTAGAAGAAATATATCATACATTTTCCTTACTGGTATGCCTAAAAAAACAGGACATCATCTTGTAGTTTATAATTTCAAATGGAGAATGACAGTATATAGGTTAAATTAGGTTAGAAGGCTGTGGTTGACCTGATCCTTTCTCGTGGCTAAGTTTGTGTATTAGGAACCACTCTGTCAGTGTTCTACTTATTACTAGCAGGTTAGGGTCCTCAGGTTCTCTATTTTCTCGGCGGCCCGTCGGGATTAACAGCTGGTCGCCTTTCCCGACGGGATGGTCGCCGATTCTGACGGCCGGCTGAGAACCTCGACGGGCGGAACGATGTGTTTGGCCCGTCGAGGTTCTCTGCCGTGTGTACGCGGCCTGAGTCTTTCCCTTAAAGGGGTTGTAAAGGTTTGTCTTTTATTTTATAAATTATTTCCTTTAAGCTAGTGTATTGTTGGTTCACTTACCTTTTACTTTGATTTCCCTTCTAAATGTTTTTTTTCTTTGTTTGAATTTCTCACTTCCTATTTCTCCTCAGTAAGCAGCTTTCCACCATCATCCGAGCGGTGGAAAGTAATTTAGAACAGCTTACTGAACATCTTACTGAGGAGGAACAGGAAGTGAGAAATTCAGACAAAGAAAACAAAGAAAAAAAACATTTGGAAGGGAAATTGAAGGAAAAGGTAAGTGAAACAACAATGCACTAGCTTAAAGTAACCTATTTAGAAAGAAAAAACTATCCTTTACAACCCCTTTAACATGGGCTCCGGGCCTGAGGACCCTATCCTCGATGACATGCAGTACTGTACTTTGCACAAGAAAATGTACAATATTGTATGGCAGAATAACTGCTGTTGGGTGCAATCCTTCATATTCTATAAGTTCCAGTGTCCATTTTTAAAACAAATTTTTAGGACACAAATTATTGCCTAAACACCATTTTGTAACTTGTTATTAATAAAAACTACCTTTGTAGTTAAATCTGCAGTAAGCTGTTATTAAAAACTGTTGCAAGCTTGGGGACGTTGGATGGGGTAAATTATTGTATCACACTTGATTGGGTTGCTGCTGTTCCCAGCTGTTTTTCTCTCATTACAAGGCCAGGACTGATCATGTGACTGCAGCGGTAAGACAAACCCATTTAGCACTAAAGAAGTTGGAAGTAACTGCAGAAAAAAAAAGTTACTGGAATATGAGTTTCCTAAATGCTTGCAATGTATCTATACAATATAAGAGTCCCAAAAAAATTGAGTTTTACTTTGTTCATTTTTTTTCACAATAAAGTGGAGTTACTCTTTAAATCTCTCTATAGCAAAAAAAAAGTAAATCACATAGCCTCATTAGTGCTAGCAGTGGTTGCATCCAAGCAAGTTATAGAAATACTTGGTTTCCAGCACAAACATGCAAAGGTTGATTAGTGTAGTGGGATTGCATGCACTTTAGCAAAGCAATACTTTTAAAATTAACTGCATAACAATTTCATGGGTCATTTAAAAGTAAGTACTGGATGCTCTAATTGTAAACTTTGTAGTATTTGATGTAGTAACGGTATTTATCAGGGTCTATTGGCAATGCAAGCACTCCTTAAAAAAGAACATCGGGCAGATAGAAAAATAACAACTGATGTAGTTATATATTTAATAAATATATAATTATATTGCAGTGGTTTTAACCCTTTCTCGGCCGCTAGCGGGGGTAAAAGCGCCCCACTAGCGGCCGAAAAGCACCCCAAAGTTGGTGGCAAAGCACCGCTAAAAATATTGGTGCTTTACCGCTGATGCACCCACCGCCCCAGTGAAAGGGGCCTAAATCTTAGGTTTGGATATAAGTACTTTGGGCCAGATCCACAGAGATTTACGGCGGCGTATCTACAGATACGCCGCCATAAATTCAAATCTGCGCTGGCGTATGTTTGTTTTGTATCCACAAAACAAGATACGCCGGCTTTTCGCTTAGGGGGCGCGTCCGCATAAAATATGCAAATGAGGTTGACAAGGCGATCCACGAACGTACGTACGCCAGGCGCAGTGTGTTTATGTCATTTGCGTAAGCGTATGTACGGCGTAAAGTTACCCCTGCGGTTTAGAGGGGTAGACCATGTTTAGTATGGACGTCGGGCCAGCGTCGAATTTGCCGTCGTTCACGTCGTTTGCGTAAACCGTTAGCGAATAGGGATTTGTGTAAGTTACGTACACGTCGTTTTCATTGAATATTTTCGACGTGATTTCACGCATGCGCACTGGGATACGTCCACGGCCGGCGCATGCGCAGTTCAATAAGAACGTCTATTACATCGGGTCACGATAAATTTAAATAATACACGCCCACCCATAACACATTTGAATTACGTGCGCTTACGCCGAGCCATTTACGATACGCCGCCGTAACTAGGAGGCAAGTCCTTTGTGGATACGGAAATTGCCATTCTAACTTACGGCGGCGTAGCGTAAATCACTATACGCTACGCCGGCACAAACAAACGCCGGGCAATGCGGATCTGGCCCTTTAACTTTGTATTTACATAAATGTATACACTTTTACAAATATTTAATTATTTATGGTTCCATTTGTAAAAATTGGTATTATGTAGGAATCTAAACTTGTAATCTTAGGATCTTAGGCTAGGAGCACACAAGTGCTTTTTAGTGCTAATAAAATCCCTTGTGATAAAACCAACAACACATTGGTAGTCAATTTGAAAACAACAAAAGGCCTAAAATGTGGCTCCCAAAACTTTCAGAGGACTGCACAATAGTAGTTTGCTTTTGTGCGTGGTGCATTACATCAAGCAAGAAAGTCCATACAAAATAAATGCAATGCCCTGAAATGCTCAATGTTCCTGTGATGTGTTTTGCTATGGACCCTTTATGACTGGATGTTGCCGCCCTTGTTTACAGCTGGCTTTACCTCACGTTTCTTCAAGAGAAAACTAGTTGTGTCAGTATTTTTATTTTTTTTGTTTGTGAAATATTTTCAGTTTATTTTTGCCAAGATGAGCATAGTCACAGCCCCCCCAAAAAGGTATTCTATGTATATTGGTGGACCTTTGGAGCTCTTTAATAAATAATATTCATATTCATACACTGCTCAAAAAAATTAAAGGAACACTTTTGAATCAGAACTCCTGGGAACTTGAGGAGCTCAGTAATACTCTGGTCCAGATCTGGGAGGAAATACCCCAGGCCCCCAATCCGTCGTCTCATTAGGAGCATGCCCTGATGTTGTCAGGCATGCATACAAGCACTTGGGGACCATACAAACTATTGAGGACCATTTTGAGGTGTTGCAATGAAATTTCAGCGAAATGGACTAGCCTGGTGCATATTTTTTTTTACTTTGATTTTCGGGGTGTCTTTGAATTCAGCCCTCTGTAGGTGAATAATTTTCATTTCCATCAAATAATGTGCCATCCTTTCATTTCTAACACATTACCTAGTCCATATCAATATAGATATCCAGCATGAGATTTTTGCCCGTTGAGATCTGATATGTTTTTAAAGTGTTCCTTTAATTTTTTTGAGCAGTGTATATCAAATGCAAGCAGTATGTACCTGAATTTGACTTGGCATTAATCTTTTGTAATCCATCAAAACAAAGATTAAACAGGTAGAGGGAGAAACAACACAAAGAGCTAACCAGAGTTAGTTGGGCTTCAGTATCCATGTGCTAATGTGGGACATGTTGATAAGAGGATAACTTGAGTTTTAGTTACAATGTCCTTAAATTTGTTACACTGAGATCTTCACCTTAGTAAAATATCAAAGAAAAATGTAGGTATACCTACTAAACACTTTCCATCTTCAGAAGGACCTCTGTGTAAGAGCAATGTAAAAACAAGTGCTGTGCTCCACACCTGTTCAAAGATAAATTCACCCGAGATAAATGACCCTACTATAGTTTCAGGTCAAAAAGTCTTTAGGTTGATAAATCCTCAATGTCACAGGTTCAAATTTCCTCTGATCTTCTCCATGCAGGCAATATAAAAAGCTATTTAAAATTCCACACAGTGTGATACTTTTAAAACTATAGGCTGCACTGAACAATGCAGAGACTGATTAAATGATTATTTGTAGTAGAAAAGCAAATTTTTCCCATTTAGCGCTTATCTAAAAGGATTTTTTTTAAAAAGCACATTCAAATGGCCTCCAAGCAGTAGGTAAAGACTTTGTACAACATTCATGTAGCCACGCTGCTTTGCATTCTGGAGCAGTAAAGCATTGTTGCCAACCCATTACAGGAAGTGGCTTTATCTGGACTTTGATGGCAAGCTAAACAAGTGTTTGTGGGACTTTGCAGATGGAGAAAAGTGTAAGTAATACACTTATATTTAAGTGCTGCCACATATATTTTCTAAAGGAATCCATCGTACTACTTTAGGTTTTACTTTGAAGAAAACCTATGTACATGTCATCAAGCCTCTAAATAATAGCGACATAGCAGAAACTGGAAATTTTAATCCTTTGTGACCACGACTCTCTTAGCGTAAAGCGGAACTACACTGCATCTGAGCACCAAAAACAAAAAAATACTATATTATACATTTTTAATACTCAAAAAAAACAACAACTCTACTGTCCATCCATCCATGTCTCCAGGGTTTATTTTGCTGGGAAATCACTTTGAAAAGCACCCCCCAGCATTTTGGCTGTGACCATCTTGAGTAAGGGCAGACGTTTCATGTAACATTTACTCAATCCATCTTTCCTTAGGTCAGGCATACAGGCAGGAGGGTGAGCTTAGCTGAGAAAACACATCCTTCCCTTCCTGAAGACTCCTGGGGCAAATCCTGATGTAATTTGCCAAGGCCTGGAAACCAGGAAGTAAGTGAAGAAATTAAAAAGAAAATGAAAGCAACTCAATATGATATACTTTCCTATCTATTTACTAATGCTAGCAGCATAGGGATTAAAAATAGTCAATAGTGATAGACATAGGGAAGTTCTGCTTTAATAGTCTGAACTAGATAAAAAAATACCCTATTCATATTATATTCATATTAGAACTTTTAATTTTAATAGTTTTCATGTGTTTCTTTAGTTATAGTGAACTTATTATTTTAAAAACGTATTTTTGATTCACTTAGAAGTACTTTTTTATTATGTCTGCATTGTTCTTGTTGGAACAAATGTGTAAGGTAATTGTGGCTTCCGTGCTTTAGAGCAAATGGTGGTTTAGGAAGAACAGCATGCTCTGCTTGGTCTTTTAATGGTCTTATATTTTATAGAAATTGTCTGGGTTTCTTGTATTTTTTCAGCATTAGCACAAACAATGATGCCAATGAATACAACGTCCTGCCAGCTTCTCAGTTACATTTTGGCTTTTCTGATAAATTGTGGGAGCTTTGTCTTTTGCCAGAATTACCATAATGACATATTAGGAACCTTCAAATAGATTCTGTCTTAAATGTGTAAGTCATTTCCAAATTATTACCAAAGCCAACGTGCTTTATTTTCATTGAAGTTTGCCATTCTTTCATTAGGATTCATTATATATCTTTCATTTCATATTGTTCATCTGTCATCAAATAAAACCATATTCGATACATCACATTAATAGGAATTCAGATAAATCCCTTACTTGGCATCCATGATAAACAGTGATTACAAGCCTGAAAAAACTACTACTGTAATACAAGATCTCAGAATGGAAAATACTGTATTATATAACGCAAAGTTATAGTTTCTGTTTTTATTATGGATTTATAAAATAAAGTTCTGCTATCATGTTTTTTTTTCTGCTGTCACCTCATACTTACCAATAAGCCTTTTTAAAAGCTAGTGTTAAGCCAATGCCTATTCTAGGCACACCTAGAGTTATTTATATTGTGATGCATATTATTGCATTGTTTATAAAGATCAGAATTTTATAAACAGGTGTATTTTAAATAATAATAAATCCACTATTAGAATTTTTTTTTTACACAATGGGATTTACTAAAACTGGAGAGTGCAAAATCTGGTGCAGCTCTGCATAGAAACCAATCAGCTTCCAGGTTTTATTGTCATCACTTAATTGAATAAATTAAAGTTAGAAGCTGATTGGCTACCATGTACAGCTGCACCAGATTCTGAGTGCCCCAGTTTTAGTAAATCCGCTTCGTAAATAACTTGCTTATTGCATTCTTCCTTACTTGCATCCTTGTGCCATCATAGTGTGATTTCAGGGAGCAATAGTTACTATTATATAGCGCTAAATTGTGCATACATAGCTATACAGTGCTATATGCAGTGCTTTATTGTGCTACATAACAGTGAATTTGAGTGTGCTGAGCTACAAACTATGTATTGTACCCTCTGTAATCACTGTGCTGTATTGTGCTACACTAAATAAAATTGCATTGAGATTGGTTACATTGTGTGTACTACCCTTTTTATTCGTAGTGAATGGACCCAACAGTCCTTTTTAGGACTATCTTTTTGTGGGTGTCAGCAACAGCTTATGTTGCTGTTTAGCTGCTTGGCCCCACCTTGCAGTTTTTTTCCTTTCTTTTAAATTTTTATATATTTTTTTTAATTTTTAAAGTTGAAAAAATGTTTTTTGGATACTTTTTTTTGTATTAAAATGTTCCTAGGGTCCCTAAATTACATTTCTTCAGGGTGAGCAGCCTAAACTTTTTACCTAACAGGCAAAGCTGTCCTTTGGTTTCAGCACATCATGGCAAACTAGTTACATACAGTTTATTGCACCAAATCATCACATTGTGAAGAACACCAAAGCCCCACATCCTCAATTCCACCTATCGCCATAGTTGTTAAATAAGTACAAAAGTCTGGTATTCATAATTTCTGGAAGGCCTAAGGATGAGGCAGAGGTTCCTGACATGCACCTAGTAGGAGTAAGCAGGTTCAGAGCATGTAGAGGAGGTGGAGAAATGGATAACAACGTCTTCCACATCCTCCTCCCAGGAGGATAGCAGCAGATTTTTATCAGCAGACACAAATGTACACTCTTTTCCCACAGTTAATCTTACTATTGGTCCAGAAAGTGACATGGAAGAGTCAGCAGAATTATTTTAGCACACAATCAGTAATTTGCAACAGGAAAATGCATAGGAATACATTTTATCCAATGCTGAGGAAGACAGCATCAGGAGCATAGAGGGAAGGGACAACAGACAGAGAGAAAATATGTAATTGATGTTAATGCAGCTGCAAAATACTACCAAGTGGGCTCAAGTGGTGAGAAGTGTGGGGACAAGAAAATGACTGACTTTGGTGCCAGAGATTATAGAGCAAGAAGTAAGGGAGGTACTACATCAGAGAGGATGTCATTTAGGAGCAAGGGCATTAGATTGCTCTGTCCCATGGGTGTAGGCCACAGCTATCGCCAGGCCTACGCTGCAGAACTCAGCAGTCTGGGACTTCGTTAACACACCTGCAGCTGAAAGCACCATAGTGATTTGCAACCTCTGCCTGGAGAATATCAAGTGTGGTAAATGTACCAATCATGTTGGTACCACATGCATAAGGAGACAGATTAATTTTCACCATAATGCTTGGTTGGAGCAGCATATCCTCCTCGCTGCTTCTTTCCCAACTTGGCCACCTCTCCACAAGAACCTTCATCTGCATCTGCTCAAAGATCTGTGCCCTCTAATGATAGGTAAATTGGTCTGACAGGGTTTTGAAAGACCTACCTTATGGCACATCAAGCAGGGAAAAGGGTTAGCACAGGGCCAGGCAGAAGCTTGGCCATTCCACCAACTCCACCTTTTCCCTAGCTGCTGGAGCATAAAAAAAATATTATCCCAACCATCCCCATGCCCAGCATCTAAATTCTGTGCAATAAGTGGCACTGTCCACATGACCACAGACACATAAACCAGCAAGCATAGGCAAGGACATTACACTACTTTCATAGCACACTGGGTAAATTTGCTGCCAGCTGGGAAGGATGCAGGATGAGGCATGCTTCTGGAGTTGGTGGTGTCATCTGTGTCTTTCAACTTGGTGATGGTGACAGCTCGGCCACTTCTAGATTCTCCACAATGGCCTCAACTAGTGACTCAACAGAACCACCAGCCATTCAAGGGTAGGCTAAGAGGTGACTGACACCACACCATCTTCTATCAAGAAAGATTGCGTGTGACAATGGCACTAACCTGTTTTCCAGGCATGCTTTACCTGGCAAATGTCCTAAACTAAACTGGTTCCACAGTTCCTGTTTAGGTACCCTGGCTACAATACTGTTCTGTGACAAGTCAGAAGAATGTGTGGACACTTCAGTCAGTCATACCCAGTGAGTATTAACCTGGGGAAAATTTAGTAGCAACACAAGCTACCTGTGAACTTCCTTACAGTATATTCAATACACCCACACCCTTTAACTCACCATTGGCCATGCTGCAGCAGCTGCTAGGCATGTGCAAAAGTGAAAGATTAGTTTTGTTTTGCTTTAATTCATCATTTAATTAATTTAATTTTAGTTAGGTTCGTTACATGTGTTGAATTCATTTTCGGAATTCGTTCGTTTTTGACCGAATTTCGAAAAATCCAGTCGAAATCGAAAATATTTAAACCGTTTTCGGAATTTGTTCGTTTTCGAACGAATTTAGAAAAAATCCGGTTGAAATTGAAAATATTTCGACCGGATTAGAAAACAAATAGTCTCTTTTCGAATATAATTTTTTTCGAATTCAATTTGAATATAATTTTTTTTGAATTCCGATCGAATTTCATCGTTCGGATTCGTTAATATTGCAATTCGGGAATTCGTATGCATCCGAATGTCCGAATAATGATAAAATTTGTCCGAATTTCGATTCGGAACGAAACGAAATGCACATGCCTAGCAGCTGCATCTGCAGTAGGGCTCAATAAATTAGTATGTGTGAAAGTATGAGACAAGGACAGGCTCTGGTGATCTAGGAACATCTTAAGATGCATCTTGTCAATATTTGAAGAGGTGACCAGAATGGGGAGCTGTGATCATGCGGTGATCAAAGGCATGCTTTACAAATACTGCAGCTGCTGACTTTTAAAATAAGGAAACTTACCTGTCCAGCTCGCCCGCGATGTTGGCACCCGAGGAAGACCCGTCCCTCGGCATCTTCGGCATCCTCTGCATCTTCGTTAAGGGAATCAGCAAGTGAAGTTTTGCGGCTTCACTTCCTGGTTCCCTACTGTGCATGCGCAAGTCACGCTGTGCAATCCGAATGGTCCCTGCTGTCTTCAAGGACCTGTGTGTCTCCCAGAAGACAGTGAGGGGGCGCCAGACTTGGCATACACTCCCGCAGATAATGCAGGGGTTTATGCCCGGAAGTGGATGCAAATACCTTAGACAGGTATCTGCACCCCCTCCCCCCTGAAAGGTGCCAAATGTGACACCGGAGGGGGGAGGAATCCGGACAGCGGAGGTTACATTTTTGTGTAGACCTCCGCTTTAAGTTGCATGAGGCAGGCCTGGCTGTTGTCAACCCATAAACAATGTTATTTTGATTACCTGGGGTCCAAGACAACCTTCAAAGTGGGGACCCTCTGGACTTTGGTGTCCATATTGGCTGGAGCTTGCTCAATATGCAGCCAAGCTGCTTACCTGCTTTGCAGCCAGTGTACTGTCAGAGAGGGCATTCAGTCCAATTGGTAGCAGTGGCCCCATAAGGGGCACAGTTCCCTAATCCATGTGCCTGGCCCCTAATCTACATGCAGGGAGCCGGACGCATGGATTCCAATGTTTTTTTTTAAGCACTTGATTAGAGCCTGAAGATCGAATTGGCTTATAAAGAGTGGGCTCGGGGTGCAGAGCACTGCGTCCTGAGCACACCCAGGTGTGTGACAATAGCAAAATAATATTTGCTATTGTCTTCCTGATTCTCCTCCCAGCCAATTAGGAAGCGGGTCCTGAAACTCGATTGATCAGGGAGTCCTAGGGCTCCCGGCCAATTGGGTCTCAGGACCCACTTTCTGTTTGGCCGGAAGGTGAAGGAACGCCCGGGAGCGAGGAGTAACAGCCCTACCCTGGATCCTTGTCATCTGCCTAAGGTAAGTAGGCCTCGGATCGCTTCCTTTCCATCAATATCCCGTGTGGGGGGGTGATCACAGCCTTTCCACCCGTCTCCCATGGGGGGTCGCCACCTTCCCATCCATCTCCCATGGGGGGAATTGCCACCTTTCCGTCCATCTTCCACAGGGAGGGGGGGGAGTGGCATTGGTTTGCCGCCCCGAAATATTGAGCACCAGCAGCCACTGATGGGTAGTGTTGTGACACAATACCATCTCAAGCTGCCTCTACTGCCCTATATCAGTGCTCCGGCATTGCAAAGGCACTTCACCTAATTGTCTACAGTTGGGTCTCAGTTTAAAAAATTTTAATTTCTCTGCTGCAAGTGCTGCAATGCTGTCTATGCAGTCTTTCATCCATTTTCTGTGGCATACATACACTTAACTGCGGATTTGTGTGTTAAAAGCTGGCATGCTTTTTTTTTTTTTCAAAGTGTATCCTACTCTAATTGCTTCAAAACTGACTACAGAGTCTATATGTTTTTTTAAGCTGTTCTCTTGAAACAATAGACAGTTTTTTCAATATAAATTTGCATTGGCTTTCCTTCTGAAAGCACAGCCTAGCAAAAAGACTGACATGGGGTTGATTTACTAAAGGCAAACAGACTGTGCACTTTGCAATGTGCAGTTTCACTCTGCAAGAGCAGTTTGCTCTAGAGCAGGGGTGGCAAACACAAGGCCCGCGGGCCGAATCCGGCCCGCCAGACCTTGTAATGTGGCCCGCACAGCAGCCACCTCATTTTGCCAGGATTTTAGCGAGCGAGCCGCGCGGCACATATTCCCCTTACTCCGTGCCACTCTGTCTCCATCCCGCCTCCATTGCTGCGTCTTAGGCTCCGCCTCCACCGCCGCTCTACACTAAAGCTATTAGGTGTACCTATATTATGGTTCCGGCTGCCGCTCTGGTGCCCGCCTCCTACTCCACCCCGTCTCCACCTCCACTCTTTCTGCAGCCACAATGCCGCTCTGGTGCCCGCCTCCTCCTCCACCCTGTCTCCGCCTCCACCACCGCCCCGTCTCCACCCCGCCTCCCCAGTGTTTTCCAGCCAGCGATGCTGGCTTTTTGGTGGCAGAAATTGCAGTTTTTGGGAACGTTTTTTTCCCCCATCCAGCGGGCTGCGTCCTGTGGCTCCGGTGCCCAGCTCAGCGTAGTGGATCTCACAGCAGCCGCAAGTGCAGAGGATGGCTAGCTTTGTGAATCCCTCCGGTGTGTCCCGGGTCCTTCCCTCGCAATGCCGTCTCACCCCCCCCTCTCCCCCCTCAAGTGGATGTGCTGCAGGAAGAGATTGGCTGCCCAAATTGTGAGTACCAGCTTCCCCCTCCCTGCTCGGTCCCTCTAACCCTGCCAGGCTGTCTGGGTTCCCCTCTGACACTGTCCTCTGCTCCTCTCCTGAACCTGTGCCTTCCATCTGCCCTGCACCCCTCAGCCTATACTGACCTACTCCACCTCACCCTGCACCCCTCACTATGCACCCTGCACCCTTCACCCCTCACTATGCACCCTGCAGCCACCCCACAGCACCCTGCACCCCTCACTATGCACCCTACACCCCCTGCACCCCTCACTATGCTCCCTGCAGCCACCCCACAGCACCCTGCACCCCTCACTATGCACCCTGCAGCCACCCTACACCCCCCCTGCACCCCTCACTATGCACCCTGCAGCCACCCCACAGCACCCTGCACCCCTCACTATGCACCCTGCAGCCACCCTACACCCCCCCTGCACCCCTCACTATGCACCCTGCAGCCACCCCACAGCACCCTGCACCCCTCACTATGCACCCTGCAGCCACCCTACACCCCCCCTGCACCCCTCACTATGCACCCTGCAGCCACCCCACAGCACCCTGCACCCCTCACTATGCACCCTGCAGCCACCCTACACCCCCCTGCACCCCTCACTATGCACCCTGCAGCCACCCCACAGCACCCTGCACCCCTCACTATGCACCCTGCAGCCACCCTACACCCCCCCTGCACCCCTCACTATGCACCCTGCAGCCACCCCACAGCACCCTGCACCCCTCACTATGCACCCTGCAGCCACCATACACCCCCCTGCACCCCTCACTATGCACCCTGCAGCCACCCTACACCTCTCACTGTGCACCCTGCACCCCTCACTGTGCACCCTGCACCCCTTACTGTGCACCCTGCACCCCTCACTATGCACCCACCCCACATAACTATGCACATAACGGCACCCCTCACTGTGCACCCTGCACCCCTCACTATTCACCCTGCAGCCACCCTACAGCACCCTGCCCCCACCCCACAGCACCCTTCACTGTGCACCCTGAACCCCTCACCATGCACCCTGCACCCACCCCACAGCACCCTGCACCCCTCACTGTGCACCCTACACCTCTCACTATGCACCCACCCCACAGAACTATGCACCCCTCACTGTGCACCCTGCATCCACCCCACAGCACCCTGCACCCCTCACTATGCACCCTGCAGCCACCATACACCCCCCTGCACCCCTCACTATGCACCCTGCAGCCACCCTACACCTCTCACTGTGCACCCTGCACCCCTCACTGTGCACCCTGCACCCCTTACTGTGCACCCTGCACCCCTCACTATGCACCCACCCCACATAACTATGCACATAACGGCACCCCTCACTGTGCACCCTGCACCCCTCACTATTCACCCTGCAGCCACCCTACAGCACCCTGCCCCCACCCCACAGCACCCTTCACTGTGCACCCTGAACCCCTCACCATGCACCCTGTACCCACCCCACAGCACCCTGCACCCCTCACTGTGCACCCTACACCTCTCACTATGCACCCACCAAACAGAACTATGCACCCCTCACTGTGCACCCTGCATCCACCCCACAGCACCCTGCACCCCTCACTATGCACTCTGCACCCACCCCACAGAACTCTGCACCCCTCACCGTGCACCCGGCCCTTTGAGGGTAACCATACTGCTGATGCGGCCCCCGATGAATTTGAGTTTGCCACCCCTGCTCTAGAGCTTAGTAAATGAGCAGGAATTCTGCTGCGTTACTAAGCTCTGGATCAACTGCTCTTGCAGAGTGCAAGTGCACTTTGCAAAGTTAACAGTCTATTTGTTTTCGGTAAATCAACCATATAGTGTTTATGAAGTCTTTACCATTTTTTCTGGCCTTTGTACAACAAATGGTACACTGTAAATTGTATTTCATGATAAAACCTGCCTTCTTTCTCCCTCTTCAACTGCAGCATAGTAAAACTGCTTATGTGCATCTAGTCTGGAATGTGAGATTGTGGGTTTTAAGTCTTTTTGTGCACTGTGTTGACATTGTACTAACCTGCTGAGCGGTATTCCAGAGTGTGGCTCGGGGTGAATTTTTCATACCAAAAGCGGTAACCCCAAGCCACACTCGGGATTGCATTGCAGGATCCATGTAGAGGTTACTTACCTGGTCCCCAGGATCCTGCGATGTTTACCCGCTGTGATCTGTGAGCCGCCTTCTCTCGCTCAATTCACATTGCCAAGCTCCGTTCTCTGCGAGCGTTGCGACGCATGGGGACGCAGTACGGCGCCAAAACTCCAAAAGTAAAAAACACAGTATAGATAATTCAGTATAATTCAGTATAATCAAATAATTACACATCCCCCTTGTCCCTAGTGGTGTGCCCAGACTGATCTTTCTGGAAACTGGAGATTGTCCATAGCAACCAAAAAGTGTCCGTTTACATCAAAAGTGGTTTTAGACCAGCTAAAAAAACAGCGATAATAAATTAGAATCACTTGCAGAATTGAGCAATAGTGATTTGTGGGGGAAATTCATCATCAAACACTGAAAGTAATGACATTGATAATTCTGCAACTGAGCAAATTTCAGTGTTTTTGATTTGATTACATTATTGAATAATTTTTATTATTATTATATTTATATTATTATTTGGTATAATTATTTATAGTTATTTATTATATTATAATTTATGATTTTGTGTTTCAAACTTCATCATACCCAGAATGTCTACTAGACTCTTGTTTGGACAGATTTAAGCGTGTAATTTCTAAAAATTACAGGCCTACAATAAAAAAAAATGCCAAATTTCAATGCAAAATAATGGTACCACTTTCAGCATCAAAAATCTGGCATAATCTTACTGCCGGGGAGGTTACATTTTTTACACAGTGCAGTGTGGTACTACACAAAAAGAACATTAGAAATGTTTGTTTTGCCACTGTTTGATTATTAATAGAGTATTTATAGAGTAACCTTTTGGATCTGTTATGGCTGCTAGTTCCACTGATCAATTCTGGCCTATTACTGGTAGATTGAAAGAACAGGTGTTACTGTAAACACTACCTATAAAAAAGAATAAACAAATATACAGTATTTATCGGCGTATAACACGCACAGACGTATACCACGCACCCTAACTTTAAGAGGGAAGTTTCAGGAAAAAAACTTTCCACAGCCCCCTGCGTATAACACGCAGGCACAGTTTACCCTCTATTTTCAGGGTAAAAAAGTGAGCGTTATACGCCAATAAAAACAGTAAATATTGGGTGAAGCTGAACAATAATGTAGAGGAAAATTATTTATTGCACATGCTAAATACATGATGACAGAATACTGTGATGCTGTATGTAAGAATCATACTGTTTCATAAAACCGCATACAGCGCAAAGGCATCTCTCAAGCATGTAATTTGAAGGACTGTTGTTTTTGCTTTGTCATCCTCAAATTTGCATAAAATAGACAGCCCTCTTAACAGTATTTCTTTAAATAGCTTTTCCATTGCTACAAGTTACCCCCCCCCCCCCTTTTCCCATTGACTTTAATAGGGGTTTGGTTTAAAGTTCTCAATTACCGGTATTTACAATGAGTTTGATGAATGATTCAAACCCAGGCAATATCGCTTATCACTAGTAGTGGATCACCAATAATTTCCAAGCTAGGCATTAACATAGATGTAACTTTTTTCAATCCAGATAATTTTCCTCAGTTTTTCGTGATTGTTCAGTGATGAGATCTTACAGCTTTTTGTGACCTTGACAAATCTTTATGCCTCTTTCTAAAGCAGCACTCCATATCTTCCCATTGGAAGAAATTAGTGCCAACAAACAGAAATGAATAGAAATTAAAATAGTTCTGGTTGTTGTCCTGAACATAGGCTTTGTACACAATTCACCATTACTGATCCTCTAGCCCTCTTCTGCTTTTTCAGCAGTGATAACTAGATACTGTATTTAACAATTGCCTTACTTATGTTTTAACAACAATGTCCCCAAGTAGTGATTCCATACTTGATTGCCTCTTCAAATTACAATTAATGATGTTCAGATTCGGCCCAATGCAGAGTTCAACCCAAACTTTTCATGGTCGGCATTCACAGAACGACCATGCTGTTTCACCAGCCAGAACATTCTGCTGCTTTTTTATCAGGAAGTAATTCTTTATTGGAAGTATTATTACAACCAATGAATATGTCCTACTGTGCAAGCTGCACAATGTCATTGGTTGCTAAGATGCCGGCAGCCACGAGAGTCTTAGTAACCGCTAACCCTTTGCCTGCCAGCTTGTAAACAATTGTGCATGTTGAGAAATGTAATTAATCGAATAGGGCCATGAGCATATTTGAACAATGACATCAGACAGCTCCCGGCCCCTTTGTTTAGTCAGGAGACGTCAGTTGCAATGTGGAGTCTGTCGAGATCGAACTGCTGTGCAAGTTTGCCATTTTTTTCAGTTGGTTATCAGGATTGTCATTTATCATAACTGACAAGGAACTGCATTGCTGGACGATGTCATTGATTATAGATTTAATAGTGGAACACATGAACACATGTGGTTTGTTTATTTGCATTCAAACATGCAGACTCTTATTCAAGCATTTAGCCTGTCTGCCCAATAAAGGGAGGGGACAACAAGCGCACACCATAGTCACTCAACATGGGGAGGGTACCATCTGCCAAAATACCCTTTCCTTATGTTGATGTGGATGAAAGCTTCTTCCCCTGAATAGCCTTGTGGTTGTGCAAGTTTGTGGGGGAGGTTGACTTTTCAGAATCTAGAAGCCCCAATTAAAATAAGGAGCCCTCAGATACTGTCCTCATATGAATGCATAAGGGCTACATAGTATTCCTAGTTACTCATTTACAAAAAATTAAAATTTTAAAATTAAACAAACATACATCTTTGATGAAGCTCCTTATTGAAAAAAGTTCCAAGTTGTAAATGTATTGTCCATCACGTCACCCGGCAATGTACAGCCATGTCAATCAAAATGGATGATGCCAGCTGACCGATTTATAAGTCTCCTTCCACAGATCACCAGAACCACCTGGTCAGGATTGTGGGAAAGAGTCCCTTGTACTCATTAACAGAGGGACACATTTCTCCCATGTGGAAGTCTTGTGGTCTGTTATGGTTCAGGGAGGAAAGGAAATACACTCTTACTGTACTATTTCCTGGTCATAAAGTTCCCTCTTAACATTCATACCATATCATCATCTAGGATAGCGGTATGTTATTAATGAAAGGAATCCTAAGCCAATTTGCTTACACACAGAACAAAGAGGCTGGGAAATGTCATTTAGCAGCATTTAAATAGTATTTTTTTCTTATAAATGTCACATTTGCTGTAAAACTTTGTATACATCCTACAGATGTGCCAGGTTATAGACAGGTTTAAGGTATCCCCACGATTATTATTTAAGACAAATCTGCATTTTTTCTGTTTCACCTAATAAAAACCTTACCCACTGTATCTGGGCCTACCTTAATGTCAAAGAGGGCTTCTAGATTCCAGTAGTATTCCACTGCCTACAGACTCCTGCGACCACTGGGCCAAGGTTGTGGGAAATACACTTTTGTCCTTATCAGCATGGGGGTACGTGGCCAAATATGGTTCAGGGGAGGCACATGAAACCCCCAACCCTTTCCTGACCAGCTAGGTTGCATGCTCAGATCAATGTCTAGTGTGGGTGTGAATGGGCCAGGCAAGGATGTTTTACAGTTATCAGGATGCTAACTTTAGCCAGCTTCCTAACATCCAGCCTGAAGTAGATCTGTCACATTTAGAATTGTATCATTGCCCACTGCTACATTGAAATAACAATCACTGTTATCAACCTTGTCTGATCCACCGCTACAATTCCACCATATGGTATGCAGATGAGGAGAGTTAGGAACCTTTCTGTAAATCAGAAGCAGACAGCCCAGTGTGACAATGCTGCTCATCTAAGTAACCCTAGGACAGGATGAATGTTACTTACTGGATTACTAGGTGAACATAAAGAAAATATAGAGGAAAATGCATGAAAGAAGAAAACAAATGCATCTATTATATCTAAGGACTGGTGGGGGGGGGAAGGGGAGAGGAAGTTTGCTGTCTGTTAAAAAAAAGTTTTGGCACAACCATCAACAAATAATGCTTTCTTCAGATAATTGTGCAGAGCAATGTTTTTCAACCTCTTTAAAATATCTACCACTTTATTTTAGTCCACACTCACTCAAGTATTATTGATACAACTTAACTCATCATAAACGGTTTTTCACCTAATCAGTTATGGTCTTTAAAGGGGTAGTTCACCCAAAAACTTTTTTAACATTGATTGAGGCTCGTTTTGTCAAGGGGAATCGGGTGTTTTTTTTTAGAATCGAAGCAGTACTTACCGTTTTAGAGATGCATCGTCTCCGTCGCTTCCGGGTATGGTCTTCTGGTCTGGGCGTTCCTATTTGATTGATTGACAGGCTTCCAACGGTCGCATACATCGCGTCACGAGTAGCCGAAAGAAGCCGAGCGCCGGTGCCGCTCTGTACTGCGCCTGCGCACTGTCGTTCGGCTACTTTTGGAAAATCATGACACGAGGTATCCGACCGTTGGAAGCCTGTCAATCAAATAGGAACGCCCTTTCCCGAAGACCATACCCAGAAGCAACGGAGACGATGCATCTCTAAAACGGTAAGTACTGCTTCGATTCTAAAAAAAAAACACCCGATTCCCCTTGACAAAACGAGCCTCAATCAATGTTAAAATAAAAGGTTTTTGGGTGAACTACCCCTTTAATTACCCAAAAACATACTTGTATCTGGTTTGTAAACAAATCATCATTTTCTAAACACTAAGCAGATTTGATGAAACTATACTATAAAAAAACAAGAGTGCCCTCAAAGCCATTAGACCTACCCCTTATTGTACATGTACTACTGGTTGAAAACCTGTGTCGTAGAACAGCATTTCCCAAGGTTATTTCAAAGTCACACTAGCAGTTCATGCTTTGTAAGCAAAACACTTGAACTGTTTTAGGGATAGGTTTAGGAAACCTGCTGTAGATGAAACGAACCAGGCAGCAACCCATATGATGTCTAGTTATTCAGTATGTTAGGTTCAAATTTTCATTAGTATAAACTATTAGCACTGAATGAATCGTACTTTGACTATATCAGGTCTCTAACAAATCAAAACAAAGTAAATGAGGTAATATTTTTACCTCTGTCTCCTCACTTCAGTTCCAATGCTGCAGTCTCTTTGGCATTTGATATTTCCAGTAAAATTTGATGCCTGTTTCCCACACCAGGCACTGGTGTTTCTTCCAATCATTACAGGATTACAGCATTAAGGTAAGGGTCAAGGGAAGGAATGACAGAGTGTGGCAGAAGACTTAGGCATCCAGAACTTCTGGTGTGGTGTAAGGCTAAATGGACTTGCAGAGGCTGCAACATAAAACAGAGCTCCATCTGAAAAATACATTTTAAAAGTCAACAGCTACAAATTCTGTAGCTGTTGACTATTAATATAAGGACACTTACTTGTCCAGGGATCCTGCGATATCAGCACCCGCCATCTTATGGGACTTGTGTCCCAGAAGGCAGTGGGGATGGAGGAGGAGCTGGATATATCATAGATTGCAAGCTTACCCAAAAGTGAGAGTGGGTACCTGTCAAAACCAGGTACTTGCTGGGTACGAACAAGTGGAGCTTGACACTGGCCCCTGGAGATGTGAGAACGTTACCTCTTCTATTGCAGGGAACTGCCATTTTGATTTGTTTAGAGATCTGATAGTCTGTTTAACTCATGAAAAATAAATGGCAGCCCAACCAGACTTAAGTCCAAATGTCAATGGCTTATTAGACTGCTGGTAACATGCAGTTTCCTATCAAGTTTTATAAGTAGCGCTGGCTCTCCCTGCCTTTTTTTTCCTGTTGTCAAATACCCACACTATGTCTGCTTTGGTGAAGTTCAGACATTTGAGAACTGAGTGACAATGAGCAAGGCTGTATGGTGGGAGGTGGTGCAGCCCAAACTTAACTTTGATTGAAGGCGATATGTACAGCTTGGGCTTAGGTTCAAAAGGGCTTCATAGAGACACAGGGCCAGATTCTCGTAGATGCGCGCCTAATTATGCAGGCGTTGCGCATCTCAGATGCACTACGCCGACGTAACACGGAGTGGCAAGTACCGTATTCCCTAAGTAAATGCGCTCCAAGATGCGCCTGCGTCGCGTAAAACCATCGGCGTAATCCGGCGCAACTCCAAAGTAGGAGGGAAGTGGGCGTGTTGCATTGTAATGAAGCGTGACCCCATGCAAATGCAGGCCGGGACGAATGGAGCATGCGCCGTGACATGGATGACCCGCGCCATGACGGGGTTGACCCGCGCCGTGACGTGGATGCCTTCTGCGCATGCGCAAAGCCTCCCTACGATGCGCCGGCGCAGGGTATATAATGCGCCCACACATGCGCCCGTGCAGCGCAAACGTCTCCCATTTTTTTGATAGTGACGGCCAAAGTTTGTGCTGGACAAGATGACAACTGCTGTTAAGGAGAGGAGGAAGAAGAATTTCTCCCCAGAGGAGAGGGCCATTGTCGTGAGGGCCATGGAGAAGTATGACTCGCGGCTCCATGGTGCCGGAGGGACCAAATACTTATGAGGGTCGCGTGCCAGGTCAATGCCCTCTCTCATGAGGTACGGACACCGCAGGACATTCAGAAGAAAATGAATGACCTGCGGCGTCATGTGAAGGGCAAGCTGGCTGCCATAGCTCGGCATGCCAGGGGCACTGGAGGGGGCCCACCCTGCCCTGTCCGCCTGACTGAGGAGGAGAAGGTGGTTGCCCGCTGCCTGCAGACGGAGCAGGTAGAGGGAGTTGGGGGCTATGAGTCCCAGAAGCCAGCCGTGAGGACAGGTAAGTGTGTTTTATATTCTATCTGTTGTGTGCATGTATGGGGGTGGAAGGGAACATGTGCCAAGTGTGTGGGTCCACCAACATGGGCATCTTTTGTGTCATCCACAGATGTGCAGGAGGGAGCGGGGCCATCTGTTGATGCCAGGGCCCATCAGGATCCATCCCCTGGGCACACCTCAACGGAGGAGGTGGTTGAGGAGGGTGTCATAGTCCAGGACCAGGACCTATATGTTGTTGTGGAGGAGGATGGTGGGTTGGCCGGACCAGCCCAGGCTATCCCTCTACCTTTAGCAAACCCCTCAGTGTCCCCCTCCAACCTCTCCAGTCCCTCTCTTTCCCCCCCCCTCATCTCCGGCCCCTCAACATCCTCCCCTTATGCCCGGTCCCCTGCCACTCCACGTAAGGCAACGTGCAAGACCAGGGGTGTATCCAAGGTCCTGCCGGAACAGCTGGTCAGACAGCAGGACCAGCAAAATCAGCACCTGGCCGAGGTTGTGGAGGAGATGAAGCGCCTGGCCGACAGCCTGGCATCCTCGGGACATATTACAGATGCCATCTAGGATCTTGCTGTCAACAGCGCAGCAACGCTGACCAGCCTGGGGGAGCTGCAGGAAAACACCTCAGAACTTGTGGGGGAGGTTCATGCCCTGCGCCTTGCTGTCGAGGCGCAGACTGCTGTGCAGACCCGCATAGCGGTTGCCCTGGAGGGCATGCAGGCAGCCAGGGAGGGACGTGGGGATGCTCCTCCTCAACCTGCTCCCCCCCATCTCTGGCTGCCCCCAGGCAAGTGAGGGGCAGGACCCGTGGCACCAGGCGGAGCCCCCGCCAGGCCCATTAATTTTCTTTTTGGTTAATATCATGCTCTGGTTAAGAGCTTTTTTTGTTTAATATTATGCTCTGGTTAAGAGCTATTTTTGTTTATTTTTGGATACTGCACACAGTGCAGTGTGAATGGTGTGTGAATGTGAGGGGGTGGCACTCCTGCCAGTAAGGGGTGTCACCCTCGGCCGTGGTGGTGAAGTTAACCCCACGGCTGTATGAATGATGTGTGAAAGGTGTATGAATGGACAGCAACATCATTGGGGCCTTGACGTGGCATTGCTGCTCCCAAGTCCTACATGCTGGACTTGGGCTAATCCAATGTGATGTGCATGTGGTTTGTGTGATCTAGGGACATCAGTGGTGTACACGCATGCATTGTCTGTGTGCCATGCTGTATGTGTGTGTTTAATGGTCAAAGATTCGTAACACGAGGACCCTCCTGACTGCTCTTCCATCAGATGACGGGGTCTCCTCTGGCGGGGGGGGGGCTGTGTGGTTGGGGGGTCAGGTCATCACGTAGGGCAATGTGCAGGCCCTTTCGCATTGCAAAATTGTGAAGAATACAACATGCACCAATGATCTGACCCACAAAGTTGGGGGAATACAATAAGGCCCCCCCAGACTTATCCAGGCATCGGAAACGGGACTTCAGGAGGCCAAATGTGCGCTCCACCACTGCACGGGTTTTGATGTGTGCTTCATTGTATCTTCTCTCTCCTCTGGTTTGGGGGTTCCGGAAAGGAGTCATGAGATGGGGTCCCAGTGTATATGCAGAGTCACCTGTAAGGGAAAAGACAGGAGCATGGTAGTCATGCATGTGCCACTTCTGTTGTGCATCATGGGAGGGGATAGTCATGGCTGCCACCCATGTCACTCACCAACCAGCCAGCTGTCCCCATACATGTCCTGCTCAAAATCTTCAGGGATGTTGCTTTGACGGTAGATGTAGCTGTCATGGCTGGACCCGGGGTCTTTGGCACGGACGTGCCATATGAGGTATTTGGCATCGGCTATCACCTGTACGTTGATGGAATGCCAATGCTTCCGATTGCGGTATATGTGCTCTGTGACACTGGGGGGCTGTAGTGCCACATGTGTGCAATCAATGGCCCCGATGGTGCGTGGGAATCCGTCAATTCTGTAGAAATCTGTCATTGCCTTCTGCCGCAGGTGCACAGTGGTGGGTCTGATGAACTGGTTGGACATGCGTCTGAGGATTGCGGGGACAACCTGGTGCAGACATCTGCTTATGCTGGTTTGTGACATCCCAGCCACCACTCCACTTGTACGCTGGAATGATCCACTGGCCAGGAAATGGAGTGTTGCCAGGACTTTCACCAGTGGCTGCAGTGCATGTGAGCGGTATGTCTGGCTGGTGATGTCATCCTGCAGGGCTGTGGTTATTTCCAGGATGGCAGCAGGGGTGAATCTGAAGATGCGATACACCTCCTCATCACCCATGCCAAAGAGGCTCATGCGTGCTCGGTAGATCCTCTCACGTGCCCCCCTCCTCCTCCTCCTCCTTCTATGCTCCTCTTCCTCTGCATACCTTAGTAGTGATAAGACCATGGCTGGCCCTGGCATCTTGGCATACGAATGTGTTGTCCAGTAAGTGTGATTGCTCAGCTCGTCCGTTACGGTGCTGCTGTAGTTGCTCTCCAGCTGACTTGCACACGGCCTTGAGCAAAGTTACCCGTGCTTTTATGAGGGGTATGTTTACTCAAGGCTTTCGAGTTACGCGCACCACGAGTAGCCAACGCCGGACGCGCGTAGTTTCGGGAATACGCGCATCTCCCTCATTTGCATATTTGCATGCTAATTCAATGGGAACTGAATATTTTTGATGCGTAACTATGCGCCTACGCCGCGCTAGCTTAATGCATTTTCGCCGCCCAGACGGAAAAAAAATTCGCGCGTATGTGGTTCTGTGTTTACCGCGCATCGATACGCAGGCGCACATTTACTATTACGCCGCGCATATACATTTACGCAGGCGTAGCGCCGCTGAGAATCTGGCCCACAACAGGGTTTTTTAACATCCATCACTTTGAAGGTCTAGGTCTAGTTAGGTTAACTTGGATTTTGTTTGTTGCACACAAACTATTTCTGTAGAAATTTACTAGAATATACGGTATCATCACAGAAAATCTATACTTAAACTTTGAATTATGTTAACAGTCCTGCTAGTATTGGTAACCAAATGGCTTGTGGGAATGGCTATGAGCCGCTCTACCTAAACATTGGCCCTCTTCTCCAGTAGACACCACATGTCAAATGTATTGGCCACAGGTGGATAGATTAAGCATTTTCCCAAGAAATAATAAACCTATTTATGTTACCTTTGAATTTAGTTCTTAAAGTAAAGTTATACACTTCAATAAAGGAAATCATGGAAACCCATTATAAAATATTGTTACTCATTTAGCAAAGCGTCTGCACTAGGGTTAGGTACAATTGTTTTAGTTAAGAAAACAACCATAGCAGTCCATATGTTTTCAGAGATTAATATGTTATATGGCAAATGTCTTCGGCTGTTGAAATATTTTTACTGGTCGTCAAGACTGATTTAGCATTGTTTGAATAATGTTCTGTTCAGTGTAGAGAAACATAAATTAGTTGTTCAGTGTCTGACTGCCACTTTCATTAACATTTACAGACTTTACTTATAAAGCAGCTATTTTATAATTAATTAATGATGAATGAAGTTGTTTGCAAACTGTTAGATATTTGCTGTAAAAGAAATTAAAATGTATTTATTTTCTTTTTACAAAAAAAGATAGCAAAAAATAACTATTTGCAATTGTTATATGACTGATCCTTTTTAATGATCAGTTGTAAAATATTGTAACATATATTGTCCTTTATGCCTTTTATTGTACAAAGGTAGACTTGATGAGGTGGCAAAGTTAACTATGAAAAGTATTGTCTATGTCAATAAACGATTTGATCATTGCTTGGCTGTCTTTGGTGTATGATCTCAGTTTTCTATGATGGCATATTTACTACAGTAGCAATAATCCAAAAAGTTGTTCTTTGTCAGTGGAAAATGTGTTCATTGTTCACCCAAGTTCAAGTTTATGTCAGTTATATACTGCACGATATGCTTAATAAAAAAACACACAAATCTTTTTTCCGTATCATCATTTAATACACACACTATCTATGACAAGCGATACCAAGGGAGATAGGATATAAGACCTGGCTGAAAGGAAACTTTGAACATTGCTGTATAAATGGCCTCCATAATTACCAGTGCTTAGCATAGCTGAACTCAAGGCAAAGAAAAAAAACATTCATTTGACTACAGTATATCACAATACTCACAAAAGGTATACATTCCTCTTTTTTAACACATGCCTTACAAGCCATTAAACAACCATGTAAAAATAATGATGATATTATCATGATGACATTATCAGCACTGATCCCCTTCACATCACCACCGCACAGCACTGACCCCCTTTACATCACACCCCCCACTGCATTGCCCCGCTTATCATCAACATCCACAGCACTGCCCTCTTCACATCACCCCCCCCATTGCACTGTCCCCCTTCACATCACTCCCCCGCCACAACACCCTCCATCACATGCCCCCCACACAGCACTACCCCTTCATATTAAACCCCCCCACACACAGAACTGCCCCTTCACAATACCCCCACTACACTGCCTCCCTTCTGAGTATACTCCTCACAGTGCTGCCCTCTTTCACATACTTCCCCACAACACTGCTCCCCTTCACATCACCCCTCCCCCCTTCACATCACCCCCAGATCCCTACCTTCCTTCAAATCCTCCCCACAGCTTTGCCCCCCCTTGACAGATCGTTCCAGTACTGCCCCTTCACATCTTCCCCCTTTAAACATTGCCCCTTCACATCATTCCATGCCCCTCCCCCTACACACACACACAGCTCCCTTCACATCACCCCCCTCCACAGTAGTGTCCTTTGCCCCCTTCAAATTACCACTGCCCCCCCCCATTCTTCACAGCCATATCCTCTTCCCCCCTTCAAATTACCACTGCCCCCCATACTTCACAGCCATATCCTCTACCCCCCATCAAATTACCACTGCCCCCATACTTCACAGCCATATCCTCTGTGCCCCTTCAAATTACCACTGCCCCCCCCCATTCTTCACAGCCATATACTCTGCCCCCTTCACACTCCTACCTTACACAGAGGGGTGAGCAGGACACAGGACAATTTTGGACAGAGGGTGGAAGAGAGAGTTGCTGGGGACTGCCCTGCATCCTAGCAACCAGTCACCTACTGGTTAACTTGAAAAGTTAACTCAAGCAGCTCCCACTCCCACCTTCATTCCAGAACTATCATGCTGTCCACCTTCTGTTCTGCTGTGATAAAGACAGTGACCAAGGCTGGGGAAAAATGTGGCTCTTAAATGTGGGGACTGCAGTGATCCGGATGGGACAGTGTCTTGGTCCGCATCCAAACTGTGGTCTGCCATTTAATTATGCCTGTTTCTGTGATAACTAAGATAAAAAATATTTTTACTTACTGCCAGGCTGATTCAGTAAGGTTTGTCATTAGCTGCTGAAGGTTATTACACTTTGCACATCTCATTGCTCTACTTAATAAATAAGTCAGAAAGCATGAAAGCAATACAAATACAATGGCCTATTTCATTAGGACATGCACCTCAAAGCTTAAACACAAATGCCTTCCTATGCAGCCTCAGCTGCACTGGACAGTACATGAATGGGAAGTGCTCTATGCTGAGCGGCTTCATTTTCCTGTTTACAAACTGAAGCATAGTAAACAATTTACTATGCTTCAGTTGTTGAATGAACAGAGTGAGTGAGTGTGTTCAGTTAGAAAAGGAAGGTGCTGGTAAATGACATATTTACTAGCCCCTTCCCCCATTCTCCATCCTGAAAAATGCACCACAGCAGCTGTGGGGAGAAAAGGGAAGACAGCAGCACTGCAGGGGTGGCAACACAGGGGAATCCTGGACAGTTAGGGGAATCAACACCACGCATAGTGATTAGGGTGTGCCCGGGCACACCTAGCACACCCCCTTTGCATGCCTATGACAAATACTGTGTTTTATTAAATCACTTAACTTCATATTCCAATATGAACCTATTTACAAATGTGAGTGCTGTTCAGGCTCCTAGATGATCCCAATCAATTGCAAACTGCTGGGAATGCTGGTCAGGAATAGAGCTTCTTATGGCTTCAAACATCAGCATGTAGTGAAGGAGGAGTCCTTTAAGCGGCACATCACTGCAAATTCATTAATGGAAAAATGTGGCAGTCTCAGCCTGGGCCTCGGCCAGGTCATGCCCCCAACAAATTTCACTTCACCCCCAGAACTTATTCATAGGAATGGGGATTCCAGGCAAGGGGGCAGGTTATATGCATCATCGTCTGCCGCATAATTGAAAAGAATAAGTGTCAGGTCTGCATGGTAATCTGACACTAAGACCGAAGTGGTACAAAAACTACAAGAGGGATATCTCCAGATGGACGGCCACCTACAGCAATTAGCCACTCCACCAGGACCTCCCACGGCACCTGCCATCCAAACTACAGGGCACGCAGCTCCGTCATCTTCCCCGGGCCCAGCAGTAATGGTCTTGCACCCCGAACCCCGAGTACCTACACCCGAACGGTTTGTAGGTGACCGAAGGAAGTATCGGGCCTTTAAGAATGCCTGCACCTTATATTTTGCCCTGCAACCAAGGACCTTTTGCTCGGAAGCTGTAAAAGTAGGGTTTGTCATCTCCCTTCTCTCAGATGAGCCCCAGGCCTGGGCCCATAGCTTAATGGAACAAAGAAGCCCTGTTCTGGACACCATTGATGCCTTCTTCACTCACATGGCCAAACTCTATGACGATCCGCTACGCTCTGCCACCGCAGAAGCCACCCTCCACAATCTGAACCAGGGTCGGCGACCCATAGAGGACTATACCGCTGAGTTCAGGAAGTGGTTGGCCGACACAGGTTGGAACAAGGTGGCTTTAAAGTACCAGTACCGCCAGGGTCTCTCCGAGGCCCTAAAAGATGAGCTTGCACGTTCTGAGACCCCCACTTGACTGGAAGGCCTGATCCAGTCCGCCACCAAACTGGACCGACGCCTGCGGGAGCGGCGTTCCGAGCGGTTCCAGACCACCCGTCTCAGCTGGGCTCCGCCAAGACAGCCTTCAGTACCCACTCCTCCACCTGCTCCATCCAATTCCTCATTGCCAGATCCAGAGCCCATGCAGATTGGCGTAGTTCGAGCACCACTCACCCCAGAGGAGCGATTGCGCAGGCGACGGGACAATCTTTGCCTCTACTGTGGCGCGGATAGCCACTTCCTTCTCAACTGCCCCGTCAGGCCTAGTAAGTTGAAACCTTCACCAGTTTTTAATTACCATGCCTCCCAGTTACCACAGACTTACATCGTGCTTTTTCTTTCTCTTCAGCTTCCGGACGGGGAAACCCGCCTGCCGGCAATCATTTGGCTCCCGGAAGGAGCTCTGTAAGTCCCTAGAAGTGAAAGTCTGTCTGTCCTCGGCCTACCACCCTCGGAGCAACGGCCAAACCGAGAGAACCAATCAGACTTTGGAACAGTATCTTCGCTGTTTCTGTTCAGCCTCCCTGGATGATTGGCGATCTCTACTAGCTTCTGCTGAGTTCGCATATAATAACTCGGTTCACGCTACCACCAACCAAACCCCATTCTGGGCCAATTGTGGCTTCCATCCCTCCTTCCTGCCAGATCTCATTCCTGAAACACCCATTCCGGCCGTCCAGCTATTGCAAGAAATAATGCGGCAAGCTCAGGAGGACTATAAAAAAAATTTGACAGGGGAAGGAAGGACTGCCCTACCTTTCAGGTCGGAGAGGAAGTTTGGCTATCCACTTCAAACCTTAAATTGCCTATTCCTTCACAAAAATTGGGCCCAAGATTTATCGGCCCATTCAAGATTAAACGCAGGATCAACCCTGTGGCCTTTGAACTGGCGTTACCCGATTCATACAGGATCCACCCGGTATTCCATGCTTCCCTGCTTAAACCTTTGGTTCCGGACCCTTTTCTGGGCAGGGGAGAACCTCCGCCCCCGCCAGTAGAGGTTGAAGGTGAAAGAGAATTTGAAGTGGAAACTATCTTGAACTGCAGGAAGAGAGGTAGACAACTCCAATATCTAAATAAATGGAAGGGCTATGCCCCAGAGGACAATTCATGGGAGCCTTCCAGGAACATTCATGCCCCTTGATTGATCCGGACTTTTCACCGAGAACATCCAGAACTAATGGCCAGCTTGGGCGTCCGGAGTCCGCCCCTTGGGGGGGGGGCACTGTCAGGGCACCAGTTCTGCGGACTATGGTTTTGCGCACATGCGCAGAAGAGCGGCGCTATCGCGCGTCCCTACTCAGCGCATGCGCGTGCGCGGTTATGGTCCGGCGGCGTGGCGGGTGCGGGAGCCTGTTGGAACGAATCACAGTTCTCACCGCCCTATTTAAACCTGCCCCTGACACATGACAGGTTGCTGGTTTGTCATCAGCTCCTGTATGTGTCTCGCTGCCCTTAACCTGTTTTGACCCGGATTTCCTGGCTCACCTGACTGAATACCTGATCTTGGCCTGCCTTGGACTTTTCCTAATCTCTCCCAACCCTTGACCCCGTCTTGCACCCCTGGACTCCGCTGACCTCTCCAATTCTTGACCTTAGCTTGTACTACTGGATTTCGCTGATCTCTCCGATCCTTGGCCCCCCCAGCCAGTACCTTGAACTTGTCTCTTCGGTCCCCTGATCCTAGCTTGTCTTACAGACTGTCTCCTCAACCTGCCTGCAGATCCAGTGTTCCTAGATATCACACTCGTCCACCAGGTGTCTCCAGTGCCTTCCTGTGGCTACCTCGATCTGCATCTCTACTCAGCTACCTGTTTCCGGAACTGGTGCCTCCTGGTGCTGTCACCCCTCTGTTACCACCACCAGAGGGCGGTCAGCGCTGGTTCGCAAGGGTGAGCCGTCCGCAGCATCTCGGCCTCGAGATGATCCTTTTTGTTGCAGATGCGAAAGTACAGTTGTGTGTCATCTGCATAAGAATGGTAAAGTAACTTTTGGCTACTGATGATTTCAAAGAGAGGGCGGAGATAGATATTGAACAGCAACAGTGACAGAGGGGGTCCTTCAGGAACTCCGCATGACACTGTGTGTTTTTCAGAAGTGAAAGGTCCCAATTTCACTATTTGTGATCGGTTTTCCAAAAAAGAGGAGAACCAGGATAGATCACCTTCTGTGACTCTGGCTACTTCAGCTAGCCGAGTCAGTAATAGTTTGTGGTCTACCGTGTCAAAAGCTGCGCTTAGGTCCAACAGTACTAGAAGACAAGAATCTCCTTCGTCTGCGGCCTCGAGGGCGTCATCCCATATTTTCCGGGACGGAAAACCGATTGAAATGGATCAAGCAAATTATGAGGGTCTAAATGCTGTTGCAGCTGTTGTACCACTACTTTCTCCATTATCTTGGAGTAGACGTTTAAGTCTCTTATGGGACGACGATGTTTTGGGTCTTTGGGTTCGAGGGTGGGTTTCTTTAAAATAGGTTTGATTATGCCTTGTTTTAACCGGATGGGCACTATGCCTTCCTTGAATGACTGGTTTATAAGCTGCATGATAGGCGGTGCCAGAATATCGGCACATTTCTTCAGCAGTTGGGTGGGGATAATATCATTAGACGCTGTGCTATTTTGCAGGGTACCGATGATATTTTTAGTGGCATCGATGGAGATGGGTTTTAGAGTGAACTTTGTTGATTGTGGCGAATTTATGTGGGTATTGGGCGTATGATTAATGGGGTACTGTTTTGCTGAATGCCTTCACAGATTTTTTCATTTTTTTTTACGGAATAATCCCATAATTCATTGCAAAATTCTTGGGTATCAGAATTGGGAGCTTAAAGACAGACTGGATTCATGGTCTGGGTGACTAAATAGAAAGAGTTTGTGGGGGCGGTTTAGGGCATTAGTGAGGACATTGGAAGAAAAAAAAATGTTTGGCTTTAAAAATGTCTTTGTGGTATTTTTTTTGTAATTACCTTATAGATGGTGTGGTTTTCCTCTAAAGAGCTTCTTCTCCAAGCTGCTTCCGCTCTTCTGCACTCTTGCTTTAGCAACGACAGCTGGTCGTTAAACCAGCTGGAGTAGTTTTTCCGGATGCAGGTTTTGCGTTTGGGCGCTACCAAGTCGGCTGACTGTAGTAGAGCTGTGTTTATGGCAGTTGGATTGTTTTTATTTTGTTCCCTAATGTCGTTTTGAAAGTTCCGAATGGAGCTTCTTCTTAGATCTAGTCCAGTGCGTTGTTACTGGTTTTAATGTTTTTGTTTAGGGGGCATTTTTGGTAATTATAAATTTAATTGCATGGTGGTCTGTCCATGGTAACAGCTCATTTTTCAGAATGTTTATTTCCAGACCTTGTCTGAAAATGAGATTGAGCGTGTGGCCTGAAGCATGTGTGGGCCCCCATACTAGTTGCTGCAGACCTAATGCTTCCAAGTGGTCAATGCAGGCGTCAGCAACGGGATCCTATGAGGAGTTGGCCCAGAGGTTGAAATCCCTGAGCAGCAAAAGGTGTTTGTTGTTTAGGGTATAAGTGGAGATGAACTCTGTTAATGATGTGAGAAACTGCGATTTTGGACCTGGTAAAATATGTACGGCCTCCTGGGGATTTGTTCGTAGTTGCAGAGTGCAGGTTTCCATGAATGGAAGTGGGTTCTGTAATCGAGAGGTGCGTCTAATGGATCACCGCCAGGCCTCCTCCTCTTTGCCCCACTCTGTTTTCTGTTAGAATGCGATAATTTTCTGGCACCAGTTCTCCTAGAATTCTCCTAGTATGGGCTAGCGGACAGATTTCTCCACCCGACAGATTTCAAAGCATGCTTTGAAATCCATCCGGTGGAAATCTGTCCGCCCGACATGTCTGCTGGTTAGTACACTTACCAGCAGACATGTCGTCCCCCACCGCCGCCGCGCCGCCGCCGAATGGATTCGGCGCATGCGCGGAAGTGTTTTACTTCCTGGTGCGGTGACGTGGCGGTGACGCGGCGGCGTCAACGTCACCGCCGCGTCACCGCCACGTCACCGCGCCCGCTGGCGGCGGGGAATTTGATCCGATGGTGTGTACACGCCATCGGATCAAACTCCCGATCGGACATATCCGATGGAAATGGTCCGCGGACCGTTTTCATCGGATATGTCCGATGGTGTGTACGCGGCCTTAGAGCTTTTTTCGGTGACAACTGGTAATATTGAGGCGAATGGTTTTAGTTCCCAGATGGTTTCTGCAGAGTATTTCAGATTACCCATGGTCGCAGAAAAAAAAAACGCAGGGAAGTGAAGTTGATTTGGAGGGCTTTGATGGTGAATGGGAAGAAAGATGTTCAAGTGGGCCACCACTCGTCCAGTCCTCCCTCCCCGTTTGGTCCGGAGGAAGGTGAAAAAAAGCCCAGGAGTGCTGGCCAATTTGCAACGACCGGAGAAAAAATTCCTTCCTGACCCCTCAAGGGCGATCGGCAAAGCCCTGGATCAAGCGCTGAATGGTTGAATTAAAATGGTTTATGCTGTTGGGGGGGGGAATGCATACCCCTGTGTTCACAGGTGGTAGCCAATACTTGCAATCGGGCTGTGGAAGGGAGGTGGGGGTGAATGGTAGTTACTTACTTTGGATGTAGTAAGAAGGTCGCTGACCGGGACCCCGAGCCACGGGCTGGAGTACTGGGGCACCGAGGGGGGAGGCAGTGGAGATCCTGGGGCGCTGGGGGCGTCCTGGGGGACAGGGGGTTTAAAGGAATTTAAAAAGGGGGGGTTTGTGAGGTAATAGGCCTCGGCTGAAGCTGCAGACTTTCCTGGATGCGGCCACCGCGACCTAGACGCAAATTGTTCGGGCCCCAATAATTAGGATGGTGGGAGAGGTGGCGGGGAGAAGGCTGGGAGCTATTTAGGACGCGAGGGAGGAGGAGGGCCGGAACCAAGGCTTATCCTTACAAGGATGGCTGCACACCGTCCCAGGGTAGGGGGGTGATAGGGGGATGGAGCAGAGGCCAGATCCTGCCAGGTCTTACCTGTGGGAAGCTGCCTGTGATGGTGGCGGAAGAGGGAGGCCAAAGGGGAAGGAAAATCCTGGATGTCCTGGGTGCTGCTGCAGCAGTGGGCTAGGTGAACCTGACCGCCTGTCTGATCTTGCCCTAAGGTGAGAGCAGACTCGTCGGAAGCGTCCTACTCCACCACTGAACTGACACTGACTGACTGACTGTTGTTGTAGTTACGAAGATGTACCTCCTTAGTGGAATTACGCTTGGATCTCCTTCTAGTTTCTTTCAGGTACCGACTGACAGATGACCAGCCTCCCAGGTGGATTGTCGAGACCTTATTGGATCGCCAGCCTCTCATTGGCTCTCCTCAGATGGACTCCCCACCAAACAGCTGTACCGCTTGGAATCTTTAGGATTGGGAACCCAGTCGACCACTGGGCTCCCTGCCACGACTCAAATGTTCCAGACCCACATGGTCCCGAAGCCAGGAACTCCGCAGTTAGGCCATAACGCCGGGGCGCCGTGGTGCAGACACCCTAAAGGTGAATGCCGCACTTGAAGAAGAAGACCCAGAACTATTGGTGTTTGCCCTATAAAAACCCTCCCCCAGCATGCACAGCGAGACTCAACCCTCCTGATTAGCTGCTGAGGTAGAGCACCCAAACCTTGACTCCACTGCTGCCATCTACTGCACTGGGGTGGGAAGAACACCCCAGCACAATAGAATGAGCCCACAGTACAGGCAAGCTGAGACAAAGACCTAATTTGAACATTTTAACTAGATCAGAGTTTAACTACACTCTGATCTCCCTCTAAATTTAAATAGCACCGGTACTTTGAAGTTACCAGGCGCTACACAAGTCACACTACAAAAGGCCTAAGAAAGAAGTTAGCATAGTTCTGTTTTTATACTACTTGACAGGACAGCTAAAACTCTTATGCATTGTACATACAATCGTAATTTCCGACAACAAATGTTCAATGGGAGCTTGTTGTCAGAAATTCTGACCGTGTGTAGGCTCCATCGGATATTTGACTGGTTCTCAAATTTTCCGACAACAAAATTAGTTTTCTTAAATTCAGAGCGTGTGTAGACAATTCCAACACACAAAATTCCACAGAGATTTTCCTTTACTTCCTGCCCCATAGCCAAACAGGAAGTGAGAGGAAATCTCTGCAAATTAAGGGAATCCATTGCCTGCCCCCGCAGGCCCTCAGAACTAGTGTCCCAACTTGAAAATTTCAGGGCGGGTCTTAAACAGAAAGGACTGTGGCCTTAACAGGAAGGGGTGGGTCATATATAAATTAGGGGTCACGAGTTTAGTCAGGCCAAGGGCAGTACAAAACCTAAATACACTACTGGCTCTGGTAGTTCATTGATTCTTCATGTCAATGTGAAACTCCCTGCTGGACAGACAGCTTACATTCACAGTGTGCAGGAGACCTGCTTGGCACCAATGATCTGCTGATTTCTGGTGCAATGCTTTCCAGGCTTCTACAAACATTTTGAATAATTTTTTTTTTACCTGCAAAAAATGTGCATACATTTTTTTATTTTTATCCTTTAACCACTTGCCGACCAGCTCATGCAGATATGTTGCGGCAGGTTGGCAATGCTGCCCTCAACGATGTACCTGTACCGCAGCTCACGCAGGCGCAGTTGCGGGCGGGCCTGCTCTTGCTCCAACTGCATGCTGTGAGAGCATGCCTGTGCATCGGGCGGACTCGATATGCGCTGCAGCCCACGATCGTCTAGTACAGAGGCAAAATGGGGATCTGCCAGTATAAACAAGGCGGATCTCTGTTCTGACAGGGGACAGGGGTCCGCCATCTTCTGTTTCCAGTGATCGGGAACAGTGATCTCTGCCATGTTCCAGTGAGCCCACCCCCCCTACAGTTAGAACACACCTAGGGAACACAGTTAACCCCTTGATCGCCCCCTAGTGGTAACCACATCCATGCCAGTGTAATTTTTACATTGATCAGTGCATTTTTATAGCATTAATCAATGTAATAATTTGGGGTCATATTTGTCTGTCGCAATGTCACAGGCCCTCTAAAAATCGCAGATTGCCGCCATTACTAGTAAAAAAAAAAGAAAATAAATAAAAGTCCTTAAATCTATCCCATAATATGCAGAGGCGATAACTTTTGCTCATACCAATCAATATACGCCTATTAAATAAATGTGTTCTTTATATGTATTATATAGCAAAAAGTAAAAAATGTTTCGCTTTTTGTTTGTAGCGCAAAAAATAAAAACTGCAAAGGTGATCAAATACAACCAAAGGAAATCTCTATTTGTGGGAAAAAAACGGACTTCAATTTTTTATAAATAGCAAACATGTCATACTTACCTGTTCCGTGCAATGGCTTTGTACAGAGCAATCCTGATTCTCCTCTTCTGGGTTTCCCTGCTGGCGCGTTTGGCTTCCCTGCTTGAGAGTGGAGTGGAGAAAGCTGCTGCTTTTGAGAACTGCATTGGATTGAAATCAGGCTCAAGTAACTCTAAGGAGGGTAACAGGGATTCTGTGACTCAGAAGGTTTTCTAACTCAATGCATCGAATGCATTATTGTAAAACGCTTTCAGGCTTTAGAACTACTTTAAGCACTTGCCGACCAGCCACTGTCGTCATACAGCGGCAGGTCGGCATGTTCCCACAAATCACTGTACAGTAGGTGTACGTTGACTCCTTTAAACAGCCATAGCAGGTGCGTGTGCCCTATGCACGGCAGAGGACCCGAACAGGAATGAGTGCCAAATGTAAACAGACAGATCCCCATTCTGACAGGGGAGTTAGAGACAGATCTGCTCTTCCTAGTGATTCTCCAGTCAGCCCAGCCCCCATACAGTTAGAAACACTTGCAGGGAACACACTCAATGTCATGGACCTGCCAGTAGGCTCCGGCGAGCACGCATGCGCACACATACTAATGGCCAGAATCGGCATCAGTCAACTGTTCCTGTGCGCAGGCGCGCCTCAAATGCGTGCGTGTATGCGCCAAATGTTCGCGTCTGTGCGCCAAATGTGCGCACACATGCTCCCACTACACATGCACGTGCACGGTGGTCGCACGCACGGCGGGAACGTGTGCATGCTCGTTAACGCATGATTGGCGCCACTCTGCCTTTAAAAAGCCAGCAGCTGCAGTGACACTTCGCTGTTTGATCTGCAGCGTTGTATCTGTAAACCTGTGACCTGTTGTACCTGTTATCCCTACCGACCCGGCTCTGTCTGACCATCCGAACCTCTCCAACCCAACTCCTGGCTTGATCTGACTCCGCTCTGCTCTCCTGCCCACCGTTACCAGACCCTGTGCCTGAATCTGACTATGCTTTCACTCACCAAGAGTAACTTCCTGATTACTTGCTTACCCGGCCTTGTTGACCCTGATAATAGCTATTGTCCTGCACCTAACCTGGCTTGCTCCACCAGTTCCTGCTATCCAGTACCTGTGCCAGCTCCAGAGACGCTGTCTCCTGCACCGACTGTCCCAAAGGACCACCAACCATGCCGGACTGCTGTCATCACCAGGCACTCCTACCTCGCCTCGCTCCCGAGCTTGCTGTCCCCACTTCAGCAGCTCCAGAGTCGGGGCTGTAAGAATGGCCTCCTCCTGCACACTAGGCTCTGGTTACAAGGTACGTTCCAGTACATAACACTTAACCCCTTGATCGCTACTAGTGTTAAACTTCTTCCCTGACCGTGACATTTATACAGTAATCCATTTAAGCTCTAATCACTGTATAAATGTCAATGGTCCCATAAAAGTGTCAAAAATGTCTAACATGTCCACCGCAATGTCACAGTCCCGCTAAAAATCACAGATCAATGCCATTACTAGAAAAAATGCAATAGATAATAAAAATGCCATAAATATGTCCCCTATTTTGTAGAAACTATTACTTTTGCGCAAACAAATTAATATATACGCTTATTGCATTTTTTTTACCAAAAAGATGTAAAAGAATAATAAACTGATTATTGTTTGTTTTTGTTTTTTTGTTTTTTGGGGGGATATTTATTATAGTAAAAAGTAAAAAATATAGTTTTTCACTATAATTGTCACTCTTTCTTTTGTTTATAGCGCAATAAATAAAAACTGCAGAGGTGATAAAATACCACCAAAAGAAACGTAACGTAAAAGGACGTAATTTGTGTTTGGACAGAGTCATACCATCGTGCAATTGTCAGTTAAGGCGACACGTATCGCAAAAAATGGCCTGGTCATTAAGGAATCTTCCGGGCTGTAAGTGGTTAACTAGGAAACTTATAAATTTCTTTACAGGTGGCCATGTTGAATTATTTAGGAATAGTGAAATCCATACAGTACTCATAATATTATACTCTTAGGCCGCGTACACACGGAGGGACATATCCGATGGAAACGGTCCTCGGACCGTTTTCATCGGATATGTCCGCCGGGCTATTTTGGTCCGATGGCGTGTACACACCATCAGATCAAAATCCCCGCCGGCAGACAGGGCAGTGACGTGGCGGTGACGATGACGCCGCCACGTCACCGCACCAGGAAGTAAAAAACTTCCACGCATGTGTCGAATCCATTCGATGCATGTGCGGGCAGATATGTCCGCTGGTTAGTGTACTTTAAAATTTCTTTAAAATGTAATGCTTTAAAATTTGTCCGCCGGTCAGACATGTCCGCTAGCCCATACACACGATCGGATTTGTCTGCTGAAACGGTCCGTCGGACCAGTTTCAGTGGACAAATTCGATCGTGTGTACACGGCCTTAAGCCGTGTACACATGATCGGTTTGTCCGATGAAAACAGACCGATGGATTGTTTTCATCGGACAAACTGATCATGTGTGGGCCCCATCGTTTTTTTTTTTCATCAGTGAAAAAAATTTAATTTTTCCTATGGATAAAAAGGCGATAGATAAATCAGATCGTCTGTGTGGAACTCCATCGGACCAAAATACACGCATGCTCAGAATCAAGTCGATGCATGCTCGAAAGCATTGAACATTATTTTTTTTCGGCTTGTCGTAGTGTTGTACGTCACCACATAAGCTTTATCAGATATCCGACGAAAAAATCCATCGGATCAGATTCCATCAGATATCCGATCGTGTGTACAGGGCTTTAGTCCCCATGTTTCTGAAGCCTTACTAAAATATTGCTTATATTGAAGCATTATGATACTACCTAAATAATAACTAATGATACATACAGTTAAAACTACACATAATTCCAAATTAGCCATTTAAGAAATTGGCAATCTTTGCCAATATATAATTTTTAAGTACTAACATGAGAGTTTTTTTTTTAATTTACAGTACAGCAACAAAACATTCAGCTTTGCACATGAAAACCATTAAAAGAAGCTGTATAGACAAACTGCAGATAATAAAAGAAGAAATAAGAATACAGACTATTGTGCTGTAACAATTGTGTTAAATCACATGTAAATATAAAAGTCTTCTACTAAGGCATGGCACAAAATGCAAACTCCACAACAGCTGGAGAGCTACAGGCTGACAATCTTACTCCTGATAGTACTGTAATGAACCTTTCATACAATATTCCTTTGTTGCAAGGAAATATGTACTTTTTTCAAGACCTCATTTATGTGTAGGCATGGCTAGGAGTCTTAATCCAACTTCAGATAGTTATTCTCAGACAACACTAATAGCTCCTTCAAATATTTCTCAGTTATGCTTTAGATAAGAGTGTTGAACACATAAATTCATTAGTGAGTAATAGAGCAACCTTACATTATCTCTGTCTCTTTTTAGTGGATTTTTTTCCATATAGTGCCAGGAGTCATATATCACACTCAGCGGCTGTGTCTCTCAAGCCAGTTAAAAGAAAGCGCAGAAAAACTACTGTTAACAAGGGAATAATTACACGGGGCAAAAATTAATTATTAGTCACTCAGGAATGGTGGGAAAGGGCCACACAGACTGGGTACTCTCTTTCTCCACATTTCAGGAAATAGATAATCAAAAGTATATCACACGACAAAGTACAAGGACTCTTTATGATATAACAGTCTTTTCCTTCACGTATTACCTAATGTGCCATGCGGCTTATTTACTTTAACACATTAGGTACATTGTATTATGGGGAAAAACATGAAGGATGGCCCCAAGGGAGCAGATCATTCTTTGGAAGTCAGTCTTACTACTGGCAAAGTCAAGTCAACAGGGACCTTGAAATAAATTTAACCAAAAGAAAAGTCAATGGATCACTGAGCATGTGATAGAAGGCTTTCATGAGGAATTTAGCTTACCACACAGTGAAAATAAACCGTGGAAACAGCAGTCAATAGGAAAAATATTGACAGCTGTAAACAGCAATAACCTTGTAAAAAAAAATGTAACTGTATTTTCTTTATTCTTTATTAAGGTAGCTTTTAAATAATACCATAATTGCTCATTTGCAAATTAAGGCTAACTGTTCTTATTATAGATAATTTGTGCTACCTCACCTAGCCGATCACTCCAATTTAAAAAATATATAATCTGTATACCGGTTTAGTAAAACAACAAGGGATTCTGGTAAAGTAAGGGATGTGAACAGTAAAAATAAAATAATGTGTGGAAGTTGTGATGTCACTGCCCACCTCCCCACCTCATCCAAACAGAGATGCCCCCCACTGGCTGCGTCATTGGATTTGATTGACAGCAGTGGGAGCCAGTGGCTGTGCTGCTATCAATCTATCCAATATCCAATGAAGAGCCAAAAAGCCTTGGAGAGAGCGACGTGGGATCACGCCAATGGAAATTCAGAGCTCAGGTAAGTAAAATGGGGGGGTGGGGGCTGGAGGCCCGGACACTGCAAGGTGTTTTTTCACCTTGATGCATAGGATACATTAAGGTGAAAATACACGAGGGTATACAACCCCTTTAAGATCAGAGGGAATATGTTTCCTCTCTAATAAAATCCATAATATTAGTCACAGGAAGATTAAACTTTTGTTTAGATAGTATGCATTTTGACCTATATGCAGATGTGATATAGTGTGTCATGGATGTACAGAGCCCCCTAGGGACTAACAAAATGGTTATATAGGGCCTGCTTATAGCAGTCATGCAGTGGATGGACTTGTTTCATTTGGGCTGTTGCCCAAAAATCCTAACCTCAACCCGACCATCAGAAGTGGTTGGTTTATATAACCTAAAGTCATTTTAGAAGGCAAAAACACTCATCACAGTAGGTGACGCAACTCCTCTAAAAGTCATTGCCTAGGATTAGAGTTTATCCCACACCTATACCTTAGTTAGATTAGTTAGATTGGTGCAGAATGTTCAGGGATGAGTTTGAGCAGGGATCTGTGAAGAAGTCCAGATGCCAAACTGAAACCCCACTGAAATTAATAGAAGTCAAATCTGTCAAATTAAAAATGCTTATGGGCTAATAGACAAGAGGGTGTAAAAAAATTGATTGGAGATAGTCACTTCCCTGGATAACATGTACCAGTGGAAAAAAATAAAAATAAACGATTGCATTTGGCCAGGAGCACTGATTTTTTTAAATGATTAAAGTGGTTGTAAACCCACATAGTAAAAAAAAAAAAAAAAGAAGACCTGCAAGACGAAGGCATAATGAACTAGTATGCATAGCATACTATCTCATTATTTAATACTCACCTCCAATCGAAGCCCCTGCTGCGGTGCCTGTACACAGCCCCGGCCGGCGACATCACTCCCGAAGTTACTTCCAGTTACCAGTTACTTCCAGCCGCGTTTACGTCACTCCCGCTGGTAACGGCACACTAACTAAAGCAATGGGACGTGCAAGTGCGGTTGCTTCAGTGCGCATGTGCCGATGGCGTTGGCACATGGAGATACAGGGGATATCTCCTAAACCATGCAGGTTCAGGAGATGTCCAGGGTAGCTACATGTAAGCCTTATTGTAGTCTTACCTGTAGCAAAAAGTGGATTGTAAGGGTTTACAAACACTCAAATGTCCCAGACCCTGCTTTATACTACACCGCAACACACTTGGCCAGGGTTGTTGACTGGTGCCGGCACGGTGACTCAAAATTCTGGGTAGCTTTAGAACAAGAGGCAGCCAGTGCCCCACTCGCTGGCTTGCCGTGGGCAGGAAAAACCCACACTTCCCATTTGATTGCCCACCCAGTGATTGGCCCTACTCTTGCGGAAATGGACAGGTTCTCCCATCTATCTTCATTGTGTAATTCCCAATGACACCCCTCGTTGGGCATCCAGCATTCCCTCCAGGCCTCATGATCCCACTTTTTACATGCAAGCCCCACATGGACTCCTGAGGGCCTCTCAGTTCTTGCAATCCTCTGGCTGGTTCCCTGCAGAGACTATGCTATCTGGGCTAGCTCCTCTGAGGTTGGATTACTGGAGGACTATTCAGTTCTCTCATTTGCTTGGCTCATTGCCTAAGCCTGCGCTTTTTCTCGGTAAGCTCCATCCTTTTGAGGAACTTTGTTTGGGAGAGGGCCCGATCCTGGGGGTCTCGTCCTGCCTCCTACAAATCTTTGCTGGAACTTCACGCTGCCCAGGATCCCCCTTAATTAGCAAAAAGGGAGAGGGACTTGGGAATTACTTTCTAAGAGTCACAAAAAGAACGCATACTCTTCTTTGCACCAAAGTCTTCTCTATGCAGTAAGTATCAAGAGACCACATATAAGATATTTACACGCTGGTATAGGACACCATCAGTCTTGGCAAAGATGTTTCCTGGACAAACGGATACCTGCTGGCATTGTGGCCTTCATCAGGGACCCATCTTGCACATCTTCTGAGAATGCCCTATGCTTAAAACTTTCTGGGAACCAGTCCTTAAGCTCATACACAAATTCACTGACGTTGCCCTACAGGGTGACCTGGGCGCATTCCTTTTAAACCTTACCCCTTTATCTAAGAAACGTTATCATAAGTCCCTTCTCAAACACCTTCTTAATGCTGCACGGGAGTGCATTCCGCCCCTTTGGAAACAACAATCTGCGCCAACGGTAGCGCAGTGGTTCGCTAGGGTGAAGGATATAGAGCAAATGGAAGACTTGACCTCGGTTCTGCGCGATAAGATGGAGGAACACAAGACCAGATGGTTTTATTGGGTCCAATTCAGCTTCTCCGATGAATTCCACAATTATGCATAGACGTGGCAGTTGCCAGTGAGTCCTACTGCCTGATCGGTATTGAAGACCATAGCTCCCGCAAGGTGACACAGCGCCCACTTCCCTGTAACCCCACTTCCCGTCCTGAAGAACCCCCCCCCACCTCCTTTTTTCTATTTCTTTCTCTATATCTCTGTCATGGACAGTCTGGCCCAGCGGTGGGCACATCGGCGCGCACATTCGCGGCACCATAGCGCGCACGGGAGCGCGCACCAGCGGCGGCGGCGCGCGTGCACGTGGGGCGCCGTTCTGGCGCCAAATCCAGCTTTAAAAGGGATCTGATCCCTGTGCTTCTTGCTGTCCTGTCTACAGCGTCTCTGTGAGCTACCAGCATCTGTTACCCTGATTGAACCTGATCCTGACTACCCGGCTTGTACCTGATAACCTGTCTGCTGCCTGCCCTGACCTCGGCTTGTTTGACTACCCCTTTGGCTTTATCCTCTGTACTTCTGCTGCCCGCCTGCTGATTGACCTGGACTGAACCTGACCCTGCCTGTACCAACTCTACCTACTCCTGGTCTCCTAGCCTGCCGGAGGATTTACCTGCTGGGACTTGTTCCAGTCTGTACTATGGGACACCTCCCCCGCTTCTGCTGCAACTCCAGCTTCCAGCTGCCCGACAGTGAGCCTTGAATCATCAGCCTGCACCAGTCCTGCAACGTGTTTCCAGGAACTACCGACTCAGCTCACGGGCCCAGCACTCGCCAGTACCAGGTGCTTGTGCGATTCTGTAGTCCCGAACCTCCTGTCTGCACTATCAGGGGTCCCGGGACCAGAGAAGCAAGGGCTGCCGCTCCCTGCACGCCGGGCTCGTACCATCAGGTACGTGACAGTACAGGACAGCCATGACCGAGCCCACGCAGGGAGTGGATCCAATGCAAGAACTATGCCGGCACCTTGACTGGAGAACCGAGTCCAGGCCTTTTCCACTCCAGCTGCTACCTCCGCCACGTCAGGCACATCCGCTTCACCCTCCGTAATTATGCTGCCGCCTGAGCCTAAGGTTCCCATGCCGGAAAGATTCACTGGGGAGCGAAGCAAGTATCGAGCGTTCCAGAATGCCTGCGAACTCTATTTCGCACTCCAACCACGGACTTTCTCCCTGGAAGCCACCAAAGTGGGGTTTGTTATTTCACTTCTGTCCGGAGAGCCACAAGCTTGGGCTCACCGCCTGTTGGAGCAGAAAGACGCGTCCCTTGACAACTTGACTACTTTCTTCCAAGCCATGTCCCTACAGTACGAGGACCCTCACCAAACGGCCACTGCAGAAGCCACCTTACATGCCCTCCAACAGGGACGCAGACCAGCGGAGGATTACGTATCCGAATTCCGTAGATGGAGTTCGGATACGAACTGGAACGACGCGGCCCTTTGCTACCAGTTCCGCATGGGACTTTCTGAACCATTGAAGGACGAACTTGCTAGGGTGGGTGTCCCTGGAACCCTGGATGCCTTGATAAATCTAACAATCCAGATCGATAGGCGCTTAAGAGAGCGCAGGACTGAAAGGGCCACTGGTCCGTCTCGCCCCACCTGGATGATGCCGCGAGTACCTACCTTCTCGAACCCAGCTCCGCCGGCTCCCACGCCTCCGCTGTCTCATGACCTCTCTGAACCAATGCAACTAGGCCTCCTTCGTCCTACTCTGACACCTGAAGAACGCCAGCGACGCCGGGTCAACAATCTGTGCCTGTATTGTGGAGGATCCGGACACTATGTGAGGTCTTGCCCAGTAAAGATCCGTAAGTGCCTGTCCATGTCTACTGTTCGTACACCTATTGGATCACCCAACCCTACTCACCTGGCTATTTCCGTTCTCTTTCAGCTCCCAGGAGGGAACATCCAGGCCAGCGCTATCCTTGATTCGGGAGCATGTAGCTGCTTCTTGGACCGGACTTTTGCCACCAGACACCAGATCCCTCTTCGCTCTAGAGCTTCAGGACTTTCCGTGTATTTAGCGGACGGATCAATCTTGAGATCTGGACCGGTCACCCAAGAAACCCAGCCACTGGCCACAACTATTGCCGGAACCCACCACAAATTACTATGCTTAGATGTGATTGAGTCCCCGCTGTTCCCCATCATTCTGGGCATGCCGTGGCTTTACGCCCACAACCCTCAAATCAACTGGGTCACGGGGAGATTAACTTCAACTCTCCTTATTGCCTGGAACATTGTCTGCAAGTGCCACCATCAGCCCCCTCTCTGCTCTGTATGGATTCTGATGCGGAGACCCGTCAAGCCGTCCCAGAGACTTACCACGGCTTTCTAGACGTTTTCAGCAAAAAGGGAGCTGAGACCCTTCCGCCACACAGGGCCTACGACTGTCCCATCGAACTTCTCCCGGGAGCAGAGATCCCTTTCGGCAGGATCTTCCCTCTAACAGAGCTCGAACTGGAAGCCCTAAAGACTTATTTAGATGACAGTCTCCGGAAGGGGTTTATCCGCCCGTCCACTTCACCTGCAGGAGCGGGTATCTTCTTTGTTCAAAAGAAGGACCTCTCTCTCCGCCCCTGTGTGGACTATCGGGAACTTAATAAAGTGACTATCAAAAACCGGTACCCGCTTCCCTTGGTACCCGAATTGTTCCAACGACTAGGGTCTGCAGTAATTTTCACTAAACTGGATCTTCGTGGGGCCTATAACCTTGTGCGTATCAGGGACGGAGACGAGTGGAAGACCGCTTTTCGCACACGCTTCGGGCACTTTGAATATTTGGTCATGCCCTTTGGCCTCTGTAACGCCCCGGCCACCTTCCAGCACTTTGTAAACGATATCTTCAGGGACTATCTGGACCTCTTCGTTATCGTTTACTGAGATGACATCCTCATCTTTTCTCCTTCCTTGGAAGAACATCGGGAGCGCGTCAAGAAGGTGCTCAGACGGCTCCGGATTCACGGACTCTATGCTAAACCAGAGAAGTGTGAATTCGAACAGTCAAGCATACAGTTTCTGGGACTCATAATTTCAGTAGAAGGTATTCAGATGGATCCCCAGAAGGTTTCCGCAATTCTTGACTGGCCAGCACCCACAGACAAAAAGGGCATTCAGCGCTTCGTTGGCTTTGCCAACTTTTATAGGAAATTTATCAGGGGCTTCTCTACCATCATTTCCCCGATTACCAACCTTACTAAACAGACTGTCCGGTTTCGCTGGTCACCAGAAGCCCAAACGGCCTTTGAAACTCTTAAAGGACTGTTCACCTCCGCATCTGTCCTCAGACATCCTGACGCGAGTCTGCCTTATATTTTGGAAGTTGACGCATCCGAAACAGCGGTAGGGGCAGTTCTTTCACAAAGACAGGGTCCTAAGGCCCTCTTACACCCTGTTGCCTTCTTCTCCCGCAAGCTATCAGACGCAGAAAGAAATTATGATGTAGGGGACCGAGAACTATTAGCTATCAAGGCCGCTGTGGAAGAATGGCGGTACCTCTTGGAAGGCGCAGCGCACCCGATCTTGATCTTTACCTATTATAAAAATCTCGAGTATTTGAAGGCCGCCAAGAGATTGAAGCCGCGCCAGGCCAGGTGGGCACTGTTCTTCACTAGATTCTCGTTCCATATCACGTACAGGCCGGGGTCGAAGAACACCAAGCCTGATGCCCTTTCACGCATGTACGGGGATTCGGAGATCCATGCCTCCCCGGATACCATTCTGTCATCAGGAAACTTTCTGTTACTGCAAGAAGATCTGCTATCCAAAATCAGGCAAGCCTCGTCCGGAAATACTTCCTTACTCGGCTCGGATTTACAACTCAAAGATGGCCTACTGTGGCACCAAGACAAAATCTTTGTGCCGGAGGACCTACGGGTCAAGGTCTTGAACTTGTGCCACGATCATGAGCTGGCAGGTCATTTTGGAGTGCATAAGACATCCGAACTCCTACAACGCACATTTTGGTGGCCCCAACTATCAAGGGACTGCAGGAAATATGTGGAGTCTTGCATCACCTGTATTCGGAACAAAGGAGGCAATTCAAGAGCCTGGGGGTTACTTAAACTGCTGCCAGTACCAGAGAAGCCATGGAGGATGATCTCCATGGACTTCATCGTGGAGCTTCCTCCTTCAGAGTGCTTTACTACTATATTTGTGGTAGTGGACAGACTGACGAAGATGGCACACTTTCTGCCCATGAAAGGCACACCCTCGGCCCCGGAGACGGCCAAGGTGTTTATTAAAGAAATTGTAAGGCTCCACGGCATCCCGGCAAATATCGTGTCTGATCGAGGAGTACAGTTTACTTCCAGATTCTGGAGGGCTCTCTGTGGATCCCTCAAGATCGGCCTGTCCTTCTCGTCGGCCTATCACCCGCAGTCTAACGGCCAGACGGAGAGAACAAACCAGACTCTGGAGCAATACCTGCGTTGTTTCTCCTCCTTCTCTCAAGAAGACTGGGTATCCCTGTTGCCGCTGGCTGAATTTGCGTACAATAACTCTGTCCACTCAGCCACAAAACAGTCTCCGTTTTACGCGAATTATGGCTTGCACCCGCTGTTCATGTCCAATTCCGTCCCAGAGTGTTCGGTACCTGCCGTCCAGGAAACACTGCATTTTTTCAACACAAACAATAAGATCTTACAGGAGACAATGACCAAAACTCAGGAGTACAACAAAGAAGTATTTGACAGGAAGAGGAGAGGAGAACTTAATTTGGAACCTGGAAACCAAGTATGGCTGTCTACCACGAACCTGAAACTTGCCTGCCCGTCCAAGAAATTGGGTCCCAGATTTGTAGGCCCCTTCCCAATTAAGAGAAAAATTAATAACGTAGCCTACGAACTGGAATTACCTGAGACATTCCGCATTCACCCGGTCTTCCATGTCGCCCTCCTCAAGCCTGACGTTTCTGACCCTTTTCCTGGCCGGAACACTGGCCCCCCTGAACCAGTACTAATTGACGGAGAAGAGGAGTTCGAAGTCGAGTCCATCCTGGACTGCAGGAAGAGGCGCAACCAGGTTCAGTACCTAGTGAAATGGAGAGGTTATGGGCCTGAAGACAACTCGTGGGAGCCAGAGTGTAATATACACGCAGAGAAGTTGATCCAGTCTTTCAAAGACCGGTAGCGGCGCGCGCATGCGCGGGAGCGGCGCATCGGCGCGCACGGGCATTCGCGGCACCATAGCGCGCACGGGAGCGCGCACCAGCGGCGGTGGTGCGCGTGCACGTGGGGACGCCGTTCTGGCGCCAAATCCAGCTTTAAAAGGGATCTGATCCCTGTGCTTCTTGCTGTCCTGTCTACAGCGTCTCTGTGAGCTACCAGCATCTGTTACCCTGATTGAACCTGATCCTGACTACCCGGCTTGTACCTGTTAACCTGTCTGCTGCCTGCCCTGACCTCGGCTTGTTTGACTACCCCTTTGGCTTTATCCTCTGTACTTCTGCTGCCCGCCTGCTGATTGACCCGGACTGAACCTGACCCTGCCTGTACCAACTCTACCTACTCCTGGACTCCTAGCCTGCCGGAGGATTTACCTGCTGGGACTTGTTCCAGTCTGTACTACGGGACACCTCCCCCGCTTCTGCTGCAACTCCTGCTTCCAGCTGCCCGACAGCGAGCCTTGAATCATCAGCCTGCACCAGTTCTGCAACGTGTTTCCAGGAACTACCGACTCAGCTCACGGGCCCAGCACTCGCCAGTACCAGGCGCGTGTGCGACTCTGTAGTCCCGAACCTCCTGTCTGCACTATCAGGGGTCCCGGGACCAGAGAAGCAAGGGCTGCCGCTCCCTGCACGCCGGGCTTGTACCATCAGGTACGTGACAATCTCTCTTTCTCTGTATCTCTCTTCCTCTCTCTCTCTCTCACGAAAATAACATAAAAAGAGTGGTGTGCGTGGAACATAGTGATGCTCACTGCTATAGACTTCCCCCAATGATTTGGCTGATCTCTCTTTTTATATAGAGGGGAGAGACTGCCTCTACCGGGGGCCCGGTTGGAGGGGTGGTGGCACTCTTCTCTTAGCACTGCCTATTTTTTTTGTTATTTTTGTTATCGCATATATGTGCTCTACCCTTCAACGGTGTGCCCTGTTGTATTGGTAATGCTAATGCCGATGTCTATTGATTTTATGTTTTGGCGAAGCTACCCTTTTATTGTATCTGCTGTATGCCACTCAATAAATTTAAAAAAAAGTACTCAAATGTAACAATAAATATGTGAAACAATAAAATTGCAACAACACACAGATCCCTCCAAGGGTCGGCTATGTATTTTAGGGGACATTTTGGAGGGGTCCATGTGCTGTTTTTATTACTTTACTAAATGTAACTTTTGCTGTAGCACATTCTACAGCAAGAACTCCATGCCACATCCTTAGGTTGGAGTATCAAATTGAGAGAGATTATATGGTGATTACAACTAAACACAAACAGCAACAATGACAGTCAAACCTTGGATGCTGCAGTTGTCTTTCAAACCTTCAACAGGTAGAAGCACTACTAACTTGCATCCAGATTCATAAAGTCATGTCGTCTCAATGAAGGTGGTGGACCAAGTTTGCAAACAGCAGCTAGAAGGCAAAAGGAGCAGAGCAGTAAAGGCAACTAAAGCACGTTTTTCCATTAGCATTAAAGAGTGATACCATAAGTAGCAGGTATTATTTATTTCCATTAGTTTATTTCTTTTTTTTCTCACATAAGACCATGTCACACTATTCCATTGCTGATGGCAGCTTGCCATTGACAGGATAGGTGCAAAACTATTCATCTGCAGCATTGCACCTTCTCACTTGCCAAACCTTAGCTGAATCTCACTCACCAGTAAGGAGGCAGGAAAACACTAATCCCTCATTGGCTCTTGTCTAAATTGCCCCTATTATGTGTACGTGTACAGTATGCATGTTGGGCCACAGGAACCTTAGATTGTAAAGTTCTTGGATTGATGTGGATGTACAATAGGTAAAGTGCTGAGTAAATTGTTGAAGTTATATAAATAACTGTAATAATTATAATATTATTAAAACATTAAAATTTGATCTTGACAAACACCTTGCTGGGCTGATGATGAACACAGTTGGGGTTATTTACTAAAGGCAAATCCACTTTGCACTACATGTACACTGGGAAATGCAGTCGCTGTAGATCTGAGGGGAAGATCTGAAATGAGGGGAAGTGCTGCTGATTTTGTCATCCAATTATGTGGAAGCGAAAATGCTGTTTTTTTTTCCTTGTATGTCCCCTTCAGATCTACAGCGGCTGCAATTCCAAGTGCACTTGCAGTGCAGAGTGGATTTGTCTTAAGTAAATAACCCCCGATGTCTTCAGATTCTGTAGGAGCAGTGACATTTTAGTGATCCTGTCAATGGCAAGTTGCCACTAGGATTACAGGACACTAAGCAGTTTAGTGCTGGTCATTCCCTTTTTCACACTGCCTCATTTTGTACCCTGTGGTGTACATTTCCTATTACACAGCACCTCATTCTGTATGTTATGCTGTATATTCCCTATAATGCATCACCCTTTTCTGTATCATTTGCTGTGCAATCTCAATTCTATACTACCTCATTCTATACCCTTCACAATCACAGTACCACACTGGCATATTCAGTATGTTTTGCTGTTCATTACTTATTCAACACTGCCTCATTCTGGTAAGCACCTAGCCAGAAATTGAATACAATGAGGTGGTGATTCCTTTAATAACAGACCTTTAGGCTGGGTTCACACTGATGCCGGATGCGGCTCGCAGAAGGCATTCGTTGTGTCCCTGTTCTCTGTTTCAGGGACCGATCTGGGCCAAATCTTTGCCTGAATTTGGCCCTGAAACAGGACAGGACTCGTGTGCAAGCCACCCTGGAGCCGCCACAGAGATGTGTGAAGCAGCTCCATTGAGAGTCATTCACAATCTCATGTCATGCGAATTGAATGTGTGAAAACCCACATCCAACTCACTTTAGAGTGAACCTTAAACTGTGTTTTGTATGGCAGTGGAGCATCCTTTGACCCCAAACACTATAAATAATCTATTGGCAGCATCCTGTCTTATTAAGATTAAGTTCTTTATGGAACAGGATGTACAGGTCAACCTGCACAATACTTATTGGATACTTGCTCTGTGGTCCCCACCATAGATAATAAGTATTATGAACAAGGATTTAAACAGTTGAGGAAATAAATTATCTCATATGTTGCACTAAAGGCCACAAACAACATGCCCATACTGGTTGTAGGTGTTAGATGGCTTGCTGTAAAAGAGAATAGGGCCCACATTTTTGACCAAGGAAGCCAAGTCCCACACTAAAAAAATAGGGATTATACAGACACCCATACATCAAATCACTAAACTGCACCCACGACAAGAAGTTGTCTTAGACATGAGGATTGTACCAGGTGCTGCATTGGACTCTAGTGCTGGTAGCAGTAACTTCAAGTGAAGGGTAATTGGCTTGTTCAAAATTAAAAATTAGAGCACATTTCAGAGAGGGTGAAGTGTCTTGGTAACTTCATCTTTGAGTCTGTTCTGACAAAACATGATGATATAATAATATGTCCCACACCACAAACCCTTATATGCCTCCTATTAGGAAGAAAACTGGATACCTAGGGCATGTTGTTGATGCAGAGGAAATTCCCCCTGACCCTGCTAAAGCCCAAGCAGTATGGCAGTTGGCAACATCAAAAACTGTGGCAATATGGAATTGTTTCTTAAGCCTTATTGGCCACTACCATTACACTGTTACATTAGGGACACATATCTGTAACACTAACACAGCAGGTGGCCTTCCAGTCAGTAAAGGGAAGTCATCACTTTCTATTAATTCCTGATGGCAAACATGTCATGAACAGACATTTCAAATTCCAAAATAAAAGCTAATGACTGCTTCAGATCTGGCATACACAGAAAATAACATGCCATTTTGACTCTTTTGATGAAAGCCCGCAAGGTTTAGGGGCAAGAAGGGAAAGGTCATGGCCTTCACTAGTAGGACTTTGTAGCTCTCAGAGCAGAAAACTGTGAATTTCAGCTTGTTTAGCTGTTGAGCTGAGTTCCCTGCTATAGTATGGGCTATGACAGAATAATTCTTTAAATATCTCACAGGAAATCGAGTTAAGAAATTTGCAGATACAGTAAAGCCTTTTAGCCTATCTAGGGTCAGCCAAGCTTACAAGCTTTATTCACGCTTTTCATTATAACTCTGGCCATTCAAGTACAAATGTGGATGTACTGTCATGATTCCCTCTGATTCCTTCTGAAACAAATACAGATACATGTGGATGAATAATGGGAGAGCATTGAGATCCCCCTTCTACACCAACAACCAGTAATCCAATGTATTCAATGTCTGAATGGGTCAAACAGCAGAGTCAAGATCACAATATTCAGAACATGGCAAAGTATTTTCCGGGGGGTCACAATCCAGCTATTAGAGGGTGTGGCCAGTAGACAATCTCCATCTTAATGCTGCATTGTTTATTCCCCCTACACAATTGGAAAACAGAAGGTGTAAGCGCCGCACATTGGAACCCATCTACTATAAAGAAAGGTGAAGATATGGCTTCCACCTAAGCTCCTCCTGACTACACTCCTCTGACATGTTTTGCCACACCTATGGGGCTTAATCATACAGATCTCTATTGACAGCCATGGGGATGACACTAACAGATCGTGAACAACTAGCATAAAATCAAACTCTCTTTAAATCTCTCATTCATCAAGTTGCTAGGACTCAGACCCGATTTGACATAATGATTTGGCAAATTCTTTTTAATTCCAAAGACTGTGCAAAAGTCAAGTTAAAATCAGTGAAGTATGGAAAAAATAAATTTTTAGAAGGGGTTTAATCACAGTAAAAGTGGTTAAAGTGTATCTAATGTGTTTTGGGTAGAGTGGGGAAATGTCAAAACCCCTGTTATAATATTACTGCTATCTGCATCCCTTCTAGGAAGATACCTTCTATATTTATCCTGTTGGCTATTGTTATAGAGACTTTAAATGAAGGAAATTATAAAATTCTGAGCAGTAACCAGGACAGGAAAAGGGGGAAGTTTGCAAAAGAGAACGCATTCTAAAGTTTAATATAGGATTCTTTTGATTCAGAGAATTGAGCTGTCTGCCTTGTGAAACAAAAAAGATATTTGTTTTGTCTATGTGGCAAATTTGGAAAAGGATGCCCAGGGGGTGTGCATTGCCTTCTTCTGGACCAAAACTACAGGAGTTGTAAAATGAATGGGTCTTTTTTCAGCCTATGTACATAAGTAACAAAAGCCCTTTTGTTTTATTAGCACTTTAGCATTGTTTAGATTGCAGCTTATGCGTAATTTTCCTGTAAATATTTTCTTCTGGCAGATTCATTTTCTCTTATTAAGGGCTTTATTTATGAGTACAATCAATAGAAAAATTACTAATACTTGTTTTTTTGAGGCCACCAGCCAGCTAAGTTTATTTCTTTTGAATTTAAGAAAACGAAACTGCTATAGCCATGTGTTTTAAATTTCAATATAGTCATCTTAGACTTCCATATTTGATTGCCAAATTGACATCTTAGTAGGTTGTTGTGCACACATGGATCTTAGTGAATGAATTATTAAACTCTATTAAAACTAACGTTTTTTCTGTGTTATCAGTCAGCAGTGCATGTTTTATTAAAAAGCAAGTATAAATCGTTATAAAAAGTAACATACCTCATGGAAATTTATCATGATTTCTAAGTGAGTAACAGGCTTAAATTAAACAATGAAAATAATAAAGTCCATATCTCATGTGAAATGGTAAGCAATTAGATGGATCATTCTTCCTTTTCTGCATTCCCAACCACAACCCAGTGCTTCCTCTAATGGAGCACAGTCGCATATTATTTAGAAATTGTTTAGCTCAGAAACAAGATGATCATACTTTCATATAAAAGAACAAAATATACAGTGGCGCTAGAGGGGTGTATTATAAATCTATATAAATATCCCTATGAACATCAAAGATGATAACTTAGTCCAATAGAAATCATTAATGAGAGGTAGTCAGGCAGCACCTGGTAATGATACTCTAGTACGTAGTACACACATTATTATAACAGCATAATGTATAATGGTATTCAATCAGTTCATGAAAGTTGGTTTTTAGGTAGCACAAAAAGGCAGCACCCTAATGCCGCGTATGATCGGACATTTCAACAACAAAACCGTGGATGTTTTTCCGACGAATGTTGGGTCAAACTTGTCTTGCATACACACGGTCACACAAATGTTGTCAGAAATTCCGAACGTCAAGAACGCGGTGACGTACAAGACGTACATTGAGCCAAGAAAGTTCAATAGGCAGTGCGGGTCTTCTACTTGATTCTGAGATTGCATGGAATTTTGTGTGATAGAATTGTGTACACACGATCGGAATTTCCAATAAAAATACTTGTTGTCAGAAAATTTGAGAGCCAGCTCTCAAATTTTTGTTGTCAGAAATTCTGACAGCAAATGTCCCGTGGAGCCTACACATGGTTGGAATTTCCGACAACAGGATCCCTTCGAACATTTGCTGTCAGAAATTCCAATCGTGTGTACGCGGCATTAGTGCGAAGAAGGCAACTCTGTAGGTAATGGCAGGAACATAGAGGCACCAGACTAAGTGCAGCATTAAAAATGGCGGTTTAATATAAGTAAAAACTATTGGCAACTCACATGGTAGTGTTTATAAAGTGCTCTTCCAAACTAGGTTTTCAGTGATAAGTGACAACACCGGGTGCAATGCTGTCCTTACGGAATGACCCCACTGGGTCTAGTGTAAATCTTAGATGTTCCTAGGGATACGACAGTTGGGTCTTTTCAGAATCTTCATTAGTATAGAAACATCGGCCGATCTCGGGAGGGTCTCAAAGGGAAAAAATAAAACTGGATTTATTTAGAATAATATTAGTCCACTCACAAAATTATCATCTTGTACAATGCATTGAAACAGGATGTAGACAGGATTTAGTGGGCGGTAACGTATTTTGAACCAACGGCTTCTTCTTCAGACCTGATTGGCCGACATACCTGTCAGTCTTAGATAGGGACGGAAGATATCAACAAAGCAGAACAGATGGGAGGGACGGACTAGAAAAAAATATGGAAGTTATTCTAATAGAAACTAAAATGTGTTTATACGGGACTGTATTAAATATGTTTTTTTTTTTTATAACAAGATGCATAGAAAAAAATGCACTATCTGGTCCAACACTGAAAGCTCAATGCATTAAAAATGTATATAAAAGTTAATAAATTGAATAATAAAATTAATTTGTAAAAAAATATATATAATTTGGAAAATTATAGAGATATACAGTATGGGCCAGATTCAGGTACCCGGTTTAAAATTACGCGGGCGTAACGTAGCTCTCATACGCTACGCCGCCATAAATTAGCGAGGCAAATGCTGTATTCACCAAGCTAAGTTATGGCGGCGTAGCGTAAATAGGCCGGCGTAAGCCCGGGTAATTCAAATGTAAATGAGGTGGGCGTGGTTTATGGTAATGTGTTGTGACCCCACGTTTTTTAAGTTTTTTTAAACTGCGCATGCGCTGACCATGGACGTATCCCAGTGCGCATGCTCCAAATTATGACGCTACGACGCATTGTTTTCGACGTGAATGTAATTGACGTAAATCCGCATTCACGGACGAGTTACGCAAACAACGTAAAATCTGAAAAACTTGACGCGGTCACAACGTCCATACTTAACCACTTTAGCCCCGGACCATATTGCTGTCCAATGACCAGAGCACTTTTTGTGATTCGGCAGTGCGTCGCTTTAACTGACAATTGCGCGGTCGTGCTCGCAAACAAAATTGGCGTCCTTTTTTTCCCACAAATAGAGATTTCTTTTGGTGGTATTTGATCACCTCTGCGGTTTTTATTTTTTGCGCTATAAACAAAAATAGAGCGACAATTCTGAAAAAAATTCAATATTTTTAACTTTTTTCTGTAATAAATATCCCCCAAAAATATATAAAAAAACATTTTTTTCACTCAGTTTAGGGCGATACATATTCTTCTACATATTTTTCGTAAAAAAAATCGTAATAAGCGTTTATTGATTGGTTTGCGCAAAAGTTATAGCGTTTACAAATAGGGGTTCGTTTTATGGCATTTTTATTAATAATTTTTTTTCCTAGTAATGGCGGCGATCAGCGTTTTTTTTCAGTACTGCGACCTTATGGCGGACACTTTGGACACTTTTGACACATTTTTGGGAACATTGGCATTTTTTTAGCGATCAATGCTATAAAAATGCATTGGATTACTATAAAAATGCCATTGGCAGTGAAGGGGTTAACACTAGGGGCGGGAAGAGGTTAAGTGTGTTCCTGGGTGTGTTCTAACTTTATGGGGGGTGGCCTCACTAGGGGAAATCACTGATATTCTGTTCATACATTGTATGAACAGAAGGTCAGCGTTTCCCCCGCTGACAGGACCGGGAGCTTTGTGTTTACACACATAGCTCCTGTTCCTTGCACTGTAACGAGCGATCGCGTGTGCCCGGCGTCGATCGTACCCGCTGGGCACGCGTGCGGGACTCGGGGGCGAGCGGACGCCCCCTAGTGGCCAAAAATTTAGCTGACGTAGAGCTACGTGCTCTGGCCCAGGAGAGCCGACCTTCCGCCGTAGAATGACGGCGGCTGGTCGGCAAGTGGTTAACATAGGATGCGCCATCTTTTTGGTGGTTTATCTTTACGCCGCAAAACGCCTTACGTAAACGGTGTAAATTCACTGCGTCGGTCGGGTGTACGTTCGTGAATAGGCGTATCTTACTGATTTACATATTCTAGGTGTAAATCAGCGGGAACGCCCCTAGCGGCCATCTTAAAAATGCAGTTAAGATACGACGGCGTAATACAATTACGCCGCTCGTATCTTAGCTCATCTTGTTTTCTGAATACAGAAAATAGATATGCCGGCACATCTAAGAAGTTACGCGGCTTATCTAGAGATAAACCGCGTAACTTCTTACTGAATCTGGCCCAATGTATCTATAAAGGATAAGATATACAAAATCGCTACTCATAAATATATGTTATGCCTGTACTATTATAAAAAAAAATTAAGATAATATTTGTATATAGGAAATGTACATAAAACACTTATGTGAAGACATTATATAGATAGTCTAGTATAAGGAATTCCCATATATATATATAGATATATATATATATTTATATATAGATAGATATACATATACCTATATATACACACAGGTAAATATGCAAACAGGTAAAACGTGCCACTCCCGACTTTGTTTTTAGAACATGGCAGCCCAATTTTATTTAAAGGAAACAAAAAAGTTCAAATAAACAATCATTTTATCTGGAACACATATATGGTATAGGTTTCATGGGCAAAATTAACACCCAGGGACCAATTTTTCTGCCACTGTTTGACTGGGGCATATAATACATTTTTTTTTACAGCAAGGCTAATTCTTCCTTTCAGTAACAGTAACTATATAGGGTTATGGTGTGAAGGCACCACCAACATCCAAAGCCCAACTTTTCCACACCTGTTAATTCTATCCAAAGTCTCTAAAACAGACACCAGAATTTATCCAAAAAAATCTCTAATCTTGTTACGTGTGTACTAAATTGTGGCCTCATCTTGCAAACTGGCTCCCCAAGTCATTGTTTACAAAATAAAGAAAGCTTGATAAATGTCATGTTTGCTGCAGCAGGTTCCATACATGGTACAGATGCGCCACTGGCACAGGAACACTAAGGGGACCCCCAGACACTATATTTAAAGGAATTTTAAATGTTACTGTTTAACTTTAGGCATCAATAAATCACTGCTCATTTAAAAATTATCTTTTTCAAAACTTTTTTTGGCATTGATACATGTCCCCCAGGACAGTACCCAGACCCCCATATCCTTGGGCACTTTTGATTTTTCCAGTTTGGTTCCTATACACTTTAATGGGGTTCATTGTTCGGCTCTGAATGTTTGCGATGTTTAAAATTTCTGACCTGAATTGAACCAGGAGTCTACATACTGTATATAATAATGATTACTGCACATATTTGTTTCTTATATTTTATTTTCAAGTTCAGTCACTAGACCATACGCTTGAAATCTTTTCTTAACAACAGCTGTGAGAGCAAGATACGAAGCATTTATTTAAAGGTGATTACAATACATTCTCCAAACTAGAAGGTACTGCATATGATTAGGTTCAATTCTACATAGAAGCCTTGTGAAGCATGTTCCTATAGATGAAGTGCTGCATGTGTGTATAATGATCACAAATAGCAATGCATGTCCATATTTATCATGATGGTATGCTATGGCTTTTCACATGGCATGGCATTGTAAGATGTGATAAGATAATATATAACATGCTGTGATAGGGTGCCTAATATTATCAGTCACCTATACAAAATTGCATCATAATCAATATAGGGCACAAATTAATAAAAACAATTCTGCTTTTTCCAATGCCTAATAACAATTAACCAAATTTACTATAACAAAAAGAGAGTATCTCCCCCTGGGTGAGATTTTAAAGGCCAAACAAAGTATAAAGTTAAAAAACGATCTTTAATGGGAAATTAGTACAAAAACTGGCACTTGATGTTGAAGTACACAGTAAGCACCTGCGGTGCATGTGAAAGCAGCAGATGTACAAATACAAAAACAATTTACTATATGGAAAGACCTCGCTAAATCTGATTTTTGTATTTTTTTTCTTCAATTTTTTTCCTTTATCTGTACTGTGGTAGTATGGAAAACATTGTACTAACGCTGCTAAATGAATTTTTAGGTGATTTTGGTGCACCTAAAGAATGTTGAAATTAAGGAAAAATATAAACAGTAGCTGTGGGATGCTGGCTGAGCAGATACCTTTAAAGATAGAAAGTGTCTGTAAATTCTTTAAATGTATAGGCTCCTGTTAATGTTGACATTACTCACTACATGATTGCCATTAAATCCTGTTGAGAGTGATGACAGATGACAAGGCATTGAGTATTACATTGCTACTACACTGTAGGACATCTTAAGACACACTTTGCAGCATATCTTGTAACAGAGCTACATGATATTATGAACTGTGATGGTATACTTTGGACTAAAGCAGTTATGATAATATAACATTTTCAAACACATAGTAAATTTACTCAAACAACAGTCTTAGACAGTGTGTTCATGTTTATCTTCATTGTTATATCTTATATAGTCCAGTTTTCAAAATAACATCAAAGCAGAATCAGTACCTATACATCCATTTTTAGGCTAAACTGTTCGATAGGTTTGTGTGCTGCTATGACCTACTAATGGCACAACTGCACCTACTGTATTTCTAAACATAGTTTCCAACTGTACTTAAAGTGTACGTAAACCCGAGCAGTAAGTAAATACCGTATATATATATATATATATATATCCTTTTTGGGCTGTAAAATATACCACTGAAATTGTTATATCTGTTTAATAAGTTAAAAAAAATACCTGTTGATCTTGCCAAAAATCCTATGTTCTCTACCACTACTAAAGAGTTATCAGTTAGCAGTATTCCCAGCTCTCTCTGTTAATTACAGAACACCTCCTCAATGTTATGTAGATGAAAAGCGGGTGGAAAGTGTGTAGTTTTAATGCATTTTCTGTCCTACATTTTTTCCACATCTGAATGAGTCAAGGGAGTGAAACACTCCTCACTTGTGAATTGTTGTTTACAGTATTTTTATTATTAATTATTAGCAAGCCCAGTGAAGTGTATTGGCAGTACTATATTGGATTTTTTTTAAATACAAAATAATAAACAAATTATATAAAAAAGTGTAAATAAGTGACTAAATGAATACTGTTTCTCTTAAGCCCCGGACCAATATGCTGCTAAATGCCTAGAGGCGTTTTTACAATTCGGCACTGCGTCGCTTTAACAGACAATTGCACGGTCGTGCGACGTGGCTCCCAAACAAAATTTGCGTCCTTTTCTTCCCACAAATAGAGCTTTGTTTTGATGGTATTTGATTGCCTCTGCGGTTTTTATTTTTTTGCGCTATTAACAAAAATAGAGCGACATTTTTGAAAAAAAAATCAATATTTTTTACTTTTTCTTATAAGAAAAATTGAATAAACAAAATTTTAGTCAAACATTTAGGCCAAAATGTATTCAGCCACATGTCTTTAGTAAAAAAAAATCGCAATAATTTTTTTTTAGCTAACTAGCGCAACAGCGACACTAATACAGCGATCAGAAAAATGATCGCTTAGTGACGCTGGCAATAGGGGGTGAAAGGGTTAACTAGGGTGGTGATCAAGGGGTTAAAACTATATTAGGGGGGTACGGGGCTACCCTGAACCTAACACTAACTGCCTGTCACACTGACACTAAATGCAGACATCAGTACATATATGATCACTGCATTCAGAGACAGTGTGACAGGGGGGTGGGGGGGTCGATCACAAGGGGTTAATGTTCCTATGTGTACTGGTGTCATTGTAGTGTTGGTGCGACCTACTGTGATGTCTTCTCTCATCTCAGCGGTTTGAAAATACCGCCGAGATGAGAGCTGCATCACTTTCTCTGCGAGTGTTTACATTTTACAGGCAGAGGAAGTGACACGGTGGGACACGACGGGATTGGCTGGGAGCGATCACGAGGGGGCGGACAGAAACGAACCACTGCCCCCTCAAGACGGATTGCTCCCAGAGGTAAGCCGCCCGCCGCACGCAACGGAGGGACCCCCGACCCGCTAGAAGGCAGGGACGTATATATACGCCCATCTGCCTGTATGTGCCATTCTGTGGACGTACATAGGCGTGCTGGTGGGCGTTAAGTGGTTAACAAAACAAAATATTTACATTACTGTATGCATTAGCTCATAATACGGTGTTTTACCGAAAATAAGACCTACCCTGAAAATAAGATCTACTGTGATTTCGGTGATTTTTCGGGGATGGTTGCAATATAAGCCCTACCCCAAAACTAAGTCCTAGTTTAAGGTGGTTGTAAAATCCTAGAATCCACTCTATTACAGTATTATATAATGTAAAATGTGTATGTTTCTGTAATATAATTATTCCAAATATCTTTAGTACAGCGTCGCTCAGGCTCAGCTGACCTCCCGCTCTCCTCCTTTTCTCCCAGCTCTCAGCCCCCCTCTGCAGTGCTCGGAGCAGGAAAAAGAGCTCTGGCGGGTCATGGAAGCGCCAAACGGCACTGTACCGCAGGTATTTGGCACAATTATATTACATAAACACACACATTTTACATTATATAATAATGTAATCAAGTGGATTCTAGGATTTTACAGCCACTTTTACTCAATTCCAACTGGGGATTCCTGATAGGCAGAGAGTGAGAGGGGAAGAGAAGACAGCACATTACATGATAAGATCTTCCCCCGAAAATAAACCCTACTTTGTCTTTTGTTGCCAAAATTAATATAACACCCAGTCTTATTTTTGGGGAGCATATATACTTTGTGTTATGTACATGTAAACTATTAGATTTTGAGCAAGTCCAAATCTCAGGTGACTGATTTAGGGGATGTGCAAGCTGCTGCTCTGTCATCCAATTTTTTATAATTTGTCATGTTTAATTGCATGTAACATTCCATTTTGACCACATGATCGGTGCATATGAAATCTATCCTATACTTATGCACAAATGTGTTAACAATGCCTTTCACAGGGATGTCTATTATAGGGCAGAATCCTGGATGACTGTTTAGTGGTATACTAGACATAGACCTCAATTACAAGCTGACCTCAATTTTATTTTGTATTAAATAATTGCAACCAGTAAAAATAATTTGTAAAATCACTGCTAGATATATGACAAAATTACCATTCCAGAGCAAAGCAAAACAGAATTACAGATATAATGAAGCAAAACATGCTTCCGTTCATTCTGTCTCTATTTAACCCCAGAGATCAAAAGCATTAAGATTTATGACCGGCTTTATTATTTTTTCCTGTACTTGGTTCTAGACAACTATATTATTTTTGCTTGTGGCGTCCAGATAGTACAATGTCATGTGTGCCGCTTTTCTTAAGTTATTCTTTTAAGTTGTTTTAGTATTTGTTTTTATGGAATGTCTACACTGACTTGACACCACCACAGAGATTGTTGTTATCAGTGTCCAAATACCAGTAACTCCCTAAAAGAGGGAAAGATAAGCTCTGCAATTGCAGGGCCTTACACAGCTTTGACATTTCATCAGTTTTAGGTTGGAGTTTTACTGTCAGCCTACATAGATAAACAGTAGATTGAACTTCACAACACATTCCTTCCATGTACACGTTTAAAACCCTAACAATGATTCTGTTCCTCATTGCAAGTGCTTAAATAAATACACTGTTTTAAAGGATAAATTCAAAATTTGTAATTGTGGGAGACCATAGCTAATGTCCACAAAGAATCTTTACTGTGACCCCAATGTCTCAATCATTGCTGGCCTTGTGGTGCATGTCGAAGATCTTTGGGCTTGTAAAAATTGAATCACTTTTTACATCAGTTTTAAAGCTTTTTTTGACAGGGGCATATGACCTGCAGTTGACCAGCTTCAAGCAGGTTTGTATTCCTAAAGGATTGTAAGGAAATGCAAAACCCAATTGAAGTCAACAAACGCCTGTCAACATTAACCCTTATAATAATGTCTACCCCATCTGAATTTACACCATAGTTCCTCTGCCTCCCTACAGAAGTGCTGCACTTATCACCAGTGGCGTATCCAGGGTATGGCAGCCATGGCAAGTGCCATGGGCACCATGGGGGGGCGACAAAAAATTTGCCCTTGCACGAAAAAAAAAACACCCAACAGTCCTTCTGTGGCCACCTCTCGGCTCACGCGGCTGCCTCCCGCCTCCCGCAATACATAGCCCCCAGCGCCGCGGCCGCTCGGGTGGCTGGCACTTGCTTATGGTGACACTGGTGGCCTGTGGAGAGGACGAGCCCCATAACGGCCGATAACTGACCAGACCGCTTCCACGTAGAGAGCAGAGTAACGGGTGGAGGCGGAGACTAAAGCTTTGCCTACCGTCCTCTGTGCGGCCATCATCAACTTCTCTCCGGAGCGGGGTCTGTGACATTACGTGAGAAGATAAGGAGAGACAAGTCAAGGGAGAAAGCAGGATAACCCTCAGGCAGCAGCAAGGATAGGCACTGCAGCCTAGCAGGTGCTGATCTGAAGCAGATTATGATGTTCATGTGTGTGCCTGGATTCCCACTGCTAAAGAGAAGCATAAGCAGCCAGTCAAATATAGTGATAAATATGGATTATATAAATATGCATAGCAGCTATATTTATCATAAATAAAGTGTAGAAAAAGTGATTTGTGCAACAGCAGGTACTAAAAGTAGTACCTGCTGAGCCTGTTGCACAAATCACTTTATTTTACTTTATTTATATCTATAGCTGCTATGCATATTTATATAATCCATATTGAGTACTATATTTGATTGGCTGCTTCTGCTTGAGCCTGGCACACACGCACAATCGCACATGATGATGATGACGACTAAGGCCGCGTACACACGAGGGGATATGTCCGCTGAAAACGGTCCGATGGACCGTTTCAGCAGACATCTCCGCTCGTGTGTATGGGCTAGCGGACAGATTTCTCCACCCGACAGATTTCAAAGCATGCTTTGAAATCCATCCGGTGGAATCTGTCCGCCCGACATGTCTGCTGGTTAGTACACTTACCAGCAGACATGTCGTCCCCCACCGCCGCCGCGCCGCCGCCGAACGGATTCGGTGCATGCGCGGAAGTGTTTTACTTCCTGGTGCGGTGACGTGGCGGCGTCAACGTCACCGCCGCGTCACCGCGCCGTCCGGCGGCGGGGAATTTGATCCGATGGTGTGTACACGCCATCGGATCAAACTCCCGATCGGACATATCCGATGGAAATGGTCCGCGGACCGTTTTCATCGGATATGTCCGATCGTGTGTATGGGGCCTTAAAGTCATCGTCATGTGCGATTGTGCGTGTGTGTCAATTAGAAGCAGCCAATCAAATATAGTGCTCAATATGAATTATATAAATATGCACAGCAGCTATAGATATAAATAAAGTGAAATAAAGTGATTTGTGCAACAGGCTCAATAAACAGTCCAAATTCAGTGAAAGTTCATGTACTGCAAACTTTGCACTACATGAACTTTCACTAAATGTGGGCTGTTTAATGAGCAGGGGTGGACTGACCCATCGGGCACTCGAGCACTGCCCAAGGGCCTGCGGCTCTGCACCACATACAGTCTAGCATGGGCAGCGTGACCCCTCCTTCCCTCCCATCCACCCCAAATGTTTGTACATGACATCACCTGGGACGGACAAGAAGAGAGGAGGGACTGGTGGGAAACAGCGCGCCGTGAGGGGTCTTATTATTATGGGCATCAGGTCAGGATTTGTACTTTCTAGAAACATCAGGGCCGCCACCACCGGGGGAGGGGGAGCCAGTACAGATGTAGGGGGCCTGAACCAGGACCACAGGAGGCCCCGTGATACTCTCCTGGTCCCACCCCTGTGTCCCCACACGATGTCCTCATCCCTCCCATGTACCCTGTCCACACTGCATCCCTCTCTGTCCCCCTCATCACACTGTGTCCCTCTGTCTGTCATCAGCATCCCTCTCTGTCCTCATCACACTGCGTCCCTCTTTGTTCTCATCACACTGCGTCCCTCTCTGTCCTCATCACACTGCGTTCCTCTCTGTCCGCATCATGTTTTGACAAGGGCTCAGTTTCAGTGCTTGCCATAGGTGCCATTTTGACTAGATATGCCCCTGCTTATCACTGAAGGGGAAAGAGATGTTTTGTAAACTTTCATATGCCTATTGAATAAATGCTGCCTTGCAGAGTGTCTATGAGGCATTTGTCACTACTTGCCTTTCCCCTTCCAGCATGTTACCAATGATACTATGCTAAGATTGGTGTGCAAAAAAAATAAAAAAATCTTTGTGTTTGTTGTTCAGTTTAAAATGTGGAATAAAGGGTGCTAAGACTGGGGACAATATGAGTATCCAGTGGTGAAAAATCCCATTTCAATGTGTTCACTGTATGAACTGCTCTCTATCAAAATGTAATGTACTGATTGTATGATGCCTTATGAAAAATAGAGGTATCTACCCATACCAGCTGAAGCTTGCACTACTCTCAACATTGGCCAAACATTGTTTATTCTGGGTGCAGGGCCGCCATCAGGAATGATGGGGCCCCTTACACAGCTTCAGGGGGGGGGCTGCTACAAAAAAAGGAGAAATAAACAAAAATATATATAAAAAAAGGGGGTAGCCATCCGCGGCCCTGGGGACCTCTGGGCCCTTTAATAAAAAGAAAAAAGAGAGAAAAAAATGTATATATATAATTTTTTTAAAGGGTGGTTAATATCTGGGGCCCTGGGACCTCTGGCCCTTTAAAAAATGAAATTAAAATATATTAAAAAATATTTTTTTTTATCAAAAATAAATTTAAAAAAGAGGGGGTTGTCACCTGGGGCCCTGAGGGCCTCCGGGCCCTTGGGGACTTCCGGACCTCTAAAAAATATTACAAGAAAAAAAATTGGCCCTTTAATAAAAAAATTAAATAAAAATATATTACAAAATATATATTTTTATTAAAAAAAAAGGGGGTTGCAATCTGGGGCCCTGAGGGCCTCCGGGCCCTTGTGGACCTCCAAACCTCTACAAAAAAAAAAGAAAAAAAATTGGCCCTTTAATAAAAAATAAAATAAAAATATATTAAATTTTTTTTTTTAAATAAAAAATAAATAAAAAAAGAGGGGGTTGCCATCTGGCGCCCCTGGGGACCTCCGGACCCCTAAAAAATAATAAAAGAAAAAAATTGGCCCTTTAATAAAAAAGAAAATTACCCCCTGATGGCGGCCCTGTCTGGGTGATCAAAGCACTCTTTCATACTAACAGGGGTTGCATTCTACTCATGCCTCACATATACTCCTCACGGGCCAAGGAGGCAGCCTATCATAGGGATAGACTAATACGAATAGGGGGAGGGAGAGAGCAGTGAATACCTAAATTTACCCAAGAGTATCAGAAATGTACCTGTTCAGAAAAGCCAGTATTCAATTATAACAGGTGTGAATTATACATGCACTTTATACTTTCTAGTGGTTATATCTTTTTTTATAATGACATTTTTATGGAATTCATTTATAAACTATTGAGGGTGTATCTATAATCTTACCATTATATGCGAGCCAGTAGTTAAAGGGCCATTACTGTTGGGCTACATAAACATTCTGAAGTCAGAAGTTAATACTGGGTAAGAAAAACCTATATTGTAATAACACTCCCAAACTGCTAAGGAATCAGTTTTGTTCTACAGTGTTAGGCTGGCCAGAGATGGATAGAAAAGTGTTTGGTTCAGCAGGGACCAGGCAAATTTTGATCCATCTATGGCTGTTCCTGTTTGAGAGAAGTTGATGTAATGACTGACTACTCTCAAATGGGCTTGTGGGAAATCTTTGCTTTGACCAATGTTGCAGCTATTTTGCTGCACTGCTGATCAGTGTACTGGAGTCCCTGCTGCCAGAATTCAATGAGACAGTGGCGAGGATTCCCCCCATCCACCTTGCCTGTGTGAATGGGCAATTCAGTTTCAAATCAGCCCACTGGTCAGCTTTAGTTATTGTTTTAGAGAGACTTAAAAGTCACTAATGGGATTAAAGTAGAAGTCCACCCTAACACTAAAAGCTCAAAATCTACAGGCATCCACAATTTAGGACTAACCTATCTAGCCCTGTAAATAAGAAATCGCTATACGCTATACGTACCTTTTTGAAGCAGCTCCGATCCCACACTGAGCTGTCAGCGGAGGCTTTGCTGTGGGAGGCAGGTGCAGAGGACACGGACAACAACTCTATGGGTGACGTCACTATCCATTAATTTACCAGCCGTTGTCGACTGTCTCCTTTGCAGAGCTTCCACCGCTAGAGACCGATGTGGCTTTAAAAAAGGTATGCTGTTGTCGACTGTGCCCCCTGCCTTATCCAAAATGAGAACAAAGGGACAAGCCAAAGAAAAGGAAACTGATGAAGCCACCACATCTAATAATTGGCAAGCTGAAATATATTAGATTTTTGGGTTTTGGATTTCAAATCTCAAGAGACTTCTCTTAGGCCAACTACTGAAGAGGGTCAACTGGTGGATATAATGATATAATGATATGCAAGACACCAACCTTACGGGACATTGGACATTGTCAGTCATCATAGAGCAACAACATCATCAAAAAGATTAATAGAGAGTAGGGATGAGCTTCGAGTTCGAGTAGAACTCATGTTCGACTCGAACATTGCCTGTTCATCGAACAGCGAACTATTTGGGGTGTTCGTGGCAAGTTCGTGTGAACTTTAGAACCCTGTTAAAGCCTATGGGACTCGAACGTTTGAAATCTAAAGTGCTAATTTTACTTTCAATAGATTTTTATTTTTTCAAATAAAGGATACAGATAAATTATGACCAAAGGCTGAAATTACAACATCATAACATTCAACAAACCGGGCATAATGACAGTAACAATGACTCAATTGATTTCAAATTACCCAACTGTGGGTTGATTAAAGGAATCCAGCGAGCTTGATAACAGAGGAAGGGGCGGAAAAAGAAGTGTATATGGTGATCTTGCGCTCAGGGGAAACCTGCCTGTCCCGGACACCCCTAATGGGATCAATCTGTGTCCCAGCCAGGCGCCTCCCCATCCGCCTCTTCCTATAAAATTATTTGATGGGAAATTAGTGGGTTCGAATTTGGCTTCATTGAACCTCTAGCTCATACTAACGAAATAAGATAGGCCTATAGTGTTACCAAATTGCCCATATGAATAACCGGACGAAGAACAAAGAACATTACCTTCTAGTCATACAACTGTCTTAACAGAATAGAAGTAAGAAAAGAGAGAGAGAAAAGTGGGGGTAAGAAAAAGGGAAAGGAAGGGAAGCATGAGCCTAACTTGTACTGAAGGATGCAGGTTGCGCGGGATGTACCCCAGTCGCCAAAGGTATACCACAGTGGGATGCCCATGATCCCCACACGGCTTCAAATTTCTGATTCGTGTTTGAAAGAATGCTGGCCAGTTTTTCCTGCACCATGATCCACGAAATCTTGCGTTTTATTTCTGCAATGGAAACCCTGGGTTGTCTCCAAGCCCTTGCGATGGTAATTTTAGCCCCGAGGAGCATAAATCGGATCAGCTTCTGATTGGGCTTGGATATACCCGGAATCCGAGCATTTAGGAGAGCTACAGAAGCCGTCCTGGGGACCGAGCAACCAGTGACTGTACAAATGAGGTTAAAAATCCTCTTCCAGATTGGTCTGATTCTGGGACATTCCCACCAGACATGCACCATCGAGCCCAGGAGCTGACAACCTCTAAAGCAGCTGGGATCTGATGATGGGTAGATGGCCGCAAGCCTGGCGGGAGTCATATACCACCTCATAAGGACCTTTAAGTTTGCTTCCATCAGGGAAGTATTTAAGATGCCCTGAAAAGAATCAGAACAAGCTGCCTGCCAGGTCTCCAACTCCCACTCTAGTTGGAGGTCTGCCTCCCAAGCCGTCATATAAGAAGACTTCTCAGTCGGGCGGGCGAGTGAAGAGTAGATGACAGATATCCCTCCCCTTTGTCCCATGGTCTGCCCGCACCAGAGCTCATAATCTGTAAATTTGGGAGGTAGAGGCCTATCCGTCCATAAAGTGTGTAGGAATTGTGATATTTGTTTGAATCTGAATTTTTCAGTGTCAGGGAGGTCCAATTTAGTCACACAGTGTTCTAGGGTAAGAGGGCCTTTGGTTGTGAAGAAGTGTCCTATGCGGTACAGACCCTTATCCAACCACCAACTGAATGCTTTCCTGTCCATTCCAGGTGGGAAATCCGGATTTTGGAATACACTGGCTAGAGGTTGACCTTTCGAAACCAGGGCTGGAAGGTGACGAAATCTATCCCAAAGGGCGTAGGATTGAGAAAGGGAGGGGGACAAAATGGGTGGTCTTCTCTTTTGGGGGCACCAGAGTAAGTATTCTAGGGAGACCGGGGGACAGCTTGACCCTCTATGTGGACCCAGTCTGGTTTGTCCAGTTTGGAGTAAACTACGGATAGTTGAGCTAGTCTGGCAGCTACGAAGTACTTATATAGGTGCGGTAGTCCTAGTCCTCCTCTTTTCCTATGGTTATATAGAGTGTTTTGGGGGATTCTGTAACCTGACTTGCCCCAAATGAATTTGAGTATTTTGCTTTGTAAAGTCTGCACGTGATCTTTTCTGATGGGAATGGGAAGGGAGCGGAATAGATATAAAATTCTAGGAAGCAAAGTCATCTTTATAAGTTAATTCTGCCCAGCCAGGAAAGATCATACTTAGCCCAGTTATTCATGTCGGCTGTAAGTTTTCGGTATAGGGGAGGATAGTTATTTGAGTAAAGGGATTCTGTCCGAGCTGTTAAGGAAATCCCTAGATATTTGATAGATGAGGGGCACCATTCAAATTTGAATGACTGTTGGAGGAGGGATACTGTAGGAGGTGGAAGGGATACGTTCAAGGCTTGTGATTTGGCATAATTGACTTGGAGACCTGAGAATTTAGAGAATTCCGAAATTACCTTACAAAGGTTTGGTAGGCAAGTAATAGGAGAAGTTAGAAATAGTAGTAAGTCATCGGCAAAGAGCCCACATTTATGAGTTTGATCTCCACATGGAATTCGTCGATGTCGGGGTTCTGTCGAATGGCTATCGCTAGGGTTTCAATTGCCATTGCGAAAATGATTGGGGGAGAGGGGGGCATCCTGTCTGGTACCCCTGGCTATGTCTATTGGAGAAGAGTAGTACCCTTGGATTCGAATTTGGGCCTTTGGTTTAGAATAGAGAGCTTGTATTACCCCCATAAATCTTGGGCCAAAGCATCGTTCTAGTAGGGTAGGAGAAGATATTGCCAGGACACAGAATCAAAGGCCTTCTGCAGATCAAGAGATAGGGAAATCCTTTTTGTTTCGGACCTCCGTCCCAGTTTGGATTGCAAAATTGAGACAATGTCCACTGCCCTTCTCACTTGATCTGGGCCTTGTCGACCTGGAAAATTCCGACTTGGTCCTTGTGAATATATTTATTAATGAAAGAGAGATACGGAGAGCTAGAAATTTTTGTAAGAATTTTTAGGTCATTATTTATCAGAGAAATGGGGGATAGTTACAGACTTCTTCTGGGGTTTTTATCCGGCTTTGGGATAACCGTAATGTATGCTGTATTAAGTTGCGTACCCAGAGGGGTGCCTTGAGTCTTGGAATTAAAAAAGTTTGTCATATGTGGGGACTAGGGTATCTGCAAATGACCTATAATAGAGGGCCGACAGTCCATCTGGGCCTGGGGGAGCCCTTTCGGAGGCCCTTGATTACTGTCGCCACCTCTTCAACCGAAAAGGGTGCTTCCAGCCTGTCTCTATGTTCTACGTCTAAGGATGGGATGGGTAGGCTGTCCAAAAAGTTGTCAATCGAATCCCTGGGAATCTGTGGAGGGGCACTATACAGGTCAGAATAGAATGTTTCGAATGCCTCCAGGATCTTTTTAGGGTTGGACGTAGGTTCTTGACCTGCCAAGCGTATCTTGGGTAAGGAGTGAAACCTTGTTTTAGGAGACAATTTGGTCGCTAACATCTGGCCTATTTTTCCTTTTGGGTGTGTAAAATTTATTGCACTCCAGCGGAGAGATCTCTCCGCTTTCGTTGTGAGAGCTAAATTAAGTTCTAGTCTCAGCTTGTCAATATTCTCTAGTAAGGCTAAAGATGGTTTCTTTTTGTGTTGTGCCCTTAGGGTCCTATAAGACTTCTCCAGACGTACAATTTCTGCTTCGTGTTCTCTTTTGATTCGCGTGGAGATCTGAATGATCTTACCTCTAATAGAGGCTTTTGGGCTGCCCAAAGGGTCTCCGCAGAGACATCCTCAACATTGTTAATTGTGAAATATTCTTGAAGGGCTTTATTAATTTCCGTTGTAGTGGTTGGATTGGAAAGAATGGACTCGTTTAGCCGCCAATGTCCGTTCCTTGCCATACCTGCTAAAGAGCGGATGGACATGTGACCATAGAATGGTCAGATAGGACTGTGTCTCTGATTTGGGCCTTGATCACTGCCGGAAGTACAAATGAAGGAATTAAAATATGATCGATCCTGGCATAGGTATTATGCGGGTGAGAGTAATGAGTGTAGTCTCTCTTTGAGGGATTAGACTCCCGCCAAACATCCGTCAACCCCCTGTCATGAAGTAGTTTGGCAATTTTCAGGCTGACCTAGAGGGTCTAGTAAGTTGAGCGGACAGAGGTCTGGATTTGTCCAAACCCTGGTCAAAAGCCACATTGGAATCCCCCCCCCAAATGACTGTGCCTTCTAGAAGTGGGGTTAAAGTATCCAAGATTAATTGGAAAAACGTGTCTTGCCCTTTGTTGGGAGAATAGTATGAGACCAGGGAGTATAGATGACCCTCAATTTTACCCTTAACCAGTATAAACCGTCCCTCTGGGTCTTTGAAGTCAGAGAGATACTCAAAATTACAGGATTTGGAGAAAAAGATTGCGACCCCCTTGGTCTTGTTCTCGGCATTAGCCAAGTAGAAGAGGGGAAAGTGAGAGTGGACAAATTTGGGACTGTACCGCCCAGGAAAGTGGGTCTCTTGGATCATGAGAATGTCAAGTCTGAGTGATTTGTAACTATCAAAGATCTTTCGCCTTTTGACTGGGGAGTTCAGGCCTTGAACATTGTGTGTGGCTATGTTGAGGGAGCTCTGTACGTGGTCAGCCATGGGGAACTGAAAAGTAGCTATGTCTGTCTCTACCTCCACTCACCCTGAGATGTTTTCTGTCCTCCCAACCTTGCCATTTGTCAGGATGGACGACTGGCAGCCTGGTGGACACTCCTCGATCGTAGGTACCGCAAGCTGAAAAATAATAAAAGGTTAGGCTCATGTGGGAAAGATGGGGAATAGAAAAGGAGAGGACAGATTTGAAAGAGAGAAAGAGATGGTGAAGAAGACTCCCAATCCAACTAAGGAAAAAGAGAAAAAATAAGAAAAAATACATTCTCGGGAGGGGAGATGCCCCTCGAGAATTTCTACCAAGGTAGATCAAAAAAGGGCTTGCTCCAAATGAGAACAAGCGACCTCGCCCCCAGAAACCTTCTGGAGTCTAAGGGAGAGGTGGAGTACATGGGGCCCACCCCAGCCAGGGCGCCCCTGAAAAATTGGTTACAGCAACTATCAAAACCGAAACCGGAAGGAATTGAGTAAATCTAAACCCAGTTTGGTCGGATCTAATTTGGATCCGGAAGTCCCCCCGTCCCCCCCCCCAACGGGGATCGAGGAGGAGGGGACCTCAGAAGGAAGGTGGGGACAACCCCTGCGAAAAAATTAGAATAGATAAAGAGATCTTTTTAGCAGGAGAAATACTGTTGAAATATCAATTATCCAAAAAGTTGATTCTTCTGATCAGAGAAAGTCTAATTCTCAGGCATACCGACCGACCAAAAACCTTGAAAGTTCAAGGAGTATATGACCAATGTGTCAGCCGAGATCTGGGTAAGTGGGTCCACTGTCTCTAGCTTTCTTGGATCTCGACCTGGTCCAGAGTAGGGAATTAGGACTGGTGGGGGTCGGTCTCTTGGAGGTGTTTGGGATGCTATGAGAAGTGTCCATGGCGGTTTCTTGCGAGATGAGCTTAAGGCGCTTTAGTAATCTTTCTCCAATCAGGACCTTGAGCAATATCCCATCTGAGAACTTGACCGCAAAGGGGAATGCCCTATAACGTTTTTTTTTGTAGTCTCCCTAGGGATTCATCCCTGTTAATCGCGGGGGGAAAAGTGGAGCGGAGGTAGGGGAATTTGGGCGATGATGTCACGAGAAACACTGCGACATACTCATTTTCATCCTTGCACAAAGCTGGGTACAGAATGAGCCGCATGAGCCCTTTTTCTGGGTGATGCCCGCAGGGCTCTGGGTGGCCCCTCTGGGCAAAGCTCTAGGCGATCTTGAGGAATGTTTGGAATCAAGTTCTGGATCAAAATTTTGTACCGCTGCTGGAGTGTCAGTGATGGATTCGGTGCAGCCCCCTGATACTGAAATTGTATCTCCTGGATCTGCTCTCCAACTCGTCGATCCTGGAAAGGGCCACATCCAATTGCTCCTGTACTGTATGAATATGTTTGAGTTCTGATCTGTGGCTGCCATTTGATCAAGCTTGTCTTCTATCGCTTCAATTCTGTGTGCCCAGATTCTGGAAATCTGCTTTCAAATCTCCTGTTATTTTGGTAGCAGTCTTGAGCGAGTCCCCTATCCAGGAGTTCAGCCAGAGCCTGATATAAGTCAGTCACAGAGAATGCAGAAGCTGCTGACAGGGTGCTGACAGAGAATTGAGCAGGCTGGCTCCTTATGTTAGGTCCTATGAGGGGTAGTGCAGAGCCCTCCCTGTTAATGCCCTCCATATTACTGCCTTCCAGGGGTTCTGTGGGAGTTGTTGAGGGGGACATGTCCTGCTGGTAACTTACTTGGACCAGTGGGGTAAAAGGCAGGGGTACCGTATTTGGAAAAATCCTTCCCTCAGGCATCTCTTCAGCTCCGTTCTTGTGAGGTGCTGCAGCGGCGGCCATCTTGGATTTTTGCCGTTTTTCCAAATGAATAAAAAGCGGCTTTAAAGTGTCCCTTTAACGAAATTATAATAATAGGGGGGTGCCCTGATGTCTGGGGGTGCCGTGTATGGTGAAAGCTCCCCTTCCAGCCCGTTTCTGGCTGACTTATGGGCGCCGCTGGTCTGGGGTGATGAGGAGCTCCTGGCTCAAGCAGCCATCCTCAGAGCTCCGCGCATGCGCCTCCCAAAGTGCTAATTTTAAAGGCTAATATGCAAGTTATTGTAATAAAAAGTGTTTGGGGACCTGGATCCTGCCCCAGGGGACATGTATCAATGCAAAAAAAGTTTTAAAAACTGCAGTTTTTTTGGCAGCAGTGATTTTAATAATTCCTTTAAGTGAAACAATAAAAGTGAAATATTCCTTAAAATTTCACACTGGGGGGGTGTATAGTATGCCTGTAAAGTAGCGCTTGTTTCCCATGCTTAGAACTGTCCCTGCACAAAGTGTAATTTCTGAAGGAAAAAAAGTTATTTAAAATCAATTGTGGCTATAATGAATTGTCGGCTCCCGGCAATATAGAGAAAAGTCATACATAAAAAAGAAATGTGTGGGGGTCAACGGCATTTAAAAAAAAAAATTGGGGTGGAGTTCCCCTAAAATCCATACCAGACCTGAAGGGTCTGGAATGGATATTTGGGGGGAACCCCACAATTTTTATTTGACACAGGGTTCCCCTTAATATCCATACCAGACCCGAAGGGCCTGGTAATTGAATTTGGGGGGACCCCCACGCGTTCTTTTTTTATGAATGACTTTTTCTTGTATTGGTGGTATCGACAATTCATTATAGCCAAGAGTGATTTTAAATGCCTTTTTTCCTTCAGAAAATTACATTTTGTGCAGGGACAGTTCTAAGCACAGGAAACAAGCGCTACTTTACAGGGCATACTATACACCCCCCTAGGTACGACATTTAAAGGAATATATAAATTTTATTTATTGTTTCACTCAAGCATTAAAAAATCACTGCTCCAAAAAAACTTTTTTTTAACATTTTTTTGCATTGATACAGTCCAGATCATTCCCCTGACCCAGGTCCCCAAACACTTTTAGGACCCTATAATTAGCCATATTAAAAAGTTAGTACTTTAATTCAAATTTCGAGTCCCATAGACTTTAACAGGGTTCTAAAGTTCACACAAACTTTTGGTCTGTTCGCAGGTTCTGGTGCGAACCGAACCCAGGGGTGTTCGGCTTATCCCTAATAGAGAGTTATAGTGGTGGAGGCCAAACCAGGGGAGAATAGCCAGGGGACCAAATATTTTGCAATTTTTTCCAGACAGCCCCCATCTTTATAGGTTAGTTTTTCAATACTCATAAACATGCAACATGGCATTGCACAATGTCAAAACTCATGTCCTAGCCTTTAAGCCAGTTATGTAACAGGCAAAGAAACAGCAAATGGGTGCAGGAGACAACCAGTCATCAGGGATAATACCCAGATGGACCATTTTAGAATCAGAGGATTTTTGAGCAGAACACAGATCTGTAACTGTTTTAAACACGGCAGACCAATATCAAAATAATTTAGGGCACATCCACAACATGGCTATCAAGGTCATAATATCCTGGGAGCAACTGGGTTAGTTGGTGACATACCTCAACCCCAGGAAAACAGTTTGGGTGTAACACAGCCTTTGCAAAATAAATAGCTGGGTTACGTTTTAAGTGGGGAAGAAGCAATAATTTCTAGCATCACTGTCCATTGAACTTTGTCTAAGGTATTAAAATCGTGTCTACATTTTGGTCTACAGTTTACTTCGATTTAAGAACTGGCAACCAACAGGATAGAAATATTGGGCCAGATTAACCAAGGACTTACGCCAACTTATCTCGAGATGCGCGGCGTAATTGAAATTTGCCCCGCGCATATCAATTTCGCCATCACCCTGACAATACCCTTTTTTTCCATCCCCCTACCTAAAATAATTACACCCACCGCTTCTTCGCACAACAATACGCTAGACACACCACAGTTTATTTTAAAGATGCAAATGCAAATGAGCGATAGGGCAATCCACAAAATTAAGTTTCGTGTAGGTTACGCCCTGTGCACACCTGTTGTTTTTCCAGAGTAAAGTTACACTTTATAAAAGCAGCCTTAACTTTGCTCCAGCCGTGTAAAGGTCTGCTAAAGCAACACCATTAAGGAAGAGCTGAGCACACACACTTGCCGGACTACAATCTGTATGCCAACATGCCAGGGGCATCCATGCTCATAACTATACTAGTGACTTTAGAGGCGCAAAGAAGGAGGAGGGCACAGGAGAGGGTCTTCCGCAGACACCTAGATGTCTTTGCCATGGGGGAAGCAGAGGTGTATCGCAACTTCCGATTCAACCAGGAAGCCATCATGGAAATAACCCGAACCCTGCAGGATGACCTCACCAGCCCCACACAACGCTCACATGCAATGGAGCCACTGGTGAGAGTCCTGGCAACACTGCATTTCCTGGCCACTGGCTCTTTTCAGCGCACATGTGGAGGTATGGCTGGGAAGTCACAATCCTCCATTAGCAGGTGTGTGCACCAGGTTGTCCCTGCAATCCTAAGACGCATGGCCAATCAAATTATAAAACCCTCCCAGGAGGTCCAGCGAATGAGCACAGTGACTGATTTTTATAAAATTGCCAGATTCCCACGCACCATCGGGGCCATAGATTGGACCCATGTGGCACTTCAGCCCCCCCATGAGATAGAGCACATGTTCAGAAATCGGAAGCTTTGGCATTCAATTAATGACCTGGACATTGTAGGCGATCACATGGGACACTGACAGGTCCCATGTGATCGCCTCTCCAATCAGCGGCGAGAGGAGCGGAGCCCCAGTCGGCGCGTCGCTGGAACGCAGGAGCAGGTAAGTGAGTGTTTATTAAAAGCCAGCAGCTACACTTTTTGTAGCTGCTGACTTTTAATAAATACAATTTTGGGCTGGAACACCCCTTTAAATTAGATACGTTTGGAGTAACTTAATTTGCTCCGCTCTACCTGAATCTGGCCCTTTGTCTCCAATCAAACCCTGTTTAGGGGGAACTACCACTGAGAGAATTAAGGAGGGGCTGTATACCAAGAGCGTTGAAGTCGAAATATTGGAAAAATGATCTGATCTGTAGTATTCCTCTACAATTAAATTAAATAACAGCAACGTATCTGACAATTGGTGGAGAAATAAGATGGCTGAACTCATCCAATGTTTGACCTTATCAAGTTTGCTTAATTCAGAGACCTGTCATTAAAATTGTAACTTCTGTTTAAAAAAAAAAAAAAAATCATGTTCTTATGTACATTTGTACAACCAAAATAGATTGAAAATAGAAGATTTTTCATTAAGGACTAAGGAAGAGCTAAGCTCTATGTTGTAATGTATTCAAATGAAATTGTTTCAACTCTGTTAAACATATTCACCCCAATGATACTTGAGACCTTTCCTAAGAAACACTTTAAATGCTTAATGATCATTTATGTCTGCTTCTCACATTCACAAGGAGGAGAACAGAGCATTAGCACATACATAAAACAGCACAATTTGATGTGCAGCCATCATTCAAATGATATAATCTGCTCTGCTTTACCAATTATTTGTAAAATGGAACTTATGGCAAGGCCCTGGAGCGTGTTGTACACTACTGGAAAGGAAGGCAAACGGATACTTAAGCTAACAATGTCACACATGATATTATCAATGAGCTGTTACTTTTCTTATTCTGGCCATTCCAATGTTTCTTAAAATAATGAAGTAAACAGTAGCTTCATACCAAATAATATAAAAAAAATTGATCAGCAAGAAAAGAAATGTACATAAAATGGTTTGGTATGCTCTAAATTTGATTGTGGGCACATATTATATATTAATTGGGGTGATCTACAAAGAAGGTAATTTTTTTCTGTTCAATACATTTTTATTACATTTTCAAGATTAGGTTCACAAAGGGGGTTATTTTTAATGCTGACCTAGCAATACAAGAGAAAATAGAAATGTTACCATTTGGATCGTTAAAGTGAATTCAGGTTCTCAGGGGAAGTGTAAAAATATGGTAAATCAACTGTCAAGTTCCAATGTTTTAGCACTCTTAAAAGCCCAGCAACATAGGAATCTTCGATTGGTGGTCTTCTTTTGCTGTATTGCTTAAATATGCCTTGAGTTCCGGGCAGTTCAGCAAAACAGATCATAACATTTTTGAAAATCAGGAGATATTGAATCCAAACCAAAATTGAAGTCAATGGGGAAAAAAATTGTGTGCTTTTTTGGGATGTTTTGCTGAAAAGATTCTCATGATTTTTGTTGTGGGACAACTTTGGAGGCAGAAAGAAGCCATATATCAGCCAGAAATAGTAAATCATTTTTTTTTTCAGAAGCAGTATAAAAATTGGACAGATTTGATGCAAAATCATTGCACCTGTTTTAATAGAAGGTTATTTTAAAATAAGGGAGAAGTAATATATCAGCCAGACAAAAACAGTGTGACTGTTATTTTCCAAGACATCATATTACATTTTACTGATTTGCTGGTAGGAGGCAATTTAAGAATCAGAGAGTATGCATATTTCAGCCAGCAAAAATTACACTGTTTTTTGTCTGGGAGACTGTATAAAAATGTAAAAGATAATCGAAAATGTATACAAATATGTTGCACTGACTCAAATAATTTTTTATAGGAGGTATTTCAGGTGGGAGAAAGCAGGCAGACTCCATCTTGCATTACAAAAATAGATTGTGTTCTCTTTGTGACAGAGGAAAAAAATATGTTGTATAAATTATCTACAGATTTAAAGAATGTTTTATCGGCTACACATTTCAGAGGTATAGAGTGAGGTTAAACAGTTTCTATTTAAGGAATCAATATTAGGCCACGCTGCTTTAAATACTGTTTCCTTAAAAAAATGAGGATTGTGCCAGTGCATGATGTGACCTGATCAAAGCCAAATCATTTGGCCAACTGAAGATCATCATGTGGATATATTAAGATTTGTCCAATTTTTATAATTATGCAAGAAAGTAGATTCATTTGTAACTCCTGGAAACAGCGGCAAAAAATAGGTTTTGATTAATATTAGTGTCCAAACACTGTAACTCAACACAAACATTCATGTACAGCACAGGATCTTTGCAAGAAATGGTACTTTGTTTGCAACTGGGAAAAAGCTGTACTAAAATGAAGTGTGAAAAGTGTGGTTGCGAAAGATAACATTGTCTGTTCACCCGTTCGCCGAATAGCGAACAATTTGGGGTGTTTGTGGCAAATCCTTTAAAAGTTTATGGGAGAAATCAAAAGTGCTAATTTTAAAGGTTAATATGCAAGTTATTGTCATAAAATGTGTTTGGGGACCTGGTTTCTGCCCTAGGGGACATGTATCAATGCAAAAACAGTTTTAAAAACATCAGTTTTTTTTGGGAGCAGTGATTTTAATAATGCTTAAAGTGAAACAATTAAAGTGAAATATTCCTTTAAATTTCATGCCTGGGGGGTGTCTATAGAATGCCTGTAAAGTAGCACATGTTTATAACATTCTCTGCGCAAAATGACTTTTCTAAAGGAAACAAAAGTAATTTAAAACTACTCGTGGCTATAATAAATTGTCAGGTCCCGGCAATACAGATAAAATTAATTGAAAAAAAAATGCCATGGGTTCCCCCCTTAGTCTATTACCAGGCCCTGTGTGGGGGTCCCCCCAAATTCCATATCAGGCCCTTCAGATCTGGTATGGATTTTAAGGGGAACCCCCGTGCCAAAATAAAAAAAATGGCGTGGGCTTCCCCCCAAAAATCCATACCAGACCCTTATCCAAGCATGCAACCTGGCAGGCCACAGGAAAAGAGGGGGAGACGAGAGAGCGCCCCCCTCCTGAACCATACCGGGCCACATGGCCTTGTCTGATGCAACAGAAAACCCGTGTTATGTCAGAGGGGGCGGGGTCATCCGTACATGTCACTGGGTAATACTGGCATTTCCCTGTTGCATTAAAGGGCGCGGGACAATGTACCCCTTACCAATTCACACAGGGGGCAGGAACTGGAGGCTCCTTTGTTAAAGCCCCCTGCTTGCAGACCCACAAAACCACCAGGCAAGGGTTGGGGTGATGAGGCCCTTGTCCCCATCAACATGGATGTCCAATGTTGAGGGCATGTGACCTGGTACAGTTCAGGAGGGAGGTGCTCTCTCATCCCCCATCTTTTCCTGTGACCTGCCAGGTTGCATGCTCGGATAAGGGTCTGGTATGGATTTTTGGGGGGTACCCCACGCCATGTTTTTAAAAATTTGGCACAGGGTTCCCCTTAATATCCATACTAGACTTGAAGGGCCTGGCAATGGAATTTGGGGGAACCCCCTTGCATTTTTTTTAGTTCAGGTTCCCCTTAATATTCATACCAGACCCAAAGGGCCTGGTTATTGACTGGGGAGGGAACCCATGCCGTTTTCTTCAATGGATTTTATCTGTATTGCCAGGACCCGACAATTCATTATAGCCAAGAGTAGTTTTTAATTACTTTTTTCCCTTTAGAAATGTCTTTTTGTGTAGGGACTTTTATAAGCACAGGAAACATGCACTACTTTACAGGCATTCTATAGATACCTCCTAGGTACGAATTTTAAAGGAATATTTCACTTTTATTGCTTCACTTTATGCATTAAAAAATCACTGCTCCCGAAAAAATGGCAGTTTTAAAAACTTTTTTTGCATTAATACATGTCCCCTGGGGCAGGACCCAGGTCCCCAAACATTTTTTATGACAATAACTTGCATATTAGCCTTTAAAATTAGCACTTTAGATTTTTCATGTTCGTGTCCCATAGACTTTAACGGTGTTCATGTGTGTTTGAATTCTGCTGCAAATCAAACGGGGGGGGGGGGTGTTCGGTCCAGAATCTGTGTCCAGAATTCCCCAAAAAATGAATCTGTAGCTTCTGCTACAGGAGCTTGCTAGTTGTTAATTTAACATTTAGAGGTTGGTGAACATTTTAGAATAGTTAGTGGGAAAAATGTTGTTTACTTAGTAGTTGTAAGAAGGATAGGAAGCAAAAAGCAGAAAAAGACTTCACAGTAGGTTTCTGTCACAGTAATCAAACATTTAGATTTTCAAACCTCTGGGATTACAGATTACAAAGTAGTAGATATGTGGTACCCCATGTTCATAATATGGCAGTTAAAAAATAAATAGCTGTATTTTTAGCAAAAAGATAGTATCAGCCCTTGGGTATATATGGGTATAATTTTTTAATTAGGCAGACCATGGTACCACAGTTGGACAGCGTCACTAACTTCTAGACCCCCCCCCCCCCCAAAAAAAAAGGAACCAGCACAAATACAACGTCAACACATAACATTAACATCAACTAAAGAAAGTCTATAAATAAATGTGGTGTATCCATAAAATGTAATCTTCATATTTTTGAGGAGTGGTCTTCCATTAAAGCACCAAATACCACCACCAATGTGGGAATTGCCCACTCACCATTACTCCAGAGAGCTCTAACTGAATAAAGGTCAGCAAATGCTTTGGGATATTTGATGATCCAGCCGAAAAAATCACAGACTCACCATCAGATCTTCCAATATAATTATAAATCAGTTACTCGCTTTCTGAAGGATTTCACCACCATAAACTAAAGAACATGCTATAGTGTAGTCATTTTATTGCACCAGATTTTAAGATTACAAAATGTATTACACTTACACATAACTGTGCCCTGACCTGGCATGAATGTATACAGACTTTGTGTTTAAAAGCTGCCTCTTTTCCCTCCTGGAATCAGTGTACGTTTCACCACCAGGAAGGCCAGATGTGATGATGCCCATGAAGCTTACGACTAGTTTTAAAAATCGCGTCTTCGGGAAATTCACAAGGGCTGTCATTTTTCTGTAGATATTTATAGCATCACTAACAAGCCTGAAAGGCTAGGTGGAAGACACTTGAAAGTGTTTTCCTAAAAAAGTATTAACTACTTCAGTGTCGGGCCATTTTAAAAAGACGGCCTCCAGGTGGCTCTATAAATCCCGTAGGCCGTCTTTTTATGGCCTCGCGTCCTCTGGCCACTGAGGCGCACGTGCCTGGCGCGTCAACGAGATGCCGATGCGTGTGCCTGTCGGCCGCGATGTTCGCCAGGTGCTCGCGATCGGCAGTGACAGAGCAGGGACGTGGAGCTCTGTGTGTAAACACAGAGCTCCACGTCCTGTCAGAGGGACATAGGGACACAGCATCGGTCACCTCCCCCAGTCAGTCCCCTCCCCCCACAGTAAGAATCAGACCCAGGATATACATTTAACCCCTTCATCGCCCCCTAGTGTTAACCCCTTCCCTGCCAGTCACATTTATACAGTAATCAATGTTTTTTTATAGCACTAAGCACTGTATTAATGTGAATGGTCCCAAAAATGTGTCAAAAGTGTCCGATGTGTCTGCCGCAATATCGCAGTCCTGACAAAATTTGCAGATTGCCATATTACTAGTAAAAAAATAAAAATAAAACAAAGTCAGAATTCTATCCCCTATTTTGTAGCCACTATAACTTTTGCGCAAACCAATCACTATACGCTTATTGTGATTTTTTTTTTTACCAAAGATATGTAGAATACATATCAGCCTAAACTGAGAAAAAAAAGTTTTTTTTAAAAAAAAATTGGATATTTATTAAAGCAAAAAGTAAAAAATATTGTGTTTTTTATTTTTTTCAAAATTGTCGCTCTTTTTTGGTTTATAGCGCAAAAACATAAAAACTGCAGAGGTAATCAAATACCACCAAAAGAAAGCTCTATTTGTGGGGAAAAAAGGATGTCAATTTTGTTTGGGAGGCACATAGCACGACCGCACAATTTTAACTTAAAGTGACGCAGTGCTGAAAGCTGAAATTTCACCTGGGCAGGAAGGATATATATGTGCCCAGTAAGCAAGTGGTTAACATTTTAGACTTTTAAAATGTAGCTTTTTTTATTTTATTTTTTGTGTATTTCTTTATCTAGCAGGAGGGTGGAGGGGTGAAACTAGGCTATGCCAGGAATTAGTTTGTCTTTGGGATTGGTGACCAGCACCATTCATTCATAAATCAGAATTATTACAGATAATGAAAGCAGCTAGGGTGTGTGGTAGGTATATGAGATCCGAGCCTGGTCCATTTTGTTAAATGTGTGTCATCATCTCTTTATCTGTGACCCCTTCTAATAAGACACTCTTCGTAGTGACACATTTTCTCATTTCCCTTGTGTGGAGTGATGCCGTCATCCATTTTTGTCCTGTAGCGTGGATACAAGAGGTTTGCAGAAGGGGTCTTCCCCCAAAAAGAGACAGGCCTCAGATTAGAGGCACAATTTCCACCTAAGGGCCTGGTATGGAAAAGTCAGCACTTTTATGGAAAAGTCACACTGTTTTTTTTTTATTTGGTATGGTGTTCCCCTGCAAAATCCTTACCAGAAGCAAAGGGTCTGCAGTATACAGTGGAGGCTTGATCTGGGCACTGTGGCTTATTCAAATATTTGCAGATGTGTGCAAGCAACACGTGAATATGTGAATTACTAGACAGGGTAAATTTGGTTGTTTTGCAGGCTGGCTAATAAATGTGCTGGTAAATATTATATTTGTTTGTGATGTGTGTTGCAATTCCATGTGCACCTTACTGCAAAGGCCTGTTAAAGGTTGGGGTGGTTGTAATTTTTTGTTCAACCTTCCGTTCTATAAAAAATCAATGCTGTGAACAATTCGTAAAATGGACAAAATATAATTTTCTATATTTGATTAGATCACTGTTAGCTGTTAGTGACTAGTTGTTAATTAGCTTACTGTTTCATTAAGATCACTGTTAATGTTTAGGTTAGCTGTTCATTAGATGTATTGATATTACTGTTGACAGTTTGCATTGTTTAGGATAATGTGTTCAAGCTCTTATGTGATTTTTTTGTGGTATATATTCTGTATGAATTTACAATAGTCTATTGCAGTTTGCACCTAAGCTAGTTTCGACTAGTTATTAAGTGTAATGCTCAGCTATAATACCTGGTTCCTGGTTCAAGAGTGAAGGAAGTTGTTTGGTGGAGGCACCCAAGTGGGGTGCCAATCGCCCCATCATAACCAGCATGTCCGCCTGCCCAGACCTCTGTCTGCTGCAGCTAGAAGTTTTACTACCACCACCAAATGGCAGTTTCTTGCATCTAGGGTGACCTCAAATACGGCCATGACTGGTTTGTTGAAACAAATACATTTTTGCAAATGAGTAACAAGGAGTACTATATACCTCATACTCCATACTATTCACATAGAGTGCATGATATCTGCAGGCTTTCTTACCTAACTGGGAGCCTTTAGATCCTAACTCCCCCTCCTTGATTCAGAGCATGCGTGGAATTTTGTGTGCGTCGGAATTGTCTACACAGGATCAGAACACAGAACCAGCTCTCAAATTTATGTTGTCGGAAATTCCAACTACAAATGTCCAATGGAGCTTACACATGTTAGGAATTTCCAACAACAAGCTCCCATCGAACATTTGTTGTCAGGAATTCTGAGTGTGTGTATGCGGCATAAGATTTACCTCACTTAAATAGTTTTCCATTCACTTGCTATTTGGTCTATAGGACAAGAAGTGAAGAGACATTCCCCCTGTGGTATATAAATGGATGAAAAAACCTGACATTTTTTTCATCTATTTTCTGCTGTATCAAATGTTTTGGCATTAGATGTATATTAAAGGAAACCTTTCCAAAGAAAGACACGGAGACTGGCTTTGCATTATACAAATGCTTGTCACTTGGCTCTCATGCTGACTAGGAGTTCTTGGTTCGGTTCAAACACAGGCCATGGCCAAATTTAAACAATGACATCATTGGTGGTGGAGTAGGACACTTCTCGACGAGTCTGCTCTCACCCAGGGACCAGTCAGACAGTCAGGCAGGCAGGTAGGCAGGCTCCTCCAGCCCCTTGCTGTATGCAGCAACAACTACAGCTCCCAGCTCCCAGGACCAGCTACTTGTACTCCTCCCTTTGGACCCCCTTTTTCTCTGCAGAAACTATCTCCAGGGAGACTAACAGGTTTATACCCCTGCTCTCAGGGCTATCCACCTCCCCTGGGACCGTTGGCGGCCGTCCTTTTCAGGACAAGCCGCTACAACGGCCTAATCATTTCGCCTCACCCCCTCTCCTTTGCCCCCACATTGCCATCCACAACCGAGGCATCCCCCGCCACCTCCCCGCCTCAGTTTCCCGTCTTTCTCCCCGTTTCGCAGGCATTCGCGCCAGCCTGTGATAGATTTGCGGCGGCCGCGTTTTAGGAAAGACCGCAGCTTCATCCGCAGCCTAGCGGCACGCCGTACCCACACCCAGGAAACACCTCAGAAACTGCCCAGAATACCCCCCCTACCCCACGAGGACCCCATCCTCTACCGGTTAACAACCAGCCTTCCCCTACCACCGATCCACCCAGCTGACAGCCCCCCAGCCTGGGTCCTGTTCTTTGATTGGCGACCATCTTAGTACACCCCATCAACGAAGATATCTCTCACCCTCACCCCTTCCTTCACAACTCAACAGCACTTGATCCAGGGTTTCGGCCGATCGCCCTTCAGGGATCAGGAAGATATTTTTTTCCCTGCGTCAGCACATTGGCACAGCACGACCAGGGTTTTTTTTTGCCTTCCTCTGGACCAAGCAGGGAGAGAGGATTCAGTGAATCTTCCCCCCATCGCTATTGAAAACCTTCCCTCCTCCCCGATGACTGGCGACCATGGTTAATCTGCGGTATTCTGCAGAAACCATTTGGGGTCTGAGGCGATTTGCCACCATACTACCAGCCGTCACCAAAAAGGCCCTAAGAATTGAGCAACTATTGAAAATCGATCGACGATCAACTGTCAAAAATGTTAGTCATTTACCCCAGCCTAAGCACATATCATGTGCTTTGATCAACACAAGATCGGCAGTAAAACACAGACTGGAATTCTACGATTTCATTCTACAATACGATTTAGACTGCCTCTTTATTACAGAAAGCTGGCTTACAGCCGACTGTAACACCATTCTAGGAGAACTGGTGCCAGAAAACTATCGTATTATAACTGAAAACAGAATAGGGCAAAGAGTAGGAGGCCTGACGGTGATCCACAAGACTCACCTCTTGATCACTTAACCAGTCCTTCAAAACCCTCTTCCATTCATGGAAACCCTTACTCTGCAACTGCAAACAAATCCCCAGAAGACCATCCGTATCCTTCTCTGCTATAGACCACCCGGGCCAAAATCTCAACTTCTACCATCATTGACGGAGTTTATCTCCACTTATACCCTTAACAGCAAACACCTTTTGCTGCTCGGGGACTTCAATCTCTGGGCCAACTCCTCACAGGATCCTGTGGCCGACGCCTGTATTGACCACCTGGAAGGATTAGGGCTACAGCAACTAGTATGTGGGCCCACACATGCTTCAGGTCACATGCTCTACCTAATTTTCAGACAAGATCTGGAAATAAACATTTTGGAAAATGAACCGTTGCCATGAACAGATCATGCAATTAAATTCATAATTTCCAAAATTCCCCCATTAATAAAAACACTTAAGCCAGTGACAACACACTGGACTAGATCTCAGAAGAAGCTCCATTCAGAGCTCTTCAAATCTACATTAGGGAATAAAATAAAAACAATTCAACCACTTCAAACAGCCTCAGAAACACTGCCATAAACACAGCCCCATTACAGTCAGCCGATCTTAATAGCACCAAAACGCAAAACCTGCATCCGGAAAAACAACTCCGGCTGGTTCAACAACCAGCTGTCGTTACTGAAGCAAGAGCGCAGAAGGGCAGAAGCCGCCTGGAAAAGAAGCGCTTCAGAGGAAAACCTCATCATCTACAAGACAATAACAAGAAACTACCATAAAGAAATCTTCTAAACAAAAAATATTACTTTTCCAATGCCATCACCAACGGCAAACTCTTCAAGCTGGTCACTCTGATCATGAATCCAGGCTGTCTTGAAGCCCCCAATTCAGATACCCAAGAATTCTGCAATGAATTGTCGGATTACTTCCTCAATAAAATTGAGAGAATCCGGGAAAGCATTCAGCAAGACAATACCCCCCTCACCCCCCCCCCCCTCAATCATTCACACAACACCCAGAGAAGTCTACTACAATCAACAAAGTTCACTTTGGAACCCATCTCCATCGAGGCCACTAAAAATATCATCTGTACTTTGCGAAACAGCACAGTGCCTAATGATATCATCCCCACCAAACTGCTGAAGGAATGTGCCGACATCCTGGCACCACCTATCACGCAGCTTATAAACCAGTCATTCAAGGAAGGCATAGTACCCTCCCAGTTGAAAAAGGGCACAATCCAACCCATCTTAAAGAAAACCACCCTAGACCCCAAGGACCCAATTCACCGCCGTCCCAACAGGCCTTAATGTTCTCTCCAAGTTAATGGAGAAAGTAGTGGTACAACAGCTGCAACAGCATCTGGATACCCATAATCTACTTGATCCATTTTAATCGGGTTTCCGTCCTGGACACGGGACAGAAACAGCATTGCTCAAAATATGGGATGATGCCCTCGAGGCCGCGGACGAAGGAGAATCTTGTCTTCTGGTTCTGCTGGACCTAAGCGCAGCCTTCGACACGGTAGACCACAAACTGCTACTGACTCGGCTAGTAGAAGTAGCCAGAGTCGCAGAAGGTGATTTATCTTGGTTCTCCTCTTTTCTGGAAAACCGATCACAAATAGTGAAATTGGGACCTTTCACTTTTGAAAAACAGACGGTGTCATGCGGAGTCCCTCAGGGATCCCCTTTGTTACCGGTGCTGTTTAATATCTATCTTCGCCCTCTCTTCGAAATCATTAGCAGCCAAAAACTGCTTTATCACTCATATGCAGATGACACGCAACTGTATTTTCGCATCTGCAACAAAAAGGATCATCACCTCAGTCTAGAGACATGCCTCTCTTTGATAGAAAACTGGATAACAAAGAGTTATCTTAAACTCAACAGTTCAAAAACAGAACTTCTTCTGTTCCATGCCAGTCGTATGAATCAACTAGCAACAACCTGGACACCTCCGCCCATTCTGGGCCAAATCATCACCCCTAGCTCCAAAGTCAAAAGTCTCGGGGTCATTTTCGACACCTACATGACAATGGACGCACAAATAGGGTCAGTAGTCAGCAGATCTCACCATCTGCTTCGCCTAATACGCAGACTTATTCCATTCATTTCCAAAGAAGACGTAGCAGTCGTGGTGGGAACAATTGTGAACTCCAGACTGGACTATGCCAATGCCCTCTATCTTGGACTCCCAAAGTACCAAATCACTCGTCTGCAAGTCGTTCAGAATACGGCCGCCAGACTCGTGACTGGGAAAAAAAAACATGGAAATAAATCTCACCTTCGTTGAGATCTCTTCACTGGTTGCCAGTAAAAGACAGAATTGCTTTTAAAGCACTCTGTCTGACACATAAGTGCATCCATGGGAAAGCCCCGCAATATCTATGCGAAAAGATAAAAGCTCACAACTCCAATCGCGTTCTGCGATCCACCAACCAAAATCTGCTCCAGATACCCAAAGCCAGATACAAGTCCAAAGGAGAAAGAAGATTTGCGCTCCAAGGTCCCAGACTATGGAACGCTTTACCGACCAGTAGACCTTCAGAAGAAAGATCAAGACTCATCTCTTTTGATGCCAAGAGAGACAGGAACAACGAGCAGCCAGAGGCTCGCATGTGCCACGCTATATAAGTTTTTCATTCATTCATTCATTAATTGGTGATTCGAGCCCCTTTGTTTACATTTAGCAGCAGGGACCATAACTGTCCTTCACAGTAAGTGTAGCTCAGCAAGTACGAGGGCGTCATTCATTGTGATTGACATATATCTTCATCACTAGATGACACTGTCAGAACTATTGATAAGAAGTAAATATATTTTCATAAATTTCATATAGAGGTTTAAGACTGAATAAGTGACAGAACAAAGGTCAGATTCAGAACACAGTCACCGGAGTTTTTAACATGAAACATCCTGGGCCAGATTCTCAGAGGCGCTACGCCTGCGTAAATGGATATGCGTGGCGTAATTGTAAATGTGCGCTGGCATATCAATGCGCCGTAAACACAGAACCACATACGCCAGAAAATCTTTTTCGTCTGAGCGGCGAAAAAGCTTTAAGCTAGCGCGGCGTAGGCGCATAGTTACGCATCGCGCATATTCAGCTCCCATTGAATCACCATGCAAATATGCAAATGAGGGAGATGCGCGGATTCCCGAAACTACGCGCGTTCGGCGTAGGCTACGCATGGTGCGCGTAACACGAAAGCCTTGAGTAAACATACCCCTCATAAAAGCACGGGTAACTTTGCTCAAGACCGTGTGCAAGTCAGCTGGAGAGTAACTACAGCAGCACCATAACGGACGAGCTGAGCAATCACACTTACTGGACAACACATTCGTATGCCAACATGTCAGGGGCAGCCATGGTCTTATCACTACTAATGTATGCAGAGGAAGAGGTGCATAGAAGGAGGAGGAGGAGGAGGGGGGCACGTGAGAGGATCTACCGAGCGCGCATGAGCCTCTTTGGCATGGGTGGAGGAGGAGGAGGTGTATCGCATCTTCAGATTCACTACTGCTGCCATCCTGGAAATAACCACAGCCCTGCAGGATGACATCACCAGCCCAACTCACCGCTCACATGCACTGCAGCCACTGGTGAAGGTACTGGCAACACTCCATTTCCTGGCCAGTGGTTCATTCCAGCGTACAAGTGGAGTTGTGGCTGGGATGTGTCACAAACCAGCATGAGCAGATGTCTGCACCAGGTTATCCCTGCAATCCTCAGACGCATGTCCCACCACATCATCAGACCCACCACTGAGCACCTGCGGCAGAAGGCAATGACAGATTTCTACAGACTTGCAAGATTCCCACGCACCATCGGGGCCATTGATTGCACACATGTGGCACTACAGCCCCCCGGTGCCACAGAGCACATTTACCGCAATCGGAAGCACTGGCATTCCATCAACGTACAGGTGATAGCTGATGCCAAATACCTCATATGGCACGTCCGTGCCAAAGACCCCGGATCCAGCCATGACAGCTACATATACCGTCAAAGCACCATCCCAGCAGATTTTGAGCAGAACAGGGACAGCTGGCTGGTTGGTGAGTGACATGGGTGGCAGGCATGACTGCCCCCCCCCATGATGCACACATCACAAGGGGCACATGCACTACTAACATCCTCCTGTCTTTACACTTCCAAGTGATGCGGCATATGTACTTGGACCCCATCTCATGACTCCTTTCCGGAATCCCCAAACCAGAGGAGAGAGAAGACATCTTTTTTTGAATGTCCTGCAGTGTCTGGATCTCGTGTGAGAGGGCATTAACCTAGCAAGCCACCTTCATCAAAATTTCATCCCTCCGGGACTTGCTGGTCCGGGCACTGTCAGCACCATGGAGCCTGGAATCGTACTTTTCCATTGCCGCGATGACAATGGCCCTCTCCTCTGGGGAGAAATTTTTCTTTCTCCTCTCCTTCCCAATAGAAGCCATGGTCATGCAAAAGATTTCCCGTGACAATCCAAAAAATGGGAGACTTTTGCGCTGCACGGGCGCATGTGTGGGCGCATTATATACACAGCGCCGGCGAATCGTAGGGAGGCTTTGCGCATGCGCAGAAGGCATCCACGTCACGGCGCATGCTCCGTTCTTCCCGGCCTTCATTTGCATGGGGTCACACTTCATTAGAATGCAACACGCCCACTTCCCTCCTACTTTGGAGTTGCGCCAGATTACGCCGATGAATTTTCGCTAAGCAGTCGCATCTTGAAGTGCATTTGCTTAGGGAATACGGTACTTGCCACTCCGCGTTACGTCGGCGTAGTGCATCTGAGATGCGTTATGCCTGCATAATTATGCGCGCATCTACGAGAATCTGGCCCCCTGTGTTTTTCTCTTTTGGAGGTCTGTAAAGCAAGCTATTTTCAGAACTGGGAAGTATTTACCTTTATGCTCACTTAACCACTTCAGCCCCAGAGGATTTGGCTGCCCAATGACCAGGCGATTTTTTGTGATTCGGCACTGCATCGCAACGTGGCTCCCAAACAAAATTTACGTTCTTTTTTTTCCCACAAATAGAGCTTTCTTTTGGTGGTATTTGATCACCTCTGCGGTTATAATTGTTTGCGCTATAAACAAAAGAAGATCGACAATTTTGAAAAAAAAGCAATCTTTTTTCCTTTTTGCTTTAATAAATATTCCCAAAAAATATATAGAAAAGTTTAGGCCGATATGTATTCTTCAACATATTTATGGTAAAAAATCGCAATAAGCGTATATTGATTGGTTTGCACAAAAGTTATAGCGTCTACAAAATAGGGGGTAGTTTTATGGCATTTTTATTATTAATTTTTTTTTTTACTAATAATGGCGGTGATCTTTGATTTTTATTGTGACTGCGACATTATGGCGGACACATCGGACACTTTTGATGCTATTTTGGGACCATTATAGCGAACAGTGCTATAAAAATGCACTGATTACTGTGTAAATGACACTAGCAGGGAAGGGGTTAACCACTAGTGGGTGAGGAAGGGGTTAAGTGTGTCCTTTCTTTTGGTGGCTTTCTTTTGGTGGTATTTGATCACCTCTGCAGTTTTAATTTTTTGCGCTATAAACCAAAAAAGAGCGACAATTTAAAAAAAAAAACACAATGGGCCAGATTCACAGAGCCGTAACTCCTGTCTAACTGGTGTTAGACCGGAGTACTTTCTAATTACGCACGTTTTTTCACTAGTTTGAAACCTCAAACCATGAAAAGACGGCTTTGCGCTTCAATCCGACTGGCTTACATGTTAGTACGCCTTCGGATCTACGCTGCAATAAAATTGCGGCCGCTGGTTGGACTTCCCGTCGTTTTCCACGTCGGGGTATGCAAATGAGCTTTTGCTGTCGATCCCCGAAATTACGATCTTCAATCACAATCTCTTACGGCATCGTTAGTCATCTTTTCGCTGCGTAATGTTATACCAGCTTTTAGCTGGTCTAATATTAGACAGCCCATGTTTAGTATGGCCGTCGTTCCCGCGTCGAATTTCAACGTTTTCCGACGTCTTTTATTATTTTTTACGTAAGTCGTCCGGGAATAGGAATGTCCGTAAATGACGCTACTCAAAAAAAAAATGACGTAACGACGTTATTTCGCGCAATGCACGGCGGGACATTTCTGAACGGAGCATGCGCAGTTCGATTGCCGCGGGGACGCGCCTTATTTAAATGCTTCACGCCCCCTAATCGCGTATTTCAATTACGCGGCGAGAAATAGACTACGCCGCCGTATCGTACGGGCAAAATTCTACCAGAATTCGTTGTAGAGCCTGGTAAAATACGGCTGCGTAGCGTATCTCGGATATGCTGCGCAAATGTACGTGTACCTGAATCTGGCCCAATATTTTTTACTTTTTGCTATAATAAATATCCCATTTAAAAAATAAAAAAATAAATTCTCAGTTTAGGCCGCTATGTATTCTACATATTTTTGGTAAAAATGAAAGATTCGCATAAGCTTAAAGTGATTGGTTTGCGCAAAAGTTATAGGGCCAGATTCAGGTAGGACTTCCCGTTGTTTTCCACGTCGGGGGTATGCAAATGAGCTTTTGCTGTCGATCCCCGAAATTACGATCTTCAATCACAATCTCTTACGGCATCGTTAGTCATCTTTTCGCTGCGTAATGTTATACCAGCTTTTAGCTGGTCTAATATTAGACAGCCCATGTTTAGTATGGCCGTCGTTCCTGCGTCGAATTTCAACGTTTTCCGACGTCTTTTATTATTTTTTACGTAAGTCGTCTGGGAATAGGAATGTCCGTAAACGACGCTACTCAAAAAAAAAATGACGTAACGACGTTATTTCGCGCAATGCACGGCGGGACATTTCTGAACGGAGCATGCGCAGTTCGATTGCCGCGGGGACGCGCCTAATTTAAATGCTTCACGCCCCCTAATCGCGTATTTCAATTACGCGGCGAGAAATAGACTACGCCGCCTTATCGTACGGGCAAAAATCTACCAGAATTCGTTGTAGAGCCTGGTAAAATATCTCGGATCTCGGATACGCTGCGCAAATGTACGTGTACCTGAATCTGGCCCAATATTTTTTACTTTTTGCTATAATAAATATCCCATTTAAAAAAATAAAAAATAAAAATTCTCAGTTTAGGCCGATATGTATTTTACATATTTTTGGTAAAAATGAAAGATTCGCATAAGCTTATAGTGATTGGTTTGCGCAAAAGTTATAGGGCCAGATTCAGGTAGGAGAGCGAATCTTTATTTTGGAGTAACGTTTCTCATTTACGTTACTCCGCCAAAACTTTAGGAGCAAGTACTGTTATTCACATAGCACTTGCTCCTAAAGTTGCGGCGGCGTAGCGAAAATGAGCCGGCGGAATTCAAATTGGGCGGGTAGGGGGCGTGTATTATTTAAACTAGGTCGACTGTCAGTGCGCATGCTCCAAATTCTGTCAGTGAACGTCAATGACATCAATCCCCATTCACGGACGTTTTACGCAAACGACGCGAAAATTTTTAAATTCGACGCGATGACGACGGCCATACTTAACATAGGATACTCCACCTAGGGGGCATGTTTTTCTTTACGCCGCGTATCGCTTACGGAAACGTCGGAATGTCACTGCGTCGGGCCCGCGTACGATCGTGAATTGCCGATTCTCGCTGATTAACATATTCTCGGCGTTAATCAGCGGGAACGCCCCGAGCGCCATTTTTAAAATTGCAGTTCCGATACAACTGCGAAATACAATTACGCCGCTCGTATAGGAACTCCAACCCGGCGTTTCTTGTTTTCTGCTTACAGAAAACAGAAACGCCAGCTCAAAGTGAGAGTTATGCTGGCGTATCACTGATACTCCAGCCTAACTCTACCTGAATCTGGCCCATAGTGGCTACAAAATAGGGGATAGAATTTTTACATTTTTTTTATTTTATTTTTTTACTAGTAATACAAATTTTGTCAGGACTGTGATATTGCGGCGGACACATCGGACACTTTTGACACATTTTTGGGACCATTCACATTTATACAGCGAACAATGATATAAAAATGCATTGATTGCTGTATAAATGTGACTGGCAGGGAAGGGGTTAACACTAGGGGGGGGGGGAAGGGGTTACATTTGTATCCTGGGAGTTATTCTTACTGTGGGGGGAGGGGGGTGACTGGGGGAGGTGACCGATGCTGTGTCCCTATGTACAAGGGACACAGCATCAGTCTCCCCTCCCTGACAGGACATGGAGCTCTGTGTTTACACACAGAGATCCACATCCCTGCTCTGTCACTGCCGATTGCGGGTACGTGGCAGACATTGCGGCCGCCACGGCACGCGCATCGGCATCTCGTTGACGCGACGGGCACGCGTGCCCCAGTGGCCGGAGGACGCGAGGACGTAAAAAGACGGCCTCCCGGATTTATAGAGCCATCTGGAGGCCGTCTTTTACTATGGCCCGGGTCTAAAGTAGTTAAAATATGTGGACACTATACAACAAAGATCCCACTAGGAATATTAACATACATATTGATGTACAACCTCCATGTCCATAACAAAATAAGAGGGAACTATGGAGTTTTTGTTTATGTATATTTATGATAATATTCTAACCTGTTCCCATCCGCAAATAACTGAATGATGGGTACAGCATGAACCTACATTGCCGGGAGATTACAGTCCCGAAGAGGTAGAGGCACAGCCACCAATCAGTGTCAACTATCAATGCCCAGGAGTGCCACCTATTTGTGCTGCCTACCAGTGTCACCATCCAGTGCCCATCACTGTCCATCACTGCCACCCATCAGTGCTCATCACTGCCAGCTATCAGTGCCACCTAATAGTGCCCTTCAGAGCCACCTATCAATGCCCTTCAGTGCCACCCATCAGTGCCACCCATCAGTGCCACCTCTCAGTGCCCACCAGTGCCACCTCTCAGTGCCCACTACTGCTGCCTCATCAGTGCCCACCAGTGCTGCCTATCAGTGCCGCCTCATCAGTGCCCATCAGTGCAGCCTATCAATGCTTATCAGTGTAGCCTCATCAGCATACATCAGTGAAGGAGAAAAATGACCTATTTGCAAAATATTATAACAAAATATAAAACTGTTTTGTAATTTTTTTTTCAAAATATTTGGTCTTTTTTTATTTTTTTGACAAAAAATATAAAACCTAGAAATGATCAAATACCACCAAAAGAAATGCATATTTGTGGGGAAAAATGTTAAAAAATTCATTTGGGTACAGTGTAGCATGACCGTGCAATTGTCATTCAAATTGTGACAGAGCTGAAAGCTCAAAACTGTGCTGGGCAGGCGGGGGGTTAAGTGCCCAGTAAGCAAGTGGTTAATAAGAAACGGCATCATCTCTGCATATATAAATGAGTGTATGATTATAAGACTATAACCTCATGCCCCATTAAAAGGTTTCAAGTCGCGATTTTATTGTCTGCTGGCAAAATAATAATCTCGGTATATAGTATGTATTTAATCTGATTAGAAATATCCTATATGTAGAAATTGTTTAAATATACAAATTATTGGGTTTAAATATATACATATATAGTTGAATCAGTGCCCATCAGTGATGAGAATTTGTTTTCATCAGTGCCGCCAATCAGTGCCCATCAGTGCCACCTATCAGGGCCCATCATTTCTGCCCATCAGTGCTGCCTATCTGTGCACATCAGTGCCTCCTATAAGTGCCTATCATTGCTGTCTATCAGTGCCCATTAGTGCCAATCAGTGCTGCATATCAGTGCTGCATATTAGTGCCTCCTTATCAGCAGGGCCAGACTGGGAGTAAAAACCAGCCCTGGAAAAAATATCATACCAGCCCCATAGCATTATTATACCAGCCCAACAGCAAAACGTTATTATTTTCTTGTTCATAAAAAAGGGAAAATCATGCATTTTAAAGCACATTTGAAGAGTGTATTATATATAGATAAGACAGATCTGAAAGCACATAGAGCTAGGGATATATAACAGCAAATTACAGTTAAAAGTGGAGCAATCATCAAGGTGGACACCTTACATCAACGACTTCCCCCAGACTGGCCTGGCGACACTGTCATTGACCACCTCTCAGGAGCACCTTGCAGGGATCAGTCTGTCAGCTCCTGGTTGATGGCTCTGGTTTTCCCATAGTCTCCTCTCCACAGTCCAAACATGTCTGACATCTCCCATGACCCCCATCCCAGCAGTGCTCCCACCGTTGACTCATCTCCAGACTGCAGACATGATATAAAACAAGAGATGGTCAGAGGCTGTGGGCATGGTACAGAAGATGTCAGAGGCTGTGGGCATGGTACAGAAGACGTTAAGATGGCAGAGGCTGTGGGCATGATACAGGAGATGTCAGAGGCTGTGGGCATGGTACAAGAGATGTCAGAGGCTGTGGGCATGATAGAGGAGATGTCAGAGGCTGTGGGCATGGTACAGGAGATGTCAGAGGCTGTGGGCATTGTACAGGAGATGTCAGAGGCTGTGGGCATGGTACAGGAGATGTCAGAGGCTGCGGTAATGGTACAGGAGATGTCAGAGGCTGCGGGCATGGTACAGGAGATGTCAGAGGCTGTGGGCATGGTACAGGAGATGTCAGAGGCTGCGGTAATGGTACAGGAGATGTCAGAGGCTGTGGGCATGGTACAGGAGATGTCAGAGGCTGTGGGCATGGTACAGGAGATTTCAGAGGCTGTGGGCATGGTACAGGAGATGTCAGAGGCTGTGGGCATGGTACAGGAAATGTCAGAGGCTGCGGGCATGGTACAGGAAGAGATGTCAGGATGGCAGAGGCTGCGGGCATGGTACAGGAGATGTCAGAGGTTGCAGACATGATACAGAAGATGTCAGAGGCTGTGGGCATGGTACAGAAGACGTCAAGATGGAAAAGGCTGTGGGCATGATACAGTAGATGTCAGAGGCTGTGGGCATGGTACAGAAGGTGTCAGAGGCTGTGGGCATGGTACAGAAGACGTCAAGATGGCAGAGGCTGTGGGCATGATACAGTTGATGTCAGAGGCTGTGGGAATGGTACAGGAGATGTCAGAGGTTGTGGGCATGGTACAGGAGATGTCAGAGGCTTCGGGCATGGTACAGGAAATGTCAGAAGCTTCGGGCATGGTACAGGAGATGTCAGAGGCTGCGGGCATGGGACATGAGATGTCAGAGGCTGTGGGCATGGTACAGGAGATGTCATAGGCTGCGGGCATGGTACAGGAGATGTCAGAGGCTGTGGGCATGGTACAGGAGATGTCAGAGGCTGCGTGCATGGTACAGGAAGAGATGTCAAGATGGCAGAGGCTGTGGGCATGGTACAGGAGATGTCAGAGGCTTCGGGCATGGTACAGGAAGAGATGTCAAGATGGCAGAGGCTGCGGACATAGTACAGAAGATGTCAGAGGTTGTGGGCAAGGTATAGGAGATGGTTAGAGCCTGAGGACATGATAATAATGATGGTAAGATATTTAGACATGATACAGGAGATGGTCAGAGACTGCAGATATGATACAAGAGATCAATGCAGCCTCAACAGTGACCATCAAATGCAGCCTCACTGTACCCATCATTGCAGCCTGACCGTGCCCATCATTGCAGCCTCAGAGTGCCCATCATTGCAACCTCACAGTGCCCATCATTGCAGCCTGACCGTGCCCATAATGCAGTCTCACTGTGCCCATAATCATAGCCTCACAGTACCCAAAATCTCAGCCTTACCATGCCCATAATGCAGTTTCACCCTGCCCATAATCGCAGCCTCATTGCAGTCAGTGCCTGTGCCCAGAGGTGTAACTAGAACCTTCAGGGCCCTCAAGAAACCATGAAGGGCCAGTTCACACCAGACGCACTTTCGTACAGTTTTGTGCACATTTTTACTGCACTAAAAATTAATGCACAATGTTTTCCATGTATTCCAATGGCTCCAGTTGTCTCTAGTTCACACCATGCAGCCCACTGAAATGAACGAAACTGCGTCTGGAGTGAACTGGCCCAAAGAGGTTCTCTTGGAATCCTGATGTAAGGGGGTCTCTGATCAGCAAAGCCCCCACATACATCAGAGTCCACCTTTACATTACAGTCCACAGAGCTCTCCCTTACATAAGTGTGCTCAGAGGCTGGCAAGATGAGAGGGGGGGGGGCATTTCCCTGGATTGGTGAGCAAATAAGGCCTACTAGCCTGTGCTATACATATACATAGGCTGGTAGAGCATGCTGGGCCTTGTAGTGCACCACACTGGGTAAACCCTAGTGGGCTGCTGTGTTGGTTGAGGGACTCTGGAGATGACACACTCTGTTCAGCCCCATCAATGACTGACCCACCTGTGTGCTGCTTTATTTTCAATCACTGAGAAGTCTTATTAGGAAGCAAGGCGATTGGCTGACCTGGAGAGCTGTGGATCCTCTGTGGAGGGTTGCAGTCAACATCCATATTACAAGCTGGCCTTTCCCATTTCCACTATCTACCTGCAGACTGCTGGAGTTTCTCTTTGGGAAGCATGGAGGAGCTGCCGAGGATTAAAAAGTGGGAGGGGGGGGGGGCTGTGGCACACACACGAGGGGGGTGAGAGGAGAAGATCCTGTTATCTGTATCTTTTTTTTCTCTCTCTCCTGTCCGACATCCGTGCGAGGAGGATGAGGGGGGGCTGTCAGTGCGGGGTCCGAGCAGTGTTGTAACAGAGAATGTAATATGCACTCTGCTCATAACTGAAGCCACATTACTAGCCCCCCCCCCCCCACAGCAGACACGATCTGGTCTAGAAGAAGGAGGGGGGACTTTTCAAACAGCAGAGCGACCAAAGTTTTCACACTCACACACAGCAGGAGATGCCCGCTGACTCTGTGTGACGTGTAGTGGAGGAGGAGGAGGGAGCGGAGCGCTGCAGCCACAGCCTAGTCCAAAGCAGCCTCAGGGCAGGCAGCCTACCGGGAGATGTCCCGGTCTCCCGGTAGGCCAGTCCGGCCCTGCTTATCAGTGCTACCTCAACAATGCCATCTCATCAGTGTTGTCTCATTAGTACCGCTTCATCAGTGCCCATCTTTGCAATCTCATCAGTGCACATCAGGAAAGGAGAAAACTTACCTATTTACAAAATTGTATAACAGAAACAAATAAAAATTTCAATATTTTTTTTTTCTCATTAGTAAACATAAACAACCCAGTGGTGATTAATTGCCACCAAAATAAAGCTCTACCTGTTAAAAAAAATGATAAAAATGTTGTTTGGGTACAGAGTTGCATGTTGCATGGTGGTAATGCTTTAGGAACCTGTAGTTGCCATAGCAACAGTTGTTTGAAGGAAAGACCGCCTAAATTTGCCACACATGCTGATAATGCTTAAGCTGTTCTCAATAATTCGCAGGAAGTTAAGGATTTTTTTTTATTAGAACTATTTTGAATTCCCTTGAATTTCTGTTCATTGGTCTTTCTTGTGCTGCATTAGATGATATAAATGAGCTGTCTGAGTTTGCTCAGTCTGCAAACTGTCCTATGTCCTGTCACATTTCATGTGTAGCCTCAAATGCCATTTTAATAACTGCGCTGTAACCTTGGTGTGCTAATGATGAATTGTATTGCAGAAATAGCATCGGAGACTTTGATAGAAAACCATCTGTCATTTTATAGTGTCAAAACAACCTGGGATTTTCTTTTTTTAATTATATGTTAAAACCTGCAAATAGCTTTATAAAATCAGTAAGCACATGATATATTTCATCCCCCTAGGGGGCAGCATATTACCTTTACAGAGCAGTTTATAATCATTAACCTTGGTTATAGTATAAACCGTTTACTTACTTGGGACGTCAACGAACAGAGAAGATATTTATACAGAGTGGGGACCATTTGCATGTACAACAATTTGCAAATATTTAATAAGTGTGAAGACTTCAGATTCTAATTTATTACAACCTGTATGAATGCATGCATGTGCTCTTCTGGTAAAGTGAACATCGCTTTTTCATATTCAGTATCAAATAATGTCCACTGAATATTACAAAAACACAAGCACCTTTCTCATTTATGTGAATAAGGCATTGCTTTCAGAATTTCAGAATTCATCCATTTTTTATTGTATTACCTTTATTTCATAGCCTTAAAACAACACCCAGCAAGTCAGTTTACCTTTATGGGCTGAAAAATTTGGAAGATAGACAATTTTATTAGCAAAGTCATTATTTTTATTGTTTATTGTGAGTTTAAATATAACTGAATGGGGTTCTAAATTTCAGATTGTAAACTAGTGACATAAACTAACTTTTTTTTTTTTTTTTTTGCTTTCTTTACTGTTTCAAAGCTGTGCTTATACGTATCCTTGATTGTGATTTATAATTTAAATAAAAGGCATATTTTATATGTTAGTGTTTGGTGGAAAAGTAAGTAGAACCAGTAAATGGACCATAGACCCATCTTCTCCCTGAAAATACAGCAGGAAGGGGTCTGTTCTTTAAAAATCTAACATCTGTGACTGTAAACTGGATCTGCAGCATGGAAAAAAAATTGCAGTCAGATATTAATCCCACTAAAAATTGTAGATTTAAATTACATTAAGACACAGTGGCACAAGTCTGAAATCATAACTAATGTGATGAGTAATCTCTAAATAAAACAGTATTATTTACATAATAATGTCACTTTCATTATATAATGTCCACTATTATTTGCTAATAGAAGCACAAATTGTTTGAAAAGTACTGCTTGACTTGTGAACTTTAGTAAAATGCTTACAGAAATAACTCATCTCTTATACATATTTGGTCTACCATTCCAGTTCTAGTATTGTATAACCTTACATTTAGACTGCATTGGCTAAGCTTATGTTTTTATAATAGCTGTATTTACTATGGCATTTTCCAGCTAACGCTGTCCAACTATGACTCTTAACTCCTGGAAAACGCTGATGCTTTTATGTGAGCTGAAAAAAAAAAAAAAACTATACACCACAGAAGCATTTGCAATGTAAATCACATCTTGTAAACTTAAAATAATTTTTTTATTAGCAGCCACGTTGCCAGTAAAAAAAATATATAGCATAAAAAGGGAAATCAAATACATTGCTTTGTGGTTATTATAGGATTTACTTTTTGTTTGGATTCATTCATAATGAGTTAAACACTTGAAAGAATTGTGTTGAGTTAGTTTATTATTAAATGTTATATTCTGATGTTGAACAAATGCTTGCATTTTTGTCAACTTTAAACTGAATTAGGATTTTCGGCATTCACAAGGAGAGGTGACTATCAGTTGCTTGAAGGTGATGTGATCCCATTTATTACTTTCTTTATCTCTAGTGATTGAAAACCACGTCTCATTAGTGATCCTGTTACCCATGGCAAGTTGTAAGCAACAGGATCACTAAGACAGAAGACCATACACCTGCTCCTGAGCATTGCGTCCTTACCAATGGAACCAGTGAGGTAGTGATCTAATACTGCACCGTCACACTACCTAGTTTGGTGGCAATAGTATTAAAAGTATATTTTAGTGGATGTAAAACATAATGCATAGTAAGTTTTCAAATTTAATGCCAAATATAATGAAAATCTAAAAATAATACAAAAGCTATACCCACATTGAATCAATTACTTTCATCCTGGGGTCTATTTCATTCTATACAAAAAAAATAAAAATAAAACCACTTTCTATGCCAACAATTATGGATGTAAAATTATGAAACCCCGTACATTAAGATTTTATTTTCTTTTTATACCTTCTTCTATCCTGTAATACTGCAGTAATAAAAAAATAAGAAAGGATTTTCCCGAATGCCACATAGTGAGTCTATTTCTAACTGGATTTTGGAAATATGTGGTGTTTATCACTGAAAGGAGTTCTGCAATATACCACTCTCACAAGAACTTCATGAATCGTGAGTGTTTGTACACTTACAACTTCAAGAATCTTGTGATTACTTCCCTATTTCCATTGTTTTCAAAGAGATTTAAAGATTGGTAGACTGGCACAATTTTGAGTAAAAAAATTGAGAAATCGAACTGCAGCGTAATCTGTAAAATACAGGAGGATAGGTTCTCGGTTTTATCTCTCTGAAAAGCCACAGGCCTTGTGTATGCATGCTTTGGACTCCGAAGTGAGTCAAACATAATATATTATCAGCAGCTTCTGAAATGTTTTGATTAGCGTTTGAGTTGCTTTGTTTTGCCTTTTATTGCTCAAGTAGCTTAACAGTAGCACTGAGCTTTTTTTTTTAGTTGCTTTGCATTTGCGCTAACTTGTAAGAAATAGAAAGGTAGCTCAGACAAGCAAAAGCCAATGTACATATCTTCAGCTGATGGTTACAGATGCAATTTTTACCTATCTAAGACAATTTTGCAAAAAAATATAACATATTTTTCTTAATATGCTATTTAAAAAAAAAATACAAAGTCAATGAATTCAGACTCGTTGTTACAACATAACTGTTGTAAAAAGAAATTGTATATGTGCTACACTTTTACTTATTAATGCTAGTGTTAGGTAGACCATACCAACTCTCCATTGTAAATAGACTACAAATACTACCAATTTCTTGGTACAGAGAGGAAAGTACTCCCAATTAACCACCTCAGCTCCGGAAAGTTTTACCCTCTTCGTGATCTGACCATTTTTTTTGCAATTTAGCACTGCGCTATTTTAACTGGTAATTTTGTGGTCATGCAATGTGTACCCAAACAAAATTTTTATTGTTTTTTTTTTTTCCACACAAATAGAGCTTTGTTTTGGTGGTATTTGGTCACCACTGGGTTTTTTATTTTTTAATATATAAATGATATATGATATGATATATTTAATATATTAATGAAAAAAACATTTTAAAGAAAAAAAACAACAATATTTTTTACTGTTCGCTACAAAGCATATGCATAAAAAAAATCAAATGTCTTAATATATTTGGGTGAAAATGTATTTTGCTATATGTCTTTGGTAAAAAAAAAAAAAAAAAAAAAAAAAACAATAAGCATATATTTGTTTGCGTGAAAATTATGTTTACAAACTATGGTAAATATACTGTGATCAGCGATGGGCAATCTGACAATAACTGAAACCTGTCAGTGGGAACTGACTAACTGCCAATTTGTTTATTTTCCATTTTAAAAATGTATAAAAAATCATCGTGTTGTCATGATGTCTTCTTTCCTAGTGTAATGTGTGCTTTTTACCTCCCACAGTAAAAAATACTACATCATACTTTTTTCCTCTGTGTAGGGTAAAAATAAAGGCTCCCTTCCTAGTGATATGTGTGCTCTTTACAGTAGAAAATACCATGCCACACATTTTACTTCTATGTGAGGTAAAAATGCAGATGTCCCCCTTGTGGGATGTGTGCTTTTTATGTCCCAGAGAACAAGATACCACATCACACATTTTTCTTCTGTGTGGGGTAAAAATGCCAACTACCTTCCTAGTGCAATGTATGCTTTTTACATCCCACAGTAGAAAATACCACATCACACACATTTTCCTCTATGTGGGGTAAAAATGCAGATGCCACATCACACATTTGTCTTCTGTGTGGGGCAAATGCAGATGCCCCTCTAGTGGGATCTGTGTGCTTTTTACCTGCCACAGAAGAAACAGACAAAGCTATGCTAAGAAACAAAAGAGAACCAAAAAAAAACAAAAGATTTGTTTGAAAAACGTTATTTAAAGTTTTTGGGAAAAAAAAAAAAAATATATATATATATATATATATATATATATATATATATTTATTTATTTATTTTGAGATAATGTAAAGACTACATATATCAGATACCTACACATATTGATCCTACCAGGACACTTAACCCGCTGGGGACACAAATGAATTCACAATTTGAATTTTGATAGTCACGATAACCTCTTCACCTCCGTAAGATTTACTCATGACCAGGCCATTTCTTGCAATACAGCACTGCGTTACTTTAACTGACAATCGCGCAGTTGTGCAATGCTGTATCAAAATAAACTTTATGTCCTTTTTCCCACAAATAGAGCTTTCTTTTGGGAGTATTTAATTATCTCTGCTGTTTTTATTTTTTTGTGCTATAAATGTAAAAGGCAGACAACTTTGAAAAAAAAAACAATATTTCTTACATTTTGCTATAAAACATATCCGATAAAACAATTGAATTTCTTCATCAATTTAAGTCAATATGTATTCTGCTATATATAAGCGTATATATTAATTGGTTTGCGCAAAAGTTATAGGGCCAGATTCACAGAGCGATTATGCCTGCGCAACTGCTGTTGCGCGTGCGTAAGTCTAAATGTGCGCGTGCGTATAGTTGGACGCGATTCACAAAACAATATACGCCAGAAATCTACGTTTTTTGGTCCGGCGTAATTGAATTAGACATTCGCTTCCCTTCGCGCAAAACTGCGCTAGACACACCATTGATTTGCTAGTCAAATATGCTAATGAGGGAGTTACGGGGATTCACAAAAAAACGCAGTTGCTGCGCAGGCTACGCGATGTGCGCAACTGCAAAATGTCCTGTCTAAAGTTAGAGGACCTAAAAGCTGGTCTAAATTTTGAAAAAAAGTCTAATTGTCAGATAAAGCAACACTGTTAGTGAGGAGTTCAGCAGTCACACGTGTTGCCCAACAATCTGTATGCCAACATGCCAGGGGCATCGTCGCGCATAGCTATACTACTGACTTTAGATGAACAAAGAAGGATGAGGGCACGGAGGATGGCACTAAGGAGGGCACGGGAGATGTTTTTTTTTTTTTTTTAATTTGCTTACATAAAATTTACAATTTAAATTAATCTAATACAATATTCTTATCTGATACAAGCCCCTCACTCTTCACTTGATATATCACACACGCATAGACATCTTTGGCATGAGTGATTCTGAGGTGTCTCGCATCTTCAGATTCCCCCCTCATGCCATCATGGAATTACCACAACCCTGCAGGAGGACATCAGCAGCCCAACACATGGCACCACCCATGACACCCATGACAGCTACATATACAATCAGAGCCCCATCCCCACAGATTTCGAACAGAACATGTATGGGGACAGCTGGCTGGTTGGTGAGTGACATGGGAGTCAGGCATGACTATCCCCTCCCGTGATGCACACCTCACAAGTGGCACATGCATGACTAACATCCTCCTGTCTTTTCCCTTCAAGGTGACTCTGCATATGCACTGGTACCCCATCTCATGACCCCATCTCATGCCAGCTCACATTATGCATCTTTGCACGTTAAACACACACATTAATCATGGCACAATGAGAATGCATGCATGCACACCACTGTGGTCCCTAGCACACACACCCCACATCCTCATCACATTGGATTGGCACCAGTCCACCATGCAGGACTTGTGAGCTGCAACGCCACGCCACGGCTCCAATTATGTCACTGTACATTCATACACCATTCACACAGACCTGGGGATCACTTCTCCACCACAAATGAGGGTGACACCCCTTTTCCCGCAGGAATATCACCCCCACATTCCAAAATCATACACAAACAGAACCAAAAAAATTAATTAAATGACGAGCAAAAAAAAAAAATGCCCAGCAAAAATATAATGTAAATAAAAAATGCCCAGCAAAAATATAATTTAAACAAAATAACAACAAAGAAAACACATAAAAGACAAAAATCACTCTGCAAAACAGTCCCCAAATATCTCAAAGACACAAACAAACAAAAGCACCTTGCTGTATAGGGAGGGATACAAAGGGATGTATTTTTGCAAAGGAAGTGCATTTGTGTGTGTCTATTTATGCTGTCTGCGTAGTTCATAAAGTTGCCCTAGTCCATTTCCAATTTCACTGATTGCGCCGCTCCCGAGTTGTGAGCATGCGCACAACGGAGCTGACATGGTTTCCTTCACGCGCGCATGCGCGAGTCGGCCGGCCCTTCATTTGCATGGGGTCACGGCTCATTTCAATGTAACACGCCCACGTCCCTCCCAATTTGTATTACTCCTCCTTACGCCTCCGGAAAAAACCTTACGTTTGCGCAAGCTCTTGCGTAAAAGCTACGTGAATCGCCGGATTACGCGGCTAGATTGCGCAAGTCTAACGGAAAAGTGGTGCGCTACGCCGGAATGATAATGCGCCGATCTACGTGAATCTGCCCCATAGTGTCTACAAACTATGTAATATTTTTATTTATATATTTTTTTTACTAGTAATGGAGGCAATCAGTGACTTATAGTGGGGAGAGTGATATTGCGGCGGACAATTTGGACACTAAGGACCGTTTCAGCAGACATCTCCGATCGTGTGTACAGGCTAGAGGACATGTTTTCCCAGCAGACAAATTTCAAAGCATGCTTTGAAATTTGTCCGCCGGAGACATGTCCGTCAGATATGTCCGCTGGTTAGTACACTAACCAGCGGACAGAAATCTCTGCGCATGCGTCGAATGGATTCGACACATGCGTGGAAGTATTTTATTTCCTGGAGTGGTGACGTGGCGGCGTCAACGTCACCGCCACGTCACCGCGTCCTCAACCCGAGGGGATTTTCGTCCGATGGTGTGTACATGCCATCGGACCAAAATCCGATGAGACATGTCCGCTGGAAACGGTCCGTCGGACATGTTTGAGTGGACATGTCTCATCGTATGTACGCGGCCCAACAGACACTTTTGACACTTTTTGGGGACCAGTGACAATATTACAGTGATCAGTGCTAAAAAAAATATGCATTGTAACTTTACTAGTGACACTGGCTAGGAAGGGGTTAACTTTAGGGCCAATCAAAGGGTTAAATGTGTTTCGAGCCAGTGCTTGTGTAGGGAGGTGGTTTTACTAGGGGAAGGTATTGATCCATGTTCCTGCTTTGCAGGAATACAAGATCAATGCCTTCCCTCCTGACAGCATGGCAATCTGCCTTGTTTACATAGGCAGACCACCATTCTGCCTGTGCCCGTCAGACAGCTCCCGATGTGTATAATCATGCACAGCCCATGCAATCGGATTATGTACTAGGTGTGTGATCCGGCGCAGCAGTACCACCTTTCTGCCATTTTAGTAAGTTATACTAGCAGCAAGTGGTTATTAAATTGCACAGGACTTGGTGGCGATGGTTCAGAGCTACTCTGCTTATCACAAAGGACAATATGGAGCACACAGCAGACCAGGATGACTTTGATGAAATTCTCCACATTCAACTGCATGCAGGAAAGGTGTATGCACCACGTTGCAGTGCAGATGCCAAATGCACACTCCACAACCCCATGGGCACAGCTCAAACAATAATTAAAGATCTTCTGTTTGTGACCAACTATATGGATGCATTAGATGCATGGGAGATGCCTACATGTGGGCAATCTGAAGACCTTCATATATGTGATACCACATTACAGGTTCCCTGAAGATTCAGGCATCACCTTGGCTGCTGTAGACTCCAACATCAACTAGGTTGAACCATAGTGTGCATCTGATAATACCAAGAGGACAATTGAAAAGTACTTTTTCTAAAAAAATTAAGTATTCCAGACATGGGTGGCTTTTCTACCCTGACATGTTTGCCTCCGAGAGCTCCCAAGGAATTTAAAAACTGCATCTTCTCCCAAAATTCATTGGCAATTGATTTCCGCATCTCTTCAGTTGGTTCAGGCATGACAACATCACGCAACTCAAGTTTCACGTGTCTCTTTGGACACAGTGGACACTCCCATAAGGAAGTAATGGTGTTAGGATGCAAAAGATTGTCCGGTTGCAAGAAACCTGGAACAAAGAATATGATCATGAAGATTTGACTTGTAATTTAATAAAATTATATATATATATATATATATATAAAAACATATGGGTGTAAAAATAGAATAAAGTAGCATTTAAAAAAAAAAGCGTTGAATTGTTTTTTGGCAGATAACCACACAACAATTCTGTAACCACACCCCTTTTCAAATCATTCCCTAGCAGGGGTGTTAAACTCAATTTCATCGTGGGCCGCATCAGCATTATGATTGGACTCAAAAGGGCCGGTTATATCTGTAAGATTAGATGTCCAGCGCATCCTCTCCCCTTACATTAGATGTCAAGAGCCATCCCACCATCAAAAGTTGAGTCCCCCACTCTCCCTTACATTACAGTGCACCCCCCCTTTCCTTATGTTGCTGCTAGGAAGAATCTGGATGCATTGCTTAAAAGCAGAAAGTAAGGGTCTGTAGGAGGGCTGGAGTTGCGAGGGCCTAATGAAATGGCCTGGAGGGCCAGATTCGGCCCGCGGGCCTTGTGTTTGACACCTATGCTTTAGAGCTATTACCTTTTGTACCACCCCCCCCCCCCTCCTTTAGAATGTAAGCTCTACAAGCAGGGCCCACCTGTACATTTTATATTGAACTGTACTGTAATTGTGCTGTCTCTCCTCTGCATTTTAAAGCGCTGTATAAACTGTTGCCGCTATATAAATCGTGTATAATAATAATAATAATACATTTAAGATTGTTTTTCTTGCATAATAACATACACAATGTTACTAAAAGTATTGGGATGCCTGTCTTTATACACACAACTTTGAAGGCATCCCAGTCTTAGTCCACAGGTTTCAATATTGAGTTGGCCCACACTTTGCAGCTATAACAGCTTCAACTCTTCTGGGAAGGCTGTCCACAAGGTTTAGGAATGTATCTATGGGAATGTTTGATCATTCTTCCAGAAGCGCATTTGTGAAGTTAGGCACTAATGTGGACGAGAAGGCCTGGCTTGCAGTCTCTGCTGTCGACATCCTAAATTGGTGCCCAGACTGTATTTAGTGTGTTTTGTGAAAAAAACGCTTGTTAACATTAATGTGTCTAAACACATCTATATGCTTGTGTAAAATGCTGCCATGTTTTCCTGCCAAGACTTTGGGCTCTAAGATGAGCTCATGAAAACATCCAGTGTGCGTGAGGGATAAAAATAATTGTTTTCAGTTAGCTGTGTGGAGCTGTCTTTGATTCAAACAGTTAATTACCAACTTTCAAAAGTTTCAACTAATTTTAAACAAAAGTTCTACCACATATGGGTTTATGGTAAACACAGGTCCAGTGGGTCAAAGAAAAAATGATTTCTTTAGTAAATGTGCTGCAAAGTTTAAAAGAATATATTAAATCCAACTTTAAAATAGAAACAGAACTTTTTAGTCACATTATGCAGCATTGGAAGCGAGGTAACGTATCTAAATAGAGAATGGTGCAGCTAAATTGAATTATGATCCCACATCTAACCTTTGCAAGCTGTGACACCTGGATTACATTACTTATGCTCAACAAGACTATTACTTGAAATGTTTGGATTGCATTGTTTAATCTTGTTTCGCAAATCCTCGAGGATAGATAATATATTAAGATCCCTTAACAGATTTTTTTTTAAAACCATTTTTTATTTCCTTAGCTTGTCTATAGGACAAAGTATCATAGAACCCTTGACCTTAATCTTTATTTGGTGTGAATATCATGGGTCTGTCTCAAAGTATGGCAGAAAAATAATGGCAGAGACATATGGCTTTTAATGTGCATCCCCTTTAAGTAGGAATCCTGTGGTTTCCCTGATCTCTGTCCCACAGTTTAGTGAACATTTCTTAAAGTGAGTTAGGAAGTGACTGAATAAAACTTAGAGTTCCTAAATAAAACTGTGAATCTACAAGGATTTCCATATGTACTAAACTTGGCCACTTTCCCAGATAACTGTCTTTCTGAATGTAGATATATTGTAACACACTTTTATTATTCAGTTTTTTTTCACCTGGCAGGTGTTCATGTAGTATTATTTTAAAGGGCTACATACCTTGAACATATAATAAGTGAATAATGAAGGTTGGACGAAATTAATTTAATAGTTACCAAGTACATGTGTTCTCTTAGACTCAACATATGCTATTAATTCTATTGAATTGTATTAACTTGTAGGATGCAACAAAGTGAGATGCAACAAACTCCGCTCCTTATACTAGTTTATGTCTGTTTTTCTGTATTTCTTCCTCTCTCAAGCTCTTCACGTTTAAGGCAGGCTCAGCGGGTCAGGCTTTGTGGATTTTCCTAGTAATAAACAGTAAATTATTGTCTTTGGTTAGATCACAATCATTCCTGAAAGAAAAAATATATACAGTACCTCAATACTGGGCTAAAGCTGAACTATGTTATAATCCTGCCATGCATTCATTCAACTTTGTCCAATGCATTTTAAAGTGTATGTATAACCAAAACTCTGGGGTAGATTCACATACACTTAATATTGCGCTGCGTAATCGAAATACTCTACGCTGCCGTATTTTACCAGGCTGTACACCAAATCCTGGTAGATTTTTGCCCGTACGCTACGGCGGCGTAGTCTATTTCTCGCCGCGTAATCGAAATACGCGATTGGGGGGCGTGAAGCATTTAAATTAAGCGCGTCCCCGCGGCGATCGAACTGCGCATGCTCCGTTCAGAAATTTCCTGCCGTGCATTGCGCGAAATCACGTCGTTACGTCATTTGTTGTTTGAGTAGCGGCGTTTACGAACATTCCTATTCCCGGACGACTTACGTAAAAAATAATAAAAGACGTCGGAAAACGTAGAAATTCGACGCGGGAACGACGGCCATACTTAACATGGGCTGTCTAATATTAGAGCAGCAAAAAGCTGGTATAGTGTTACGCAAATAAAAGATGACTAAAGGTGCCGTAAGAGATTGCGATTGAAGATCGTAATTTCGGGGATCGCCGGCAAAAGCTCATTAGCATACCCCGACGCGGAAAACTACGGGAAGTCCACCCAGTGGCCGCAATTTTATTGCAGCGTAGATCCGAAGGCATACAAACACGTAATCCAGTCGAATTGAAGCCCGCAGCCGTCTATTCATGGTTTGAGGTTTTCGACTAGCTAGAAAACGCGCGTAATTTAAAATTACTCCAGTCTAACACCAGTTAGACAGACGTAATGGCTCTCTGAATCTGGCCCTCTATTTTTATTTTTTTATAGAAAAGGGATGAGTTTAACCACTTCCATACAGGGCATTTTCACCCGCTTCCTGCCTAGACCAATTTTTATTTTTCACCGCTGTTGCACTTTGAATGACAATTGCGCAGTCATGCAACACTGTACCCAAATGAAATCTTTATGTTTTTTCCCCCCACAAATAGAGTTTTTTTTGGTGGTATTTGATCATCTCTGCGGTTTTTATTTTTTGCGCTATAAAAAAAAGAAGAGCGATCATTTTTTTAAAAACACAATATTTTTTTTTTTGGATTTAATAAATATCACAATAAAAAAAAAAAGTAAACAAATTTCCCTCAGTTTAGGCCGATACATATTCTACATATTTTTGGTAAAAAAAATCACAATCACAAGCGTATATTAATTGGTTTGCACAAAATTTATAGCGTCTACAATATAGGGGATAGATTTATGGCATTTTAATTTTATTTATTTTTTTACTAGAAATGGCGGTGATCTGCGATTTTTATTGTGACTGTGACATTGCGGCAGACATATCGGACACTTTTGACACGTTTTTGGGACCATTCACATTTATACAGCGATTAGTGCTATAAAAATGCAATGATTACTGTGCAAAGGGGACTGGCAGGGAAGGGGTTAACACTAGGGGGCACTGAAGGGGTTAAAATGTTCCCTGGGAGTGATTCTTACTGTAGGGGGACTCACAAGGGGAGGAGACCGATGTGTGTTCCTCTGTACTGGGAACACACATCGGTCTCCTCACCTCTGACAGGAGGTGGATCTGCTGCGCGTGCCCTAGATTGCCGGGAAGAAAGGACGTCATATGAGAGAGGGTTCCTGCTGGCGTAATTTATAATGGCCCGTTAAGGAAGGGGTTAAACCCTCATCAGGAGAAATGTGGTCTAGCCATGAAAGCGTCTATGTGCAACTCTCTCATTGATTCTGAAAACTGTGGGAATACTATAGCCAGTAGCTTTATGTTCGAGTCGAACATGAGTTAGACTCCAACATTGGCTGTTCGCCCGTTTGACGATTAGAAAACAATTTGAGGCAGGCGCATGCGTGAAGCCTAGCAGGACAGACATGCCGGGCTAGAGCTCCGCTCCGTGAAGGAGAATTCCCGCCGATATAGTACCGAAAATCAAGGCGAAAACGAACAGGGATTCGGTACAACTTCCACAGAGGTGAGGGACACTTTTTATTTGAAAAATGGTGCTGGGAAGAGCAAGAAACAGGGACAAAACGAATCCTGTCAGCGGTGCTCAGCTGGCTAAGAGTGCTGCAAAGAAAGCACCTGTCCCCTCAGAGAGCCACACCTCAGTGAAGGCACACCAAAGCAAAGCCAAAGCTGCTAAAACTGCTGCACTTATGGCATCCCTCAGAGACTTGGACTCAGACAGTGAGGAGGAAGACAGAAATGTGGGAAAACTATCTACATCACAGGACGCCACAATCCCCTCAGGTATTTTAAAACAATTTGAAAGAATGCTCCATAAAGCCCTGCAAGTCACCTCAGACCAGATTACAGCCAACCTTACCAAGGAAATCAGGGAGCTGGGTAGCCGCACAGAAGCCCTGGAAACTAGAGTAGAAGAAATAGAAATATACACCCAGGAATGCCTGTCAGAAATAGACACTCTCAAAGAAGAAAATGTAATACTGCAAAGCAGATTGGAGGACTTCGAGAACAGGGCCAGGAGGTCTAACCTAAGGTTTAGAGGTATCCCTGAGTCAGTCACAGACCTGCAAGCCACTACTCTGGCACTGTGCCAAGAGCTTCTCCCTGGGATACCGGTAGAAAGGCTAGAAACGGACAGAGTACATAGGGCACTCACCTCTAAAAAAGCTGACGGTCCCCCTAGGGACATAGTAGCAAAATTTCACTTCTACAAGACAAAAGAACAAATACTGGAAGCCGCCAGAGGAAAAGAATGTCTATCATTTCAGGGCCACAAATACCAGATCTTTGCAGATATATCGCAACTGACTATAACTAAAAGGAGGGCTATGAAGCCTCTCCTAATGGAGCTACAAAACCGCAATATAAAATATCAGTGGGGTTTCCCCTTCTCACTGCGATTCACCTATCAGGGGACAAAAATTGTATGCAGAACACCAGACCAGCTTCACCAAGCTCTTTTAGACTTCAAGTTAATCGACAGGCCAACCTCAACAAGTACAACACGCAGGAGAACAGCATCCTCCTCTCCACGCAATGATTCACCATACCAGGAACAAAATAACGGCGTGCAACAATCAAGTAAACGTGGCAGATTCATGGACCAGCCCCAGGAACAAGAAACAGATACTATGGACTGAACTTTCCATACAAGAGCATTCTAACAATGCACTTCTCCCTTTACCCAATAATCCGATTAATCTGGCACCCCAATCTGACTCTACCTCTGCACAGGAGGCCGCAACACCCCACCAAATTTGACCTCACTTTTCTATCTAACCTATAGCAGCTCCCCCCCTTCTTTTTTTTTTTTTCACGTTCTAGAACTCCCAACTCCAATTACTAAGCATCTACCCACTTTATATGGAATGGGGCAGAAACCCGCTGTCTTGACACATCCCCTTGCAGCACTTTCACATAGATGCTCTCCCTAGTACCACTTATTCCTGCCCATAGATTGGAAGCAAAGCAACCCCACCTGCACACCTCAGGCCCCCATCTAAGCTATGCTCCATTTATTTAGAAATGCTCTCCCTAGGGCACTGCTAATCAAACACCCTACCCTCATCAAGCTGACACTCTTCAGCAACGCAACTTCAGGCACCCTGAGGGGAGCCTGAAAGTTTTATCTTTTGCCTTTTTGTTTCTTCTTTTTCAGTATGCGGGTCTCCGATGCACGGAAACAACATGCGCCACCTTAGACCCTCCTCTGGACCCGGCAATATTATGCCGGACCTAGACGTGGGCATTTTTTCCCTGAAGGGAACTTGTTCTCCCCTTCACGGGCCAGACTTGGACACTCAGTTAATATAAAGTTGTTTAAGAATTCTATGTCTTGTAATGTTTTCTATCTTTTTTTCAAGGATAATATTTTTGACACCCCCCCCCTTTCTTCTCCCTTCCTGTCTGCATGGGCTGGACCGGGACGTCGCACCGCGAACCGCCAAGGTAAGATTTTCATGATGGTTTGGCTGCCATGGCTCCGTTAAACTTGTTATCGCTCAACGTACAGGGCCTCAATGTTCCTCAGAAACGTTCCAAGGCATTTAGACACTTTCAGGCTAAGAAAGCACATATAGTTTTTTTGCAAGAAACCCACTTTACCCCTCAATCCACTCCTAAATACTATAATGCATCCTACCCACAAGTATACACAGCATCCGCCTCTACCAAAAAGAGAGGCACCCTTATTGCATTCCACAGATCAACACCCTTTACCTTGAAGGCAGAAATAAAAGACCCAGAGGGACGCTACCTAATCCTAACAGGGCACATAATGGACACGGTAGCGACGGTAGTGTCATACTATGCGCCTAATCAGAACCCATTACCGTTCATGTCACATCTCCTCCAAATCGTTAACACGCACAAGATGGGAGCTCTCCCTCTTCATGTGCGGTGATTCTAACCAGGTTATCCTCCCTTTCTTGGATAGAACCCCTTACGCCCCCCCAAAACAGAATACTAAGGGGTCCCTCCCCAACCTATTATCTAAACATAAATTGGTGGACACTTGGAGAGAATCCAACCCAACGAAACGTATATATACATACTACTCGAACCCTCATAGATCTTCTAGCCATATTGACCATATTTTTACTACCATTGGAATGTTGCCAGAAGTACTTGATTCTAGCATCATTCCCATTCCCTGGTCAGATCACAATGCAGTCTTCACAACTTTCTCATCCACAATTCCTAGGAATCATGACCCTACCTGGTATCTCCCAGAAGTTCTTCTTAAACATCCCGTCCACTGTTCCGCAATTGAGCAAAATTTAAAAGAATATTTAGAATTCAACACTGACCCAGAAACATCTCCCCTCACACTCTGGGAAGCCCACAAGCCTGTGCTTAGAGGTTTTCTTCAAAGACAACTGGGAATTCATAAAAGAGAACGCTTGCAGTTAGGGAGAAAATTGGAAACAGATTACAACTTAGCTTTCCTAGCCTTTCAGCAGAATCACTCCCCCAGCACCAAAGCACGCTTAGACGAGACCCGCCTGGAATATGACCTTTTCCTTACGAACTCTGCTATAAAAACTCTAACCAGGTCCAAACACTCCTACTATAAGAACTCCAACAAACCGGGAACACTCTTGGCAAGAGCTTTAAACTCGATAAACAAGTCCCATAACCCAGTAAAACTGAAAATTGCGAAACAAAACCTCACCAGCAACCCCATCAAAATAGTGCAGAAATTTAGCGCCCACCTCAAAAAATTACTTTCGGAATCAAATACCTTTAATAAATCGGAAACTGACTCCTTTTTTTCACAACTACAACTCCCGCAAGTGACAGGAGCCCAAAGAACAGAATTAGAGAAACCAATAACACACGATGACGTCATGGGAGCTATAAAAGAACTTAAGTTAAATAAAAGACCAGGTCCCGACGGGTTTTCAGCCAGATACTACAAAACCTTCACTAGCATAATCTCCCCCACTTTAGCAGATGCATACAACGACCTCTTAAAATCAAACTCCTTTAGGCAGGAATCACTAACAGCCACGATCTGCATGATCCCAAAACCACACTCTGACTCCACCCTTAGCGAAAATTTCCGCCCTATATCCATGTTGAACACGGATATTAAACTCTTAGGTAAAATTCTAGCCAGCCGCCTAAACAAGATTATAGGATCATTGATTCACCGGGACCAGGTGGGTTTCATGCCCACTAGACAGGCAGGGGATAATATTCGGAGGGCATGCTTGCTTGCTCATTCAGCCAAGGCGAGGAAAATCCCAGCCTGCTTCATATCTCTGGACATCAAACAGGCCTTTGATTCCGTCTCGTGGTCCTACATGGAATATACCTTACAGAATTGGGGCTTCGGTCCAAATTTTAGAAATTGGGTTATGGCACTGTACAACAATCCAAAAGCTTACGTCAAATACGCAGGTTACAAATCTGATACGTTTGCAGTCCAGAGAGGAACAAGACAAGGCTGTCCCCTATCTCCTTTGCTGTTCGCCCTCCTGATAGAACCCCTAGCCCAAAGAATTAGATTGGACCCTAAGATATTAGGCATAGAATTGGGTGGGTTTAAACATAAATTATGCCTCTACGCGGATGACATTTTACTTTTCTTATCCTCCCCCCAAGTGTCCGGCCCTAACCTCATCCCAATTCTGAATCATTTCGCAACTATATCAGGTTTAGCAATTAATCCTAAAAAATGTCTTGCCCTAAACATTTCATTATCGGACACAGAATTAACAGCTACCAAATCTGGACTCCCCTTTAACTGGCCCGGGAAAAGCATCCCCTATTTAGGAATCCACCTAACAGCAGAAATAGCAGACCTATTCTCGTATAATTACCCCATACTGTTAAAACATATATCAAGTCTACTGAAATCTTGGACGCAACTTCCCCTGTCGTGGTTTGGGAAATTAACCACTTAAGGACCCCCGCACGCACATATACGGCCACAGAATGGCACGTACAGGCACAAGGGCGTAAATTTACGTCCCCGCCTGAGTGCGGTTCGGGGGTCCCATCGGGACCCCCTCCGCGGCGTGCGGGGGTCCCCCTGGCTCCGGGAGCGATCCGGCATCTGGGGGCAGATGTCGGCGAATACCCGCCCCCCCGCGATCGCTCCCAGCCAATGGGAGCGCGCTCCCATCCTGTCATTTCCTCCTCCTGTGTTTACACAGGAAGGAGGAAATGATGTAATCTCTCATCGCAGCGCTGTTTCCCAGCGCTGCTGATGAGAGAAGACACCACAAGTAATTGTGCACCAACACAACACTGACACACACTCACATAAGCATATTAACCCCTTGTGATCGCCCCCCCCACCCCCCTGTCACAGTGTCACTGAATGCAGTGATCTAATCACTGCATTTAGTGTCAGTGTGACAGACAGTGTAAAAAAAAGTTAGTGTTAGGTTCAGGATAGCCCCCCCACCCCCCCTAATAAAGTTTTAACCCCCTGATCACCGCCCTAGTTAACCCTTTCACTCCCTATTGCCAGCGTCACTAAGCGATCATTTTTCTGATCGCTGTATTAGTGTCGCTGTTCCCGCTAGGTAGCTATTTTTTTTTATTGCGATTTTTTTTTTTACTAAAGACATGTGGCTAAATAAATTTTGGCCTAAATGTTTGACTAAAATTTAGTTTATTTGATTTTTTTTTTAACAAAAAGTAAAAAATAGTGTTTTTTTTTCAAAAATGTCGCTCTATTTTTGTATATAGCGCAAAAAATAAAAATCGCAGAGGTGATCAAATACCACCAAAAGAAAGCTCTATTTGTGGGAAGAAAAGGACGCAAATTTTGTTTGGGAGCCACGTCGCACGACCGCGCAATTGTCTGTTAAAGCGACGCAGTGCCGAATCGCAAAAACACCTTGGGTCATTTACCAGCGTATTGGTCCGGGTCTTAAGTGGTTAAACGCAGTAAAAATGACAATATTGCCGAAGCTCCTATACCTTTTTAGAGTACTCCCTATACCAATTCCGGCATACTACATGAGAATAATCCAAAAACGGATCTCTTCCTTTATTTGGGGTCCCTCCCGACCCAGAATCAAACCACAAGTCTTGGAACTCCCCAAAACCAACGGCGGGATTGGGTACCCCAACTTCACAAAATATTACCAAGCGGCCCAATTGGCGACTCTGACAAAATATCACGCTAAATGTGAAATTCCCCTTTGGGTTTCAATTAAAGCTTTAGATTGTGATCCCATTTCAATATCCAACTTACTGTGGATCCCCCCCAAATCTCGTAAAAATATTAGCAACCCTATCACCAAACACTCACTTACCCTCTGGGACAAGATCAAGGTAAAGAAAAACCTACAATCTCCACATTGCCCTCTGCTGTCTTTTATTAAAAACCCAGATTTCTACCCCGCCTGGGTCTTCCCTAACACATTCAAAGAATGGATAAAGAAAGACTGTACTCAAAAGTTCCAGTTTTTTAACTCCAACTCCATTGTCCCCTTCCCGTCACTCTGTGATTCACATGGTATACCACATGGTGAACTTTTTAGATACCTGCAAATAAAAAATTTCTTTCTCCCACCAGTAAATACACCAATTTCACCCATCATATACTCCGGTTTTGAAAACATATGTAAGGACAATCCACACGCCAGAAGTGTGATTTCCACCCTATACGCCCAGCTGCAAACACAATCTGACTCTTGGAAACTACCATATGTTAGTAAATGGGAGGAAGACCTTGGTGCAGAATTGAGCCCTGCAGAATTGAATCAAATTTGGCTGAATACCAAAACTGCTTCAATTAATGTATCAGCCTCTGAGACAAACTATAAAGTGCTTTCAAGATGGTACTTGGTGCCGGCAAAAATAGCTAAATTTTCACAAAATCATTCAGACCTGTGTTTCAGAGGCTGTACAGAGAGCGGAACATACTTTCACACTTGGTGGTCATGTCCAAAAGCCCAATCATTTTGGTCCGAAATTTTTCAAATAGCACATACTTTAACTAATAAAAAAATACCATTAGACCCCAAACTGGCATTGCTCAACCTAAAACCCAGTATCTTGTCGCATATACAATTTAACCTGATTAAGCAGCTTCTTACGGCAGCAAAGCAGACCATAGCGAAGGCATGGAAAACCTCGAGCATTCCAGTGAATGAAACAATCAACAGAATGAGTAACGCGATGTTATATGCCAAAATGACGGCAATAGAAAATGACATGATCACCAGGTTTGAACAAATTTGGACGCCCTGGATTACATACACAACACTGAAAGCTTTTAACCACTTAAGACCCGGACCAATACGCTGGTAAATGACCCAAGGTGTTTTTGCGATTCGGCACTGCGTCGCTTTAACAGACAATTGCGCGGTCGTGCGACGTGGCTCCCAAACAAAATTTGCGTCCTTTTCTTCCCACAAATAGAGCTTTCTTTTGGTGGTATTTGATCACCTCTGCGATTTTTATTTTTTGCGCTATATACAAAAATAGAGCGACATTTTTGAAAAAAAAACACTATTTTTTACTTTTTGTTAAAAAAAAATCAAATAAACTAAATTTTAGTCAAACATTTAGGCCAAAATTTATTTAGCCACATGTCTTTAGTAAAAAAAAAAAATCGCAATAAAAAAAAATAGCTACCTAGCGGGAACAGCGACACTAATACAGCGATCAGAAAAATGATCGCTTAGTGACGCTGGCAATAGGGAGTGAAAGGGTTAACTAGGGCGGTGATCAGGGGGTTAAAACTTTATTAGGGGGGGTGGGGGGGCTATCCTGAACCTAACACTAACTTTTTTTTTACACTGTCTGTCACACTGACACTAAATGCAGTGATTAAATCACTGCATTCAGTGACACTGTGACAGGGGGGTGGGGGGGGCGATCACAAGGGGTTAATATGCCTATGTGAGTGTGTGTCAGTGTTGTGTTGGTGCACACTTACTTGTGGTGTCTTCTCTCATCAGCAGCGCTGGGAAACAGCGCTGCGATGAGAGATTACATCATTTCCTCCTTCCTGTGTAAACACAGGAGGAGGAAATGACAGGATGGGAGCGCGCTCCCATTGGCTGGGAGCGATCGCGGGGGGGCGGGTATTCGCCGACATCCGCCCCCAGATGCCGGATCGCTCCCGGAGCCAGGGGGACCCCCGCACGCCGCGGAGGGGGTCCCGATGGGACCCCCGAACCGCACTCAGGCGGGGACGTAAATTTACGCCCTTGTGCCTGTACGTGCCATTCTGTGGCCGTATATGTGCGTGCGGGGGTCCTTAAGTGGTTAATAAAGATGTATTGTTGCCATGGTAGCCCACCCATCGAAACGGCAATTGAACCATCTTGGCGGTTGGTGGGATTTCCCGGTCCGGTCCTGCAGACACCCCTCCCCCAATCCCCTCCCTTCATGCTTTATTTCTCTTTTCTTTTTTTTTCTTTATTCTTGATGTTACAATTTTTACTCTATTAAGGAGTTTTTCTTTTTCTTGTAAGTTGGTATGAACTGTTAGTAACTCATGGGCAGATATTTTATATAGATGCCTCAGTTAACTTTATCGTATAATCTACTAGACATTAAGGTACGAACTGAACATAAAAGGAAACATCTCCTTTGATCCGTTCATTACTTCACTGTACCAATCTTATATGGCAAAACCGTAAAGTACGCCCTAACGGTTTTCACAAGAGGAATGTTATTTCATGTTAGAACTCCTCTCAACACTGCTAAGTTTCTTTATTTCTACAATTGCATATTTGTACTCTCTTTGTTTTTCTTTTGTTTAATATTCCTTATATTTTTTGTATACCGCCTATTTCATATTCCAATAAAGATATATTTGACAAGGAAAAAAAAAAAAAAAGAAAACAATTTGAGATGTTTGCGGCAAATTTAAAAGCCACAGAACACCCTTTAAAAGTCTATGGGAGAAATCAAAAGTGCTAATTTTAAAAGTTAATATGCAAGTTATTGTCATAAAAAGTGTTTGGGGACCTGGGTCCTGTAGGGGACATGTATTAATGCAAAAAAAGTTTTTAAAACTGCAGTTTTTTTCGGGAGCAGTGATTTTAATAATGCTTAAAGTGAAACAATAGAAGGGAAATATTCCTTTAAATTTTGTGCCTGGGGGTGTCTATAGTATGCCTGTAAAGTTGCGCATGTTTCCGCGCTCAGAAAAGTCCCTGCACAAAATGATATTTCTAAAGGAAATAAAGTCATTTAAAACTACTCGTCATTGAAAAAAACGACATGGGTTCCCCCCCAGTCTATTACCAGGCCCTTTGGGTCTGGTATGAATATTAAGGGGAACCCCAAATCAAAGAAAAAATGGCGTAGGGGTCCCTCTCAAAATACATACCAGACCCTTCAGGTCTGGTATTTTCAAAAAATCCATGCCAGACCCTTATCCGAGCACACAACCTGGTAGGCCGCAGGAAAAGAGGGGGGACAAGAGAGCACCTCCCCACATCGAGTCTGCAAGGCCCACGGCCACGCTCGCATGTGGCAGGTGAGAGCGCACCCATAGCTTCAACTGTCCCTGATTGCAATGGACTGTCCCTAATTTGGAGCAACGTCCCTCTTTCCCCATCATTTGTCCCTCATTTTGGTCTGATCTATATAGTTGTATAATCACCCCTGACAGTTATAAGTGGTTTGTCTCATCCATGTAAATGGATGCATTCTGCTGGAGAGTTTGTGCTGTGAAAAAAAAAGACTTTGTGGCTAGGTTACCAAATGAAAATCGAAGAAATAAAGTCTAAAAAAAGAAAACAAATGCAGCCATCGCATCTAAGAACTGGCAAGGTGCAATATAATAAATGTTTGCTTTTGGGTTTAATGGGCTCAATGTTAGCTCCTTGTCTATTTTCATTGTGTGCTAAGCCATATGTAATAAAAGTTTTTTTTTTTTTATTCTGCAGTTATATATGTGTCTAGTCAGACTCTTCCTTGTGGCACATCAATTAAAGCAAATTTTTACGTACATGGAAGCTCGAGTTTTATTTAACCATGCTCCTTAAGACCCTCCCACTGGTGATCGTTTGGCCACACCCACGTCTTGCCGTCGGGAGCTACATGTGATACAAGTCACTATTTCCCAGAAGTGTCCCCAATGCTTAAGTTCTAAAGTTGGGAGGTACGCTTTACACAACCTCTGGGTAAATAATTGACACTGTTGAGGCTCTGTGCAGGAGAGCTACTTCCAAACACTGCCTCATCATATGCAAACTTATGAACTACAGACAAAATTGGGTAGCCGTGGATTGAATGTAGACCTATAGAAAAAACAATAATACTGGCATAAAATCAAGACATTTTATTTCAATATTGATTAAAAATACATAAGCAGAAAATACTGCAAGGCATAGAAATTGTCTACTTTTCGTTCACATCAGAGGAAATGATTGAAACTCCACATACCCTACCCAAGCTCCTCTACCTGTTTCAGATGCTCCCCATCCCTGTTCCTTATGCCCAACTACGCAAGCTTCAGAGCGACATCCTGCGCTACGTCTGGAATTATAAAAAGCATAGGGTACCCTGCACGGTCATGATGGCGTCGCGCGGGGAGGGAGGGCTGGTGTTCCCCGATCTTGTCAGATATTATCAGGCCACACAGTCGCGAGCGATAGTTTTGTGGTTCCCCCAGAGGTCATACAACAAGTGGACGGAAATAGAGAAAACGTGGTTGGCACCAACTCTACCAAATAGCCTTTTGTGGTGGACCCTTACCGCCTACTTGGCTCGATGTCCTTGCCAAACAAGGTACGATCTCCGAAAGGGGTGTTTTATAGCAAAATGTACCCCTCGGTCTCTGACCATTGCTGGCGCTGCCATTAGGACAGGGGCTCCCTCTTCCACATCTATTGGGCGTGCCCTCTCATTACCCCGTTCTGGCGTTCTACACAACAACTGCTCACCCGTCTCTTTGAGATGCCGGTCCCCCTGTCCCCCAAATTATTCTTGCTGGGCATATCTCAGCCTAGACTACCTAAGCCTATAAAAAATTACTTAGGCACATTTTGACCGCTCGCTGCTTGATAGCCCTCAATTGGAAGAAAACCACACCCCCATCTCAGGAAGCCCTCTATGCCAGGGTGAAGGATGTGGAACTGATGGAGAGGATGACGGCCAGGATGCGTGATGGTCTGGACGACCATGATGAGGTTTGGAGGGAGTGGCAATGGCAGAAGGATGTCCCGGGGGCGGAGGCGCATGCGGTAACGTAGAGACAACTATCCTCTTGTAGCTCTTCCCTCCTTTCTCTCTATACTTTCCTCTTTCTTTTATTTTTTTACTTTTGTTTGACTACTGTTGAATTTAAAGCTGTGATGTCTTAAGAATGCCAGGGATCACCATGCCGGGGGGGTTGGGTATGAGTGGTGGGGGGGGTTGGTTCCTTCCACACTACTCCACTAGTTACTTGGTAAACTGCCATGGCAGCTGCCCTTTCATCCCCCTCATTCCCACACTGCGCTGGCCTTTGGCCCGATCTCTTCCTGATCCTAGGTAGGATGGTATGCTTACCCCCTTGCATGGGACTTGATATTCTTGTTGTATCTTTGGCATTATGACCTGTACACTGTTTTTTCTACCAATAAAAAATTGTTACTTGGAAAAAAAAGAAACTCCATATACATACTCAATATTGATCTTCATGAGTACATGTGAGAGACATCCATAAACATGAATACATCTTATAGACATGAAAATAAAAATAAAGGGCCAGATTCAGATACATTTTCGTATCTTTCCGGCGGCGTAGCGTATCTCATTTACACTACGCTGCCATAATTGAGAGCGGGCCGGCGTAACCGCACGTAATTCAAAATAGGCAGGTAGGGGGCGTGTTGTATGTTAATGACTCGTGACCCACGTAAATTACGCGCCGAATGAACGGCGCATGCGCCGTCCATTGACGTATGCCAGTGCGCATGCTCGATATCACGTCGCAAATAGTCAATGCTTTCGACGTGAACGTAACTTACGCCCAGCCCTATTCGCAAACGACTTACGCAAACAACTTAAACAACGGAAAATTTGACGCTGTCCCGATGTCCATACTTAACATTGGCTATGCCTCCTATAGCAGGGGTAACTTTACGCCGGAAAAAGCCTTACGCAAACGACGTAAAACAATGCGCCGGGAGCACATACATTTCTGAATCAGTGTATCTAGCTCATTACCATATTCAAAGCGTAAATCGACGAAAGCGCCACCTAGCGGCCAGCGTAAATATGCAACTTAGATACGACGACGTAAGAGACTTACGCCACTCGCATCTTAGCAAAATTCCGGCGTATCTTGCTTTCTGAATACAGAAAAAAAAGTCGCCGGCACATTCTAGAACTTACGCGGCGTATCAACAGATATGCCGACGTAAGTTCTTTCTGAATCCGACCCACAGGATGTATCATCATAAATCACATAAGGGGATTTAATCATACCAAAATGGTAAAACCCCAACTTCATAGAAAAAAACACCAACAGACAATATGTAAACAAAACAGTGCTCAGGCCGCAGTGTGCAGAAGAGCAGATAACAATCACAGCTTCATTGTTGTGTGCTTGCAACAGAAGAAAAATCTAAATGAAATCAATATTTGGTGTGACTACTCTTTGGCTTCAAACTAGAAATAATTCTAAAATGTGCACACTTTGTACACTTGCACAAAGTGAGACATTTTGTAGGATTAGAGTGAAAGGTATGTTAATCAATTATAGCAAGCAGGTGCTAATGATCATCATTTTCATATGCAGGTTGAAGCAAAGTCATTAACTGAAAAACTGTGTAGGAAGCTTAAAACTGGGTGAAGAACAGCCAAACCCTTCTACTAAGATGAGGTTGTGCAAGACAGTTTCATGTCACAAGAAATTTTTTTTTTTTTTTTTTTTTTTTTTGGTTTGTCTTCCCATGTCACAGGTCATACACCATGGCAAGACTGCGCACCAGGTAGTTATACTGCATCAGCAAGGTCTTCCCTGGGTAAAGGATTTAAAGCAGACTAGGGTTTCAAGATGTGCTGTTCCAGCGCTTTTGAAGAAGCACAAGAAACAGCAACCTTGAGGACCGTAGGCACAGTGGTCAGCCAAGGAAACTTAATTCAGCAGATAAAAGACACATTATGCTTACTTCACTTTGACATCAGCACAAAACTGGTGGAAACCAGTAGGACCCAGGTACACCCAATTATTGTTCGTAAACTTTCCAGAAGTTTTGAATTGCAGCCAAAATGCCATACTTACAATGTGGAAACAAGGCTAAGGGACTCAACTGTGCATGAAAACATAGAATCTGGGGTGCAGAATAAAGGCAGCTTGTGCTCTGAACTGATGAGTTCAAATTTGCAATATTTGACTGTAGCGGGAAGCAGTTTGTTCACCGAAAAGCTGGAGAGCAGTACAATAATGTGTATCTACAGGCAATAGTGAAGCATGGAGGAGGTTCCTTGCAAAATTGAGGCTGCATTTCTGCAAATGGTATTGGAGATTTGGTCAAGATTAATGGTGTCCTCAATGCTGAGGAAAAATGCAGATAGTTATCATTCATGCCATAACATCAGGGAGGCATTGGCATGCCCCAAATGTTTTCTGCAGAAAGGAAAATGACCCCAAACATACAGCCAATATCATAAAGAACTATCTTCAGTGTAAAGAAGAACAAGGAATCCCATAAGTGATGGTTTGGCCACTGCAGAGCCCTGATCTCCACATCATTGAGTCTGTCTGGGATTACATGAAGAAGCAGAAAGATTTGACGCAGCATACATCCACACAAGATCTGTAGTTAGTTTTGGAACAACCTACCTGCAGAGTTCCTACAAAAACTACGTGCAAGTGTACCTAGAAGAACTGATGCTGTTTTAAAGCAAAGGGTGGTCCCACCAAATATTGATTTGATTTGGATTTCTCTTCTGTTCATTTATTTTCATTTTGTTAATTGATACAAATAAACTATTAAGGCCAGATTCTCAGCGGTGTTACGACGGAGTATCTCAGATACCCCGTCGTATCGCCGTTTTTTTTGCCTCGTATCTATGCGCGTGATGCTTAGCATCACTTTTGCATAGATACGCTTCTACATCCGACAAGTGTAAAACCATTACACTTGCGGATCGTAGTTGTAATAACAACTCCGGCCACTAGGTGGCCTTTACGTTGTTTTCTCATTTGCATATGCAAATTAGGTAGTACGCCGATTCCCGATCGCTTTTATGCCGCCCCGTCATTGCGTACGTCGTTTTCGTCCGCGTAAGGTTACCCCAGCTTCTATGTGGAGTAACCTTACGAAGTACCGTCGGATGCCGTCGGGTGCCATCGGATGCCATGTTAAGTATGGCGTCGGGTCAGCGTCGGCTTTTTCCGTCGCTTACGTCGTTTAACTAACTCGTTCGCGAATAGGGAGTTGCGTAAATGTCGCTCACGTCGTTTTGACGTCGGTTTCAACTACGCTTTCTGACGTGAGCTGGAGCATGCGCACTGGGCTTTTTCCCCGGCCGGTGCATGCGCAGTTCGTTCGACGCGGGGGCACGCTTAATTTAAATACAAGCCGCCCCATCTGAATTGCGCGGGTTTACGCTGGGCGATTTACGCGACGCAGGCGAAAACTACGGAGCAAGTGCTTTGAGATTAAAGCACTTGCTCTAGTACGATGCGGCGGCGTAGTGTAAATGGCTTACGCTACGCCGCCGGAATTCTATGAATCTGGCCCCCAATGTTTCTATTTCTGAAAACATTCTTAATTTACTGCATTTTTTCACACCTGCCTAAAACTTTTGCACAGTATTATATATAGGCTGCGGGCTTCAATTCGACTGGATTACGTGTTCATACGCCTTTGGATCTACGCTGCAATAAAATTGCGGCCACTGGGTGGACTTCCTGTCGTTTTCCGCGTCGGGGTATGCAAATGAGCTTTTGCCGGCGATCCCTGAAATTACGATCTTCAATCGCAATCTCTTACGGCACCTTTAGTCATCTTTTATTTGCGTAACACTATACCAGCTTTTTGCTGCTCTAATATTAGACAGCCCATGTTAAGTATGGCCATCGTTCCCGCGTCGAATTTCTACGTTTTCCGACGTCTTTTATTATTTTTTTACGTAAGTCGTCCGGGAATAGGAATGTTCGTAAACGACACTACTCAAACAACGAATGACGTAACAACGTGATTTCGCGCAATGCACGGCGGGAAATTTCTGAACGGAGCATGCGCAGTTCGATCGCCGCGGGGACGCGCTTAATTTAAATGCTTCACACCCCCTTATCGCGTATTTCGATTACGCGGCAAAAAATAGACTACGCCGCCGTAGCGTACGGGCAAAAATCTACCAGGATTCGGTGTAGAGCCTGGTAAAATACGGCAGCGTAGAGTATTTCGATTACGCAGCGCAATATTAAGTGTATGTGAATCTGGCCCATGGTCTCTTTAATTGTATGCTAAAGTAGGAATTCACCCTAGAAAGCAAACTAAAGTAAATGCAAACCCCAAATTAAGTACATTTAGTTTAGTAAATCATTATGTAATTATCTTAAAAATACTTGTTTTTAACTTTTTTTTATGGCCGCGTACACACCATCGGACATATCCGATGAAAACGGTCCGCGGACCATTTCCATCGGATATGTCCGATCGGGAGTTTGATCCGATGGCGTGTACACACCATCGGATCAAATTCCCCGCCGCCAGCGGGCGCGGTGACGTGGCGGTGACGCGGCGGTGACGTTGACGCCGCCGCGTCACCGCCACGTCACTGCACCAGGAAGTAAAACACTTCCGCGCATGCGCCGAATCCATTCGGCGGCGGCGGTGGGGGACGACATGTCTGCTGGTAAGTGTACTAACCAGCAGACATGTCGGGCGGACAGATTCCCACCGGATGGATTTCAAAGCATGCTTTGAAATCTGTCGGGTGGAGAAATCTGTCCGCTAGCCCATACACACGAGCGGAGATGTCTGCTGAAACGGTCCATCGGACCGTTTTCAGCGGACATATCCCCTCGTGTGTACGCGGCCTTACGCTTAGTTGCATCTCAGTACTGCTGATCTCCGGTGACCTCTTTGAAGCTGCATTCTTTCAAGAGTAATGTGTGTTAAAAAAGATTAAACCTGGAGTACAATTGGGAGGCAGGGAAGAGTGTTGTCACCCCATAACAAGAAGTGCCTGAAGAAGGACCTTGATGGAAGGGATACCAGGTCTTATTTTAATGAAAGTAAAAATGTTAAATGCAACTGTTATTTATTTTTTAATTTTTTTAATACTTTACCATGTTAAAGCTTATTTGAGATTTTAGCGATTTTAGTGATTTAGTGATTGGAAAAAAATCAAGCAGAGAACAAATAAATCATTTGATATAAAGAAAGAAATCATAAATAGCTTTGTTTAACAAAGTGTAATCTAAATTTATAATTCATTATAGTAGCTATTGTTTGCAGATATATCTGAACAGACTTGTGGATTTCTTTCTCCGATAAAAATCAAATATTGGAACCAGCAAAAAAAAAGCAAACAGATAGTTAAGTCCATGAATAAAATATTAGTTTTGGCACTACAGTCTCTGTCTGTGTGTCTTTACATACAGTATGTCATTGCTGAAAAGCATACAATTTCAGAAATACAGTAAGTTTATTACATAATGTACAATCATGATGCTTATTTCATTTTAAGCTTTCAGGGAGCAATTATTTATTAACTTTCGTTTCAAAACACTTTGTGCTAAACAAGTATAGAACACATGTGGCAAATGGTATAGAACTTGCTGGCAAATGGTAAGCATGTCTTCTTCAGTTTAATGTCCACCCGACAGCAAAACAAAGAGCAGCTACAAACTTAATTTGCTAAATCAACACACAACCTAAACTGCATGCTGCAAGAATGTCAGTCTTTCTCACAAGCCAAGGGTAATCTCTCATTATGTTGGAAAAATTCAAATAACTATCAGGTACAACTAATATCAAGAGCATGCCAAATGTTTTTACAATTTAGAAGCAGGGGCTTGCAGTTCTGGTGCCACATGTAGAAGCCATGAGAAACAAAACTCCTCCTAATCAACGTCCTATGCTGAGTGAAAACTCCATGGTTGTCCTCCTTAACAGACAGGGAAATTCCCGAATGTTTCGCTATTTTGCGAATACTAGGTCAAGGTTGCACTCACTCTCTAAGCAATCTCAGTCACTTACATCTCTCTACTCTCTTTATCTAGGCCAAGAAAGCAAAGATTTTACATAGCAACTGAGGGAATATTCTCACTTTCATTTCTCATCTGAGGAGTAGGATGAGGCTTTGCATGTTAAGATAGCCAAGGCTTTGACAAAACTTTTGACCCTCACCATTACTAAGGTGATAGACAAAGCATTATTGCATGTTATAAAACAATTGTGACAAGGTATCTTAAAACAAGCACAATGCCTCCCAGATGCCGAGCTCTAATTTATCCACTCAAAAATAAACTTGAACATTTCCTCAGCAGTAGGTACTGGGACCATGCCCTAATCTACTCCTTAGCTTGTGCAAGAACTATTGTCCACTTAGAACTTTTATTGAAGACTAATGACTCGAGGAAATGACCATCGGGAAAACCGCCATGACAGTTTTTGGCCAGGAAAACTGTCCGTGTGTGTGCTCCATGGCAGTTTTCTCGACAGGAAACCGCTGGGAATCCCGGCGGGTAAAATGAGAACTGTTCTCTTTTTTCCTGCCGGGATTCCCGGCGGTCTTTTTCCTGGCAGTTTTCCTATGGGAAACACTGCGGTGGAGCATACACACAGCTGGGTTTCCCCAACCAAAGCTCTCATGGCAGTTTTGGCCGTGTGTAGAGGGAAAAAGCTACCGAGCAGGTTCTCGGTTTTCCCAGTTGACTTTTTACCGCCGGGAAAACCGATCGTCTGTACAAGGCATAACAGAGATTTCTTTAGACAACACCAAAAAAACTACCATACTTATTTCACGGTTCTGTTCACTCTGTTCATGTTTAGTTCTACTGTCATAATGTAATTTAATCATGAGAGCCAGGTTCGCTTTGCAACAACAAGTCCACACATAAGAGGCTAATGTCGGTATGCAGTTAAAATCCCTCTCATTTCCCTATGCAAAAGTTTCACTCTGTGCAATCTCTACAACAGTCCTTTGCTTCTCTCTGGTACCCACCTTATTAGTTTCACTCTCTCCCTCACTCCTCTCCCTCCAACCACCTAACAGTTACCCATAGAAACTTTGCCATCTCAACCCTTCTCTTCTATACTCTGCTACTGACTACCTCTATGACAGAATCTCACCCCTGTCCTGCCCTAACCTAGCCACTTCCGTCTACAACGCTTCCTCCTTGGACACACTGGCCCCCTCACTATACACAGTCCTCTACAACCTTGGCAAACAGATGGCACCAGAAGTCTGAAAAACATAGCCATGCTCTTGAGTGCATGCAGCGTAAGACTAAGTCTCAGAAAGATTTCAACCAATATAAATCTACCCTCCAAAAATACAACTCCTGCCTCCTCACTGCCAAGGAGACATTTTTTATCACTCTTATTAACAACTTATCATCCTGTCCCGTCAACTCTTCTCTACCTTCAATTCTCTTCTTCATCCTCCACTGCCTCTGCCCACCAACTCACTCATTGCCCAGTAGATCACCACTAACTTCAAACATAAGATTGTTACAATTCATGAGGAGATATCCTCTATACAGATAGCCTCTCCACTTAACACTCGATGTCCACAGGTACACTCCTTGCTTCCCTCATTTAACCCCACCACTATAGACAAGGTTGCTAAACTTCTTTCTAATGTCCAGCTAACCATCTGTCCCCCGGACCCTGTTCTCCTGCAAATGCTCCGTTCACCCTCTGGCTCTTTTCTACACTCTCTAACCCACATCTTCAATCTCTCCCTCTCTTCTGGCATCTTCCCCAACTCTCTAAACATACACTAGTCACCCCATACTTAAAAAACTCACTGCAATCCACCAATCTTAACAACCTATGCCCCATCTTTTTGCTCCTCTTTTTAAAGGATAGTCTACAACCAAATGAGCGACCACCTCACTGAGAATAACCTTCTTGATCCGCTTCAGTCTGGATTTTGCCCTCAACACTCCACAGAAACTGCCCTCCTAAATCAAACGATCTACTAATGGGCAAAACCAATGGACAGTATTCTGTATTCCTACTCCTGGACCCTTTTTCTGCCTTTGAAATGGTTGACCATCCTCCTCAAGAAACTCCATGCCTTTGGTCTCTGTGACTGTACTCTTCACTGGCTCTTTTCCTACTTATCAAACCACACCTTTAGCGCTACTTACAATTCTACTTCCTCCTCTCTGTTGGAGTCTTCCAAGGTTCTGTTCTTGGACCGATCCTATTTTCGATCTACACCTCCTCCCTGGGACAGCTGATAGCCTCTCATGGCTTCCAATAGCATCGCTACGCAGACAACACCAAAATATTGCTCTCTACCCCTTAGCTAACTCCTTCAGTCTCCTCACATACCACTAATTTACTAACAGACATATGAGTCTGGATGTCACATCACTTCCTCAAACTTAATCTATCCAAAACCAAGCTCATAATATTTCCTCCCCCACATGCCTCTGCCCCTGATCTCTCTGTCAAGATCGTTGGAACAACTATCAGCCCATCCCTGCATGCCAAAGATCTAGGTGTAATCCTGAACTCTGATCTATCTTTCAGACCCCACATACAATCACTATCAAAATCTTGCTGCCTCAACCTTTGTAACATCTCCAAATAATGCTCTTTTCTAACCAATAACACCACAAAGCTCCTAGTTCACTCCCAGATTATCTCTTGCCTTGACTACTGCAACTCCCTTCTCAATAGCTTACCTTTACATATGCTATCCCCCTCCAGTACATTATGAATGCTGCTGCCAGGCTCATTCACCTTACCAACCACTTCATGTCTGCTACTCCTCTCTGCCAATCCCTCCACTGGCTTCCCCACACCCAACTAATTAAATACTAACAACAACTTACAAAGCCATCCACAACTTAGTCCGCACCTACCTAATTAGCCTAGTCTCAAAATACCAACCTAATCATTCTCTTTGTTCCTGCATGACCTTGTGCTCTCTATCTCCCTCGTCACCTCCTCCCACACTCGTTTCCAGGACTTTTCCAGAGCCTCTACCATTCTATGGAACTCCCTTCCCCAATTTGACCAATTATCTCCTACTCTGCTTCCTTTTAGCCAATCCCTGAAAACCCTCCTCTTCAGAGAAGCATATCCTGCCCACACCTAACAATTGTACTTTGATTTTCTCCATCAGCTTATTCCCCACATTACATTACATTTTGTATCAAATGACCCTCCCTTCTAGATTGTAAGCTCTAATGCCAACAGCAAAGGTCCGATGTGAGCTTTTGAATGGAAATTCTGACCGTGTGTATGCTCCATGTGTATGCTCCATGTGTGTGTATGATCGGACTTTGCTGTCGGAATTTCCGCCAAGAAAAGATTGAGGGCTGGTTCTCAAATTTTCAGACGGAAAAATTCCTATTGGAAAATCCGATCGTCTGTAGCAATTCTGACGCGCAAAATTCCGACGCATGCTTGGAAACAATTCGACGCATGCTCGAAAGCATTGAACTTTCTTTTTTTGGCTTGTCGTAGTGTTGTACGTCACCACATTCTTGGCGGTCAAAAGTTCAGAGACGGAAAATCTGCTTGTGTGTGTAACAGACAGGGTCCTTTGATTCCTCCCGCATTGAATTGTATTGTAACTGTACTGTCTGACCTCATGTAAAGAGCTGCGCAAAATGTTGGTGCTATATAAATCCTATATAATAATAATAATAATAATAATATCAAACTGCTTTAAAAAAATGGAAATTCTAAACGTGGCAATGCTTCTGGAACTACTTCACTTCTCCCAAGCCTGCTTTGTGAAAGTCAAATCAGATAGAATACACAAAAACAAATTCTAAAGAGAATTTAGCCATTATAACTCTCGATGCTAAAAAAACATTGACAATGCATATTTTCAAATATTGCGTGCTATGGGTTTTTCCAGAACATATTATTTAATCCCTTCACAATATGTGCAGATCCCCTTCAGCTACAAGCATAATTTCTGGGAATCTGTTTTAAAACCAATTAAACTATCAGAGGGCATAGGCAAGGGTTGACCTCTCAAGATATTTACACTCCTCCGCCCTGCTACTGTACATGGCATTGAAATAGAACAGGAAGAAATCACAACTGCATTGTTTGCATATGATTTATTAATATTTACCTCAATCCCCATCCAAGCTATACCAACATTTCAAACTATCTACTTTACTGTCTCAGGTTTATACATTAACTATCTACTTTACTGTCTCAGGTTTATACATTAAGTTTATAAAAAGTAAAATCCACTAACACACTTGGCACTTGTGGGTGAAAATAGGCAAGATACCTACCTCCACATACAATTTGAACTACCCACCCTTAGAATATAACATTGTAACGGAATTGAAGACGTGGGCAAACTTCCCCTTGTCACTCTTCAGGAAAAGCCAACTCATCAAAGTGGTGCTAACACTTCTTTAGGAGTGATACACCACAAAGATCTGTCCAACAGTCCCACAGAAATTCGGTATATTCTTTGAACAGTTACTTCAAAACTGCACCTTTTTAATACCACCCATATATTATTCACTAAATTAACATGTTAGAAGATCAGCAGCTTGCATCAGCTTAAAGAATGAATTGATAGACAAATTGCTGGAGGGATATCATAATGAGACTCCATATAAAGGTCTATGAAGAGCATACATTCCATTTTTTATCAGTAATCATTCCTCTACTACATCGCAATGTTCAAAATGTGCCAAAAAAACTGCCCACTTCTGGCCATCTATGCCATCATCTTTTTGGATCAAGTAATTATCCACTCAATAATAAGACCATTTTAAAAGACCCTTTGCTGCTCCTTAGCTATGAGATAGTACTCAACCTAAAGCACCCAAAATATAAAATATCATATCACAATGGATTCACATCTGTCTTTTAACAGAGCTTGACAAGCATAATGAGACAATGGACTGCTGGTAATAAGCCAAGAACAGCAGAGATTAAAAAAAACTTAAGACGTTGATCTAAATTCTGCTGGATCAGCAGGGACCGGCTGAATTTTGATCCATATATGGGCTAGCTGGCTTTAAATAAGTCGATCTATTAATCGACTTGTGTACAACCAGCCTGTTGGGTTTCTCCGAAGGAGCCCCGCTAGCAGAATACAATAGCTCAACAGAAGTAAATCCCCATCAAATGTCTGGATGAGAGAATCCATTGATTATTATTTTTTCACTCAACCTGCTGGTCGAACAAATAAAAATTAAGCATGTATGGCCAGCCTTAAACCAGCTTCTCTACAGAGAAATTTGAGAAATTGATAGGTCTATCAAAACCAAAATTGTCTTTAAAATGTAGAGATCATTCTAGATATAACAATTTATGTCCACATTTTAATACACTGAGGCCGCGTACACACGATCGAATTTATCTGCTGAAACTGGTCCGACGGACCGTTTCAGCAGACATCTCCGATCGTGTGTACGGGCTAGCGGACATGTTTTCCCAGCGGACAAATTTCAAAGCATGCTTGGAAATTTGTCCGCCGGAGACATGTCTGTCGGATATGTATATATATATGTAGTACACTAACCAGAGAACAGAAATCTCCGCGCATGCGTCGAATAGATTCGACGCATGCATGGAAGTCTCTTACTTCCTGGAGTGGTGATGTTGCGGCGTCAACATCACCGCTACGTCACCGCGTCCTCAGCCCGAGGGGATTTTCGTCCAATGGTGTGTACACGCCATCGGACCAAAATCCGATGAGACATGTCCGCTGCAAACGGTTCATCAGACATGTTTGAGCTGACATGTCTCATCGTGTGTATGCGGCCTAAGTGGTATGTGAAAGCCAATTTAATGAAACTCTGGGCAAGCTTATACTCAACTTATTATATAATACTTATATGATACCCTCACGAAGATCTGTGTAATGTGATATGTTTTTATCCTTCTGCTTCAGAGTTATTTTTCTCCTTTCCTCTTTCCACATTCAGCTACCGCTTAGTCTAAAGTTGTAGCTTTACTGTAGAGTACACTGAGGCTGGCCATACATGATACAATTTTCTGTGCAATTTTCTGTCCAATTTTCTTTAGATTTACCTTCAACTATGTAGTGCAAGGGCTTGCCTGGTTGCAGACAATTGAAAGTTTTGTTTAGTTTGACCTCATATTATATGGTTTTTGGTAAATCTAAAAGAAAATTGCACAGAAAATTGTATCATCACCGAGACTTGGGCCTGCTGGATCCATTTCACCACGACCGACGATTACAAAAAAATTAGACCCTGATGACTGTGCCCGGACTTCCTCATCTCCCTACACTTTGCCGAGCTGTGGCGGAATATCTGTACCCCTCACCCCCCCCCCCCTGCTCTCCAACCTGGAACATTATCCTCCCCTCCCCTTCCCTCCCTTCTATCCCACAAACCGCAAGCACAAACCCTATGCTGGCAGGTCTTGCCGTCCTGCAAAATGGAGGGATGGTTCGCTTCCATACACTATTAACAAAGGCTTCCCCTTATTGCTTCCGGAATGCCTCCATGCTACTCCCTTCTACGCTGTTCACACAGGTCAAGGGGAGAGCCCCTGGACACTGTGTAGCTTACCTTTCGACATACCTGTTGGCGAACTGATTATTGCTCCTGACACTGTTTACCATGCACCATATTGTTTGTTTGTAGCATAGCGGCTGCGACCGCGACTTTACTATTTCGACTGTTATTGATGATGTAAAGTATATCTTGTACTGTATCACTTTGCCAATAAAAACTATTTGGAAAAAATAAATAAAATTGTATCATGTATGGCCAGCCTAACATTGTTCCTCATTTTTAAAAGCATCTTACCTAAAAAATAATGTGTGTTACCCAGAAGCCTCAATGAGATTCAAATTTGAACTAACAATGAAAAAGTAGAAATATTTTTTTTTAATAGGGATGAGTGAGTGGGGGGCTTATCAGAATCTAAAACCCCCTTTAACAAGGGGGACCCCAAATCCCACCCCAACTCTACCCATTCACCCAAAAAAATGTAAAAAGTAAAAACCACAAAGACAGTTTTTGACGATTCCTTTATTAACAAAGAAAAAAAGTGTCCTGCGATGTCCATCCATCTTCAATCACGGTGCCGATGGACCCCCAAAAAAAGGTCTGCCTTGATGGTAGGCGTCCCGCCGCCTGCTGTCTTTTTGCTGTGACAGCTGTTATAAAGGCAAGGTGGGGCCACCCACTGATGTAACTGGATGTCCCCACCCCCTCTGAACGCACATTACATCAGAAGGGGCAGAATCACTTGGTTACCTCACCGGGTGGCCTCTCCCTTGCCTATATAACATCTGTCATTGCAAAAAGACAGCAGTCCGCGGGACACCTCCCATTGAGGCAGAGCTTTTTTTCCAATTTTTGGGGTCTGCGCCATGATGGAGAAGAAGGATGGACATTGAGGGATACTTTTATTTTTATTTTTTAATAAGGGAGTTTTTAAAAACGGTCTTTTGGGTTTTTAACTTTTTGAAAAAAAAAATGGGCAAATGGGTATCGGTACAGTCCATTTACCAAAGAGGGAATTGTCAAAAATTGTCTTTTTGGTTTTTACTTTTTTTTATTTGGTGAATGGCTAGGGGTACAATGTACCCGATACCCATTCACATAAGAGACCACTATACACAACCACTATGTAAGCAGCCTGATATAGGGTGGGGCGTGGACTGGACCCTTTGAGCCATGGCCAATTATGGCTCTCGCAGCAGAGCACGCAGTGAATGGTCAAAGCATGCAGGTCAGGTGCATACTTTGGCCAGTCACCAGATGTCAATGCACGCAATCTTGCAGTGCATTATGGGGCGTCCCGCGATGCTCATATTTGCCGCGAACGCTCGATATGTCCGCTGACTCATCCCTAATTTTTAAACATAAAAATCCAGGCCAACACGGCAAAAAAAAATCCAGGCCAACACGGCAAAAAAAAATGAAAAAAAAAATTTAAAAAATAAATAAATAACTATTTAAAAAATAAATAAATGGGGAAAAACAAATTAGTGCCCTCTGCGTGAGCCACGCCTGGGGCGCCCCCAACCACGGCCCCGGCTTCTCAGGGGAGACTCATGGGGATGGGGTAAAAACCGGGGAAGGAGGAGCAGCCCCTGATCTCTGCCAACCTGGTGGCCTGCCCTCCAAGGCCACGGCAATTCTGTCCAGGGCAGCACCAAGTGTTGCCGTGTTGGCCTGGATAGCCAGGGTAAGGGCCCTCACATCCTGCCCAATGCCTGCTGATGTCGTCTGCAGTTCATTTAGGCAGGTTGTGAAAGCCCGGGAGTGGGAGTCCAGGTTCCCCAGCGTATCCTTGATGGAGGACAGGCTCTCCTCCATCCGCACCAATGTCTGGCTGACCTGTGCCAGATGGCGGGTCTGGAGGAACTGGTCCCTTCTCAGGGTGGCGGGCAGGAGATCGGCCAACCCCCTGGTGGTCTGGGATGACATCCTGCCTCCAGCTGATGCTTGTGGCCGGGGAGAAGGGGAGGCCCTTGTGAGGGGAGCCATGTTGGGGGAGGAGGGGGGGGCTCCCCCTTAGGGAGGCCTGCCTGCTGCCAGCCAGAGGGGAGGAGTCCTCAAAACCCAAACGTCCAGTGCCTGACATGGACTCCTCCTCCTCATGATTCTCCTCCTCCTCATGATTGTCCTGCTCCTGTTGAACCTCCTCCGCGGACTCCGGCCTTGTTGGGGGGGCCTCATTAGGCTGCTGTCCTGGGGTTGGTGCGGTCAGGCCAGATGGCCCTGCACCCTCCTGCACATCTGTGGATGACACAAAACATTCACAGGTTGGAGGATCCACACACTTGCCACATATTCCCTTTCACCCCCCTCCCCCACACATGCTACACACCTGATATTAAAAAATAAAACAACTTACCTGGCACCATGGGCTCCGGACTTGAGTCAAAGCCGCCAGGCCCTCAACTTCATGCCGATGAAAGGTCAGGGCCACCGCACGCTCCTCCGCTGTCAGGCTAATACGGCATGGTGGGCCCCCTCCTGTGCCCCTGGCATGGGCATGCATTCTGGCCAGCTTCTTTTTGACCAGACGCCGGAGGTCATTGATTTTTTTGTCAATCCCAGACCTGGTCCGTGTCTCCCCCTGCCCCGCTGAATTCACCTGCTCAGTGATCCTATCCAAAATCTCCCTCCTCCTGGCCGGGGTGGTGTTGGCACTCTGTGGGCTGTGGATGTAACGCCCATACTCGCTAATGGCCCGGGCAAGAATCTGTTTTTCCACAACTGTAAAATTCAGCTTGCGTTTTCTTCTTCATCTTCAGTCCCAGCACGCGTACACACGAAAAGGGAAACAGATAGTGCCTCCGCCTGAAAACGGTCGCGATGGACCGTTTCAGCAGACATCTCCGCTCGTGTGTATGGGCTAGCGGACAGAGTTTGTTATGTCCTGAACCCGACAGATTTCAAAGCAAGTCTGGGGGCGAGCGAGTTGAAATCTATCCGGTGGGGGAATCTGTCCCCCGCCCGACATGTCAGATGCTGGTTAGTACACTTACCAGCAGACATGTCGGCTCCCACCACCGCCGCGCCGCTGCCGAATGGATTCGGCGCATGCGCGGAAGCTGTTTTACTTCCTGGTGCGGCTCCCCTGACGCGGCGGCGTCCAACGTCACCGCCGCGCTCATCGCCCACGTCACCGCGCCGTCCGGCGGCGGGGAATTTGATCCGATGGTGTGTACACGCCATCTGGATCAAACTCCCGATCGGACGGATATCCGATGGAAATGGTCCGCGGACCGCTTTTTCATCGGATATAAATCCGATCGTGTGTATGGGGCCTCAGTCATCCTTCCAAGGGTTGTCGGGAAAAAAACAGTCCCAGTCAACAAATGTTGAAGGGTGCTCTGGGGTTCACGCACACAGGGCAACAAGCACAACCAATCACAAATTCAAAACACACACACAGAGAGAAAACGACTCATTCCCGTCGCAAGAAACAGTCACCAAAAAACAAACACAAAAATACAGCAGGAAAAGAAACAAACAGAAATATATCAATCAAACAAACAGTCTCTCAAACACTTATCAAAAACCACTTTCAAAAATCTACTAACAAACACCTGATCACACAGAACACTAATCTGACAACTACAAAACACACCGCAACGAACAACAAGAACAAAAGCACTTGGTTAAATGGGAAGGGACAAAGGGATGTACTTTTGCAAAGGAAGTGCGTTTGTGTGTGTCTATTTATGCTGTTTGCGTAGTTCACAACGTTGCCCTAGTCCATTTCCAATTTCACTGATTGCGCCGCTCCCAAGTTGTGAGCATGCGCACATCGGAGCTGACATGGTCTCCTTCAAGCGCGCATGCGCGAGCCGGCCGGCCCTTCATTTGCATGTGGTCACGGCTCATTTCAATGTAACACGCCCACGTCCTTCCCAATTTGTATTACTCCTCCTTACGCCTCTGAAAAAACGTTACGTATGCGCAATTTCCTGCGCAAAAGCTACGAGAATAGGGTGATTACGCGGCAAAATTGCGCAAGTCTAACGTAAAGGCGGTGCGCTACGCCGGTCCAATAATGCGCAGATCTACCTGAATCTGGGCCTATATATTTTTTCACCCACATATCAAGCATGATTGTTTGATATTTGTATTTTTAGTTCATGTTTGTACATGTGCACTGTGAGCGGTGCTATTGATATAGTACCACACACTGTAGATTTAGCGCTACATTGTTGTATTTAACAAAGTGATTTAAATAAGAACTAGCAACTGCACACATAGCAGATAAGCTCTTTCACTTTTCCAATCACAAGAATACTATAATATTTTGTAATATTTTGCAGAGGAAGACTGTATGGCCAACAGACAACTATAATCTCGTAGCTTTTGAAAAAAACTGAAAATTATCTATGTATATGCGGAGGATCATTTACTGTCTTTCTTTGATCCGAGCTATAAATGTTGCAATTAACACATTATAAACTAGTGTTAAGTGTCCTTGTGAATTCCTAATATATCCTTGAGTGGGGTAGAAAGGATCACAGTGAAATATGCATGACATGATACTTCAAAACTATAGATCAAAGTTCTTGGCTGCCAAAAATAAAACTTTGCAAACATACTCAAGTGTTGTCATTAATCATGACTGCTGGGAGATTTGATGACAAAGATTAAACTATTAAAAAGGTTACTGCCGTGCATCATATTCTTGCAACTGTCATCAAATACTCTGACAACCATTAAAAGGTCAAGAGAGCCGTCTGCTATATAAATGTCTCTTCGAAGGTTTCATTAGAAAAACTTTGCTTGCAGCTTAATAGCTTCAGACAACTTCCAAGAGCAATGTGTCCGCTGACAAGTATTTCTTAATGTCATGTGTTTAACAAAGACTTTTGTCAACTGTGTATATACTAAGAAATAATTGAAATGTTTGCATGTAAGCTTTCCTAATTAACCTCAATCACTCTTTAAAAAATATTACAAATGTGTCTACACGTCAGTTTAACAACATATTTGTCTGCTGGTCAATCATGACATAAAAATACTTAAAAATGAATTATATTATGTACAGTAATTATCTATATATATATATATCTATATATATATATATATATATATATATATATATATATATATATATATATATATATATATATATATATATATATATATATATATATATATATATATATATATATATATCTATATATATATATATATATATATATATATATATATATATAGATATATATATATATATATATATATATGTATGTAGATAGATATATAGATAGATAGATAGATAGATAGATAGATAGATAGATAGATAGATAGATAGATAGATAGATAGATAGATAGATAGATAGATAGATAGATAGATAGATACATAGATAGATAGATAGATAGACATATATAAATATGTAAATACAGTAAATTCAATATATATTTTTTAACATTACATGCCTTTGAATATTTAATGCACAACAGGCCCAACTTTCCTCAACAGTGGTCGAGATAAATAATAACCCAGCCAGAAGAGCTTGAGCAGTTTTTTTTTTTTAAAGAATATTTAAACTATGTGGAAACTATTCTGGTAAGCATCCCTGGCAGTGTTACATTTTGTCCTAACCATTTCCACTTTTGCTGGACAACTTAGTCTGCATGTACATGTGGAGAAAAAAAATATAAAGAAATTTGAAATAAAAAATTAATCATACGCTAAATATTATTTTCATCTAAAATATCCCCCCCCCCCCCCCCCCCCCACACACACACACACACACACACTTTTTTTACAACCGTTATAGAACATAAACAGTTTAGCTGTTCTACCGTATTTCAAGCTTCAGCTTATGCTTAGAGCAGAACACACCAGTAATTGGGAGCAATGAAATCATGTCCGCCTTTATTTTATTGTACCCACTGAAACCCTAATGTCGGAACTCCACCATATGCACCCCATATGTATATCCAACTATAAAGCGCTGAGTTCCAGACTTGCAAATTTGTATGGAAAATTATTTAAAGCTTGCTTGAATAAAAAGAAATGTGGGAAAGTAAAATGGTAACAAATTGGAACAATTTCCCTCATAATATTTGTTTTCTGTGGAAGTCGTTAGATACCACCCATGGGATCTAAAAACAAATAAACACCCAGTCCTAATACAGACTGTGTGCCAAGAATCTCTAAAAACTAACAAACTGGCAGAAGATTCTCATTTTCAAGATATTGCTCCTAATGACACAGAAAGCAAGGTTATGTTAATAAATATTGTACTATATTAAATTATCATTGAGTTAGTACTATTTACACAATAATATGAAATAGAACATTTCAAAAATATATTGACTTGTCATTAATTGCACACCATTGCATAAAATAAAATACTTTTATGTCTGTAAGAATAGTATATGAAGCCATGATAATTTAATTTTGTGGTGGTTATAGTGAGTAGATATATAATTTTAATCTTTCATGTAACACCAAATTCAGATATAGTAATTTATTCTGCTTGAATACTGCAGTTTACCACTCCTCACTCCCATCAGTTCATAATGTCGATTGCTAGGGTCTTACAAGAGCTTTTCATGCCAGTAATTTAGTTTCCAAAACACAACATCAAATTTCATATCTGAGCTGTGGGTCATTATTGTATCTCAGTGTACAAGTCAGTGGGAAGCACTCTCAGATATGCTGGAAAAGAGCTTGCGTGATAAAATCAAAAGCATTAAAAAAAGGCTCATCAGGCCACAGCTTTATTTATAATAAAGAATTACTGTTTTATTATTTTTTTGTGGTAATATAAAATGAACAAAATGAAAAAATGTATGTAATAATTAGGAAATTAACAAAAATCTTTTGGAAGATTGATCAAAGAAGTGGAAACTGCAGATCAATGTTTCTAAATGTAAATTAAAGGATCACTAAAGGATTTTTTTTTTAGCTAAATAGATTCCTTTACCTTACTGCAGTCCTGATTTCATGTCCTCATTGTTCGTTTTTGCTTTGAAGTTGCTGTAATTCTGCTCTGATCTCCACACTTCCTGCTTGTCTGGCTCCTTATGAAAAATCTCATGGCAGCTTTTCACTGTGGTCCAAGCTGTCTTTATTGTGTGTCTAAAACTCCTCAGAACCAGAGAACCAGAGGATTCATTTTAAAAACAAAACTCTGCCCTGGATTTGTTTGTTTTTGTTCTGTGTGTGTCTCTACTTCACAGAAACATGAAACCAGTTTAAAAGTGAAACTAAACGGCAGGCACATTATATAATTGGTTTTTATCTATTTTTAATCATTTTTTAAAATGAATCAGTTAACTTTTATGTCTCTATACCCTGTAAACAGTCATTTCAGCAAAAAAAATGTTTTTCCTTTAGTGACCCTTTAATGCATCTGTGGAAAAAGAATCCCTTGGTAGACTACAATATTGGGTATACAGTGTTGTCCAGCACTACAGAGGAAAAAGATTTGAGAGTACTTATTTCAGATGACTGCAAAATACACAAACTGTGTAGCCAGGCAGTAGGAAAAGCGAATAGAATTCCAGGCTGTGCAACTAGAGGGGTCACCAGCAGGGGGGAGGAAGTCCTGATTCTCTATATCAGGGGTGTCAAACTAAATTTTATCGTGGGCCGCATCAGCATAATGATTGTATCTGTAAGATTAGATGTCTAGCACTCCCCCTCCCCTTACATTCGATGTCAATAGCCACTCCACCATCAGAAGTTGAGTTCCCCACTCTCCCCTCACAGTGCACCCCCCTTTTCTTATGCTGCTGCTGGGAAGAAGCTGGATGCATTGCTTAAAAGCATAAAGTAAGGGTCTGGAGGAGGACCAGAGGAGGGCTGGAGCTCTCCTGCAGCTTCAGGAGAGGTGCACGGGCCACATGAAATTGCCTGGAGGGCTGGATTCAGCCTGCGGGCCTTGTGTTTGACACCTGTGCTCTATATAGATCTTTAGTTAGACATTATTGAGAATACTGTGTCCAGTTAGTCCTAGAGACCTCACTTACAAACATATTGTGAAAAGGGATAAATGATAACAGGAGAGACTTCAGGAATTTAATATGTACAATCTGGCGGAAAGAAGGAGAGACATGACTGAGGCTTTTAAATACACCAAGGGGATATGTTTTTTCAATATGAAGCCAAGCTCAAGAACACTGGGATACAACCTCAAACTGGAGGAAAGTTCAAAACGAATCTTAGGAAGTATTATTTTATTTAAAGAGTAACTAATGATAAAGAGGCAACGAGAGGTATGGGGAGGGGAGTTCCCTTTATCCCTCCAAATCCAGGAGGGTGGTGGACTCCCCACCCCCAACAATATACCCAAGAAGGAGCAATTCCACGCAAAAGAAAAGTAAGAGAGGGAGGAGAGGAGGAGGGAGAACAAAAAAGAGTGAAACCCCAGTAGGTGCAGGAATTTATAATTTACGTGGGACACCCCTTAATGATGAGGAAATAAAAGTACTCGATAAGGGTTTAAAATTCGCCCCTACACGCAACTTAAATACATTTCGAAACCTACGTTAATCTAAAAAAATGTATCCGGACTCTCAACATCAAAAAGTACTTTTTGAATACTCACTCTGTGAAAAATATGAACACTCCGGCTCCTCCAACATGTCAATATTCAAATTTACGGAATAAATCGGTTTTCAATCCTCAGAATACTGATGCTAAGCATCTTGAGGTCTTTAGTAATATGGTTGCAAAGGATTTGGACACACTGAAGGTCCGCAAGGTGAATGACCCGATTTATATTAAAAATGGTATTCAGTCCCTTTCCGAAAGGAAAGATTTGGTAATATGTCCTGCAGATAAAGGGGGAGGATTGGTGATACTCAGCAAGGCCTATTACAAGAATGAAATGGCCAATCTGCTTTGTGATATCTACACCTATAGTACCCTGTCCAGGGATCCTATGCTTGAGTATAAGAGTGAATTACACTACTTAGTGGAGAGAGGTAAACATATAGGGGTACTAGGCTCAAAGGAGGCATTATATTTAGATCCCTTATTTTGTCGCACCCCAATTATTTACTTTCTTCCAAAAATCCATAAGGATAGTACCAACCCACCTGGTAGACCGATAGTGAACGGGATTGATTCCGTCTCTTCGCTTTTAGGTCAATACATAGACTCCTTCCTGCAGCCGTTGGTTATTAAAACAAAAGCGTTCCTTAAAGATACTAAACATGTCATCCAAATTCTGGAGTCCTTAACTATTTAATCTTCTTGCTTGTTAATCACGAAAGACATCAGTTCACTATACACTATCATCAGTCATGAGGATGCTCTGACATCTGTGAAGTGGGCACTTGAGCCCTCGGGATTATCAAGAAGACACCAGAATTTTCTGATTAACAGTTTGATTTTTTGTCTATCCAAAAATTATTTTTGGTATGATAAACAGTTCTATCTCCAAACCAGAGAAGTTGCGATGGGGGCACGTTTCGCACCAAGTGTAGCCAATCTTTTTATGGCACACTGGGAGGAACAGGCGATTTATAAACATAAACCCCGCAACTAATCTGTAACCAGCGATATATAAATGATTTGATCATGATCTGGGATGGAGATAGAACTAGTTTTAATGATTTTGCATCTAAATTAAATGTGAATGACAAAAATATTATTCTGTCGTGGAACATCAGTCAGGACCATTTAGTCTTCCTAGACCTAGACCTCACCAAGGTAGGCAATCAGGTGAAGGCAATCAGGTGAATCTGAAGACCCATTTTAAGGCGACGGACCGTAATTCCTACATCTCCACTGAGAGTTGTCACCACACTAAATGGTTACTCAATATACCAAGGGGGCAATTTGTGCGCCTCAGGCGCAATTGTACCCAAGAAAGTGATTTTGTCTCTCAATCACAGGCCTTATCCAAGCGGTTCCTTGAGGTTATGATAGTGATTTGCTGGATAGGGAAATGGAATTGGTCCGTAATCTCAATAGAGATACCTTGGTCTCTGATGTTCCCAAAAGGGATCGAAGGGACGTCTCAAATATCCGAATGGTCTTAGATTATAATATACAATACCGTAAGTTTGAAAAAATCGTACAAAAGCATTGGCCCATTCTGAAACATGACAGGTTATTGGGTCCGTTGCTGCCAGATCGCCCGCAATTCGTGTATAAGAGAGCGCCTTAACTCAGGGACAAACTGGCCCCAGGAGTTATAGATCCACCTGTCAATACTGAAAATAAGATTTTCGATTTTCTCACTGGCTTCCATGCGTGTGGCAAATGTCCACCTTGCAGGAAGGTTAAAAAGAACATTAAGAAACGCAAAGAATTTTCAGCAACTGCTACAGGAAAAAACTATAAAATCAAGGATCTTATTACTTGTGATACTATAGGGGTAGTCTATGCATTACAATGCGAATGCGGACTCCAATATGTGGGAAGAACTTCCAGACCTTTACATGTGAGGATTGGCGAACATGTAACCAATATCAGAAAGGGCCTTGTTACCCATAATGTGTCTAAACACTTTAGACTATTCCATGGAAATTTCTTTAGACATCTCAGCCAACGGGAATCCTTCTGGGTTTACAAATTAAAAGTGGGAGTACCATTAGGGTTAAATGTCGAATTTGACCTGAATTGTTTCATTTCAGATCGTTAATATTTACTTTCTGGTGTTTTTGTTTTTGTTTTTTAATTTTGAGTTTCTGATGTATCACATATTTATATTTATGTTTGTTTATTGTTAACTAGATAGGTGGCTGTGCTGATGTCTTTTTAAAATTTCATTTTAAAGTGTATTCTCAAATTGTTTCTGTTAACCACCGCTGAGGGAAGCTTGTATGGCTCCCCCTCCTGAGTTAGGGTGTTATTGATGTAAAAACAGATATTCTTATTTTTATCTTTTTTGCCCTATGGACACCTATTGTACAATTGGCTTTGGTCTTTGCATGTTGTGTCCTCTAATTGCTCTGATCATAATATGATTCTGATTGTTGTTTTAGCGATATAGGAGATGGTCCTTTTTAATAAATTTTATTTATTTTATTTATTTTTGAGCTCCCCCTTTGTAGTCCCTTCGTTCTACGGCGACAGACAGTTATCTGTCTGCAGTGTTGTTAAATCTTTTCCCCTACACTAGGCTGATGGCTATGGCACTGTCCACTTCACGTTTATGCTCTAAGTGTGAGCGGTGTGTGAGGGGACTGTCGGCTTTCTTTTTGTGATCATTGTGCTGCCGCTGCCCATGATGGGCGGTCCTAGCAGCGTCACGCCAATGATGGCCCGCCTGACGTCAGTGTTGTGGGGTTGCCGCCCACAGTGTGGGCGGATTTTGTTACACAGGCTGCCGCCCACGATGAACGCTGCTTCCTGTATTTTTGCTTCTAGCTGAGCGCCATGGTGATGGCAAGTCAGGTGTTGTGTGAACGATGCCACCGTCCATGGCGTGGAAACTTCACCCTGTATGCCTTTACTGATCGTTATCATTGGGCTTGGACATGAGGTAAACATGGGTTTGATCAGTCTTATGTATACACTTGTTCTGATATTTCATTTGTTGTTGCGATTTCTAAACACTGGAGGGCTTCCTCTGTATATTAGAGCCTACTTTTATGCTTACTGTCATTACATGTGCAGACTATTTGGCTTTGTTTGTATTATTTTGATAAATTCCATCGTTATTGTGATAGTTTTGTTTTTATCATTCAGAAGTGGGCGTACTTTTACCTGGGGGGGGCGGAGTTTGGCTTAATTGGCTTGATTAGGTTTTTGCTGCTATGTAATGAATCCTGACACAGTAGCCCCTTATCCGCTGAAGAAGTCCTGTGCCTGTGGACGATACGCGTGCGGGGGGGGCTTTCATTTGATGTCAGGACAGCCACCTACCTGGTCTTTTATTGTTGTACACTCATTTCCATGCACTAGGACAGTGCTTTATTTGTGAGTACCTCTCTTTTATAATAAATATTACTGTCACTGTGATCATACGGAGAGCACTATGTGTCGTTTTTATACTTTTCCATGACACCATTTCACGTGAGAGAGTGTTTCGGATGACCATCCATCACCTGGAGCCTTTTGGAGAAAGGGAGCTTCCAAGGAGACACCGCTGAACCTATAACCCCCTTTTTTGAGGGACAGTGCATTTGACCTGCTGCTCACACACAGGTCCATTTGTCCAGGTGAGCGGCTTGTACTTCCATTTTAGGACACCTGTTTGCTGTGTTTGATGAGTTGTTACATCTGAATACCTCCGTGAGGCGCAAGAGTTAGCTTGACTACTCTGATTGATAATTTTTTGGACTTGATATATTATTTTGATTATTACTGTGTTTTTGTTTTGTTTTGTTTTTTAGCGTTGCTTTTCTCTATGTAAAGAGTAACTAATGCCTGGAAAATACTTCCCAGTTTGTAGGATTGCTTACAACTGTATACAGCACTCTTAGGCATTGTACACTTTATAAAATACAAAGGAGTGCAGCGCTAATAGTGAAATAATGAAGGAAATCAAGGATGATCCTGAATACAATAAAACAGACACAGTGATAATATTAAACTAGTGTTTAACCTGGAAATGCCTGCCAGGTGCCCCCGATTGCTCCTGACAGAACTGAGATCTGTCAATGTAAACAGACTGATCTCTTTTCTGTCAAGGGTGAGGAGACAGATCTGTTATTTCTAATACTTTGGAACAGCAATCGGTCTCCTCCTCCAGGCAGTCCCATTCCATACAGTTAGAAACACTCCCTAGGGAACACATTTAACCCCTTAATCACCCCCTATGTGATCATTGTGCTGCCGCTGCCCATGATGGGCGGTCCTAGCAGCGTCACGCCAATGATGGCCCGCCTGACGTCAGTGTTGTGAGGTTGCCGCCCACAGTGTGGGCGGATTTTGTTACACAGGCTGCCGCCCACGATGAACGCTGCTTCCTGTATTTTTGCTTCTAGCTGAGCGCCATGGTGATGGCAAGTCAGGTGTTGTGTGAACGATGCCACCGTCCATGGCGTGGAAACTTCACCCTGTATGCCTTTACTGATCGTTATCATTGGGCTTGGACATGAGGTAAACATGGGTTTGATCAGTCTTATGTATACACTTGTTCTGATATTTCATTTGTTGTTGCGATTTCTAAACACTGGAGGGCTTTCTCTGTATATTAGAGCCTACTTTTATGCTTACTGTCATTACATGTGCAGACTATTTGGCTTTGTTTGTATTATTTTGATAAATTCCATCGTTATTGTGATAGTTTTGTTTTTATCATTCAGAAGTGGGCGTACTTTTACCTGGGGGGGGGGGCGGAGTTTGGCTTAATTGGCTTGATTAGGTTTTTGCTGCTATGTAATGAATCCTGACACAGTAGCCCCTTATCCGCTGAAGAAGTCCTGTGCCTGTGGACGATACGCGTGCGGGGGGGGCTTTCATTTGATGTCAGGACAGCCACCTACCTGGTCTTTTATTGTTGTACACTCATTTCCATGCACTAGGACAGTGCTTTATTTGTGAGTACCTCTCTTTTATAATAAATATTACTGTCACTGTGATCATACGGAGAGCACTATGTGTCGTTTTTATACTTTTCCATGACACCATTTCACGTGAGAGAGTGTTTCGGATGACCATCCATCACCTGGAGCCTTTTGAAAAAAGGGAGCTTCCAAGGAGACACCGCTGAACCTATAACCCCCTTTTTTGAGGGACAGTGCATTTGACCTGCTGCTCACACACAGGTCCATTTGTCCAGGTGAGCGGCTTGTACTTCCATTTTAGGACACCTGTTTGCTGTGTTTGATGAGTTGTTACATCTGAATACCTCCGTGAGGCGCAAGAGTTAGCTTGACTACTCTGATTGATAATTTTTTGGACTTGATATATTATTTTGATTATTACTGTGTTTTTGTTTTGTTTTGTTTTTTAGCGTTGCTTTTCTCTATGTAAAGAGTAACTAATGCCTGGAAAATACTTCCCAGTTTGTAGGATTGCTTACAACTGTATACAGCACTCTTAGGCATTGTACACTTTATAAAATACAAAGGAGTGCAGCGCTAATAGTGAAATAATGAAGGAAATCAAGGATGATCCTGAATACAATAAAACAGACACAGTGATAATATTAAACTAGTGTTTAACCTGGAAATGCCTGCCAGGTGCCCCCGATTGCTCCTGACAGAACTGAGATCTGTCAATGTAAACAGACTGATCTCTTTTCTGTCAAGGGTGAGGAGACAGATCTGTTATTTCTAATACTTTGGAACAGCAATCGGTCTCCTCCTCCAGGCAGTCCCATTCCATACAGTTAGAAACACTCCCTAGGGAACACATTTAACCCCTTAATCACCCCCTATGTGAACCCCTTCCCTGCCAGCGACATTTACACAGTAATCAGTGCATTTTTATAGCACTGATCGCTTTATAAATGCCAATGGTCCAAAAATAGTGTCAAATCACTGCCATTACTAGTAAAAAAATAAAATAATAATAAAAATGTCATACATATATTCCCTATTTTGTAAACGCTTTAACTTTTGCACAAACCAATCAATATTCGCTTATTACGATTTTACCAAAAATATGTAGAATACATATCGGCCTAAATTTTTTTGCCTATTTATTATAGCAAAAAGTAAAAAATATTGTGTTTTTCAAAACTGTCGGTATTTTTTTGTTTATAGCGCAGAAAGTAAAAACCGCAGAGGTGATAAAATACCACCAAAAGAAAGCTCTAATTGTGGGAAAAAAGAACATAAATTGTGTTTGGTTACAATGTTGCATGATTGCACAATTGTCAGTTAAAGTGACACAGTGCCGTATTTAAAAAAATGGCTTGGTCAGTAAGTGGGTAAATCCTAAAGGGGCTGAAGTGGTTAAAATGTTTTTGTTGTTTTAGGTATTAGCAATGTTATATTCCATGTTCTGTTAGTTTGCCTTACCTTGTAATGATGGGCTCACATGTTGTGGATGCAGCCTGTAGTGTCATGGCTGATCGATTTCCCTATATCCATGCATTACTACAACTACCCTGTTTGTATATGCAAGGGGGTAGGACAACCTCCTGTTTCAGATCAGTAATTGCCCCCCTGTTTGGCATCACAAATGGGAGTGACAATGGGATGAAACGCAGCATCTCCCATCTGCTTGAGTAAGCTCTCTCTGTCAGTGAATAATCTGCCTGCTTGTGTCTGTGTCAGATCTAATTGCTGTAAAGCTTTCATCTGCAGGCGCACTAGACTAAGAGATTAATGCCTAGTATACACTGGCCAAATGTTGGGAGAGATTTTCCGGTTAAAAAAAACTGGCATTCGGTCCGTGTGTATGTCAGCCAGTCGGACAGAAATTGGCTTCTGTTGGTCAAGCATGCTGGAAAACCATCAGCCGACTGGATCCCAATAAGCGCTCTCAATGGCTGAAAGCACTGATCGGAGTGTTCTGGTGGGGGGGGGGAGGGGGCTCCTGTCAGAACACAACAGCTCAGCAGAGGAGATCATTAATATAGCAGCTCTGTTTAACGATAAAAAAAAAAAACATTGGTGTGTACCAGGCTTTAAGAATTGTTGGATATATAATTTCTTCACAGGAAGTGCCAGGTCTTACACTGCAGACAGAGGTCATACATTAAACTGTGCAATGTCATGACACATGCCTCATGTATCACACAAACAGAAGTTTCTGACACAGGAAGCTGAAGATTTATTTTACTATAGGCTGTACATTAGGGCCAACAAATGACACCACAAAACTACATGATCATTGCACATCTTATCTAGGTGAAAAACAAAAGGTGTACATAGGAATTCTTATAATGCCTTTAAATGCCAAAATATCCACCGATGTCATATAATAGAACTGTAATGTCAAATGTATATTTTTTTTATTATAGATATGAAATGCTCTTAAAACTCAACTCTCAATGTATATTTTTTTTATTATAGATTTGAAATGCTCTTATAACTCAACTCTCAATATATAGCTTTTTTATTATAGATTTGAAATGCTCTTATTATAACTCAACTCCCATTGAGAGTTGAGTTATAAGAGCATTTCAAATCTATAATGAAAAAAATATATACATTTGACATTACAGTTCTATCATATGACATGGGTTGATATTTTTTAAGAGGCACCGTCCCTGCAGAATATGAGAATTCACAAAGTACAAAGTGTAGTGGGACTTTAAATGTGCCTCGTGGGGTTAAGAAAAAAGTAAATAAGTTCTATTACAATTTTAAAACAACTTTGAAAAGATTTTATTTACCATCCTTGGATGAGATTCTTTTAAAAATATGTCACAGTTTGATACAAAATACAGTTTTAAAGTTACTTTGGTCCAGGGTGTGTAGATCCTGGTCAGATGTATCATAAGTATAGCCTACGCATTTTGTTGGTAGCCCCGCTTCATCAGGGCCTTAAAAATCACACACAAGAAAAGCAGCACATAAGATAAAATTTGAATCAGAATTTTGAAAATACAATGTCAACAGTGGTAACAAGTATATAAAATTCATGACAGGTCATTATCATAGCATGAAAAGAGTACAATCAATGATGGGCATTTGTAATTGCCCCCTTATGGACCCATTAACTCACAATTTTAACAAAACATGCACAAACATCTCAATGGAAAGAGATTGAATGCAGTGGGTTGGTTTAGAACACCTGAATACATGAAACAAATTGATGAAAACATCAAGGCCTAAGAAAGAAAAAATACATTGTTGTTATATAACATATGTCATGCACTATTGTGTAAGCTAGCTACAGACATCTTAGATTTTTGAGGACATACAATAAAATATTGCCAATTACATATTAAAAATTAACCATGCCCTTTTATGCTTTATAGCAAAGGAAGCTGTCGTCTTAGCCTCTTTTGATCTGTTTGATTGTGCAGTTGCTGTGAAGCTTGAGGGCTTAAAAGTTTGGTTAAAAACTGATATACCACACCAGCAACTGTGAGAGTGATTACCAGAGGCGTGCCTTGAACTTAATTGTTTTGGGAAACAGTTAAATTGGTGGGTTTAGTTAATTTATACAATATCCAGAGTTTATGAACCATTTAGATAAAAATAAAACCTTTCATGTTATTATTAAAAGGCTCACAGCACTATATGTAATTCATCTCATGCAATTGGATACAAATAAAAATGTCATAACAGGAACATTTTACTTTACTACTCTACTCATGTATAACTCAAGCCCAACAGACAAGCTGAGAGGACGATTTATTCCTTGAGCCCAGGTTCACACTGAGTTGCAGGAATGAAGCCCTGAACTAGCACAATTTCACTCCCGCATGTCAGTCCTGATTTCGGATGCGATTTCAGAAACACCTGTGCAGGTTTCTGCACAGATGTCAATGTAAATCGCAGCCTGAAATCGCAAAAAAAGTAGTACAGAAACTACTTTTTGAAATCGGCGTGGCTCCGCAAATGCAGCGTTGCGCCGATTAGGACGCTACCATTGCCAAATCGTACCACGGTGAACCAGGGCTTAATCTGAAAGCCTTCTTTCCAAGAAGCCACTTATCTTACTTCTCAGTTGTTGCTACTGAGAATGGCTAATGAGTCTTCTTCCTACTACCAAACTGATTTGTGAACTGCCTATTCACAACAGCTATTGATTCACAGTTATATTGTCCAATCAGCAACTTGATTGCAAGGATGTGCTAAGGAGCATTGTGCAGTGCTGCAGAGGAAAACAAATATTGTACATCCAGTGCACAACTGAAATCATCTATGCAAACTCAGAGATGAGGGTGGGATTCTTTAGGATAGATGTCCTGAGCTTACCAAAATTTTAAAATTCAGCCCTTTACTGAGTGAAGCAACACCCTATTATTTCAGCAAGACAGGACAGCTACAGAGCAATCCCCTAGTCAATGGCTTTTGCTAATTTTCAGCAACCCTCACCACATCTTGACTCACCCTTTCAGTTAAAATATTTATTCTACTGCCTGTCAACAGCACAAGTGCCCTGTGTGAAATTCTCAGTCAGCAAACTCCTAAATACTTTCAGTGCTACACGTTTACACATATTCAGCTGTTGTCAATTGTTTCTTGTTGGCAGTCAATAATCACCCGATCATATCCTCTATCACTTCAGACACTTTAGTAAGTGTGAACAGAAAGCAGTAGCAAGGAAAAATTGGGCATATGTTAGTTAGTATGTTAGCCAGCGGTCAAGTGCACAAGTTGTAGAATATTTGCATGTTTTCTTATGTCTCTTATTTTTTGTGGGTTTTTTTTGTGTGCTTCTGCATCTTGTGAATAGCTATGTATTGTCAATCTATTTTAGCATTCTGTGCAAATTGTTTGGGTGTATTCAACAAGTATTGCAAATGTCAAAGAACTTAGTGCAAATTATAGGGCCTGAAAGTGTAAGGCCGCGTACACACGGAGGGACATGTCCGCTGAAACTGTCCGACGGACCGTTTCCAGCGGACATGTCTCCTCCGGATTTTTATCTGACGGCGTGTACACACCATCGGATCAAAATCCCCGCCAGCAGGCAGCGCGGTGACGTGGCGGTGACGTTGACGCCGCCACATCACCGCACTAGGAAGTAAAAAACTTCCACGCATGCGCCGCATCCATTCGATGCTTGTGCGGGCAGATATGTCCGCTGGTTAGTGTACTAACCAGCGGACATATCTGACGGACATGTCTCTGGCGGACAAATTTTAAAGCATGCTTTAAAATTTGTCCACCGGTCAGACATGTCCGCTAGCCCGTACACACGATCGGATTTGTCTGCTGAAACGGTCCGTCAGACCAGTTTCAGCGGACAAATTTGATCGTGTGTACGCGGTCTAAGTAGTAAAGAGCTACTGTAAGTGCAAGATATAGAGTCTGAAGCAATCAGTCAGAACCCATTTGGTACTGCTCTGGCCTTAGTAAAGTGAAATGTAATAATTTATGTTTTAAATAATTTGTTATAAAGTATTGATTAGTGGGTGGGATGTATTCCTAAGAATGTATAAAACATGATCATTAAAAAATATAACCTATATGTCTAGTAGTGAACTTCAAAAGGACCCTGTGTAGCAATAAGATTTGAGATTTCATAATTTTGTAATCACTGTTTGCATTTCTGTTAGTTATCGTCTTCCTAAGATAATGTTCCATGGTAAAGTTCCATTTGACCACTGTCAGTGGCCACAACAGATGTTCTTGAAACTGCATTATACCTTCAACCATTTCATAGGGTTAGTTTTTTACCTTGGTTCCATTTCCTATTATGTACCACAACTCATTGATCTTTGTATCAGCCACACGTTAAAAAAAAACACTGGCTTCTGACTATTCCCATATCAGTTGTACTCATGCTATGCCTGTAAAATTGTAGCGTTATGGTTGATTCTCCATACAGAAGGCCCACTGGTGAATGGCATCTGTCCCCATATGGGGCTTGCTGAGTACAACCTTTAATGTGAATCCAAATGTCCATAATCTGTGTAGAAAAGGATAAGTGACAAAAAAATCTTCTGCCCTTCTGTTTACCTAGTTTTAACAATCATCTACTAGATTAATCAATCAGCTGATAAATAGGAAAGGTACAGGCATACCCCACTTGTAAGTACACAATGAGGTTTATTTACTAAAGCTGGAAAGCACAAAATAAGGCTCACTTCTGCACATAATCCAATGAGCTTCCAGGTTTTATTACCAGGCTTAATTAAACAAGCTGGAGTTAGAAGATCATTGGATTCTTTCCAGAAGTGAGCCTGATATTGCGATTTCCAGCGTTTGTAAATAAACCCTATTGTGTACTTAAAAGCGGGGTATGCCTGTAGAGTGTTGATCTAGGGAGTATTTTTTTTGATCAGGAGAGTATTTTTTTCTCCTTTAAAGCATGTTTTATACGTTTTTATTTTTGTCTTTCTCTATATTAAATGCAGAGTTTTCTTTCATGTATTTATTTTTTCATTTGGTTGAAAGCAAACATAATTCTTCTTACTTTTTTCACCAGTTAACCTCCACCAAAACTACAAAGAAAGTGACTAGGGTGAGAAAGGATGAAGATGAGGTAGGACATGGTAGCTGCATTAGAAGGAAGGTAAGAGACAGTAATAAAAAAAACTCTGGATGTTTTAGGCCCGGTTCAAACTGCTGCGTCTTCAAAATTGCACGATTTTACCGCAATTTCGTGGCCATGATATTGCCGCGATTTTGACGCGATTCGCAACAGTGGTTTCAGGGAATACCAGTCTATAGAGCTGAATTGGCATCGCACATGGATCAAACTCGCACAGGACACTTTTTTAATGCAGCTTAGATTCGTAACACAGTGATGTGAACGACACTCATGGAAAACTATGTTAGTAAAATGACTTGCGAATTTGAGCAATCACAATGGATCAAATTCGCAATTGAATTCGCAGCAGTGTGAGCCAGGCCTAAAGGGGATACAAACTGTCTTTGTCAGCAGTAAGTAGATAACCAGCATGTAAATGTTTCAACTCCCTAGCAGCCCTTTGAATTAATGTGTACTATACAATTGTACTAGTATGTACTAATTTTTTAGATTTTGTACCTTAAAGGGAGGAGATCTATTTATAAATAAAAAACGACTAAAAACTAGTAAGACCCAATGGACTTTGAAAGCACTATAACATTTTGTGTACAATAGGTAGACAGTATTAAACATATACACAATAAAAGCAATTAAAAAAGACAGTAAATCTTTTTTCTTGGCTACCCTGTTGAACCCATGGAATGTATTTCTTTTATACGTCTGAGAAAAAGAAAATGACATTACCAATCAATCATTTACTTTTTGGATTTCTGTAGAAATATACACACTGTTCTTGCAGCTCACCAGGAGCATAGTATTAAACATACTCATTCAGTCTCACTGATTAAACTGAATCTAAAACAGCTACTCAGTAGGTGCCTCCATACTAAAATCCCTCTTCACTTGGCTTCAAAGTGGATAAAATTACTCTCTAAAAGCTGAGCACAGTGAAAGCCAAGAACAGTGGAAGGACTGGGCATTTTGAAACCTGTATCAAGCAGACACTGTAATAATTTGCTAAGAGCCATCTGTTTTACAGATCACAGCTGCTGGAATATTACATAGACATCAGCACTGTAAAAGTTCTTCCCAATTTCAAATACATTACCAAAGCCAGTACATGCCATGGATCCACATCAGACTTTAACTGTATTGTTGCCATTGCTGTTGTATAAAGTGATCCATGATATTAGATTTAAAAAGTCTTTGTCATTTATAGTACAGTTGTAGTGAGGAAATAAACTTATTCAAAAAAATAAAAAAAGTTGCCTTACTGTCATGTTGTTACTATGGCTTTAATATTTTTTGAGTCTGTCTGCAGAGTAGGAGATTTGATTTTACTTTAACTTTCCTGATGAGCAGGCTGGTTCTGGGTCAATGTTTTATAAAGTTTTAAATGCCAGGATTAACCAGGCAACAAGCATGTTCAAAGAAGGTCAGCAATGAGAGCCCTTATTTCTGATGCCGCGTACACACGGCAGAGAAACTCGACGGGCGGAACACATCATTCCGCCCGTCGAGGTTCTCTGCCGGCCGTCAGATTCGGCGACCCGCCCGTCGGGAAAAGCAACCAGCCATTCATCCCGACGGGCCGTCGAGCAAATAGAGAACCTGTTCTCTATTTGCTCGACGGGTTTCCCGACGGGCGGGGCTCGCCGAGAGCGTACACACGGCCGGGTTTACCTTTATTGCCTCTGGATAAACAGTTTTGCCTTACTTAGTTTCTGACAGTCATGCCTCGTACACACGACCAGTTTTCCCATCTGGAAAACTGCCCTGACAGCTTTTTGCTGGGAAAACTGACCGTGTGTATGCTCCATGGCAGTTTTCCCAACAGGAAAACTGCCAGGAATCCTGGACGGGAAGAATGAGAACATTTTTTCTTTTTTCCTGCCGAGATTCCTGGCATTTTTTAAGCTGGCAGTTTTTCTATGGGGAAAGCCTGCGGTGGAGAATACACAGCCGGTCGGGTTTCCCGACCAAAGCTCCCATGCCAGTTTTCCTGACAGGAAAAAGACCGTGTGTAGGTGGAAAAAGCTACTGAGCAGGTTCTCGGTTTTCCCCTTGGTTTTCCCGGCAGACTTTTAACTACCGGGAAAACCGATCGTGTGCACAAGGCATTACAGTATACAGGGCCGGCCCTATGATGGGACTGAGTGGTACCATGGTACCAAGCGGAACTTTAGGGGGGTGGAAAATCGATGGCCGTCAGCCAGCTCGTTCGGCCGCTCTGCTGTCTGAGGAGCCCAGTGCCGCAGCCTGTGAGAACACTCGCAGCCGGGGGTGGGGAGCAGTTAGGCGCCGCTGCCATAAGTGGCAGAACACTCACAGCCTGGGGGGGCAGTCAGCAAGTGAGGCACCGCTGCCTGTGAGGAGCCGGCGCCGCTGCCGTTAGTGATCAGCGTCAGACAGAACACTCGCAGCCTGGTGGGGGGGTTGGGAATAGGAGCAGTCAGTAAGTGAGCTGGCAAGGGAGAAGGGAGATGTCATCTCTCACCGCCCGCCATGTATCAACACAGTTCCGCCCTGTCTACACTGAAACACAGTAAGTGACAATATGCAACGTGTGGCAGGTGACGTCGTGACAATCCACAACGTGTGGCAAGTGACAATCTGCAACCTGTGGCATGTAACGTTGTGACAATCCGCAACGTGTGGCAGGTGACGTTGTGACAATCTGCAACGTGTGGCAAGTGACAATCTGCAACGTGTGGCATGTAACGTCGTGACAATCTGCAACGTGTGTCAAATGACAATCCGCAACGTGTGGCAAGTGACAATCCGCAATGTGTGGTAAGTGACAATATGCAACGTGTGGCATGTGACGTGGCAAGTGACAACCCGCAGGTGACGTAAGTGACCATCAGCAACGTGTGGCAAGTGACCATCCACAACATGTGGAAAGTAACAACCCGCAACATGTGGCAAGTGACAATACGCAACGTGTGGCATGTGACGTTGCGACAAGTGACAATCCGTGTGTCCAAAAAAATGACCTCAGTCAATAGCACTAAACACAATCCAATATCTCAAGGAAGGAAACCAAACAGTCATCCATGTAAAGTTTTCAGCCCAGCGGGAGTTTGTCAATATATTCACAAGGATTCCTCCGGTATTATGTAAAGAAAGGAAAAAGACATACCATTGTGCAGCACTGAGGTTACAATATTGAAATAAAAGCTGGTAATAGATACACTCACATGACCATTTGTCAATCAAAAGACCGCTCAATGTTTGCTGAGAAATCGTATCGAATTCTCCACTGGTCTCCGCACGTTAAACTCCTCCCCATGCGTTGCGTCACCGTCACGTGACTTAATCATGGGATATCCCATGATTAAGTCACGTGACGGTGATGCAACGCGTGGGGAGGAGTTTAACGTGCAGAGACCAGTGGAGGATTCGATACGAGTTCTCAGCAAACACTGATCGGCTTTTTTGATCGTAACAGGGCTGTGAGGACTCGATACGATTTCTCAGCATACATACTCGGTTTACTGTTAAAAATACGTGTAAAATGCAAAACTCCGGTGGGTGTAACAAGATATCCCCTTTCCCCCTTTTCAGTGTATCCTTACTATAGAGGAGTGCAGGGTGTAGCAAGATGACAAAAGAATGTCACTTCCGTTACACATTCTGACGGGTTGCCTAATCTGACAAAACACTGGCTTCTGCTGAAAACAGGATTTAGCTTTATCCATTCTTCGGCCTGTAGGGGGTGATAGAGAGCCAAGACTGAGAACTCTACTCCCTGAAAAGCCTATATCCTGTCTCCCCTTGTCATGTGACAGGTCACATGACCACAGAGAGGAAGCAGAACCTGTCTTCAGTGTGAGTACATGGGGAGGGGGACTGTAATGTAAAATGGTTTTTATTTTATTTTACATGAAATGTGATTGGCTAACATTTATGTTTTATTAGAGGGAGATTCAGACTTTGGCTGGAAGAACATTTCAGTGAGCAGACCAAGAGCCCTGGGCCCTGTGCTAACGATCGGGACTCGAAACTCACAAGTCTGGGTCACATGATTGCTGTGATAGTCTCTGATATTGCTATCACAGAGATCCTTCATTGTGAAGCCCCCCCCCCCCCCCCAGTGTTTTTTCTCCTTCTGAATGGAGAAGAGAGATACATAGTATTTCCCTCTGTCCTTCCAGAGAAAAAAAACTGTTGAAGGTTTATGACCAGGCCATTTTTTGTGATACGGCACTGCGTCAGTTTAACTGACAATTGCGCCACTTTAACTAACGATTGTGCGGTAATGCAATGTTGTACCCAAACAAAATTTATGTTCTTTTCCCCCCTCAAATAGAGCTTTCTTTTGGTGGTATTTGATCACCTCTGTGGTTTTTATTTTGTGCGCTATAAACAAAGAAAGAGCGACAATTTGAAGTGTGTGTGTGTATATGAACCGATCGTGTCAGAACGCGGTGACGTAAAACACAACGACGTGCTGAAAAAAATGAAGTTCAATGCTTCCAAGCATGCATCGACTTAATTCTGAACATGCGCGGCTTTTTAACTGATGCTTTTGCATACTATCGTTTTTGACCTATCGATTAGCTGTCCATCGGTTCAATTTTAAAGCAAGCCCTCTGTTTTTGGACCGAAGGATAACTGACCGATGGGGCCTACACACGATCGGTTTGGACCGATGAAAACGAACCTCAGTCCGTTTTCATCGGTTTGAACCGATCGTGTGTACGAGCCTTAAAACAACGTTTTAAACCAGGGCATTCTCAGAAGCAAGTTAGAGACGGGAGCTTGAATGGAACTTCCCCTTTAGAGTGCCGTCGTACGTCACCGCGCTTTGCTAATCATTTTTAAAAAACTATGGTGTGTGGGCAAACGTCGTTTTTAATGATGAAGTTGGAAAAACTTTGTTTTTCTTCATGCCGAAAAACAATGTTTTATTCCATGATGAAAAATGATCGTGTGTGTGCGGCATAAGGGATTTATTTACTAAATCTAGAGAGGGCAACATTTACCACTTTAGCCCCGGAGGATTTGGCTGCTAAATGACCAGAACACTTTTTACAATTTGACACTGTGCTGCTTTAACTGGTAATTGAGCTGTCATGCAATGTTGTACCCAAACAAAATTTGCTTCCTTTTTTATCCACAAATAGAGCTTTCATTTGATGGTATTTGATTGCCTCTGCGATTTTTATTTTTTGCAATATAAACGGAAAAAGACCGAAAATTTCGAAAAAATTCATATATTTCCTACTTTTTGTTATAAGAAAAATCGAATAAACTCAATTTTAGCCATACATTTAGGCCAAAATGTATTCAGCCACATGTCTTTAACCACTTGTCCTCTGCCCACCGTCAAATGACGGCGGGCGGAGGACTCCATTATATTGTCCTTTTAAAGCCGCGGGCGGGCGCGCACCCGCCGCTCTGCTGGGATCCCGGTGCGAGTGCCCGGCGGCAACGATCGCCGCCGGGCACACGCGATTGCCCAGTAACTGAGCGGATAAATGCTTATTGCATTTTTTTTTTACCAAAAATATGTAGAAGAATACGTATCGGCCTAAACTGAGGAAAAAAATATATTTTTTATATATTTTTGGTTTATTTATTATAGCAAAAAGTAAAAAATATTGAATTTTTTTAAAAATTGACGCTCTATTTTTGTTTATAGCGCAAAAAATAAAAACCGCAGAGGTGATCAAATACCACCAAAAGAAAGCTCTATTTGTGGGAAAAAAAGGACGCCAATTTTGTTTGGGAGCCACATCGCACGACCGCGCAATTGTCAGTTAAAGCGACGCAGTGCCGGAAGCTTAAATTTTGTCTGGGCAGGAAGGGGGTGTAGGTGCACAGTAGGCAAGTGGTTAATGAAAAAGATGTCAATAAGCATTTATTTATTGGTTTACGCAAAAGTTATAGCGTCTACAAACTAGGGTACATTTTCTGGAATTTACACAGCTTGAGGTGCTAAAATGGCAGGGCTAAAATGGCAGGGCAGTACAAACCCCTCCCCCCCCAAATTACCCAATTTTGGAAAGTAGATACCCCAAGGAAATTTCTGAGGGGCATGTTGAGCCCACTGAATATTTATTTTTTGTGTACCAAGTGATTGAATAATGACAAAAAAAATTACAAAAAGTTGTAACTAAAAGATATATTGCTCACACATGCCATGGTTATATGTGGAATTGCACCCCAAAATACATTTTGCTGCTTCTCCTGAGTGCAGGGATACCTCAAGTGTGGGAGCCTAGCCGAGTACGGGGCCCCCAAATCCAAGCACCGCCTTCAAGATTTCTAAGGGTGCAAATTTTTGATTTCACTTCTCACTACCTATGACAGTTTTGAAGGCCATAAAATGCCCAAATAGCACAAACCCCACAAATGACCCCATTTTGGAAAGTAGACACCCCAAGCTATTTGCTGAGAGGCATGTTGAGTCCATGGAATATTTTATATTTTGCCACAAGTTGCAGGAATATGACAAACTTTTTTTGCACAAAGTTGTCACTAAATGATATATTGCTCAGACATGCCATGGGCATATGTGGAATTACAAAATACATTCTGCTGCTTCTCCTGAGTACGGGGACACCACATGAGTGGGATTTTTTGGGAGCCTAGCCACGTACGGGACCCCGAAAACCAAGCACCACCTTCAAGATTGCTAAGGGCATACATTTTTGATTTCTGTCCTTACCACCTATCACTACCTACCTATGTAATTCCACATATGCCCATGGCATGTTTGAGCAATATATCATTTAGTGACAACTTGGTGCAAAAAAAAATAAAGATTGTCTTTTTCCCGCAACTTGTATCAAAATATAAAATATTCCATAGACTAGACATGCCTCTCAACAAATAGCTTGGGGTGTCTACTTTCCAAAATGGGGTCATTTGGGGGGGGGGAGGGGTTGAACTGTCCTGGCATTTTATGCACAACGTTTAGAAGCTTATGTCGCACATCATCCACTCCTCTAACCACTTGAAGACAAAGCCATTTCTGACACTTTTTGTTTACATGAAAACATATTTTTTTTTGTAAGAAAATTGCGTTGAACCCCAAACATCATATATTCTTTTAAAGCAAGTGCCCTACAGATTAAAATGGTGGGTGTTGCTTTTTTTTACACACAGTATTTGCGCAGCTATTTTTTAAACGCATTTTTTAGGGAAAAAATACACTTTTTTTATTTTAATGCACTAAAACACACTATATTGCACAAATGTTTGATGAAATAAAAAAGATGATCTTAGGTCGAGTACATGGGATACCAAACACGACATTCTTTAAAATTGCGCACCAACGTGCAGTGGCGACAAACTACATACATTTTTAAAAGCTTTTAAAAGCCTTTACAGGTTACCACATTAGATTTACAGAGGAGGTCTACTGCTAAAATTACTGCCCTTGATCTGACCTTCTAGGTGATACCTCACATGCATGGTGCAATTGCTGTTTACATATGACGCCAGACTGACGCTTGCGTTTGCTTTTGCGCGAGAGCAGGGGTCCCTTTATTATTTATTTTGCTTTTTTATTTTATTTTTAAACTGTTCCTTCCATTTTTTTTTATCATTTCTATTTTTATCTCAGGGAATTTAAATATCCCCTATGATAGCAATAGGTAGTGAGAGGTACACTTTTTTTTAAAAAAAATAGGGGTCTATTAGACCCTAGATCTCTCCTCTGCCCTCAAAGCATCTGACCACACCAAGATCGGCGTGATAAAATGTTTTTCCCAATTTCCCAATGGCACTGTTTATATATCCGGGGGGACCACGACATTCCCTCCCACTGTTTGTAAAAGCAGTCTAGAGGCTAATTAGCCGCTAGGATTGCTTTTACATCAAAGCCGACCACTGGCTGAAAAGAATGATACCAAGATGATACCTAAACCTGCAGGCATAATTCTGGTATTACCATTCAAAGTCCAGCAACATACCAGTACGTTGCTGGTCCTTGTTGGACATATATTGTAATCTTTTTTTTTTTTTTAATGCAGCCTGTTGGCTGAACGAAAAAGAGATTGATCGGTGGGTATGCCCACTATTAGAATACCTCCCTTCATCCACCCAATTCTAATGATGGGCAGACATGCACCATTTATATATGCCGAGGACATCATCCCACAAAAAAGTTATACCTGCAAAGCAAATACCAAAAAAGAACATAGTAAAAAATAAACCATTATTAAACGCAACCTGTGCATAAAATACCGTATATATATATATATATATATGCCATAGCATGGGGGCATCCTCCCACAAAACATTTCCACGGGCAAACCTTCGTTGGAATTTCAACCGTATGTACGCGACATTAGGAGCAAAATCGCTCCTCCGCCCCTGCTGCCCCCATGCTTTTTTTTCACCTCCTGCAGCACTGGAGTCACAGCTTTATGTATTGTGGGAGCAAATGCTGTTGCTGTCAAGATAAATAAATCCGCACTGCAACTGAATGGCGTACCTGCTAAGCAAATGATGGTTAACATTAAAACAAAGTAACATTACAGACCTTATCATAAGACCTTATCATACCATACCTGCAAAGCAAATACCAAAAAAAAAACAGTAAAAAATAAAACATTTTCTTAATGCAATCTGTGCCTAAAATGTATATATGCCGAAGCATGGGGGCATCCTCCCGCAAAAAAAGTTATGCCACGTACACATGGTCAGACTTTTCCACAGACACTTTTGACACTATTTTGGGACCATTGTCATTTTTACAGTAATCAGTGCTATAAAAATGCACTCATAACTGTAAAAATGACATTGGCAGTGAAGGGGTTAACATGTAGGGGGCGCTGAAGTGTGACCTAGATAGTGATTCTAACTGTTAGGGGGAGTGGCTTGCCATGACAGGTCACTGATCGCTGTTCCCGATAACAGGGAACATACGATCAGTGATATGTCACTAGGAAGAACGGGGAGATGTTGTGTTTACAATGACATCTCCCTGTTCTTCAGCTCTGTGACCCAATCGCGGGTCATGGAGCGTGCGACCACATGGCTGAAAATTAAAGGGGACGTATATATACGCCCATTTGCGCAGCCGTGCCAGTCTGTCATTGTAAAAACGTAATAGTCACCAAGTGCAGACGTTTTTTTTACACAATCGATAAATTCAGTGAGGCTCTGGATCGAGCACTTACAAGTGCCCCATAGCAGGCAAGGGGAGGAGCCAGAAGCGCCGATGGGGGACCTGAGAAGAGGAGGATCAGGGCTGCTCTGTGAAAAACTATACGCAGAGCAGATAAGTATAACACGTTTATTATTTTAATGAAAACATTTTAAAGCTTTACAGTCACTTTAAGAAGCAAGCGATTTTAAAATTGAGAATTGTACAATTATATTGGAGAATGCTTAAAGGGTCACTAAAGGAAAAAAATGTTTTTGCTAAAATTACTGTTTACAGGGTATAGAGACATAAAAGTTAACTGATTCCTTTTCAAAATGATTAAAAATAGATAAAAATCAATCATATAATGTGCCTGCAGGTTAGGTTCACTTTTGAACTGGCTTCATGTTTTTGTGAAGTAGAAATAGACACACAGAACAAAAACAAACAAATCCAGGGCAGTGTTTTGTTTTTAAAATGAATCCGACAGCTTAGACCACCGTGAGAAAGCTCCCAGTACTGTGGTTATAAGGAAACAGACAAGCAGGAAGTGTGGAGATCAGAGCAGGATTACAGCAACTTCAAAGCAAAAACGAACAATAAGGACATTAAACCAGTACTGCAGTAAGGTAAAGGAAGCTATTTAGCTAAAAAAAATTCCTTTAGTGATCCTTTAATACTAAAGTATAGATTGTGAGGGCAGAAAAACACGTTTTCTGAATAAAGCAGATCATCTAGCCCTGAATAAAAGGAAAGAATTCCCTATATATTTTGTGAGGAGAATATGTAGGAATAGAACATTTATTAAAAATGTATATAAAATTCCCTGAGAACTTGATATATTTTCCTAGTTAAGGGGAATGTTTCATTACAGGATTTAATTGTATATCCTGTTCTTGGGGTGAAGCTAGAAGACCCCTGATGTCTCCATTGAGAGGACTTTGTTGTCCCTACTGTCACATAAGGGGCTTGTCAGTACATACATATATACATGGTTAGGACACATGATAATACATAAACACCTATTACACATCCCTACACACACTAGAAGTGGAAGAAGTAGCCATAGAGCCCCTTCCAGCCTTACTAATGTGGCCTGTGCGTCCAAGTGGTCATGAAAGGATTAAATAAAAGAGGAAGCAATTCAAATGTAAATATACCAATTTTTTATTGTGTGTTTATGAAAGTATAATTATGGATCTATACACATGTTTTCCTTTTCCAACTATAAATACTCTGAATAAACCAAGAGTCCTTTGGTAAAATCAATTGGCCAGAAGTGAAGATCTAGTGATCCTCTCGCCCATTCGCTGACACACTTTTGACCAAGAGATTCCAAGCCTGCCCACCACGGCAAGGTAGACTCTTCTAGGGCAGGACACTAACTTACACTAACTACACCTAGCTACCCTACTGGATGCTAGTTATCCTAATGTTGGCTGTATGTTTGTAGTAGGCCTCATCCCATAATCTGTGTGTGCAATCTACTCTCTCCAAATTTGGTTGTCTGTCTGTGTGCATCTCTCTAAAGCATGGAGCGGTCAGTTTATGTACATCTGGATGTCCTCTGTTAGTGTAGGTCAGTGCATGCCAGTCGTTGTAAGTTGTCCAGTGTGTGTCAGTAAATAAACATTCATCAGTAATCAACAGAAAAAAATTAAATTAAGATTCCTTAATATGTACTACTGACACAGTTACCTACCTGCCAGTTATAGTTGATCATGTCAGTGTCCCTTGTGTCTGCACCATCATACCGGCAGTAGTGCGGCCGCTTTATGGGGGCACCAGACCGATTTGTCTTGTGTCCCAGTCCACCTAATAACCCGACAGGGACTCTTTTTATGCTGCCCCCCTGCAAAGTGCTGCCCTAGGCTTTGTTGGCCTAGGCCAAGATACAGTGTTGTCTCTGCCCCTGCTGCCCCCATGCTTTGGCATATATGCTCTTTTTTTTAACTGTGGTGGTTAAATCACCTCCTACAGCATTGGAGTCACGGCTTTATGTATCATGGGAGCAAACGCTGTCAACATAAATAAATCCGCGCTGCAACTGAATGGCGTACCTGCTAAGCAAATGATGGTTAACATTAAAACAAAGTAACATTACATTTTAACAGTAAGACCTTACAATACCTGCAAAGCAAATACCAAAAAAACATAGTAAAAAATAAAACATTTTTAAACGCAACCTGCGCCTAAAATATATATATGACAAAGCATGAGGGAATCCTCCTGCAAAAAAAAGTTTTGCCGTGTACACACGGTTGAACATTTCCACGGGCAAGCCTCCGTTGGAATTTCGACCGTATGTACGCGGCATTAGGAGCAAAATCGCTCCTCCGCCCCTGCTGCCCTCATGCTTCGGCATATATGCTCTTTTTTTTAACTGTGGTGGTGAAATCACCTCCTACACATTGGAGTCACGGCTTTATGTATCGTGGTAGCAAACGCTGTTGCTGTCAAGATAAATAAATCCGCACTACAGTTATAAAACGTATCCAATAAAATCTAATTTAATCATAGATTTAGGCCAAAAAGTATTGCGCTAATATAGATAAAATAAAGATTAAATAATCTTTTGCCTTCCCCCCACTCTCCCCTACTTTCATCCTTTCCCTTTCCCCCTATTTTCTCCCCCCTTCTCTTTTTCACTCCCTGTCCCCATCCTCCTCTCTTCCCTCCCTCTGCCTTGCCTCTTTCCCCCCTCCCTCCCTCTGCCTTGCCTCTTTTCCCCTTCTCTCCCCTATCTTCCTCCTCTGCCCTCCCCTCCCTTCCCCTATTTTCCTCCTCACAATATGTACACATCAAAACACAAAACACGCCCTAATGAACTCCCTCTTTGCTGATGTGGAGTTTGGCTGGGGATTGGGAGTCTTCTCTGATCTTATAGGCTTTCTCTACATCTCCTGATGTAACGGGATATCCTCTAAATGTCTCTTAGAAAACATCAAAATCCTGTAGGTTCTTGTGGTAAACCACCAGGTATAATTCTATGTAAGGCCTTGCATAGTCACAATTCATAACAGAAGTTGGTGGAGTGAAGTATAAGTGACTGGAGCTGAAGAAGTTAATGAAGACTGGCAATGGATCACACCAGAGATCTGAGAGTCCACATGGTGCCTTCAAAAGAGGGCAGAAGGGACAGAAGAGAGGGGCTACCTCTGTCTTTAGGAACGGCTCAGCCCTGGAAACAGCCATTCAGAAAAGAACGTGATGGATTGGGTTTTTTCTCAAAAAGCTTGGTCACCAGAAATAAAAACATGCCAACATCGACGTCATAATGGAAAAGCTTCAACATTGGATCGCTGCTATGATGAAGGCGCAGCACATCGACAACTGAAAGGAGAACACGTTTGATGCCTAAACTGATATCAAAGACATCACCCGTGAGTTTTATACAGAGGACTTCATCTTTTAGTTGCCTGAATTCCCTCTGTGTGTCCACAATGACTCCTTTTCTCAAAAGTTTTTTTGCAGTGTACGTAATCACCTCATCGTCTTCAAATTGGACCTTCCGGATCTCATCGCCAGGACATGTCCTGCGGTAAAGAATGTTGTCTACACACTTTACCCAGTACCTCAAATATAGGTCTTTGGGCCTCTGCATATGGTCAGACATTTTGCAGAGTACACCTAATGTCTCCTGGATGGTTCTTGTCTCAGATTCTCTTTCCAGACACAGTATGTGCTTCTCTTTGATCTCCCGGGTGATTAGGTTAAGAAAGTCTTGGTGGTTCCTCACCTCTGAGAATACACAAAATTTTTGTAAAGTGTCCAGGTTTGCACTGATCTTGAAACTTTTAATCTGCAGGGGGAGAGCATGATCTTTCATTAAGCAGGACTCTGTGATGTCCTGTGGATCATTCTTCCTTGTGGAAGATGTGCCTTCTATTAGAGTCCTATGCCACTCTTCTTGTGCCAGTGAAATAGGTGTCATCAGAACGTCTTGGAGAGTTTCTCCAGGCACCAGACGAATGACATCCAAGGCCAGTTTTTTGGTCGCAATAATAAGGTTGTTCATTTCAGTATTAAAGTCTTGCAGTTGAGGAAATTTGCTGCTTAAATACAGACAGATTTTAAATCTTTGCTCTGTTACGTCATATTCAGCTGCATTTGTGGCAAGAAGATCGTTCACATGAGGGACTGGTCCAATTTCTTTGAACACTTGGCAGGCAATGTCCATGGGGTCGCAAAACACAACATTCTCATATCTAGAAAGCAGAGAATGTGTAAAGATGATATCTTCTGCAGGGATCTTCACAACAGGAATCTCAAAGAACTTGTTAAAGTTGAATTTTCCCTCTGGCTTTGGAACGTTCAGAACATTAGGAAAGAAGCTTCTGAACCTTGGGAAGGGTCTACAGATATGGACTAGCAGTTCAGGTTCATACAAGGTTTTGGCAGCGAGGGACTGCATGGTTTGGTAGATGATCCTAGACACATACATGAGGTTCTTTCTCTGGACTGAACCTAAGTACACGAAGGGTGCTATGAGACCAAAGAGATCTGGTCTCCCTATGGCTGGCTGGAGATAATGAGAACTGGCTAACAGTTCTCAACACAGCATCTTCAGTTTCCTCTGGAAACTTTGTTTGCACAGATTTTTGAAGGACCTTTGTTAGGTATCTCAGCCCATAAGAAATGCTGTCCACAGAGGAGACTATAGACTCTAAGAGTTTGTCTGCCATGTTGTATATAGAGAAACCATCAATTGTTGCAGGGGTCTCAGGAGTGGTTAGTCCCAGTATTCTTTCCATTAGTATTATCTTTTTTTTGTTTTGATTGGAAGGCAAGTTTGGAAAAGTGGTAATATCATATGTGATGCTGAGTATCTCATTTATTGCTGGTGTCAGCGCCTTCACTAGGCCATTGTAGTTGGCTTGGTGTGTGTAAAATTTCACGATTAGCTTTAAAATCATTGATTTCCCATTCATTAAATCCTCAATGGCATCAAGTTTTGTCTCCACTTCCTCACGCAGAGCGGCTTCCATCAACTTCACGAAAAAGTATTCTTTTTGTGGTGTGGAAGCGTAGTTATACAGACGGTGAAGCAATCTGTCTACAATCGTTGTCATATCCTGAGGGGCAGACATCTGGCTAATGAGCCTAGTCAGGTAAGTTGGGGAGATAATAGAAGAGGTGTTTGTAGGAATTCACCCTGTCTCTGTTTTTTATGGTCTCACAAACCACCTGCCTCTCCATGGTGATCGCCTCTTTGATTTGATTCTTGTTTTTGCTCGTCAATTTTTTGTATTTGGATAGAAGATCCTGCTGAGCAGTTTTGTGCTTTACTAATGAGGCAATGTCATTTTCAAGGGATTTTACCTCCTCCTCCTGTTCATAGATGATTTTCAGTTTAGAGGCAAATGCATCCCTTAACGCATTCAGCTGAACCTGCTGAACAAAGCTTGGGTCAATCGGGTCCAGGAGCCGGGAAAAGTATCTGATCGCTCTCAGAGTAGGATTCTCATCTTTCATTAACGATTTATAGTGTTTCTGGGCCACATAGCTTCTGATGAGCGACTGAAGCTTTACAATGGCCTGGTCACGTAACTCTTTTCTCTCGACTTTGTCATCGTCGGTCTCGATCCCCACCAGTTCTTGGCTCTGGTTAGTTGGGGAATCCATTTTGTCGTCCCTTTGGAAAAATGAGCTCAGCCAGCTGCTGAACCCTTTATTGGAGGAGACGTCTAAATTCTGGTTAGTTGGCAAAGGCATTTTGTCATCTTTCGTTTGGAAAAATTAGCTCAGCCAACTGCGGGTTCCTTCATTGGAGAAGCTGTTCGAAATTTGTTTAATTGGGGAATCCATTTTCTCATCTTCCCTTTGGTAAAATGAGCTCAGCCGGCTGCTGAACCCTTCATTTGAGGAGACGTTTGAATTCCGCTTAGTTGTGGAAGGCACGTTGTCGCCTTCCCTTTGGTAAAATGAGCTCAGCCGGCTGCTGATCCCTTCATTGGAGAAGATGTCCAAGTTCCGGCATAAAGTGGTCTGTCTCTTTTGCAGAGTAGTCATTTTCACTTTCACAACTGTAAAAAAAAAAAATAGACTCTTAAAGAAACCTTCTGGAAGATCTCTACTTATCCTTATTTAAGATGTCAATCTGCAGGCCCTTTCTCACTGCGAAGTTGTGCAGAATGCAACATGCACTGATGATCTGGCACACGAAGTTTGGGGAATACAACAGGGTCCCCCCAGACTTATCCAGGCAACGGAAACGTGACTTCAGGAGGCCAAAGGTGCGCTCCACCACTGCACGTGTTTTGGCGTGTGCTTCATTGTATCTTTCCTCTCCTGTGGTTTGGGGGTTCCGGATAGGAGTCATGAGATGGGGTCCCAGTGCATATGCAGAGTCACCTGTAAGGGAAAAGACAGGAGGATGTTAGTAGTGCATAGACATGTGCACAGAAAAATGTTTCGTTTTTTTTTTTGTTCCGTTTCGTATGGTCCTGTCTGTTCGTTTCCGTTCGTTTTTCGTAAGACGCCAGTTTTCCCGTTCGTTCCCGTTCGTTTGTCATACGACGCGATTTTTTCGTATTCCGATCGTTTCGTATTTCCGTTACCGTTTTATTTTCGTACATGCGGGATGATTCGTTATTCTGTTTAATTCATGTTCGTTTCTTGTTAGACAATAATTATCGTGAATTTTCGTCAATTTGCATTCTGTGTATCTTGAATGCTTTTCTTTTGTTAGTGTCAGTTGTATGTTCATTGTTCAATGACATCTATAACAAAAGAATTTCATTATGTATATTGAATGAATTCCTTTTTCTGTTATAGGTGTCATACCAACATACGAAAATAACAAAAGAAACATGTTCAAATGCAAATCTTTTGTTTATGTTTTTTTTGAATGGCCAGAGAGTTAGGCTGGCCATACATGATACAATTTTCTGTGCAATTTTCTTTAGATTTACCTTCAACTATGTAGTGCAAGGGCCTGCCTGATTGCATACAATTGAAAGTGTTGTTTCGTTTGACCTCATATATGGTTTTTGGTAAATATAAAAGAAAATTGTACAAGAAAATTGAACATGTATGGCCATACATGTTCAATTTTCTTGTACAATTTTCTTTTAGATTTACCAAAAACCATATATGAGGTCAAACTAAACAACACTTTCAATTGTATGCAATCAGGCAGGCCCTTGCACTACATAGTTGAAGGTAAATCTAAAGAAAATTGCACAGAAAATTGTATCATGTATGGCCAGCCTAACTCTCTGGCCATTAAAAAAAACATAAACAAAAGATTTGCATTTGAACACGTTTCTTTTGTTATTTTCGTACGTTGATATGACACCTATAACAAAAAATTTGCCTTCAGTATTTTGAATACACAGAAAAAAGAAAAAGGAATTCATTCAATATACATAATGAAATTATTTTGTTATAGATGTCATTGAACAATGAACATACAACTGAAAACGAACACAAAACGGATTCAAACAAAATACACAATGCAAACCTCTTGATACAGATATAATTTTCGTTATTTTGCCATTTTCGTTTTGTCGTTTTTTCCCGTCGGATCGTTCGTTCGTATTTGCGGTCGTTCGTTATGCGGCTCATCCGTTATCCCGTCGTTTTCGTATTTTGGTGCTTTACCGTTTTCGTATGTACACATTATCCCGCGGGTACGAAAATGAACATTTTCGTACGAAAATAACATTCGTACGAACGGGAATGCACATATCTAGTAGTGCATGTGCCCCTTGTGATGTGTGCATCATGGGTGGGGACAGTCATGCCTGGCACCCATGTCACTCACCAACCAGCCAGGTGTCCCCATACACGTTCTGTTCGAATTCCATTCGGATGGGGCTCTGATTGTAGATGTAGCTGTCATGGCTGGATCCGGGGCGTTTGGCACGGACGTGCTATATGAGGCCTTGGGCATCGACTATCACCTGTACGTTGATGGAATGCCAATGGTTCCGATTGCGGTATATGTGCTCTGTCTCATGGGGGGGCTGGAGTGCCACATGTGTGCAATCAATGGCCCCCACGGTGCGTGGGAATCTGGCAATTCTGTAGAAATCTGTCATTGCCTTCAGCCGCAGGTCCTCAGTGGTGGGTTTGATGATTTGGTTGGCCATGCGTCTGAGGATTGCAGGGATAACCTGGTGCACACATCTGCTCATGGAGGATTGTGACATCCCAGCCACCACTCCACTTGTTCTTTGAAAAGAGCCACTGGCAAGGAAATGGAGTGTTGCCATGACCTTGACCAGTGGCTGCACTGCATGTGAGCGGTATGTTGGGCTGGTGATGTCCTCCTGCAAGGTTATGGTTAATTCCAGGATGGCATGAGGGGTGAATCTGAAGATGCGATACACCTCAGAATCACTCATGCCAAAGAGGTCTATGCAGGTGCGGTATATCCTCTCCCGTGCCCTCCTCCGTGCCCTCATCCTTCTTTGCTCCTCTAAAGTCAGTAGTATAGCGAGGATGTTCCTGGCATGTTGGCATACAGATTGTTGTGCAACACGTGTGACTGCTCAGCTCCTCACTAACGATGTTGCTTTCTCTGACATGTAGACGATTTGTCTAATTTTAGACCACCTTTTATATCGTCTAATTTTAGACAGGCCGTGCAGCTGTTGCACACAGCGCGTAGCCTGCGCTGCACCAACGTTCTTTTGTGGATCCCCGTGACTACCTCATTAGCATATTTGAATAGCAAATCAATGGTGTGTCTAGCGCAGTTTTGCGTGGATGGATGCGCCTGTCTATCAAAATTACGCTGGACAAAAAAAAGTAGATTTCTTGCGTATCTCGTTTTGGGGATGCGGAGTATCGAAACGCATGCGCACATTTAGACTTACGCCACGCATCTCCTGTTACGCCGGCGTAATCGCTCTGTGAATCTGGCCCTCAGTATATAATGTGTATTACCCTAGTATATAAGATATAGAAGTGTATAGATAAATCAGTACATACTTTTCTATGATTAATAGAAGTAAAGATGGCGTATGAGGATCGCAGAGAGATCTGTTCACTGGAGGGTTAATAATACATTGTATTGGGGGGAGGGAGGATGTTATTGATTATTATGGGATGGTGATGGAGGGTTATTCATACATTGTAGTGGGGGGAGGGGGATGTTTTTGATTATTATGGGATGGTGATGGAGGGTTAATCATACATTATATTGGGGGAGGGGGGATGCTATTGATTATTATGGGATGGTGATGGAGGGTTAATCATACATTGTATTAGGGGGGGAGGTGGGTGTTATTGAATATTATGGGGTGGTGATGGAGGGTTAATCATACATTGTATTGGGGGAGGGGGGATGCTATTGATTATTATGGGATGGAGGGTTAATCGTACATTATATTGGAGGGGGGATGTTATTTATTATTATGAGATGGTGATGGAGGGTTAATACTCAGGCTCACTATGAAATAATGTTAGCGCACAAAAAGAGTTCCACAGCTAAATGGGGAAAAGGGGGAAATGGGGGAGGTGGGACTTATTAAATATAAAAAGTTAAGGGGGGCAAGAAGTGTGGGACTTTGAGCGAAGCATGGGGCTGAACAGAATATAATGGTGGTTGTTAATAAAATGTAAAAGTCTGTAAATACATGGTTATATACATTTATTCCAAATAGGTAGAGATACATAATAAATACAGTATCTATTTTTACAACAGTGGTAACTGGTGATAACGTGGTTATAAATCATGGGTCTTCAAACTATGGCCCTCCAGTTGTTCAGGAACTACAATTCCCATCATGCTCAGTCATGTCTGTGAATGTCAGAGTTTTACAATGCCTCATGGGATGTGTAGTTCCGCAACAGCTGGAGGGCCGTAGTTTGAGGATCCCTGTTATAAATGAATAATAGAATTACAGGGTCCACCAATGATCATAAAAGGATACATATATAATACAAGATAACAACTGCATGACCGATGACCTTCCTGATCTACTTAATCTTCTTGTATCAAGAGAGGGAGGGAAACAGATGTAAGAAGCCCCCCTGTAAATCACTTACAAGTGGAGGTGCAGTTGTAGGCGCGGTATCAGAGGTTTCTAGCCACGCAAGGTACATCAGGCACGGGAGCATGTCCAGTGGCAGCACACATTTGCGGCGGCAACCCAGACAGGGGCCGGGCACACAAAGCACTCCTGAAATGAATGTGTAACAACAAATTAAGTGACAACCATTTCAAAATAGGTGTACAGGAGAAATTATGTGTGTTTGTGGGAGGGATGTAGTGAGAGTGAGGATAAGGCTGAGTGGTGGGACTGGGGTGAGTGAGGGAAATTGTGGCTAGTGCAGAGAATTAGACAGGAGTGAAGGTGGACAGCCATGGTAAGGAGTGACATGATCAGGAAGGTCATCGGTCATGCAGTTGTTATCTTGTATTATATATGTGCCCTTTTATGATCATTGGTGGACCCTGTAATTCCATAATTAATTTATAACCACGTTCTTACCAGTTACCACTGTTGTAAAAATTGATACTGTGTTTATTATGTATCTCTACCTATTTGGAATAAATGGATGTAACCATGAATTTACAGACTATTATATTTTCTTAACAACCAACCACCATTGTATTCTGTTCAGCCCAGTGCTTCACTCATAGTCCCACACTTCTTGCCCCCCAACTCTTCATAAATTCCTTAAACGCTGGAATGAATAGATCTTAGGCCACGTACACACGGAGGGACATGTCCGCTGAAACATGTCCGACGGACCGTTTCCAGCGGACATGTTTCCTCCGGATTTTCGTCCGACGGTGTGTACACACCATCGGATGAAAATCCCCTCGGCCAGGGAACGCGGTGACGTGACGGTGACGTTGACGCCACCACGTCACCAAACTAAGAAGTGAAATCCTTCCGTGCATGCGTCAAATTAATTGTATAGTGTACTAACCAGCGGACATATCCGACGGACAGGTTTGTAGCGGACAAATTTCAAAGCATGCTTTGAAATTTGTTCGATGGACAAACCTGTCTGCTCGCCCGTACACACGATCGGATTTGTCTGCTGAAACGGTCCGTCGGACCGGTTTCAGCAGATAAATTCGATCGTGTGTACGCGGCCTTACATCCTATGGTTTCAAATTTTCTGAAAACTTCTAAGAACTATTAAATTTGTTCCTGAACCACTATCTTCTCCAAGGTTTTGTGATGAATAAGGTAACTTCCAACCATCTCCCTACCTCTTCTTTCTTCCCTCATCTTCCTTTTTAATACACTAAGCCACAATCCCTTGTTTACAGTGAGTTCCCATTGGGGTAAACAGGGATTATTTATATGTTTAAACACCTTAACAATTTCTAGCTTGACTATAGTATTTTATAGCAACTTACCCTAAGCAACTCTTTATTTTGGAAGCCTACAAAGGCATTTCTGTGACAACACTGTTTCAATATGTAACTGAAATATTCTTGTTTTACTTTTGAAAACTCAATAAAAAAAAAATATATAAAAAGAAAGAAACAACAACCCCTTTAAGTTTACAAATAGGACCTCCAGCTAAAGACTTCTTTGCATTTTACCTCCAGTCTCACTGTCCTTTGTGACAGTTTGTTCCTATCTTAATGTAAACTTGGAAAACCTCTATAAACTAAAATAAAATCTGATTTAGTTCACATACATTGCAATACATGTTTTAAGCCGGGCAACTGCGTCAAAGTAATCCCTCTCTGGCCAGTCCCTACTCTACTCTGCTAAATGTAAGTACTCCAGTGGACACCGTGCCCTCTATACAATATCTAGTGGATATAGTGCTCCCTAAGTAATATCTAGTGTACATAGTGGCCCCCTATGGAATATCTAGTGGATATAGAGCACCCTATGGAATATCTAGTGAATATAGTGCCCCCCGTGGAATATCTAATAGATATAGTGGCCCCCATGGAATATCTAGTGGATATAGTGCCCCCCATGGAATATCTAGTGGATATAGCGGCCTCTTCGGAATATCTAGTGGCAGTGGCGGTGCGTCCATAAGGGGTACACGGGTGACGCCCCCTCTCTCCTGACACTTTTCTTTCACCGTAGATAGATTCATGCATTGCATATTCCATGAATATGCATATAATATAACAGATGCTAAAGGTGAGTGACACTTAAAATTCTGGAAGACCCCTATCACAGCTATTTATCCTTTCTAGGAAACTTTTAAACTTTGCAACAAAAAAAACAGGGATTTTTAGTGCACATATATTGCAATGCATGTTTGCAAAACATTTCTCTATAGAATACTATGCCGGGGCTTTGATGGTACCAACAGCCTACTAGTGGATTCCTCATAGAAATGTATGGAGTACACAATCTAGAGAAGGAAGAGAGTGCAAGTAACAACCTGGTCCCCATATCAGAAGAAGTGTTGACCACCGAGGACCCATTTCTATTTAAAGATCATCTTTATTCCATCATCCCATCCTTCGAAATTCCAGAAATCGAAGCAGGAATGGTGTATCGAGAGGCTGCCTGCTTACCATAATCTCATTATGTTTATTTGTAGTCTCAGTGTACAAGTGTTCCGTTCCCATTGGTTGTTCCTTCTCCCCTACCCCCTCCTCTCTATGACAAAGCTAAGGGAATTGTCCCTAACTGTGTGTAAAAGTGCATGTCTTTGATTTAATAAACAGTTTAAGCTCTGCATGTTTAACCCTCAACACCTGTGTGGATTGTCTCGTGATTGAGGGGTTAGGGGTTGGTATAACGAATCTGCAGGCTGTGGGTGCATTTGGAGGACAGGAGACACAGGTCTGGCAGATGTGCCCACCTGGGGTATCTGAGATTCGTCACAAGACCCCTGCCATTGGAGGTTAGTGCAGAAGAGACCCCTTACATTGGTGGCCAGTGTAGAAGGGACCCCCTTATATTTGTGATCAGTGTAGAAGGGACTTCTTACATTGGAGGTCAGTGTAGAAGGGACCCCTTACATTGGTGGTCAGTGTAGAAGGGACCCCTTACATTGGTGGTCAGTGTACAAGTGACCCCCTTACAATGAAGGTCAGTGTAGAAGTGACCCCTTACATTGATGGTCAGTGTAGAAGGGACCCCCTTAAATTGTACCCCTTAATCATTTAAGGACCACCTCCTGCAGATATACGTTGGCAGAATGGCACGGCTGGGAACAAGCACGTACCTGTACGTCCTCTTTAAGTGCCCAGCCGTGGGTCGCGGGTGCGGGCGTGCGACCCGGTCCGAAGCTAGGTGACCACGGCCGCAGGACCTGCGGACCCGATCGCCGCTGGAGTCCCGCGATCGGCCCCCGGAGCTTCAAAGTGGCACACGTCCAGCCCCGCCCCCCTACAGTTAGAAAAACATATGAGGTCACGCATAACCCCTACAGCGCCCCCTAGTAGTTAACTCCCAAACTGCAATTGTCATTTTCACAGTAAACAATGCATTTTTATAGATTTTTTTGCCGTGAAAATGACAGTGGTCCCAAAAATGTGTCAAAATTGTCCGATGTGTCCACCATAATGTCGCAGTCATGAAAAAAATCGATCATCGGCGCCATTAGTAGTAAAAGAAAAAAATAAATAAAAATGCAATTAAACTATCTCCTATTTTGTAAACGCTATACATTTTGCGCAAACCAATCGATAAACGCTTATTGCAATTTTTTTTAACCAAAAGTAGGTAGAAGATTACGCATTAACCTAAACTGAGGAAAAAAAGTTGTTTTATATATTTTTGGGAGATATTTATTATAGCAAAAAGTAAAAAATATTGAATTTTTTTCAAAATTGTCGCTCTATTTTTGTTGATAGCGCAAAAAATAAAAACTGCAGAGCTGATCAAATACCACCAAAATAACGCTCTGTTTGTGGGAAAAAAAGGACACCAATTCTGTTTGGGAGCCACGTCGCACGACCACGCAATTGTCAGTTAAAGCGACACAGTGCCGAATCGCAAAAACTGGCTGCGTAAAGGTCCGGGTCTTAAGTGGTTAAGCTCCATCCCAATGCTCAGGTATCTAAATCAAAAAATAATGAAAATAATAATGTTCTGCTGAGTAATGTTGGAGAAGTCTGGGGTTGGTGGTGGTGGAACATTCCTGGTGGTTGGCAGGACGCCGGAACAGGTCCTCTTTATCAGACTGAATGTCAGTGATGAACGAGATCCAGCATTGTACAACCTCCATTCCAGGAACTATGGATGAATGGCAGCTCTGTAGTCACCCTGGGGCCCCGGGACCTCCTGGCAGCAGCTGCTCCATTATAAATGTGGTATTCCCCGGTAGGAATGAGCCGAACACCCCCGCGTTCGGTTCGCATCAGAACCGTCGAACAGACCGACCGTTCGCGCGAACATTTTGAACCCCATTGAAGTCTATGGGACTCGAACGTTTGAATTCAAAAACGATCATTTAAAAGACCAATGTTCAAGTTATTGTTGGAAAACGTCTTTGAGAACCCGGGTCTTGCCCCAGGAAACATGTATCAATGGAAAGAAGTTTAAAAAACGGTTGTTTTTTCAGGAGCAGGACTAAAAATACAGGGCCAGATTCACAGAGCGATTACTCCTGTCTATCTCGCGTTAGACTGGAGTACTTTCAAATTACGCACGTTTTTTCACTACTCTGAAACCTCAAACCATGAAATTACGGCTGCGGGCTTCAATCCGACTGGTTTACGTGTTCGTACGCCTTCGGATCTACGCTGCAATAAAATTGCGGCCGCTGGGTGGAGTTCCCGTCGTTTTCCGCGTCGGGGTATGCAAATGAGCTTTTGCCGACTATCCACGAAATTACGAACGTCTATCGCAATCTCTTACGGCATCTTTAGTCATCTTTTTGCTGCGTAAAACTATACCAGCTTTTTGCTGGTCTAATATTAGACAGCCCATGTTAAGTATGGCCGTCGTTCCTGCGTCGAATATCAACGTTTTTTGACGTCTTTTTTTTATTTTTGACGTAAAATGTCCGGGAATAGGAATGTTGTAAACGACGCTACTCAAACAACGAATGACGTATCGACGTTATTTCGCGCAATGCACGGCGGGAAATTTCTGAACGGAGCATGCGCAGTTCGATCACCGCGGGGACGCGCCAAATTTAAATGCTTCACGCCCCCTAATCGCGTATTTCGATTACGCGGCGAGAAATACACTACGCCGCCGTACCGTAAGGGACAAAATCTACCAGGATTCGTCGTACAGCCTGGTGAAATACGGCAGCGTAGTGTATCTCTGATACTCTGCGCCAATGTAATTGTATCTGAATCTGGCCCAAAGTGTTTAAGGTGAATAGACCCCGTATAAACAGTACTATCTACTTTTATTCTACATCTGTTCCATGTTAATCCTCCTCACACAGTGTTTCCTAAATGATAGAATGGTAGTAATTTTACTTTTTCCTGCTCCTTTAAGAAGTTACGACCCCCTTCACTTCCCCCTAACCTACCCCGCCCCTTCATCCTATTCTCCCTCCCATTCCAACCCACCTCTATGATACTTTTAAGTATATGCAATTTTTTGTGGTCAAGCTTTGATTGTATGACTTTCTATGTTCCACTTGCATAACTTGATACTGTAATACGCTTCAATAAAACCTTTGATTGTGAAAAAAATTAATATAAATTAAAGCTCCACAGAGCATATAAAACCCCCCCCCCCCCCCTAATTTTTTTTTTTTTTTTGTTCCAATATTTTATTGAAAAGAATGGTAACATTACAGACAAGATACTATCACAATAAGGCAACATTGGGTCCAAGTATGCGGACGCAGCCGCAATGAACAAATTGCAGATAAACAATCTATCAATAGAGGATAAAAGAGACTACCATGATCGCATTAAAACTTTGCAATTCACAGTGAGAACATGTGTAACAGAAGATTAATTAACGGTAGAGGGGGATGTGAGGGGGCGACCTCTGTGTTGCGTGGGTGGCTCATCTTATCAGGGATGTACAAAAGCACACTGGCTAGCCAGTCATCAAAAGTAGAACAGTGAGATGCATCCGACAGGGAAATGTTGAGATTGCAAAGTGTATTAAAGAGGGGACATAAGGATGTAAGTGTAGGATGAGTCCCAGGGGTGATATGTGTAATCCTGGATAGAAACAGGACCCGGTAACGCCGGGGGGGCTTTGGTATGGGTTATGGGGGGGGGGAACGGGAAGTGGCTCATTTAGGGAGGGGTACAAGATTTGGGCAGGCGCAGGGAGTTATCAGGTGAAAAATTAGGTGAGTTTTGTGTTCTTATTCCTGTTTTTTTTTTTTGGTAAGTTTCCCACCATAGCTCTCGAGAGTTTGCTAGGACACAGCCATCTTATATTGATCTGTCGAGGTAAAGTGTATCTAGCAAGCCCATAATTCCGTAAATTTGGACTGTGTATCATGTGCCTGATGGATCAGGTTCTCCATGTCTGCAATTTGGTTTATTCGTCTGAACCAATCAGCCATAGTCGGTGGTTCCAGAGCCCGCCATTTCGCGGGGATGCAAAGTTTCGCTGTGTCAATCATCAATCAATGAATGTGAATAGGTTTTCGGAGTGGTGGAGCAGAAACTGCTCTGGTGAGAAGTCTAGGTCATACGTGGAAATGTTGTTGGTGATGCAATGGACGTCTGTCCAGAACATCTGCAGCTTGGGGCATGACCACCAAATGTGTAATAGGGAGCCCATCTCGGCTCCACATCTCAACATAGCGCCCCCCAATTTTTTTTTAAATGTCGAAAGTAGATTCTGATTCCACTTGCCACCCATCTAACTGTAAATGTACATCATGTTATTTATGTTAAATACAGAGGTCATGGCTGCAAATAGGTACCATCACCCAACCCCGGTATCTTTTTTTCTGATAAAAGTGACCGCAGATTCACTGCAAGAACTTTTTATAGGCAACAGGGGAGGTGCCCCCCCCCCCCCCTGATAGGCAGCACTGATGAGGAGGCACTGACAGGCATTACAGATGGGCACTGACTGGTATTACTGATGGGAAGTGTAACGAGATCCTTGCTCGCTCGGTTCCGCTCTCCTGACACTCCTCTGCTACTAATGGATCAGATTGCAGATCGCAACGTCTGATGGTTTGGTCATCCAAGGCTCCGGGATCCGAACTACAGCTATGTGCCGTTCGAAATCCATTAGAACAAACACCAGGCAGGCTGTATGTAAGTTCAAACAGAAAGACTTTTATTGGAAGCACACAACACACTTTTATACAGAATTTGGAACATCCCCCCCCCCAGCAACCTCTTTCCTATTGGTCATTTGTAAAGTACATGTATTTCTCCATTAGGTCCTCTTAGCCATGCAAATGAGGACTGGAAAATAGGTCAGCAGGGATTGGTCCGATAGCTTGACTAGAAGGACTGCTATGTGTAATGAGACAGAAGCCCCAGGGGGCAATCAATGTACACAAACAGCCAGACACAGAACAATGGAGCCGTCTGGTGCCTCAAGACAGAGCGAAAGACCCCCCACTGTGTAACAGATTTCAAGGAGAACACTTCCGCATTCCAAGGTCCAAGACAGGAAGTAATAGGCAATGATGGGCACTGATGAGGAGGCACTGATAGCGGCAATGATAGGCACTGATAGATGGCAATGATGGCCACTAATAGGCAATGGTGGGCACTGATGGGCGGAACTAATAGATGGCACTGATGGGCACTAATGGGCAATGATGGGCACTGATTTTCAACACTGATAGGCACTAATAGGCAATGATGGGCACTGATGGATAGCACTGATAAACAGCACAGATGAGGAGGCACTGACAGGCATTACTGATGGGCACTGATTGGCATCTGTTATGGGCACTGACAGGCATTACTAATGGGCAGTAATAGGTAATGATGGGCACTGATGGGCGGCACTGATAGATGGCACTCATATAGGCAGCACTGATGAGGAGGCACTGACAGGTATTATGATGGGCACTGACAGGCATTACTGATAGGCGCTGATTGGCGTTTGTGATGGGCACTGATTGGCATCTGATGGGCACTGATTGGCATCTGATGGGCACTGATTGGCGTTTGTGATGGAACTGATTGGCATCTGATGGGCACTGATTGGTATGTGGGGTGGGCACCTCTGATGGGGGCTGTGTTGATAATAAATGCACTGATTATCAGCGCAGACCCCCACCCCATCCTGACCACTGATCAGTACCTTGTCAGCGCAAACTTAGGAAAGTTGATTATTGTGTTCCGTCAGATTCAGCGACCTGTCAGAACTTGTAACGGAAGTGAGGTTTCGTCACAGTTATCTTGGTACACCCCATACTCCTCCACAGTGAGGATACACCTAGAAGGGGGCAAACGGACATCTTGTAACAGCCACCAGAGTTTTGTATTTTACACTTACTTTTAACAGTAAACAGAGCTTATATAGTGATATACAGGATTTAGAAATTTATCGGACTGTTTACATGTTGAATTATAAAAGCAGCGGTGTTCTGTCAGATCCGCAAACCTGTAAGATCAGCATGCTCGTTGCTGTTTTAAAAATTCAAAATGTATATAGTCTGTCGAATTTCTAATTCCTGTATTTCACTATATAAGATCCGTTTACTGTTAATAATAAATGTGAAATGCCAGACTCTGTTGGGTGTAACAAGATGTCCACTTGCCCCCTTATCAGTGCATCCTTACTGTGGAGGAGAGCGGAGTGTAGCAAGATAGAGGCGACAGAACATCACTTCTGTTACAAATTCTGACGGGTCACCAAACCTGACGGAAAACTGGCACTTCATGATTACTGCTGTGATCAGCTGTGATTGGTCAAAGCAGATCATGTGGTAAAGAGTCTACATCATAGGCTCTTTACTGAGATCGGAGATGAGGCGTCAGAGCACCCCCGGGGGGGGGGGTGTGAGCAGCCTATTCTGCTGGAAGGTCATATGACACCCAGTCATGATAACTGACAACCGCAACGTGTGGCAAGTGACAACCCGCAACGTGTGGCAAGTGACAACCGCAATGTGTGGCAAGTGACAACCCGCAACGTGTGGCAAGTGACAACCCGCAATGTGTGGCAAGTGACAACCAGCAATATGTGGCAAGTGACCACCCGCAACGTATGGCAAGTGATAATTCGCATCGTGTGGCTGGTGACAACCCGCATCTCATGGTGGAGTCCGAAGCGAAACTGTAATGAGACATGAGAACCTGAGAGGGACTTGCCTTGGCCAGCCCTGATTAACCAATCCGGAAGGATTTTCCCACTTAAAGGGGTTGCATCACTTTGTTTTTTTTGTTTTTTAAAAAACATGTTATACCTCCACTCTGCAGTTCGTTTTGCACAGATCCTGGCCTCGATCCTGCTGTTCTCGGGTCCCTTGATGGCTGTCTTGGCTCCTCCCCGCATCAGCTAACCCCCTTCTGGGAAGCTCTCTCCCAAGGGAGTTAGCTAGTGGGCATGCTCCCTGTCACTCACGCTGTGTCCATAGACACAGCGTGTATGACTCGGTCCCACCCTCCCTCCATGGGCCACATCATTGGATGTGATTGACAGCAGCGCGAGACAATGGCTGCGCTGCTATCAATTTATCCAATCTAGCCAATCAACAGCAAGACTCTGTGGAGAAGAGGATGCCAGGGGATGCGCACAGTAGGTGAACGGGCTCAGGTAAGTAAAACAGGAGGGCTAGGGGGGGCCGTCATTGCCAGGTGTTTTTTCACCTTAATGCATAGGATGCATTAAGGTGAAAAAACACGAACCATTACAACCCCCTGAATGACCGGGCCATTTTTTGCAATACGGCACTGTGTTGCTTTAACTAACAATTGCACGGTCATGCGAGAATTAAAAAAAATATGTATATATATTTTACTTTTTGCTATAATACATATCTAAAAAATGTATGAAAAAAAAATGTCTTCATCAATTTGGGCCAATATGTATTCTTCTACATATTTTTGGTACCACAATTGGCGTACATTGATTTGTTTGCGCAAAAGACATTGCGGCCGCCCGCCATGCACAGGTCCCTTTATACTCCCATATACATGTATAGAGACCTGGCAGGTGCTTTTTTATGCCTATGTGCACTTATAGAGCCATGACAGGTCTTCTTTATACTCCTATATACATGTATAGAGCCATGACAGGTCCTCTTTATACATGTATAGAGCCATGACAAGTACTCTTTATACTCTTTATACTCCTATATACATGTATAGAGCCATGACAGGTCCTCTATATACATATATAGAGCCATGACAGGTCCTCTATATCAGGGCTCAAAATTTCAAGTCCTGAGCTACTAGCCAGGCCTCAAGAGTTACTCGCCACCAGTTGCCCGACCCAATTCATACACAGCCCTGCGCCTAATTGCACCAGTAAACACGTCCTCGTAGATTATCTAATGGAATGACACTGTTAAATGTTTTATGCAGAATCAAGTTACAAAATTAAATATTACCAACAACAACTTTAACAAAATAGGACAGGGCACTGGGGGCAGACCAGAGGGACAGGGCACTAGGGGCAGACCAGAGGGACAGGGCACTGGGGGCAGACCAGAGGGACAGGGCACTGGGGGCAGACCAGAGGGACAGGGTTTTAGAACTGGGTCTCTTCCCCATTCTCTTGCTGTCTCCTCTGCAACTCTCTCTCTCTCCTATTCATCTCATCATCACCTTTTATTCAGGCTGGCAGTGAGGAGAGGAGGTCCCGTGGCTTAATGAGAATTGTAAGGAGACCATCTGTGTACTGCTCTGCCTGTGCGGGGCTCACCAGACGGTGGTACTTTTAACCAGCAGACATGTCCGAGATTCCCACCATGCACCTTTCCTCTTCGGCCCATACACACCGCCAATCTCATCGGGACTCTAAGTGTAGGCACAGATTGGAGGGAGATCGGTCATGCAGCCTTGTCATCACTCGCCCCCAGCTTAAATCCACTCGCCAAATGCTAGTAGGCAAGTGGAAATTTTGAGGGCTGCTCTATATAATCCTATGTACATGTATAGAGCCATGACAGGTCCTCTTTATACTCCTATATACACATGTATAGAGCCATGACAGGTCCTCTTTATACTCCTATATACACATGTATAGAGCCATGACAGGTCCTCTTTATACATGTATAGAGCCATGACAGGTCCTCTATATACTCCTACGTACATGTATAGAGCCATGAAAGGTCCTCTTTATACTCCTTTATACATGACATGTATGAAGAGAACCTGTCATGGCTCTATACATGTATAAAGAGGACCTTTCATGGCTCTATACATGTATATAGGAGTATATAGAGGACCTGCCTTGGTTCTATACATGTATTACATGTATAGAACCATGACAGGTCCTCTTTTTACTTCTGTATACCATGAGGGGTCCCCTTTAGTGATCATGATATAAAATAATGAATGTTGGGGCCTTTTGGTGCACATGATTTTTTTTGTTTGGGGGGGGGCAACATTTCATTTTTGGTCCCAGGCAGCACAATGTCTTGGGCCGGGACTGACAGTATATATAGCCAGATAATATAAGCATTTTGTGAATGCTATAAACATAAAGGTAACATGCATGTTGTTGAGTTAAATGAGCTTTAGCACAACAGGTGTGAGGGTCAAAATGAAATGTCCTTTAAAAGAGAAAGTCCTGATCCAAGGATAAGAGGCATAGGAGTTTGAAGCCATTGTCCTAAATAACCTTGCAGAAAGCCAGCCACCTGTGGGGGCCTCCATATTCAGAGCACTGATTGCACATACTAAGGACATAATGACAAGGTTCTACCTAGAAAGTACAGTACCTTAAAGTGTCCGTTCAAAATTTCAGAAAAAAATGAAAAGGTGAGCTAAGACCCTACACCCCCCCCACCCTACCATCCCTAGTCCTTGTTATACTTACCTCCCATGAGTAATGAACTGTCAGCACCCACCCAGGTGGTGTAGGGCTCCAGGAATTTCTCCCTCTTAATTATCTAGGTCTTCCAGGACAGATTAGAATGCTTCTGATTGGTCAGAGCCAGAACATGCCTAGCCAGATCCGAGATCAGAGACTGCCTTTGCCCCACTGTGCAAACTACTAAAGAATGTACCCCATACAGAGGACTTTGAATGTTCATTAAAGGCAAATTCAGAAATTCTTTCACTAGTCTACCACTTCTCCAACCCCCCCCCCCCCCCCCCTTCAAACAAACACACATACCAATGCTCACCTTCTCTCTCCTTATCTACCACTACCACTGTCCTCCAGGAATCAAATCATGAGCTATGTTCCAGATGATGTCAGAGTTTACCCAGGGTTAAAGATGTCATCTTCTTGTTCATATAGTGACTGGCCACAGAGACTCAAGCATTGTATTCTAAAGGAAGCCACATGGTCCACCATATCTGGAAGCAGAGCATTTTTTGCAACACCTCCTACAGAGTGGTGGAAGGAATGCAAGTAAGGTGAGTATATGTGCATCCGGAAGTGGGCTATTAAGTCTTCTTTCCAAATTCCAAGTCCCTTATGTAAAGAGCATTTTTTAACTGCCTATAGAATGACGCAAAGGTAGTTTTAGATCTGTTGCCCTTCAGAGAACAGCCCACCTAACTTGGCCTACTTAAGGTGCTTGAATGGGCAAAATGATTATGTTAAGTACCACTAGTCTCTTGCACCTCTGTTTGTTGCAAAGTAATGTTAAGTTAACACAGTAAGCCAGGGTTGCCCAACCTTTTGAAGAGCGAGGGCCACTTAAGCAACTTGGTAACCAGTCGCGGGCCACAATAAGCAGAGCAGGCGGATGACAGGTCATGGCTACTCTATAGGGCCTCCGATCTGATCTGCCCAGATGGAAGGGGATGAATTCCCTTCTATTTTTTTTAGAGGATCAGATTGGAGGTAGGTGGGCGTAAAAGTCTGTTTACATCTGCCGCTCTGTAGAGATGAATTGAGGGTCTGATTAGGTAGGGACGATCGTGTGAAAAGGGCCTAAGACTGCTTTCACACTGATGTGCTGTGGTTTACCCACACTGCGGGTGCAGCGTAGTGCACCTACAGGGAGTGCAGAATTATTAGGCAAATGAGTATTTTGACCACATCATCCTCTTTATGCATGTTGTCTTACTCCAAGCTGTATAGGCTCGAAAGCCTACTACCAATTAAGCATATTAGGTGATGTGCATCTCTGTAATGAGAAGGGGTGTGGTCTAATGACATCAACACCCTATATCAGGTGTGCATAATTATTGGGCAACTTCCTTTCCTTTGGCAAAATGGGTCAAAAGAAGGACTTGACAGGCTCAGAAAAGTCAAAAATAGTGAGATATCTTGCAGAGGGATGCAGCATTCTTAAAATTGCAAAGCTTCTGAAGCGTGATCATCGAACAATCAAGCGTTTCATTCAAAATAGTCAACAGGGTCGCAAGAAGCGTGTGGAAAAACCAAGGTGCAAAATAACTGCCCATGAACCGAGAAAAGTCAAGCGTGCAGCTGCCAAGATGCCACTTGCCACCAGTTCGGCCATATTTCAGAGCTGCAACATCACTGGAGTGCCCAAAAGCACAAGGTGTGCAATACTCAGAGACATGGCCAAGGTAAGAAAGGCTGAAAGACGACCACCACTGAACAAGACACACAAGCTGAAACGTCAAGACTGGGCCAAGAAATATCTCAAGACTGATTTTTCTAAGGTTTTATGGACTGATGACATGAGAGTGAGTCTTGATGGGCCAGATGGATGGGCCCATGGCTGGATTGGTAAAGGGCAGAGAGCTCCAGTCCGACTCAGACGCCAGCAAGGTGGAGGTGGAGTACTGGTTTGGGCTGGTATCATCAAAGATGAGCTTGTGGGGCCTTTTCGGGTTGAGGATGGAATCAAGCTCAACTCCCAGTCCTACTGCCAGTTTCTGGAAGACACCTTCTTCAAGCAGTGGTACAGGAAGAAGTCTGCATCCTTCAAGAAAAACATGATTTTCATGCAGAACAATGCTCCATCACACGCGTCCAAGTACTCCACAGCGTGGCTGGCAAGAAAGGGTATAAAAGAAGAAAAACTAATGACATGGCCTCCTTGTTCACCTGATCTGAACCCCATTGAGAACCTGTGGTCCATCATCAAATGTGAGATTTACAAGGAGGGAAAACAGTACACCTCTCTGAACAGTGTCTGGGAGGCTGTGGTTGCTGCTGCACGCAATGTTGATGGTGAACAGATCAAAACACTGACAGAATCCATGGATGGCAGGCTTTTGAGTGTCCTTGCAAAGAAAGGTGGCTATATTGGTCACTGATTTGTTTTTGTTTTGTTTTTGAATGTCAGAAATGTATATTTGTGAATGTTGAGATGTTATATTGGTTTCACTGGTAAAAATAAATAATTGAAATGGGTATATATTTGTTTTTTGTTAAGTTGCCTAATAATTATGCACAGTAATAGTCACCTGCACACACAGAAAAACTACTTCCAAAAATATTCAGCTTTGATATTAATGAGTTTTTTGAGTTCATTGAGAACATGGTTGTTGTTCAATAATAAAATTAATCCTCAAAAATACAACTTGCCTAATAATTCTGCACTCCCTGTATATCTATCCTGCGGGTTAGCTGAAGTTTGCCATAGACTGTACAGGAAGCATCAGGCTTATGGGGTTCTGCTCCGCAATGTTTTTTTCCTCTACCACCAGCTTCATTCACAACACTGATGCTGTGGTATGACAGGTTGGCAACCTGCATACTGGGCTTGCCAAGCCGCCATTCCAGAGCAGGAGGTCAAGACCACATCAGGGGGCTCCGCGGGCCACATGTGGCCCCCGGGCCACTGGTTGGCCACTCCTGCAGTAAGCCCTGCTAAGGGATGGGTTTATTAACTATATACCAGAATCAATAATATTGCTTTGTAAGTGTAGCCATAGATATAAGATGATCGTTGTCCAATTTGGATGATTGTTTGCTTCTAGCTTTAGAACAGTTTTTTTTTTTACTTATATACTCTAAGGCTGTGTACACACGATCAGTCCAAACCGATGAAAACGGACTGAAGTTCAGTTTCAGTTTCTTTGGTCCAAACCGACCATGTGTATGGCCCATTAGTCTTTTGTCCTTCAGTCCAAAGTTTTAAAAACTTGCTTTAAAATAGGACTGATGGACGCCTGACCATCGGTCAAAACCGATGGTTAGTACGCAAAAGCATCGGTTCAAAACCCACGCATGCTCAGAATCAAGTCGACGCATGCTTGGAAGCATTGAACTTCATTTTTTTCAGCACGTCGTTGTGTTTTACGTCACCGCGTTCTGACACGATCGGTTTTTGAACTGATGGTGTGTACGCACTTCAAACCATCAGACCATCAGTCTGTGAACCGATGAAAATGAACTTCAGTCCGTTTTCATCGGTTTGGACTGATCGTGTGTATAGGGCCTAAGGCTTCAAGTGCAAAGTGCACTTGGAAGTGCAGTCGCTGTAAATCTGATGGGTAGATCTGAAATGAGGGGAAGCTCTGCTGATTTTATTATCCAATCATGTACAGGCTAAAATGCAGTTTTTTTTCTTTTCCTTGCATGTCCACCTACAGTCAGATCTAGAGTGACTGCACTTCCAAGTGCACTTTTAGTGCAATTTCAAGTGCACTTTGTACTTAAAGTTTACACTTGTAGTGCAAAGTAGATTTACCTTTAGTAAATAATCCCCATTGTTTCCTCTCATGGACCAATCCCGATCACCAGCCAGTGACATATCGCAGCTCGCTGCAGCATGTGCTTACATTATGTGATGCTGTGATTGGTCGCAGAGATGACATGGTACAGAGTCACTCTCATTCTGTATCTTTTGTTTGTGATCTGTTGTGTCAATCACTATGCAATGACAAGTTTGTGTGCGTGCAGGTGTACACAGGAGTTCAGTTCCTGGAAGACGTACCAGTATGTCCTTTCGGGACAGGAGCAGGCTGGTTGTATTTATCCAGTATAGTGGCTGATCTGCAAAAAGTTAGTACCCAGAGAGAAAGATTACTTTTATACTCAAATATTAAAATGTTCTAATCTTTATTTATTTTATATTATATACAAGTCTTAAATAATATCACTTTAAATTATTATTTTAATAAAGCAATGTGTTTCTGTGTTTTAAAATTACAATCAAGACAATGGAGATTATTTACGAAAAGGAAAATCCACTTTGCACTACAAGAGCAAACTAAAAGTGCAAAGTGCACTTGAAATTGCACTGAAAGTGCACTTGGAAGTGCAGTCGCTGTAGATCCGAAGGGGACATGCATGGAAAATAAAAAACAGCATTTTAGTTTGAACTTGATTGGATGATAAAATTAGCAGAGCTTCCCCTCATTTCAGATCTACCCCTCAGATTTACAGCGACTGCACTTCCAAGTGCACTTTCAGTGCAATTTCAAGTGCACTTTCAGTGCAATTTCAAGTGCACTTTGCACTTTCAGTGCAATTTCAAGTGCACTTTGCACTTGTAGTGCAAAGTGGATTTGCCTTTCGTAAATAACCCCCAAAGTGTATAAGCTATAGACATCAACAACAGTAATGATAACCTCTTCTCGGTTGATTGCGCTGGATGGCCTCCTATAATTAATTGAAATATGAAGAAAATTTGGGAGTTTAAATGAAGCACATGGGAAAAGTGCTTCCATCCCGGGTAATGGTTATAAAGAAAAGGGAAATTTTGGGACTTTAAATGAAGCAGCTGACTGTTTGAGGTTGGGTTATAACATGGAACATATTTTATTTGCATGGGTGCATGGTAGTATGTATCACATGTATGAAGGTGGCATGTGTACCGGCACATAATATCACATACTGGTGGGTAGCATGCACAACCACACATAATGAAAAATAACCATTAAAACATGAACATAGTAACAAATCATTAGCATATAATGCAATAAAATTGTCAGACAGTATGAATAATAATGTACACATGTAGACTGGGCAGCACAGAGCGGAATATTGAAAAATGGATCTAAGATTATATAAATCACAAAATGGTTGAGTATATCTGAATAGAATCCTATTTTCCAGGAAGCTACATCCTAAATGGCCGACGCGTTTTGTGTAAAAAAAACACTCTTCAGGAGCAGATGCCATAGGGTATCTGTAATGGCAGAGTGATATGCAATCAAATGATTGACTAAGTATAATCAAAAGAGAAAAGGACAAAAAAATGCAGATTCTGGGTACTCACGAACATATGCGAACAATGGTGTACGTGGGGGCTGGACCGAGTGGACCGTCAGTTCGGGAGCTGAAGTGATAAGTTGTCCAGTATGGGGCAGGGCACATAGGCACCATCCACAGACCACAGGTTGCTATCTCCATAGTTAATCGAGTAATTGGTGAAAATGGTGAATAAATGTCTGTAATGGATATATAAATCCATTAGAATGAATGTGCAAGCGAGAAAAAAAAAATGACACCAGAGGGTGTGTAATTGTGATGGTGTAGTGAAATGAATCATCAAGGGGGAGTAGCAGTGATGAGAGAGTAAAACTAATGGAAAAGGTGATTCAGAGGAATACCCATCACCAGGTGTGGTAGATTGTTAGCAAGAGACTGGGAGCCTGATGGGAAAATTCCATGATTCCCCAGGTAATAAAAGAGAGAGTAAATAGTGCAAACCTTGCACTGAGATCATGGATTGCTTACCTTGTATGTAAGTACTCGGAAGCAAGTGCTTATCAAGGCTACCAGTGTCCATCTGTGCATGGCGAGAAGCTCTGTGTGTGGGGAGACACCATATATGCGCCCCGCACGTCCAACAGGCTATCACTTACGTCATGCTGCCTGACAGTGCATGGGGCGGGCCCACCAGACTGGGCAGCAAAAACCTGCCCAGAACTGGCGCCGGACCACCCCTGCTGCGTCGGTTAAGATGGAAGGATCTCACTCCCATAGTGACGCCCACTAGTGACATCACTGGGAGGAGCAGTCCGTGGCACCGTTGCGCTGAGAGCCCCCGCCCGATTCCCCAGACTCCCCAGCCCACATGGGGCGGGAACTAAGGGGAAGGGGAGGACGCATCGGCGTATCGCAGCTCCCGAGCTCTGACCTCCTATTAAGGACCTCTTTCCCAAGTGAGCAGGCACCTATTATCAGAGTGGTGTGTGTTTAAGGAGTGTGTGATTACACATGAAGATACCTTGTGATGGTGGGGAGCACATGACAGCAACATTGAAGTGCTATTGGAGCATTATGAATATGTTTTTTAATGACATTGTATTTCTGACACTGTTTATAACATGTATATGCTTATATTTTTATGTGAGTGATTGTTTTGACACTGAGCCAACCAGGGTTGCACAGTTTTTTCTCTATTACAATAATTTATTTGTGCTGTGTTTTTTATGTTTGTCATTTTGGAGCTGTTGCACATTTACTATATAATGTTTTAGTTTTTCAGGAGCTGCACTTATTTCAATTGTTTCATGTATGTTCGATGGTGGGGACCACTTTTTAAGGCTGATTTGATCATTTATTGGTTATTGCATATGTGTTTTTAAGTTTTGCAGTCAAGGCAAGTTAATCATTGAAAATATTTTTTACTTGTTTTTTTACTTAAAGTGGAGTTCCACCCATTTTTTTATGTTTGTCTGTGCTGCATGCCCTAATCTCATAGTGTTCAGAATGGACAATTTTTATTTATTTTGTTGCTTGTAAATACCTTTATTTTGTAGTCCTTCGTTACTTCCTCCTCCTTATTAGCCTAGGCTATTAAGTCACAAGGCTATTTGCAAGGGTTTCTGGGATAGGCATCATGTTTCCCAGTAGTCCTTGCAAACCTGACTGAAACCTATTACATTGCTTGTGCAGCACTGAGCATGTGTGGGATATGCAAAGCTGAAATCCAGGAAGTCATACCGTCTGGCTTCATGATGCCCACACTTAAGATGACCACGGTCTATTTCTAGATTATAAACTATCTAAATGCTGTAACAACCTAAAAAAGTGGACCTTAGTTTACAGACTAACTTTACTAGAATACATTAAGCTTGTGTATTACATGGGTATTTATATTTAGAAAGTGAAATTGTGGGTGGAACTCCTCTTTAATGAAAAGTGACAAACTGTGATCAGCCTGCATGGGATTTACAACCAGTGAGTCAATAGCAGCATTATAAATTGTGTTTCTTTGTATAGTGCTCATTGTCTCCAATAGGAGCACTCCAATTAGGCACAGCTTGAATTTATTCACATGCAAGAATGATATTAGATGATGAATTTTATACCTAAGGAGGATCATTTCCTGCTTTTCTCCAACCTGTCATTACACAAAATGGTTAAGCACCTCATTCAAAATTGTGCTAGGGATATTCTTTCAGCTGTGGGTAAGTGACTTGTAATATGTAGTGCAGGTACAGCTAATTATGGTCGTTTATGTAACCTCATATATATTTTATATAAGTTATGTTTTATATAAGTTCATGCTCAACCATGCCTTTTTCTTTTCTTGGTGGTGCAAATTGCAATAATTATGTCCTTATAGTTAAACAAGTATAAAGTTGTCAGTGTTTATTCCGTTGCCAGCCTCACAATATAAACAGAATGCTGAGATGATGTATATTTGACCAAACACACTACAAAAGGGAAATCTCTTGCAAGGTGATAAAACTCCCACATGAGCAGATGTTATTCTTCCCAGTTCTCATTTCCTATCATTAGCTAGTACAGAAATGTCCACCATAGGATCATCTTATTTCCTAGTAGGAGCTGAGCTATGTGGACATAGCAGGGAGCTGTCATGTGCAGCCCAGGCTTGCAAGTCACTCATTCTTCAATGCTAAAATAAAAATCCCTTGCCTGGTATTTATATCAGAAGTTCATATACTCCTAATTTGTCATGGCCTTAACCTTCAAGTGACAGGGCATTTTTACACTTGCTGGTTAAATATAACATGCAGTAATGCGCTCTTGCTAATCCCGAGTAATATTTCAGCTTTGTGAAGTTGATGAGTTTTTAAGGACCTTCACTGTATATACTGCAAAGCAATTTACCCCCCAGGAGATACATCTAAACTCATTCATATCAAACAAATTACATATTTTTTGTAGTCATGCAATTTTTTTACCCATAGCTCATAGTAATATAAAGCATAAAGCCCTGTACACACAATCGGTTTGTCCGATGAAAACAGACCGATGGACAATTTTTATCGGACAAACCGATCGTGTGTGGGCCCCATCGATTTGTTTTCCATCGGTAAAAAAAAAAGAAGATGCTTTCAATTTTTCCTATGGATAAAAAAAGATAGAAAAAAAACGATCGTCTGTGTGGAAGTCCATCAGGCAAAAATCCATGCATGGTCAGAATCAAGTCGACGCATGCTTTTAAGCATTGAACTTAATTTTTCTCAGCATGTCGTAGTGTTTTACGTCACTGCGTTTTGGCACAATCGGATTTTTGACTGATGGTGGTGTGTAGGCAAGACTGATGAAAGTCAGCTTCATCAGATATCCGACAAAAAAATCCATCTGATTAGATTCCATCAGATATCCGATCGTGTGTACGAGGCTTAATAGTATCAAGCAATACATTCATAGTATGTGTAATATTTTTGAGTGTGTGTATACTATATATATCCAGTAGTGTGTGTGTGTGTGTGTGTGTGTGTGTATTTATATATACAGTGCCTTTGAAAAAGTATTCATACCCCTTCACATTTTGTCATGTTAAAACCAAAAACGTAAATGTATTTTATGGGGATTTTATGTGATAGACCAACACAAAGTGGCACATTATTGTGAGTTTGAAGGAAAATGATAAATGGTTTTCCAAACTTTTTACAAATAAATATTTGAAATATGTGTTGTGCATTTGCATTCAGACCCCTGAGCCAATACTTTGTTGAACCACCTTTCTCTGCAATTACAGCTGCAAATCTTTTGGGGTATGTCTCTAATAGCTATGCACATCTAGAAAGTAACATATTTGCCCATTATTCTTTGCAAAATAGCTCAAGCTCTATCAGATTGGATGGAGATCTTCTGTGAACAGCAATTTTCAAGTCATTACCAAAAAAGTGTGAAAATGGGAGTTTTGCGGTGCCAAATGACTCAACTTGAAACAAAATCAAAATTGACAACATTTTTATTAAATAAAAATCTTAAAATCAACATATGACAAATCATATGATCATGGTACAAAGGATTTTCAGCTCTACATGTTTCATCATAAACATGGCTTCCTCAGGAGCTTATTGTAAACCTTGTGTACAGTATCACTATAAGTAAACGAAGAAAAAAATTAAGTATATTCAATCAACATAATAAGATAAACAATTAATTTATAAAGACCATAAAGGTCTAATAATAATATACTAAAGAAAATATATACAATCATTTACATAGATCATCTGATGAACAAACTCTCACCCCAAATGCAAGCACCGCTTCAAGGGACTACCAAAACCTCTGAATGGACAGTCTTGTCAATATGTCGTAAGCTCCTGAGCAAGCCATGTTAATGATGAAACATGTAGAGCTAAAAATCCTTTGTACCACGATTGTACTAATTCTCATATGTTGATTTAAACATCTTTAATGTTTATTTAATAAAACATTTGTAAATTCTGATTTTAGTTGAGTAATTTTGCACCTCAAAACTCTTTTTCACACTTTTTTGGTAATGTCTTTATTATGGGAAGGTGCATTCTAATCCTTGGATAAGAATGTATTGTTCCTTAGCAATTTTCAAGTCTTGCCACGGATTCTCAATTGGATTTAGGTCTGAATTTGTCTGTGTCATTCTAACGCATGGATATGCTTTGAGCTAAACCATTCCATTGTAGCTCTGTCTGTATGTTTAGGGTTATTGTCCTGCTGGCAGGTGAACCTCCACCCAAGTCTCAAGTCTTTTTAGCATAATAACATGTTTTCTTCTAGGATTTCTCTATATTTGGCGCCATCCATCTTCCCATCAACTCTGATCAGCTTTCCTTTCCCTGCCGAATACAATCATCCCCACAAAATGATGCTGCCATCAGGGTGGGGATGGTGTGTCCAGGGTGATGTGCAGTGTTAGTTTTCTGCCACACATAGCTTTTTGCTTTTGGGCCATCTTACTAGAGCACCTTCTTCCACATATTTGCAGTGTCCCCCACATGGCTTATTGCAAACTGAAAACTGAACTTCTTATGGCTTTCTTTCAGCAATGGCTTTCTTCTTGCCACTCTTCCATAAATGGCAGATTTTTGGAGTGCACAACTAATGTTTGTCCCATGGACAGATTCTCCCACTTGAGCTGTGGATCTTTACAACTCCTCCAGAGTTACCATGGGCCTCTTGGTTGCTTCTCTGATTAATTCTCTCCTTGCCCAGCCTGTCAGTTTAGGTGGATGACCTTGTAGGTTTGCAGTTGTGCCATACTCTTTTCATTTTCAGATGATAGATTGAACAGTGCTCCGTAAGATGTTCAAAGCTTGGGATATTTTTTTTATAACCTAACCCTGCTTTCAACTTCTCCACAACATTATCCCTCACCTGTCTGGTGTGTTCCTCGGCCTTCATTATGCGTTTTGTTTACTAAGGTTTTCTAACAAACCTCTGAAGGCTTCATAGAACAGTTGTATTCATACTGAGATTAAATTAAATACAGGTGGACTCTATTTACTAATTAGGTGACTTTTGAAGACAATTGGTTTCACTAGATTTTAGTTAGGGGTATCAGAGTAAAGGGGCTGAATACAAATTCACTATTTTTCAGATATTTATTGAAAACCATTTATCATTTTCCTTCACGATTATTTGCCACTTTGTGTTGGTGTATCACATACAATACCAATAAAATGCATTTATGCTTTTAGTTGTAACATGACAAAATGTGGAAAATTTCAAGGAGTATGAATACTTTTTCAAGGCACTATATATGGATGGTAGTGTTTTCTGAAATAGACACAGCATATAATATATCTATATATATATATATATATATATATATATATATATATATATATATATATATATATATATATATATATATATATATATATATTAATACACACACTGTATAGACATAAAAAAAAGTATTGGAGAGGATCTTGCCAACTTTTGATTCAAGCTGTTTAAAACTAAATGCAAGCAGAATGAAATCATGAAAACAGTGATCTTCTGTAAACATTGCTTACTGGAATATTTTCATGGTTTTTACTTACAAAGTACCACTATGCCCTTTTGGGAGGCATTGTGGTTACAGTAATGTAACTTGTACAAACAACAGCACTTAAGTTGGTATGTTATCAGTGTTTGATTTCCATAGAAACAGCTTCAATAACATGCAATGGGAAAAATGGCAATTTCTCACAAGCCCAGATAACGTCCAGAAAATGTAACTGTAGTTTACTGCCATACACTAAAATTTCATTGGTTCTCTGCAGGCTTGGATTTAGATTTTTACCCCAGAATACATTTTACCTCCTCCATCGGTCCTTTTGATAATGTTTTTGAATGCACAACATTTTTTTCGTCCGGTAGTTTTGCAGTGATGTTTGGGTGATTTGTAAATGTGAACAGGAGATATTTTTATGTTAAAATGTAAACTGATTCCTGTGTGTTGAAGGACTATGTTTTCCATTTGCTAATTTTGTACCATTGTGCCTGGATGGGCAGCCTGCAATACCTGGCTTCTTAAAGCTGGTCACAAAAACTATGAATTATTGAGGCCTTCCCAACTGTGCATAACTTGATAGCTCTACAAAATTGTTGATACCTATAAGGCTCTATTCACACATTTACCGGTATACAGTATGTGTAATGTTCCATATCCTGAAGAAGAGACATGTCTTTCTGTTGCTTTTTATTTGAACAACAAAGATAATTCTTTAATATAAATAAAACATTAGTAAAAAAAGAAATAAGGACAACAATACATGTTTTCTCCATATTAAGACATTACTAGAGTTATATTTAGAGTCAGTCTATCGACAACCAATATCAATTTTTTTTGTAGATTGTGGAGAGTTAAACCCTCTTATGCTCTATGCATGAGTATCAACTCAACACACCAGTGGTGGTCATTATGGGACTCTTTATTTATTTTATAATATTAAGAATACAAATATGAGAGTGAGAACATGTTAAGCCCCATACACACAGACTTTTTCCATCTGAAATTCCCACCGTGTGTATGCCCCATTGGAGTATTTCCATCACAAATTCTGATGTATTCCATTAGCATTTAGATAGAGAACATGTCCTCTTTTACTCCAATGGAATTCCGTCTGAATTTCAATGTGATTTTGGTTGGATAAAGGTCCTATCGCGTGTACAGGGCTTAGAGGTGTCTGGTAACACAAGAAGCCAGAGAGTTGTTAAACCCATCAGGTTCCACCTATAACAAAAATACCAGTTTTGGGGGCCCTTTAAAATGAAAGCAATTGTTTTTTTTTTTTTAAATAGTTAACTGTGTTCCCAAGTCCATTAGACATAATTCAACTATTGCTAGCTTTTAGATGTATGGCACTTTGAATATTATTCAATATTATCCAAGAACTTCTAGGATAATGTGTTGCACACATAGGATGAGAAAGCATTTTTGCTAAAATTGGTTGCATCCTGTGATAATTTATCTGAACTATAACTGGGTATCCTACACTAAAAATGTTTGTACACCCTGCTGTCTAATTCAATCTCTGTACAATCGCCTTTAGATATACTGTATCAAACTGTATTAAATTAGGGCATTCTTAAACAATCCATTGAATTCAGGTAGGCAATCATACTAATTGTTTGTTGGTAAATCTAAAGAGGTACAATCACATTGCAAATGTATGGTCAGTTTTAGACTGATGTCATATATACTACCATGGATGGACAATTGCCTTATGCATTCCTGCATGTTTCCACATTACTCCTTCTATTTAGCAAACACAGATCTTACAGTACATTGTAATTTTGTAGTTTAAAACTTTGAATAAAATGTTTAATTCAGTGAACAGTCTAATAAGCTGGAAATTACAGGACATATCTTATTCCTATTTAGCAAGTTCACCAATCATCTAAACATAATGTTCGACTTTGCAAATGATAACAACTGGGATACTCAGTTTGACTTGTTGACATTGGAATGTTGTAGACAAGAAACATCACCAATAATCTAGAGGCATCAGAATACTATACTGTTATGTACGCAACAATTCTCAGACCTTGTTATGCCAGTCACCAGCAGATTCCTTCTTTGACATAGATAGGGGTTGCTTGTGTGTTAAAACAGGTGTCAGTTTAAAGACAGGCAAAGTCTCTGGTCATAGGGTACTTTAAAATACAGCACTCAGAAAATTCTAAACTGTAATAGATCATTAGATTGTAATGTTGTTTTTGGAATGTGCTTTACCTGAAAAAATAAACAAGAATCATATATATGTACATAATATTCTGTATGTTTTCATACTCTTCGTGTATTTCATACAAGATGTACTGTATAGTACAAGGAGTTTACTTAAAAGTATAGTAAATATCTATATATCATTTTAATTCCATAAAAGGTTGTATTTCGCCAGTAACTTCTCTGTTTTATGCCATATTATTTGACTTGAAATAATAATTTCTTATTAAGGGCCAGATTCAGGTAGATGGGCGAATCTTTATTTTAGAGTAACGTTTCTCATTTACGTTACTCCGCCAAAACTTTAGGAGCAAGTACTGTTATTCACAAAGCAATTGCTCCTAAAGTTGCGGCGGCATAGCGAAAATGAGCCGGCGGAATTCAAATTGGGCGGGTAGGGGGCGTGTATTATTATAACTAGGCGCGATACCGCGTCGACTATCAGTGCGCATGCTCCAAATTCTGTCAGTGAACGTCAATGACGTCAATCCCCATTCACGGCCGTTTTACGCAAACGACGCAAAACATTTTTAAATTTGACGCGATGACGACGGTCATACTTAACATAGGATACTCCACTAGGGGGCTGGTTTTTCTTTACGCCGCGTATCTCTTACGGAAACGTCGGAAAGTCACTGCGTCGGGCCCGAATACGATCGTGAATTGCCGATTCTCGCTGATTAGCATATTCTCGGCGTTAAAATTGCAGTTCCGATACGACGGCGAAATACAATTACGCCGCTCGTATAGGAACTCCAATCCGGCGTTTCTTGTTTTCTGCTTACAGAAAACAGAAACGCCGGCTCAAAGTGAGAGTTAGGCTGGATTATCACTGATCTCTCCAACATCCAGGTGTCCGCTCAACTCTAATAATAATATAATAATAATAAAAATGATTCACTAATGTTATCAAATAAAAAACACTGAAATTTGCTCAGTTGCAGAATTGTTGCTGTCATTACTTTCAGTGTTTGATGACGAATTTCCCCACAAATCGATATTGCTCAATTCTGCAAGGGATTGTAATTTATTATCGCTGTTTCCTAGCTGCTCTAAAACCACTTTTGACATAAAGGGACCCTTTTTGGTTGCTATGAACAATCTCCAGTTTCCAGACAGAAAGAACAGTATTTATAATATAAAACTACATGCAGGGCACTGGACAAACCACTAGGGACAAAGGGGATGTGTAATTATTTGATACAGTAGTGTATTTTTTACTCTTTGAATTTGGCGCCAAGCTCCGTCCCTGTGCGTCGCAACGCTCGCAGCGAACAGAGCTCGGCATTGTGAATTGAGTAGAGACATGGCGACTCGCAGACACAGCAGGGAGACTTTGCAGAACCCAAGGGATAAGGTAAGTAACCTGTACATCATGGGTGCCCAACCAGTGGCCTGGGGGCCACATGTGGCCTGTGGAGCCCTCTGATGTGGCCCTCGGCCTCTTGCTCTGAGATGACAGGTTGGCAAGCCCACGGGTTGCCGACCCTCCATCCCAGAGTAGCAGTTTTGTGAATGAACTGCTGGTAGAGAAAACAAGCACTGAGCCATAGACTTCTGTTATTACCTGCGGGTTTTTTGCGCTTTTAGAAAGTGTGCCACACCTGCAGGATATAATATAAGTTTACAGCAAAGTGCAGCTAACCCACAGAAAATCCACAGGCGCACTGCTCTGCACCCACGGTTTGGCCAAATCTCAGTGCATCAGTGTGAAAGCAGCCTTAGGCCCTTTTCACATGATCGGTCTGACCCAATCAGACTTAATATTCACCTCTAAGGAGCAGCAGAAGTAAACAGACTTGTGTCTGTTTACACCTCATTGTGGCCCGTGATCAATTACCAATTTGCTTAAATGGCACCTCGGTCTTCAAAAGGTTGGGCACCCCTGCTGTACATGGATCCTGCGATGCGATCCCGAGTGTGGCTCTGGGTTACCGCTTTTGGTACTGAAAATTCACCCCGAGCCACACTCAGGAATACCGCTAAGGAGGTTAAAGAAAAGTTTCCTGGACCTCATAAGATCAGTGGGGGGGGGGGGGTTGGAAGCAGGTGGAGAAATCTTCTGTGCTGCTGCACGAGACAATTAAATTACAATTCTGGCCTTTTCTTTTATATCAATCTACAGAACATTTAGGTGGTTGGGCAAACTTTGTGTGGCAGAAAGACAGCGCTGGACCTCATCTACTGGTCAGTATGTCTATTTTTGTAGACTAGTGAAGTTACTCTTTAGATTATTACAGTCACAAAATGTGAAATTTAAAGCGGAGGTTCACCCTAAATATAATATCTCCCATGCGATCCAGCATACTGGCGTCAGCGCCAGTATGCTGGGTTTTTTTTTTTTTAATAGCACACTTACTGTATTATTGTAGAATTCCTTTTCTGTCCCCCGCGGTGGACGGCTGTAGTATAGCGCGTCACATCTTCCTAAAATACCCGATATGGACTCGGGTAATCTCGGCGAAAATGCGGCGCCTGCGCACAGACCTAGGAGCTGACTGCGCAGGCGCCGTATTTCTCCGAGTCCTACGGCTATGGCGTGTCACGCCCTCCGAAATAGGACTCGGAGAAATACGGCGCCTGCGCAGTCAGCTCCTAGGTCTGTGCGCAGGCGCCGCATTTTCGCCGAGATTACCCGAGTCCATATCGGGTATTTTAGGAAGATGTGACGCGCTATACTGGCGCCGTCCACCACGGGGGACAGAAAAGGAATTCTACAATAATACAGTAAGTGTGCTATTACTGACGCCAGTATGCTGGATCGCATGGGAGATATTATGTTTAGGGTGAAATACCGCTTTAATATCAATCTCAACCTGTCTATGCAGGCAATATGTAGCTGTCAAACACTATGGGGGAGATTTTTCCAAAAATAGAGCACTAAAAATCTGGTGCAGCTGATCATGGTAGCCAATCAGCTTCTAAGAACCGGTTCACACTGGGGCGACTCGTCAGGCGACTCAGCCGCCTGACAAGTCGCGTCCCATTCTATGCAATAAAACCGTTCTAATAGGAGCAACGTAAGTTGCTCCGACTTAGAAAAAGGTTCTTGTACGACTTTGGGGGCGACTCGGGGCGACCTGCATTGACTTCTATACAGAATTAATTTTGCAAGTCGCCTCTGAAGTCGTCTTCAGGGCGCCTTGCTGAGTCACCCCCGAAGTCGTGCCGCCCCAGTGTGAACCGGCTCTAACTGCGACTTGTACAATTAAGCTTTGGCAATAAAACCTGGAAACTGAATGGTTTCTATACAGAGATTCACTAGATCAGTGATGGCGAACCTTGGCACCCCAGATGTTTTGGAACTACATTTCCCATGATGCTCCACTACACTGCAGACTGCATGAGCATCATGGGAAATGTAGTTCCAAAACATCTGGGGTGCCAAGGTTCGCCATCACTGCACTAGATCTTGCCTACTTCAGTCTTGGTAAATACCCCCCTTAAGGAAAGGAGAACTTTCAGACAATGAATTGTGTGCATATTCACTTTAAATATCTAATCAAGTAAACATGAATTTGCTTTTCACATGTTTGGATATTTGAAGTGAATATTGTATGAAGATCCTTAACTCCTTCAGCTAATCAGCCTCAAAATCTGCTTCCTTGCCTAATGGGAGCCTGAAGGTGCTCTGAAAAATCTTTATGACTTCTAGAAATGAAATTTTATGCTTGTGCAATTGACAGCTTACAGCTTTTCTCAGAAATCTGTACTGCAATCCAAGTCAGATTTCAGATATATCCTGCAACAGAAGAAGCCGTTGCAATTCCCCCTGTTAAAACTGATAATTTCAGGAACTGCTGCTACAACAAATTATGTAAAACAGAACCAACCAGTCCTTTGTGACACTTTACTAAGGTTACTTATGCCTCGTTTCCACTGAGCGGATCAGTTCAATACGGTTCGGTACGGTACGCTATTTTGGGTGTTTCCATTATGAAAGCGTGCCATAAAACCGAACCATTCTGGTTCCTGTTTCAGATGTGGGACCATAGAAAATGGAACGGTTCGGTTAGGGCGGACCTACAATACATCTCACTGATTGGTGGACGTGCTAGGCATTTTTTCTAAACCTTGTATGGTCCCGGATGGTCCGATTTGCAGTGAAAATGCTCATCAGAATAGACCGGACCATTCTAATCTGTTCCATTCTAAACGACCCAAACCGATCCGCTCAGTGGAAATGAGGCATTAGGATCCTGGTCTTAAGTTGATAAAGAATCTGTCATGTATCACATTAGTCTGTGGTTCTTGGAAGACAAAGTAAAAATAGGTCTTGCATACATACTGAGTAAAGGGAAACCTTCAGCAACAGAGGACTTCCTTTTTACAGGACTTGTTTAGCTGTTTCTTTAATAAAATTGAAAACAATAGCTGGATGGTGTATTTATTTTGTCTTACATCTACAGAAAATTAGTCCAATGGACCCTAGTTCTAGATTGCTTTAGAAGATAACTTGGAGACAGGTACATATTATATTATTATTATTATATTACATACAGGAAAAACCCTGTATCCCAACATCCCCATGAGTAGCAGTAAAAGGCTGGTGGTTTTGGAGCTACTGTCAGCATGGCAAGAAACCTTCTATGTTGATACCAAATTGTATGCTTGGTGGAGCAGGTTGGTATGTTTGCAGGCAGGGCTGTCTTAATGAGAGGGCACACCTAAGCACTTCCCAGGGGCCCCAGCTACATGGGGTCCCCTGCCTTTTCCCCAAAGCAGGTGGTCCTTGAACCCAGGCTGCCCCTCTACATCCCAGATATGCCCCCAACACTCTGACCCCTATACATTCTAGATATCCCCTACCTCCTACCTACTTGATTTCTGTTTACCTGCACTTTCTCCATTGTAAGGGCCCCAGAGCATTACTTTGCCCAGGGGCCCATAATGCTATTTAGACGGCCCTGGCTGGGGTGCTTATGATTGGTGGTCTGCAGTGACAGTTTTTTGGTGCACTCGCTCAGGTGGGTTCCAACTAGGGTTTCCACATCATCCCTTCAGGCCGGGTTCACACTGGTTAGGGTGACCAGACATCCCCAGTTTCAGGGGACAGTCCCCTGATTGAGGACACTGTCCCCGAACCAAGTCTGTCCCTGGTTTTGTCCAAAGATTGGATTTAATAGGGGGGCAGGGGCAATTTCAAAGACAGTCAGTGCAAAATTAAAAAATTAGAATTGCACACCGCCGCTCCGCCGAGGCTACTAGGATAGGGGGGTTGTATTTTTCCCCCATTATCTGTGCCCCTTATGTGCTGGTCGGAGCGGAGGGAATATTTCTTTAGTTTCGGGCGCATGCCCATTCAGCTTCACTCGCATGTTCTTCTGCCTTGGCTCAAATCCTGGCCAACCACCTGCCTATCTCCTTGCCTTCCCTGGAGTGGTGATCTTCCTCCGCTTCCCATCCAGTAGTAGACGGGCCCCGAAGAGTAAGACTTGAGAGGCTGTGAGGTGAGCGTCAACTGGCAGAGAGTCGCTGATTGTTGCCATTACTAGTAAATAAAAAAAATATGTCCCCGGATTTCATTTTAAAAATCTGGTCACCTTAACACTGGTCCGACATTGGGAGCTCATGTCCCATGATGTATGAAAATCAATGTTTTCCTATGAGAGCCGTCCTAACTGGTCCGACACAAGTCGCTATTTTGGTCCGACTTTGATCCTTTTTCAGTCCTTTGAATATCATTGAAGTCGGATCAAAGTCGGATCCTTGTCCTTACCATCCGACTTTTGACATCCGATATTGTGATTACAGCAACAAGTCAGAATATCACAAAGTCGGATCAAAGTAGTATCCTGTTCATGAAAGTCGGATGGATGTAGGACCGATGTCGCAGAACAAAGTAGGATGAAAGTCGTATGACTGTCGTGTCAAATCAGTGTGAACCCAGCCTCAATCCAGTAATCCAGAACACACATTAACCACTTAAGGACCCCTTCACGCCGTTATACGTCGGCAGAAGGGCACAGCTGGGCACAAGCACGTACCTGTACGTCCTCTTTCATAGCCCAGCCGTGGGGTCACGAGTGGTCCGAAGCTCCGTGACCGCGGCCGAGGGACCCGCGGACCTGATTGCCGCTGGTGTCCCGCGATCGGTCACAGGAGCTGAAGAACGGGCAGAGGTGAGTGTAAACAAACCTTCTCCGTTCTTCACAGTGGCAGTGTCAGTGATCGTCTGTTTCCTGATATAGGGAAAGACGATCACTGACATCACACGTCCAGCCCCGCCCCCCTGCAGTTAGAAACACATATGAGGTCACACTTAACCCATTCAGCGCCCCCTAGTGGTTAACCCCTTCACTGCAATTGTCATTTTCACAGTAATCAGTACATTTTTTTAGCACTTTTTGCTGTGAAAATGACAATGGTCCCAAAAATGTGTCAAAAGTGTCCGATGTGTCCGCCTTAATGTCGCAGTCACAAAAAAAAAATGCTGATCGCTGCCGTTAGTAGTAAAAAAAAATTATTAATACAAATGCCATAAAACTATCCCCTATTTTGTAAACGCTATAAATTTTGCGCAAACCAATCGATTAACGCTTATTGCGATTTTTTTTTTTACCCGAAATAGGTAGAAGAATACATATCGGTCTAAACTGAGGAAAAAAATTTTTTTTAATGTCTTTTTGGGGGATATTTATTATAGCAAAAAGTAAAAAATATAGATTTTTTTTCAAAATTGTCGCTCTATTTTTGTTTATAGCGCAAAAAATAAAAACCGCAGAGGTGATCAAATACCACCAAAAGAAAGCTCTATTTGTGGGAAAAAAAGGGCGCCAATTTTGTTTGGGAGCCACATCGCAAGACCGCGTAATTGTCAGTTAAAGTGACGCAGTGCCGATTCGAAAAAAGGGGCAAGGTCCTTAACCGGCATAGTGGTCCGGGTCTTAAGTGGTTAATGACACAGGTTCTGAGGCTGATTTAATGCAGGTAAGGCACCAAGTGAGTTTAATTACCACCTTAAACACTTCAGCACCGGAAGAATGTACCCCCTCCTGACCAGAGCATGTTTTGCAATACGGCACTGCGTCGATTTAGTTGACAATTGCGTGGTTGTGCAACGTTGTACCCAAACAAAATTGATGTCATTTTTTCCACAAATAGAGTTTTCTTTTGGTGGTATTTGATCGCCTCTGCGGTTTTTATTTTTTGCATTATAAACAGAAAAGGAGCGACAATTTTGAAAAAAAGCAATATTTCATAATAAATATCCCCCAAAAATATATAAAAAAACTTTATTTTTTTTGGTTTAGGCCGATACGTATTCTTCTACATATTTTTGGTAAAAAATCGCAATAAGCGTATATATTGATTGGTTTGTACAAAGGTTATAGCGTCTACAAAATAGGGGATAGTTTTATGGCATTTTTATTAATATTTTTTTTTACTAGTAATGGCGGCAAGCTGCGATTTTTATCAGGACTGCGATATTATGGCGGACAGATTGGACACTTTTGACACTATTTTGGGACCATTGCCATTTATACAGCGAGCAGTGCAATAAATAGCCACTGATTACTGTACACTAGGGGGCGATCAAGAGGTTAAGTGTGTCCAACAGTTTGCGCAGCACTTTACAACATGAGGACAGACAATACAATTCAAAAGAGGAGGAAGCAGAGGGCCCTGCTAAAATATGAACAAGGACAATTTAAAAGCATGAGATTCAGGTTGTTGAGCAATTTGGAGCTTGGAATTTGTCTGATAGATTGATCTGATGTGACCAATGGTTCTGACTCCAGGTCACATCTTGCTTCCCATTAAAATCTGTGGGCATTCCATTTTGTCCTATGTTTGTCGTACCATAGAAAACAATAATAATCCCTCCTAACGTCAAGTCAAGTTATGCCGATTGGATATGCCCCCTATAGAAAAAAAAACAGAAGCTCTCTCATCAGTGAATGCTGGGGGCCTTTGTTTTAGGGTAACTAATTCATAATGTGCTGTCACCGCTGAGAGGGCTTCTTTCTTCCAGGTTCGCAGACTCCGGCTGTGTGAGTGGTCGGAGCCACAATGGTATGCCGCTGGTGATATCACCGGCTGCATTCAAGGTGAATACCTCCTAAACAGTGCACGTTTAGGAGATATTAATTGTACCTATAGGTAAGCCTTATTATAGGCTTACCTGTAAATAAAAATCACAAATCAGACAGTGAACCACTGAAATGCTGAGACAGCCTCTCCGCACCCCTCTACATCCCCATGTATGCCTCTATACCCCTGCACACCTCTGTACCTCCCAAATCACCCCTGTACCCCTAGCACACCTCCGTACCCCTCCCAGTACACTGTTGTACACCCTTTCACATTGCAGCACCACCTATAAAGACCTCTGCATCTCCCAGAATCCTCCACTCCCCCCCCACACCTCTGCACCTCCCAAACACCTCTGAACCTCTTAGGAATCCTCTTTATCCCCCAATATGCCTCCATACGCCCAGCAAGCCTTTTTAACCCCCGACACACCTCCAACCCCCCTGCGCACACAAACAGACCTCCTAGCATGCTCTGTATTCCCCAGTACATCTCAAACACCCCTCTGCCACACATCTCTGCACCCCTACACTTCCATACCACCCCCCACACATGCATATCTGTACCTCCCAGCATCCTCTGTATGCCTCTAGTACACACATCACTGCACTTCCAACTCCCAGCACATCTCTGCACCCACCACACACCTGTGAACCTCCAAGAATCCTCTTTATCCCCCAATTTGCCCTGGTTACACCAAGTAAGCCTTTGTAACCCCCAACACAATACACACCTCTGCACCTCCCAGTATATTCTGTATTTCCCAGCATCCTCTTCATTCCCCAGCACACCTCAATACCCCCCAGCACATCTCAACACCCCCCAGCACATCTCAACACTCCCCAGCACATCTGTGTACTCTGCTGCACATCTCTACACCTCCCACAAATGTGTACCCCCCACACACACAAACACCTCTGCTCCAACCAGCTTCCTCTGTATCCCTCCAGCACACCATTGTACACTGCAGCAAGCAATCTTTGCACCCTCTAAACCCCTATACATCTCTGTTTTGTACCTACGTGTACATCCAACCCCCAGCACATCTCTGTATCTCCCTGCATTTCCAACACACACAAAAGTGTACTTTCAGTATCTTGATCACCCCATGGACATTCACCTGCACATATTGATTGGCAGTTCTGTGATTCCCATTGCATCCGCCTCTGCCACTACCGCCAGCATTTCAGCTATACAGTGGAGAGGGGAGGGACCTCTGACCCGGGAAGCACCAGCTTCAGTACAGAAGTAAGTTACTGTGCACTGAAGCCAATGTCTGGGTCAGAGGCCCCTCATGTCCCCTCTCCACTGTATAGCATGAACGTCTATCCAGAGGGGAAAGGGGAGATGCTGCAGGCACCACAGTGCTGCCGATCACCCCCTACACACTTTATAGTGAACTGTTAGCCAGAGGTGCAGGGAGGATGCTGGGTGTTGCCCCCCCCCCACAGTGGTGGAAAGCCAGGGCCCAATAGCAAGTGCAACCTTTGCGACCCTGGTAGCTGAAATATGATTTAAAAGATTAAGGAATGGTTTTCTAAAAGCATAGTACAATTTTACACTATATTATATAATCCACAATGAAAGCATGGCCAGACTTCCTTTCATTTGAGGCCTGGTAAGCAGCTTTTGTTTGTTGGTGGTCATAAGCAGTAAAGAGTCTGCATATTTATGGGATCATCTGGGTTGCTGTATCCACACACTATTTTATTTGGTTATGGACTGTTTTTAGCACTTTATATATTTTTGGGGGATATCCAATTTGTATGATTTTTGTGGAGCACATTTTTAGAATCTTTGAAGTTTTATGAGTTTCTATGAATATGATTTATTTATTATCAGTGTATATTTATTGATTTATTGTTAAGCACCTGCACTTTTTCTTACTTTTGGTAGGGCAATGCAACTAAGATAAATAAGATAGAAAAGACATTGCCTAGCTTTCATATTTATATCATTTTATTTGATTTCAGATTTACTTAACACTGTCAATCCAACTTAAATTAGCAGTACTGCAGGAGTACTTCCTTAAAAATACCACCCTTCTATATGCTACAATTGCACACAGCACAGATTCAACCCCTCTTTATGCAACATTTATATTGAATCCCCTCAATAAAGTCTTTAAAGTTAAACTACAGCACTGGCTCTGTAGAAAAGCAGTCTTTGTTACAAAGATGATCAACATGCCCTGAGCCCTCTGTGCTGCCCAAATATAATTTCACATATTGATCAGAATTAGCAGTGTGCAGCTCTCAAGTCAGTGTACCAGAGTACCCAGACATAACAGCAACTGCAAGCATTTAATGCTATCCAAGCCTCTCAAAATGTATTCAGTGTAATGCAATATATTAGAAAAGAGAATTAATAAAAACCCGGGTGAAACAAAAACGTACCTCTCCTAGCAGTTGTAAAAACACACAAGTGTAGCAGCATCTGTACACTGCTAGAAAATACCTATAAATCCCAAGGAGTGGGTCGTTTTAGATGGACTTGTTGTGCATACAGACAATGCCCATCAACAGGGCCGTATTCCTCACAAGGCCACCGAGGCTAGGCCTCGAGGCGGCAGTGGGTGCAGGGGTGGCACGCTCCCCTCCCTCTGTCCTCCGGTGCTCAGATGTCATGGAGCTAGGTCTGTGTGTGCAAGGTCCTGCCTCCCTAGACCAGCTTGTGTGATAGTAGATTGAATCAGTGTTCCGTCTATCACACAAGCTGTTCTAGGGGGGCGGGATCTTGCACACAGACACAGACCTAGCTCCGTGACATCTGAGCGCCAAAGGACAGAGGGAGGGGAGCGCTTCGTGTTATCCATCCAGGAAATGGTGAGGCTGCCTGCAATTAGTGAGCACATAGGCTTAAATTAGTGGGCACTGTTGTTTTCAGTGTTCTCATGTGTGGAAATATGTTTTTAATTGATCTATTGTAGCAGTCGACGAGAATGGGGTATGTGTGTGTGGGGGGGGCATTGAAGGACCCGGCCTTGGGGCGGCAAAGGGTGTAAATCCAGGCCTGCCCATCAAGTACAACATAAGAAACCATGCCCACAAATGATGTTGGGTGGAATGAGCACACCTCCAAACATGCTGCAACCAATATTGTTTAATGGTGGGCAAAACAAGATGGCAAACCAATGACAGAAGAAATAGAAAGAAAAGGCTTAATAACAAACAAAGCCATTGTGGAAACTAAGTGGCTCCAGAGAGGTTCTGCAGATTATATAGATGCATATTGTGAAGATGATGGCAGGAAGCAAACTGAAAATACTATATTTGAGCAAAGCAGAGGCTTTGCTACTTATTTCATGAAAAAAAGGAGAACTGGAGTTCAGCTTTATGTATCCCTAGTAATACACGTTTAAGAAACTGTCCATTGATTAGTGGGAAGCAACCAGTCAAACTCTTATGTCTTATTTTCAGTTGTTTGCATTAAATTATGTTTATAATCAATACTGAAGTTGATAAATGTACAAGTATAATAATGGGACACATAAAAGCCATTGGCTATGTAAGTGGTTGTGCTTGGTTTGTTATTTATTCTGTGCATAGGCAAAATACAAGAAGTACAAAACGTACAAAAAAAAAGAACAAAATAGTTAATAGCAAGTTAGTGCATTTGTCTTTTTGTAATGTATATATATACATATCTACAAACAAAATTTTAAATGATTTAAAGTTCAGTTATTAAAAGGTACCCTATTTACAATCAATATATAAATTGAATAAAAAAAATCCTGAAAGGAACCCTTTTATATAAAGAGTACATGGTCAAACCATATGTGCAGGTACTTGAGATGTTGATAGTGTTAGACCTCCTAAACTTCTGGAGTCAAAGAAATTTTGCTGCCCAGCACCACTAAGAAGGTGAACTCCATCCATTGAAGGAAGAATTTGTCTGTCAGTCATGGTTCCACTTGGAGATGAACCCAAAAAATTTCCTTGAGATGAGACAAGTTTTTCAGGACTAGAAGCTAATTTGGGAGAAGTGGAAAAGTTATATCCATACAGTGCACATGGGCTGTGCAGTCGAAAGGCATTATAAGAGCTTTGGTGAGGTTGTCCACTGCTGAATGCATTGCCCGTTGGGGAAGGCATAATATATTGGAGCTGAGGAGATATTCCTGAAATTTGCATAGATAGGCTTGTTTGAGGACATCCAAAGTTGTCACTGTCAGGTCCTGTCATAGACATATTTACTGTGGCACTGCTTGCCATGCCAACGTAGGAAGGGGTTCTTGGTGTTCCAAAAGAGTCACTGGTTGAGTTGGTGAGTCTGTTATAAGTTTCAGCAAGTGATGTGCTATATCTATTAAGTGCTAGGCCAGATCGACCACAGGCTGAATAATCTGCTGGACCCAGGCTGCAAAGTTGACTCGTGTTTGCTCCCAAATGATGGAAAGCAGGTGAAGAACATGGAGAACCTGGCAAAAGATGTGGATGAGTGGCTCCAGCTCCAGATCCAGACAGTAAAGAAGAAGTGCCTACATTTCCAAAAAAAATAAAAAATACATTGTGAATATATATATATATATATATATATATTTCTAATATGCTATGTTAATAGTCTTGCAAGGATGGATACATTAAAAGTAAAAATATGGTATAAGGGCCCTTTCACACTTACGGACCGTATGTCTGCATTTTCCTCCATCCGTTGCGGATGAAAACGGGACATACATTGGCCCCTTTGTGATTACGGGTGTCAGCGGATTACCATCCGCTGACACCTGTAATTGTCCGCCTCTGTAAAGATCCGGTTTTCGGACGAAAGAAAATCCTATTTTTTCTTCCGTCTGCGGATCGGATGAATACGGACATACAGTCCATGTTCATCCGATCCCCCATAGGGGAGAGCGGAGGAAAGACAGGGCGGTCCCTGCACAGTGTGCGGGGACCGCCCTGTCAGCCGATAGCTTAGCTGGGATTTACGGAGGGATCCCCGCTGAGCTTACGGACACACACGGAGCGGATCAATACTGATCCGCCCGTGTGAAAGGGCCCTAAATGTTTATCTCTGATAGTGTAAATGATACTTTAAGTTTTCTTCGGTGGTATCTAGATGTGTGAAGACCTAAATATTTGGTAATTTGATTTTTGCTAAAGGGAAGGACAAAAGTTTTGCTCCTCCCTCTAATCAGACAATTTGACCAACTGCAGTGAAAGGAGCCTACAGAAATTATGATTATTACATCCTATACTATTTGTTCCTTGAAAACAGTATGTAAGTAATAAGTACATTGTTGCGTCAGAAACTGTACTGCTGCACTGTGAGGCAGACACACCAATGTTCTTATTAAGAGTACTTGGCTAGGTCCACAAGCTGCAGACAAATGGGATACAGCTAGGCACTTGTAATGGGAGCACTGGCATGAAAGGTAGTCAACACTGCACACAGGAAAAGCAAGGCAACAGTACTGTGAGAAAAAAGCACAATATTAATTTACTGTTTGTAAGGCTTACTATTATAAAACATGTCAAATAAAAATGCCAGAACAGTACGATGATCCCATAATGACCACTTTTTGAAAAGAAGACAAAGTGATACATTTTCTTGTTGCAAATTAAGAAACTTGCTGGCATTGAGATAGTTAAAAAAACAGAGTTGAAGAGGTTAAAGTGTTACTAAACCCAGGACCCTGCATTCACTATATCTGGTCTCCCATAGTACACAGAGCATGGAAATGCAATTATTTTAGTGAATATAAACTGCTATACTCATCAGACGTATATATCAGTCCTGTGACTTCCTTCAGCACTGGTTAAAGCTTGTAGGAGGAGTTTTCATTCTCCTCTGATTGTCCCATGAGGCTGCAGGACCCCTAACCCTGTGTCTGGACAGTGCTGATTGGCCCTGTGCTGATCACATGCACCCTCACAAAAACTGAGCATGTGCAAAGTGCCCCCAAGGCATCAGGAGATAGACTGGGGACGGTGAAAAAAGGGGAGGATCAGAGAAGACAGGATCAAACAGCATTTTTAGACAATGTGCAGGCTTAACCCCATAGGTTCCAAAGTGAGTATAACAAGCATGCAGTACTTAGTAGTATATACAGACTGATTTTACTGTTGTGGGTTTAGTAACACATTAATATCACTATAGAAAAAGGCTTGGAGCATATATGTATAAGAGAGAAGGGTGGTCATTGGGTTAAAATCATTCCACAATAAAATAGATTAAATAGCCGCTGCCTGTGATCTTCTACTAATTTTTTCTTTCATTCATTAGTGCCTCCTTACCATGCTGTAAGAGGAAGGGGCAGGCTGTAAGATGTAAAAACTATAGTATTTACATTTGTGATCACTGTGATTAGACATCACAGTGATCACAAAGTAAAGAGCCACTTGGATCAGCTCTGTATATTGTGTCTGTGATCTAAACTGTACAATGACTTAGATCACTGCCAATATCAAGCGCACTGGCCATCTGTGTGTGTTTTCTGGAGTGATGTTTATGACCACCACTCCCAAAATATACTTCCCCAACATTTTTTTTTACAATACAGTAGTTGGGAGGCAAATAAATAGTAAAATCATTTTTACTGTATTAGTATATTTCTTCTTTAGGATGAAAGTGATTCTCTACCAACATCTTATTCTGTTATCTGGACCTATATTATTATGCAAATATGATTTATAGAATGATAGGTTTCTTAGTATGCTTGCATATAACAATGTTTTTATCAATCATTCCGTTTGAGTGAGTGCAATGTCTTCATACAATGCCTTCATTTTTAGATATAGGACAATGTGTTAAGTATTAAAGTTCTGCAATCATAGTGAAATATTTAGCTTTTTATATAGGTAATTCATTACAGAATGTGCTATTTCTTAAGAATGAATCATGAAAAATGTTTCAAATCAAGTCCATCTGTCTACAAGTTACCTCCAAGTGTTCATTATTAAGGAGAATGCAAACATTATTTAATAAGTATTTTATTCATTTAATATGTTCAGACAAAAGGTAAAATAAAAAGTGTGGTATATTTTTTTAGGTAAATAAAATATGTTATATTTCAATTTCTTGTGTCATATTTTGATTAGCTAGAAGATATCAAGTCCATTCTCCCATGTGTACAAGGCTCAATTTTAACATTCTGGTTATAAAGCCCAAAGCTTAAAAAAGGCTAAAATATAACTAAAGGCAGTAAAAAAAAATTACGTTTTGGATAGATTGGAGATGGATAAGAACACCTGTCTGATTTTTTATTGTTCTCTGTATACCCGTTAGGAAGATTCCCCCTCTCTATTTGTCCTGTTGACTGTTTTCACTGAAATAGGACACCAGCTGTGATGACCCTGGTGACACTCAAGGATTCTCACATTTTGGAGGGATTTTGTGAAGGGGAATCCCCCCCAATGGGACACAAAGAAAAAATGCTTAGAGGTTATAAACCTCCCTTACTATATTCCAAAATTAAAAAAGGATTTGCCTATAGTACTTTAATAGTTCAAATTCAGAGTTAAATACATAACTGAATGTGTTTAAACAGTAAATATTTTTTCTTCATCTATCCCTGACTGTTCTGCTTACACAGGGGCCATGTGAAGATTCAATTAGAGAGTGGGTCTGAAAGCTCCCCCTACATTCGGTGTCCTTTTCAGCATATAAGCATATGGTTGCTGCTCAAATAAGCTGTTATTTTAAACATTGCCAATATGAAACTATAGATTAGATTTATTTATATAACGTTTTGCTCTATCATTGTAGCCTTGTCGAAGGGGCAGTCTCTGGCCCCTGAAAAAAGTTGACTCTTTCTACTATCTGATCACATTATGGAATCATTTGTATATAGATGAATAACTCTTCTTTTATTTACATTACAAACTGTGCAAATTAATTTGTGTGTAGGAGCTGGCAGCCCCCAAATTCACATATCCTGTTTAAACACTGCAACACTATTGGATAACAACACCAATAGGAAAATCCTACGGTTACAGTGCTACTTATCAATTTCCTTAAAGTGGAGTTCCACCCAAAAATTGAACTTTCGCTTTAAGTACAGGTGACCCCCTGACATGCCACATTTAGCATGTCATTTTTTTTAGGGTGAAGCGAAAACCCTATTTTTAGAGGGATCCAGCACTCACTTCCTCCCGAGGCACCGCTGCGCCAGAAGGAAGTACACCTCTCCCCCTCCCTCTTGGCAATCATCTGGGACATATCACAGGTCTCAAATGATTGCCCGGCCAGTCACAGTACACCAAGCAGCTCGCACACGGCAGTGAGTGCCCGGCTGTAGAGCCACAGCCAGGCACCCACAGTGTCAATGCCAGCACCACAGAGAGGAGGACCGTGGGACATGTGAGTGTCCATTAATAAAAGTCAGCAGCTGCACTTTTTGTAGCTGCTGACTTTTATATGGGTTGAACTCCGCATTAAGCGTTATACACATGACAAGTAAGGATGAGCCTGAACAGGAAAAAACAAAAGTGCCTATTTTTAAGGCTTATATGCAAGTAATTGGCCAGAAAAGGGGTATGGGTGTCTGGATACTGCTCTGAGGGATATGTATCAATGAAAACTTTTTTTTAAAAACAATAGTTTTTTCAGGAGAAGTGATTTTAATTATGCTTAACGTGCAACAATAAAAATGACAATGTCCTTTAAATATAGTGCCTGGGGATCCCCTTAGGCCGCGTACACACAGAGGGACATATCCAATGGAAATGGTCCTCGGACCGTTTTCATCGGATATGTCCGCCGGACTATTTTGGTCCGATGGCGTGTACACACCATCGGATCAAAATCCCTACCGGCAGACAGCGCGGTGACGTGGCGGTGACGTTGACGCCGCCACGTCACCGCACCAGGAAGTAAACAACTTCCACGCATGCGTCGCATCCATACGATGCTTGTGCGGGCAGATATGTCCGCTGGTTAGTGTACTAACCAGTGGACATATCCGACGGACATGTCTCCGGCTGAAAAGTTTCAAAGCATGCTTTGGAAATTTTCCGCTGGAGAAATCCGTCCAAATCCATCCGCTTACCCCTACAGACGAGCGGATTTTTCGGCTGAAATGGTCCGAATTCCATCGTGTGTACGCGGCCTTAGTCTGCCTGTATAGTGGTGCATCTGTAACATGCATAAAACATGCTACGATAAAAAATATATTTGTAAAGAAAAAAAAATAATCAAATCACATTTAAAATTACAGTTACACATGTTGATGGGGACAAGGGCCTCTTCCCAACAACCCTGGGCTGTGGTTGTCGGGGTCTGCGAACTGGGGGCTTATCGGAATCTGCAAGCCCCTTTAACAAGGGTTCCCCAGCTCCTGCCCCCCCTTGTGAATGGGTATTTACCCCTACCCAGTCAGCAAAAAGAAACAGTTTTTAACAAGTCCTTTATTAAAAAAAAAATAGAGTCCCTCAGTGTAAATATATTGTCAATCATGATGCCCATCGGACACGAAAAATAGAAAAAGAAAAAACGCTGCACCTCCTGGAAGGCCTGCCGCTGACTCCCTGCTTTGCGCTTAGACAGTTCTTATATAGGAAGGGGCAGGACCACTAGGCTACGTCACCCAGTTGCATGTGACATCAGAAGAGGCGGTACCACTGAGTGACATAGCTGGGTGGCCCTGCCTCTTACCTATATAAGAACTGTCAAAATGCAGAGCAGCCGGTCAGCGGGAGGCTTCTCAGGAGGCAGAGCGTTTTTATTTTTATCTATTTTCCAGTCAGGCGAGTGTCATGATTGATGATGGATTTACATCGAGGAGTGTTTTATTTTTTTATTTGTCAAAAACTGTTTCTTGTGGTTTTTACTTTTTAACTTGGTTAACAAGAATGGCCTATTTAGCCCACCAGGTGACTAAGTTTCACTTTCATATAGGGGAGATGCTGGTATAGGAGCCAGTTGTGTAGATGGAGAACTAATCTCTGTCCTTTAAAGTGAAACCAAATCAATTAATGACTGAGAATAGTTCACTATACTATTTCAAATTTTAAATTTCCTTTAGAAAGAAAAGGTAACCAGTTGTCATATCAGAGCCTCACTGTCCTAATTGTGTCTAGAATTTAAAAACTCACTTCAATATGCTCCACATCCATGGGATATTCCTAATGCTTTTGGCTAAACCCTGACTGGCTGTGTCCAACACACAGAGTTCTGTATTTACAAACACACAGAACCCTGGGGTTGATTTACTAAAACTGGAGAGTGCAAAATCTGGTGCAGCTCTGCATGGCAACCAATCAGCTTCTAACTTCAGCTTGTTCATTTAAGCTTTGACAAAAAAAAATTGAAGTTGATTGGTTTCTATGCCGTCCTGCACCCGTTTTTGCACTCTCAAGTTTTAGTAAATCAATCCCTCTGTGTACAGTGAACAGCAACCTGACCATTTCTCCTCCCTTAAAAGCAGGGTGAAAAACAGCCAGATCTGTTAGTAAAAGCAGCTCACATTACACACATTATACGTGTTAGGCACACAGTTAACTCTTTGATTGTCCCTAGATGTTAACCCCTTCCCAGCCAGTATCATTGGTACAGTGTCAGTGTACAGTATCATCACTGATCACTGTATTTATGTCTCTAGCGACATCTGTGTCAGTTAATGACCCTCCCAGCCAGTCTCTGTTAACGCCAGATTGCCCTCCACCCTATCACAGTCACGTTATAAATCGCTGCTCACCGCCATTACATTATAGCATCTATAGCTGCATCAAATCCATTATATATACCATAATTATATACTGTATACCATAAATTTCACACAAACCAATAATATAAGCTATTGACATTTTTTTCTTCCAAAGACATGTAGCAGAATACATGTTGGCCTAAATTATGAAGAAATTTGATGTTTTGATTTTTTTTTATACTGTATATGTTTTATAACAGAAAGTAGAATATATATATATATATATATATATATATATATATATATATATATATATATATATATATATATATATATATATATATTGTTACTTCTAGTTTTTTTTTATTTATATAATAAACAAAATAACACAGTGGTAATCAAATACCACCAATAGAAAGCTCTATTTCTGTAAACAAATGATATACATTTCATTTGTGTACATTGTTGCATCACCATGCAATTGCCAGTTAAATTAGCACAGTGCTGAGTAGCAAAACATGCTCTGGTCATGAAGTGGGTAAAGTCTTCCAGAGATCAAGTGGTTAATAGCTATATTTACTCTACAAAACAAAATTATCATATGAAGTAATAATAACAAAGCAAAGGGAAAACAAAAATATTATTATTAGCATTTTGAAACTGTGCTAAAGTATGGCTTTAGTTGATAATACAAGTAAACCACTGTTAAAATACATAATTTTTTATTAGTATTGATTAAATTTTTAATTTTAGACAGACTACTAATTCAAAGATGAATAAAAAAGATAAAAATGTTCACGGTCACCTATTTCTGTAACTACACTTAGGCTAGGAACTGTATATAGCATGAAGATACCACAATAAATGCAAAGCGGCATATATTATTTTAAGTCCTAAAAGTTTACAATTTTTTTTTGGCATGTGCACAAAAAACTGGGCCTCACCCCAAAAAACAATAATAAGTGACATTTTCTGAAAATAATAGGAATCATCGTAAAACATCAATTTTAAAATTATCCATTACTTAAATATGATCTTAAAATAATTATTCTATATTTAGGTATCTAACAAAGTATAAAGATATTTACCCTGTTTTGGAATGCCAGGTATATCCTCAAATGTCAGAGTTCTCAATGATGGTCTCCAAAATGCATATGATTCCACAAGGGCTTCTAAACCCATCCTGCAAAAATCCAAACTTCCAGTAAATATATTTCAACAATTATATTTTAACAGCACACACAGATGTAAAGAATTGCCGCATTAAAATGTAAAAATATAAAAAATGTATCTGTCTCTACAAAGTTCACACTCCGAAATGATTCAGACATAAAATGTACACTCACATTGCCTACCTATAATTTACACATTAGAAAACCTAGAAAAAGGTGAAAAAGTCATTTTCTAAAAAAAAAAAAACATTTTTTTGCTAAAAATAAACTTCTTCAACTCTTTTACTGTAAGTAATTTGTTTTTATTTAATGCTAGCTTGAGAACTTACTCATAATCATCAAACAGTATTATGCCAAGTTTTTTTGAGATCACAGATATTGTGCAGGCAAAGGCTATAAAGTGTTTATTAGCCAAACCTGGGCAAAAAAATCCTTTTTTTTCGGCAGTAACCCAGACTTTTCACGTCTAGTTAAAAAGGAGATAAAAAGGTACCTCCTGGAGAAGTATAGGCTGGGTGATAATTTATACAAGATGCCTTCCAACAATTTCCACATTTTATCACCAATTTAATTGATACAATCAAGTGGCCACATATATTTAATGAAATACTTACAATTATTTACAGGGTAGAAATTGTTTTGCCTTCCTGATTTAACATTTTATAGGGTCAAACTCAAACTTTAGCAAAAGAATGGAACTTTATTCTCACCACATAAATTTGCTTTCACTTTGCTAATATACTCCAGGATATCTTTTAACGGCTTAAGCTGCTGATATCTATTAAATAAACCCTGCTATTATATATGTCTTTAAGAAGGTTGAAATTATATATATATATATATATGTATATATATATATATATATATATATATATATATATATATATATATATATAAATTTGCATTATACCTAAATTTTATGTTTAACTGGTAAATTATTAAGATTTTAACAACTTAAAAATGGTATTGTATATTATTTATTTGTTATTTTTTTTTGTTATTTTTATTTGTTATAAAACATTGTCACATTTTGACTTTTGCACATAAATAGCTTTCCCAGCTTTAGAAACTGGGACAATGGGGTTGGTTGACTTTTCACTTAACAAATTGTATATTCATTTCGAAAGAGAATGATCACGATAGATAAGGTGATGATTTAGTAAATTAACCCCTACGCAGATATATTAAGATTATAAATATAAACAGCTTTACCGCTAGTACAAAAAGTGGAGAATTATAGTGGTGGTATTAAAAGTTATTTGCTACAAACAACAAAGCATTTAAGCATACAACTGTTTATTGATTACATTAGTAACTTGTTTTTGATGAGTTTGTCAATATCATTATGGAACAAATATACCCTGAATGCAGTTATGTTGAATAATTAAGCTGACCTTATACTGTTAGAATTATGGCCGATTCAGAAGAATCCATTATAACTCTAACAGTAGGTGGCCCTGCCGGCTCAACAAAAGCTGATTACTCAGGACCAAAAAATATCAGCCAAAAAATTACCTGAAGCCAATCATCTGCAGGCACTGTTTGGGTATTTTGACAGCTGGTGCTAAAGGCTGTCAAAATACAATAGCCCATCAGCAGGATCCATCTGTCCACACCATTTGTGTAGATAGAGGAATCTGTGCAACTCAACTTCTTTCATTCAGTCTATTAGCATATGGCCAGCTTTATCCAATGTGTCCAGGCACAGGAGTACTATTGTAAACTCCAATTCATTGGAACTTATTTACTAAGGGAGTACAGCCTGCTCACATCGCAACCTGAATATTTACTGAGCTTGGTTAATATGCTGTGTTCACTTCAATCATTTATTTATTTATTACAGGTACTTGTATAGCTCCATCAATTTACACAGCGCTTTATATATACTGTACATTCACATCAGTCTCTGCCTTCAAGGAGCTTACAATCTAAGGTCCCTAACTCACATTCATACATACATATACTAGGGCCAGTTTAGACAGTAGCCAATTAATCTACCAGCAAGTCTTTAGAGTATGGAAGGAAACCGGATTACCTGGAGAAAACCCGTGCATGCCCAGGGAGAACATGCAAACTCCAGGCAGGTAGTGCCGTGGTTGGGATTCAAACCGACGACCCTAGTGCATATAATCATGTGCATTTTTTTATGTTTTTTTCACATTTTTTTATAATATTATTAGAGAAATAATAGTGAACAGAGCTTCACTATATTCACTAAGATAAGTGAAGTCTGCATGTTTAGTCCTTGATGTTCATGGTTTGATCTGTATTATTACAATTATTTTTCACTTATTTTACATTTTTTGGTATAAGATCATTTAAAAAAAAATTAAAATAGCTTTAACAGTAAAATAAAATATTGTGGGGGAAAAATAAATCAATAAACAAATAATGTCATCCTAAAAGGGAAGTTACCGAAGGGTGTTAGGCAGTTTTTATTTTACTTTTTTCTTATAAGTTTATAAAAGAATCTCTTAAATGATTAGTGTTTGCATTTTTAAACAAATATTTTATACAGGGGGCTTCCATAACAGTTTCCTAATTAGAAATTGAAGCACTGACTGCTCATTTTTTTATAAAAGAAAACATATTTGGAGATATATTCTAAGGAGTGGGTGTGTCCTTCTACTAGCATATTCAGCTGTGTATGTGTAATTCAGCTGATGATCTATTCATAACATGGGCTATTCACAACACGGAGATAAGTCAGCTTGCAGAAAAGCTGCAGAGTAGCTGTAAGTGTGCCACCTGCTGCATACAAGTGGTAAAGATGATATATTCATATGAAGATATTCACATTGAACTGGCAAGAAACGCAATACAAAAAGGGACATTTTTTTTTTTTAATCCTAAACATTTTAAAGAAAATATATAATAAAAACACTATACATTCCCTTTAATCTATTTATTGGAAAATGGTGTGCTTCAGGAATTAATTCTGTTTTCAAGTCTATTTCTTTGTAGTCCAGAGACTGTAATATCTGTGAAGTAAGGTCCCAAGGTCTTAAAGTAGACTAATTCTGAGCTGTGATTAAATCACCTCTTAAACTAAACCAGATTTTAGCCTGTCACCCTTTTTGTAGATCAAACAAAAGCAATGAGCTAGAGGGAGAAAACATTCCTTTTTGTAAAAGAATAAATACTTTTTTTTCCTCAGTGGAAGCAAGAGCAATAAAGAGGCAAAGCAAGTCATTTCCTAACAGCAAGGCATACATGCTAATATTTAATTCTACCCTCCTCATTCTAATGACAACGGTTCATGCATTACATTAATAAATGGACAATAAATCTATGAGTTGCATATTATTGTTATAAATAGCATTACTTTGATACAAGAGTTAAATAGGCCACAAGTAAATATGTATGTGAAATGTGAATATGTACAGGTAGAGAGTAGCTTGAACTTAGCTAATAGCTAGGATCCAGGAGCAACCAGCTAGGTTAAAGAATATTATTTTTATGTGAACATTTTGTATATTATTACCCAGTAAGGCTGCATTCACATCTAAGCGACCTGATCACGGCGTTTTGTCCCGCGAATTGCGGCGACAAATTAATGCGTTTTGTTCCCGCGATTTGCGGTGATAAAACACAGCGATTTAACCCCCATTTAACCCCCAGGTCCACATCTCCTATGCCGAAAGCCGCCTGAAAAAAGGGTCCGGGACTTGTTTTGAGCTTCAGGCATACGGCGTTTTGGCGTTCGGCGTGGAGATGTGAACCATATCCATAGAGGGGAATGTTAAATTTCCCCTCTAGCGTCTTAGGGCTGCATTGGCGTCCTGCTTCAGGCGACAAAACGCCTAAGTGTGAATGCAGCCTAATACATTAGTAAAACTAATGCAACACATGTATTTTTAGTAAATCATGTTCTAAACGTTTATAAACCATAATCAACACACAACTGTTAGAGCCGGTTCACACTGGGGCAACACGACTTCCAGCACGACTTTCAGAGGCAACTCCAACACGACTTCAGCATGAACCACAGGGCGATCTGGGGCGATTTACAACACTACTTGAGGACAGGAGACTTTCCAGTGGCCAATCAAACAACAATCAGCTCTAGGGGAGGGAGGGGAGGTAGGGGTTTGCCTGAGAAATGTATGTTATCTTCCTGTATTGTTGCTTCAGTTAAGACAGTGATCAGACTTCTGAGGCGACTTCCATTGAAATCAATGGGTACAAATCGCCTAGAAGTCTGATTGAAGTAGTACAGGAACCTTTTCTGAAGTCGGAGCGACTTCAGTAGTGGGTATTAAGACGGCTCACATTGACTTACATTGATTTTCTTAACCACGCGACTTCGGAAGACTTGGGGAGACTTCAAGTCGGATCCCAGGTCGCCCCAGTGTGAATCGGCTCTCATGGTTCAATCATCGTTTTGGCCAAACAGAAATGTAGATACTCTTTTTTTTGCTGCCTGTGTTCCCATTGGAGAGATTTCAACGAGGTAGGTCATTTCAGGGAAATCAGGGAAACCTCTGTTTGATTTATCTGCAGGATAAAAACCTGACACTAGTTCTAACCTTTTCTTATTCCTTCACCTCTATTTAAGACTAGACATCAGTTTCCTTAAAGGCATCTGACCGATCAGATATTGTCGTAGAATAGTTGTTTTATAGTAAGGAAACTAGTCATTCGAAACCAGAAATCCATGTGCAAGTTTAACCTATCTGAAGCTAGCGGACCTGCCGCTCCAGTGTGAAAGTAGCCTAATGCAGCGTACACACGATTGGGCTTTTGCCCGGCCAAATCACATCGGAATTCCAACGGAATTCCATTGAAAAAAAATAGAACATGTTCTATATCTAAACTCAGATGGAATTCATAGGAATTTCCAATGAAAATACTCCGATGGGGATACACACGATCGGAAAATACAATAGAAAAATAAATTTTCCATCAGAAATTCCGATTGTGTACAGGGCATTAGGCTAAAGACATTAATGAGCAAGTTTGGGGTGGAGGAACTTGACTGGCCTGCACAGAGTCCTAACGTCAACCAGAAAGAACATCTTGGGGATAAATTAGAGCGGGGACTGTGAGCCAGGCCTTCTCTTCCACATCTTCTCGTCTGACCTCACAAATGTGCTTCTGAAAGAATGGTCGTAGGCCTCGTACACACGAGCAGACAGATTTGATCAAATCTGTCCGTCCGACAGATTTGAACAAATCTGTCTGCTGGGATTTTGGTTTGCTCGCGTGTACACACGAGCAAACCAAAATCCCCGCCAGCAGAGAGCGCGCTGACGTGTCGGTGACGTGGCGGTGACGTTGACGCCGCCACGTCACTGCACCAGGAAGTAAAACACTTCCGCGCATGCGCCGAATCCATTCGGCGGCGGTGCGGCGGTGGTGCGGGACAACATGTCTGCTGGTAAGTGTACTAACCAGCAGACATGTCGGGCGGACAGATTCCCACCCGATAGATTTCAAAGCATGCTTTGAAATCTGTCGGGTGGCCAAATCCATCGGCTCGGCCGTACACACGATCGAATCTGTCTGCTGAAACGGTCCAGCGGACCGTTTCCAGCGGACAGATTTGATCGTGTGTACGAGGCCTTAGACAATCCGATCCCATTCACATCAGTTACATGCAGCCGAGTGAGTGGAAGATGGCCCCCACTTGGCTCCATAACATTAGATGAAAGAAGCAACATCAAACGTCACTTCAGCCCAATGGTCTTAAAGGAGTAATGATTATTTTTGTGAAAAATAAAATTTAATTTTTTTCTTTTAATTGCATTTAAGTGTAAATGTGAGATCTAAGGTCTTTTTGACCCCAGATCTCACATTAAAGAGGTCCTGTCATGCTTGTTTCTATAACAAGGGATGTTTACCTTTTTTTTTTAAAAGGACAGTGTAAAAATAAAATAAAAAGTAAAATAAATAAGAAAAAATTATAATTTAAAGCACGCTTTCCTGTTGAGCTCGCATGCAGAAGCTAATGCATATTTAAATCACACCTGCATATGAAAATGATGTTCAAACCACATATGTGAGGTATCAATGTGATCGTTAGAGTGAGAGCAAAAATACTAGCAATAGACCTCTTCTATAACTCAAAACTGCATATATCTTTAACCACTAAACCCCCGGACCATATTGCTGCCCAAAGACAAGAGGACTTTTTGCGATTCGGCACTGCGCCGCTGTAACTGACAATTGCGCGGTTGTGCTACATGGCTCCCAAACAAAATTGGCGTCCTTCTTTTCCCACAATTAGAGGTTTTTTTTGGTGGTATTTGATCACCTCTGCGGTTTTTATTTTTTGCGCTATAAACAAAAATAGAGCGACAATTTTGAAAAAAATGAATATTTTTTACTTTTTGCTGTAATAAATTTCCCCCAAAAATATATAAAAAAAAAACAATTGTTTTCTTCAGTTTAGGCCAATACGTATTCTTCTACATATTTTTCATTAAAAAAATCGCAATAAGCGTTTATTGATTGGTTTGCACAAAAGTTACAGCGTTTACAAAATAGGGGGTATTTTTATGGCATTTTTATTAATATATATTTTAGTAATTGCCGCGCGCCCCTAGTTGCCTGCGAGATAGCCAACGTAGAGCTACGGCAAGTAGTTAAACAATGGTTATGGAGATTTTTAAGGTCAAAGTTTATCGCCATTCCACTAGCAGGCGCAATTTTGAAGCGTGACATGTTGGGTATCAATTTACTCGGCGCAACATTATCTTTCACAATATAAAAAAAAAATTGCTCACTTATTGTTGACTTATTTTTTAATTCAAAAAAGTGTATTCTTTCCCCAAAAAATGCACTAAAGTATTGCAAAGGCCGCCATTTTATTCTCTAGGGTGTCTGAAAAAAGAGATATATAATGTCTGGGGGGGTTTTAATTAATTTTCTAGCAAAAAAAAAATGAATTCAACTTGTAAACAACAAGTTTAAAAAATAGGCCCGGTCCTTATGTGATGGGCACAAGTTTAATTAAGTTATTATTTAGATATTATCCATGACTGTAATCCATGTCTTCTTCGATATCACAAAAAGCAAAAAAAAAAATTTCCAAGATTTTTCTTTCTTGTGTATTCTTTCAAACATGCACACCCCAATGTTAGTCACACAAATAACTGCCAGTTTATGAAGTCTTTTGCAGGCTTGAAGCAAACCCCTTCAGGAATGACAATGAGATTAATGTACAGAATTCATTTATATGACCAACATTAAAGGGTCAAGGACTGTAAGCATTTTAAGAAAGGCAAATGTTTTTTTTTTTCTTCTTTTTTAAGTTTAAGTTACAGATTTGCTTTAAAGGAAAAGTATAGTGCATTAATCATCCACATTTTGAGCAATAATTGTAAGGTTTACCTGCTTTATTCAATTTCAAAGCAATCTCGTATAGGGGTATATTAAAAAAAATCAGTCAATGTAACATTTACCAAACATTTTGGCAGGGAAATCAATCACTGTAATTTAAAACACATACATTAGGAGCACAGACATTAATTAACCTGCAGCAAATGTTTGGTAAATATCACATCTCAGGCATATAGAGAGTGGGTTCACCCTATTTACCAGCATTCAACTTAAAAATTGAACAACCTTTTAGGAAATCAACCCCAGTGCGGTTTTAAGTAATCACACAAAAACAGCCGGCTTGACATTGAGGGCCGGTTCACACCAGGGAGCACACAGGAACACACTCATTGGAATGGCCTGAAATCACACTGCACCGTACAAAAACAACTGCATGCACTACTTTAAAAAATGACCAGCAACCAGATTGCATGGTACTTCTGTACATTTCTATCTGGTGCAAGCAAACACACTACGATTGTGACCTGCATTTGGGGTGTTGTTAGCATTGCATTGACACCCACTTCAGATCGCAAATGCAGTGCTTAAACATGGTTCGGGAAATGCACGTGTAACGCCAGTTTCCCTCACCAGATTCTAGTATGAACAGACCCTGAGAGAAAGAAAAGGTAACGCACAACAACTGTGCCAATCAGTAATCAGAAATTGTATACAGTACATAAATAGCAAGTACAGTGGGTGACCGCGATATTGTGTCAATCTCGCTCCCTTTCTTGGCGAGATTGACCACCTGCGAGCCCCATCGCGGGAGCCAGCAACAAGCTGGCTTGCCGCGATGGAGACAAAGCCGTCATAGAAGCGACGGGGATTCGACGTGGATTCCCGCCAATTCTACACGTGGGCGGCGTTTGTTATGAATCCTAAGGGGGAAGTCCCTGCCGGATTTTAAATAAAAATCCGGCATGGGTTCCCCCTCAGGAGCATAACGGTCCCTTAGGTCTGGTATGGGTTGTAAGGAGACCCCCCTACGCCGAAAAAACGGCGTGGGGGTCCCCCCACAATCCATACCAGACCCGTATCCAAATCATGCCGGCCGGCCGGTCAGGAAGTAAGTGGGGGCGAGCGAGCGCCCCCCCCCCTCCTGAGCCATACCAGGCAGCGGCCCCCCCACCCCAGAGCACCCTGTCCCCATGTTGATGAGGACAGGGCCCCTTCCCGACAACCCTGGCCGTTGGTTGTCGGGGTATGCGGGTGGGAGGCTTATCGGAATCTGGGAGCCCCCTTTAATAAGGGGGCCCCCAGATACCAGCCCCCCACCCTAAGTAAATGAGTATGGGGTACATCGTACCCCTACCCATTCACCTGCAAGAAAAAGTGCAAACACAAATAAACCACACAGGGTATTAAAATATTTTATTAGTTGGCCTCCGGGGGGGAGTGTGTGTGGTCACTTTTATAAAAGCACCCCTCTCCAGCAGGGTTCTCCCGACATCTTCTGCGGGGGGTGGGTGCCGCTGTTCTTTGCCGCCGTCTGGTTCTCTTCCGCCGCCGGGGGGTCACTTTTATAAAAGCGCCCACACCCCTGCGGGCTTCCTTCGACATCTTCGGCGGGGGGTGTGTCTTCTCCGCTCTCCGGGGTCTTCTCCCGCTCTCCGGGGGTCTTCTCCGCTCTCCGGGGGTCTTCTCCGCTCTCCGGGGTCTTTTTTCCACTCTCTGATGCCTTCTTCTTTTTCAGGACTGGCCGCCGCTATCTTCGTGGTAGCTCAATTACTAGCGGCGGCCAGTCTGCTCTTCTGTCAAGTCGTCTTCTTCTTTTCTTCTTTTCCAGATGTTGACGCGACGCTTCCTCCCGCTGTTATGACGGGCGCGTGGCTTGCAGCGACTTATATAGGCCTATCTTGTGACGTCGCAGTCCCATCATGCTCCGGTAGGTACCACGTGGTACTTACCGGAGCATGATGGGACTGCGACGTCACAAGATAGGCCTATATAAGTCGCTGCGAGCCGCGCGCCCGGCATAACAGCAGGAGGAAGCACTGCGTCAACATCTGAAGAAGAGAAGAAGAGAAGAAGACGCGACAGAAGAGCGGACTGGCCGCCGCTTGTAATTGAGCTACCACAAAGATAGTGGCGGCCAGTCCTGAAAAAGAAGAAGGCACCGGAGAGTGGGAGAAGACCCTGGAGAGCGGAGAAGACCCCCGGAGAGTGGGAGAAGACCCCGGAGAGCGGAGAAGACCCCCGGAGAGCGCAGAAGACCCCCGGAGAGCGGAGAAGAAGATGTCGGAAGAAGCCCGCCGGTTGGGGCGATTTTATAAAAGCGACCATACACACCCCCCCCCCGGCGGCCAACTAATAAAATATTTTAATACTCTGTGTGGTTTATTTGTGTTAACACTTTTCTTGCAGGTGAATGGGTAGGGGTACGATGTACCCCATACTCATTCACTTAGGGTGGGGGGCTGGTATCTGCGGGCCCCCTTATTAAAGGGGGCTCCCAGATTCCGATAAGCCTCCCGCCCGCATACCCCGACAACCAACGGCCAGGGATGTCGGGAAGGGGCCCTGTCCTCATCAACATGGGGACAGGGTGCTCTGGGGTGGGGGGGGCCGCAGTGCGCCCCCCCTGCCCCAGAGCACCTGACCCCCCCATGTTGAGGGCATGCTGCCCGGTACGGCTCAGGAGGGGGGGGGGGCGCTCGCTCGCCCCCACTCTCTTCCTGACCGGCCGGCGTGCTTTGGATATGGGTCTGATATGGATTGTGGGGGGACCCCCACGCCGTTTTTTCGGCGTAGGGGGGTCTCCTTACAACCCATAACAGAACTAAGGGCCCGGTATACTCCTGAGGGGGGAACCCATGCCGGATTTTTATTTAAAATCCGGCGGGGGGGTTCACTCTCAGGATTCATAACAAACGCCGCCCACGTGTAGAATTGGCGGGAATCCACGTCGGATTCCCGTCGCTTCTATGACGCACTCGCTGGAATGTGCTTTTACTATTCCAGCAAGTGCGAGATGTCGGCACCCTGTCGCCAAGAATCAGTGCGATGCTGTCGTGCTAAAAACACATTCTCGGCGGCAGGCACTGTAGCTCTACAGGACTGGGCCTATTTTTCAGACTCAGTATTTGCAAGTTAAAATCTTTTTTTTTTCTAGGAAATTACTTAGGACCCCCAAACGTTAGATTTTTCTAACACCCTAGGGAATAAAATGGCGATCGTTAACATACTTTATGTCACTTTATGTCACATTGTATTGTGCAACGGTCTTACAAGCGCACTTTTTGTTGGGAAAAAATACACTTTTTTGAATAAAAAAATAAGACAACAGTAAAGTTAGCCCTTTTTTTTTATATTGTGAAAGATAATGTTACTCTGAGTAAATTGATACCCAACATGTCACGCTTCAAAATTGTGCCCGCGTGTGGAATGGTGACAAACTTTAACCCTTAAAAATCAAATCAAGACCTCCGATCTCATATTTACACTTAATTGCAGTAAAACAATATTAATAGAAAAAAAAATCTCCTTTAAGAGCATTGGGCGGAATTGACGTTGCTTCTGCGAGTCAATGCTATGGAGCCGAGCGGGACCATCTTCCCCTTACTCGGCAGCCAGTCATTCACAGGAAAGGAAGCGATTGTCTCCGCCAATACCGGCAGGTCCGGTAAGCAGCGGAAACCTACAGAGCACGACGGGAGGGGCCACCTCTCTCATCGTCGATATAAGTGATCTTGCGGCGAATCCACTGCAAAGACCACTTTTATCTTGTAGCGGTAAGCCCGCTGAAAAAAAAATTACCAGGGTTATGGCAGCTAGCTGCTGCCATGACAATGATATCCATCTTCAAAGAGCAACCATATAATGACAGTGGGCGGTCTGTAAGTGGTTTACCAGACCACATTTTTTCTTCATTAAATGTATTCAGTACAATGTAAAATTCAAAAAGAAAAGAGTCGTACTAAATGTTTTACAATATGTTAATTTAGCATCAATAAACAACACTCACCTGTTTCGCCCAGAATCTCTAAATCCCTTTGCAAAAGGATTTCTGTCAATTTTCAATCGTGTTATCTGCAAAAATGTACAGAAAAGGTGATTAATACAGTTAAAAAAAAAAAAAAAACATATGCATCCTTGAAATCTTAAGCAAATTGATCATATAAAATGCATTGTTTCCTCTTAAGAGTGTCTTTTTTTTAAATTGTTGTCAAAAAGGTATTTCCTCGTTTTCTTACTGAGGCTCCATGCACACTGGGCTGAAAAAAAACGGAGCGATATTGTACACAGTTTGGCGAGTTTCAGAGTGTTTAGCATTTTTTCCACCAGAAAGCGCCAATCAGAAACACAAACCAGAAGGTTTTTTTTTTCCAGCTTCTTTTTTTTTTTTTTTTTTTTTTTTTTTTTTTTTTTTTTTTTTTTTTTTTTTTTGTAATATGTTTTTATTAAAGAATTCACACATCAGAGAAAATACATAACAAGACATGTAGACATTATTCGAGGACATTCATGGTAGAAGAATTGTATACGGAGAAGTCCTCATAAGAAAAAAAATTAAGGGGAGGGCATAGGCTTAGGGGTATATGGAGTAAAACTGAATAGTCCTTCCAAAATAAGAGGGGGGGGGTGGGGGGGGGGAGGGAGGTATGGGTAGAAATCTTCAGTCCCGTGAGGGATCTCGGTAAAGAAAGGACATTTTCTCAAAGTTCAGTCTCTCCGCGGGAGTAAAAGTGTGCAACAGAAAGGGATTCCAAAGGTGATAGAAGCGGCTTTTGTTCCGTTCGTGGGTCAAGTCCGTGTTAAGCCTGTCTTTGTATAAGAGTTGTAGGAGTTCCTTCTTGACTTGAGCAGTGGTTGGGCTGTCAGCAGATATCCACTTCTGGAGGATGGCTCTCCGGGCGAGCAATAGGCATATCAGGATCCAATTCCTGCGCGGGGGTGTGGTAGGGGAAGACCAGGGGAGCAGTAGGGGGTCCCAATAGCCGAAGATAAGTAGTAGCGGGTCCTTGGGTATGCGCAACAGGGTGACGTCAAATATGTATTGGATGACTTGGTCCCAGAATCTGGCTATGTGGGAGCAGGACCAGAACCTGTGAGCCAAGTTGGGTTTGGGTTGTTTACAGAGGGGGCATTCTGGGGAGGGATGGGCTCGGCTGAAGGGGATGTGGGCCCGGTGGACAATTTTGATCTGCGTCTCTCTCCATGTCTCGTTAGGGATAAGTTTGTGGACGGTGGTGAGGCCTTGGAGGAGCTTCCCCACCAGCTCAGGGTCGGGGAAGTCCTTCGACCAGTTGGCCGCTGACGTTGATGCCAGGGGGGGGGTATTGTGCAGGAGGAGGGGGCGGTAAATGTCCGATACCTTGTACGAGGCCCGGGCGATAAGGGTGTCGGTGAGGGAGCTCTGGAACCTTTTTCTATCGTCCCGGCAAGTATTTTTCAGAAAACTGAGGCATTGGATATACTGGAACATGTGTGATGCGGGGAGAGAGAATTTGTCCGCCAGGGCTCTAAAGCCCATGGGGCGGCCTGAAAGGGGGTCACACAATGAATAAAAGATTTTGATACCCTTATCATGCCAGTCGAGGTAAGGCTGGTTATCTAGGCCAGGTTGGAAGCTAGGGTTACCCAGGATTGGAAGATATCGTGAGATAGAGGATGGGACATTGAGGGCTTTCCTGACCTCTCTCCAGGCAATGACCGTGTCCCGGAGAAGGAGATTGTGTTGGAGGGGAGGGGGGCAGATTTCCAGCGACAATGGAGGAGGGCCGTAAGGGAGAATGGGTGGACCATCGCCGATTCTAAGGGGTAGTTTGAGCATCTGGAGGACTGGGAAATCCAATCCAAGCCCGTTCTCAATAGGCAAGCCAGGTTATATAGCCTGATGTTGGGAAGGGCAATGCCCCCCTCTCGCCTGGGAAGATGCAGTTTGGCAAATGCTATGCGCGCCCGCCTACCACGCCAGAGAAACTTGGAAATGGCCGAATTTAGGGATTTGACGTCTTTATGGCGCAGAAGTAGTGGGACGGTTTGAAGTGGGTACAACAGGCGAGCGAAACTGACCATCTTGACCAGGTGGCATCTTCCCAGCAGTGAGAGAGGCAGGTCCATCCAGTTTCCCAGTTCTTGGGATATTTTGGTGAACAGGGGAGGGTAATTGAGCTGGTACAGGGAGGAGGGTAATTTACCTATTTTTATTCCCAGGTAAGTGATATGAGACTTCGCAACAGTGAACAGCGAGCTCTGGGACCAAGAGGGGGCAGATAGAGAACCTATGGGGAGTATTTCGCTCTTATTATAGTTAATACGAAGCCCAGAGCATTGCCTGAATTCGTCAAAAGTGGACTTGATTGTGGACATGTCAAGTGAGGGGCTGGATGTGAAAATAAGGACATCATCTGCAAATAGTGACGTGCGAAGGTCGTGGTCTCCGACACGTATGCCATGAAGGGGGGCGATCTGGGTTAGGTGGCGGGACAGGGGTTCAAGCGCTATGTTGAAAAGGAGCGGGGAGAGCGGGCAGCCTTGCCTCGTGCCTTTGTGCAGCCTGAATTCCTCAGAGAGGAGGCCCGCAGCGACCACTCTCGCGGCAGGGGCAGTGTACATGGCCTCTATGAGGTGCGTGAAGGGGCCCGAGAAGCCCATTTTGGACATGACCATGGAGAGCCATTCGAAACTGACGTTATCGAAGGCCTTCTCCGCGTCTAAAGTGATGATGGCATGATCACCTGCCGGGTTTATTTTTTGCGTGTTCGAGAGCCAGCATCACCTTCCTGATGTTCATGGTGGCCGTCCTACCCTTTACGAAGCCTGATTGTGCGGGGTGGATCAGGGAGGGTATAATGGATGCCAACCTAGTGGCCGCTATTTTGGATAGGATCTTGACGTCAAGGTTTAAAAGTGAGATGGGCCTATAAGAGCCAGGTTCTAGGGGGTCTTTGCCCTTTTTCTCCAAGAGTTTTACGATGGCCTGATTGCCCGTTGGTAGGTAGGTCCCACCCGACCATATATGCTGGTAGACGTCGTGGAGGGGGGGAGACACAGTCGAGCTAAAGGACTTATAAAATTCTCCAGTGAAGCCATCTGGGCCTGGAGCTTTGGAGGGGGCAAGTTGTTTGATGACGGATTGGACCTCCAGGACTGAGATAGGGGCATTGAGGGCTTCGAGTTGGGTGGGGGTCACCCGATCTAGGGATATACGTTGTAAGAAGTTGAGGGCCGTTGGCTTATCAATAGGGTCTGAGGCATACAGGGAGGAGTAGAATTGGCGCATGATACGATTGATGTCTTTCGGGGTGTTGTGTACGGATCCCAACGGATCTCTCAGAGACAAGATATGTGTCGGGCGGTTGGGTCCTTTGCTTAATCTGGAAAGGAGTCTACCGGCCTTGTTGCCAAACTTGTGGAGGGAGGCGTCTAGATGTGCCTTTTGGGTACGTTCGAGGGTGGCCGCCAAATTATCAAAGGCCTGCTTAGCAGCAAACCACGCGCTACGGTTGCTGGGGGAGTCATCGGTATAGAGGACCCGCTGGGCCTGATGCAGTGTTGCGCTGGCCAGTTTGTAGCGTCTAAGTGTGTGTTTTTTGAAGGTGGCGGCGTAGGCTATTATGCAGCCCCTGAGGAAAGCCTTGCCCGCTTCCCAGAAAAGATTGGGGTTGTCGGCGTGTAGCGCATTATCCGACGCGTATCCCGACCAGGCGTTTTCCAGATGTTGTTGGAAATCGGAGTTGTTGTGGAGATAGGAGGGAAACCGCCAGATTTTGGGGTTGGAGGCTAGGCCAGGATCTTCAAGAGTGGTCGAGACCGGGGCATGATCCGAGATTGCGATGTCGTGTATGTCAGCTTCCGAGATCAGTGGGAGGAGAGAGTCAGAGCAGAAAAGGTAGTCCAGTCTCGTGAAGACATTGTGAGGGTGGGAGTAGAACGAGAATTCCCTATCAGCTGGGTGACGTAGTCGCCATATATCATGGAGGTGTAGTGATTCTATAGTCGATGCCAGCAAGGTCTGGGTGGGAGGAGTCAATGGAGGACGGGAGTGTCTGGTAGAGGACCTGTCATCAGTCGGGTGTATAATGGAGTTGAAATCCCCAGCTATCAGGTGCAGGCAATCTGGCTCTCGAAGTGCCCAAGAAGTGAGGTCGCTAAAAAAAGTACTTGTGGGGCTGTTGGGAGCATACACATTGGTGATGTTTAAAACCCTGGGTCCCAGTTGGATACGGGCAGAGGCGAAACGCCCCTCAGAGTCCGAGTCTGAGGACAGTATTTTGCAGGGAAGGTTCTTGTGGACTAGGATTATTACCCCGGCTTTCCGACCGCATGAGTCGGAGCCGAGGACTGTGCCCACCCAGAGTTTCCGCAGCCGCGGGAAGTCGGGAGTGGACAGATGGGTTTCCTGAAGGAGGGCGATATCGGCCTTAAGCCTTTTAAGGTGACGCAGAACCTTCATTCTCTTATTAGGGGAACGGAGCCCTTTAACGTTCCAGGAGACTATTCTCATGTTGGGAAAACCATCAGAGGGGTGTGAGCAGGATGCGGAGGCAAAGTAGGTGGGAGCATGGGGTATGGCAGAAGTGGTATAAAAGGACAGCAAACGGAGTAGTGGTTGACTGGGAGAGAGAACGGAGGCTTTAACGGATCCCTACGTGCGGGGAGAGAGCAGGGAAGTAGGAAAGGGGAGATGGGGGAGGGACAATGGGGGGAAACATAGTGAACAACAATATTCGGGAACTTCACTTTTTTCCGCATGGAGCCACTGAATAGGCCAACTCCCAACCCAGGGCTCACTATGCAGCACTTCACCCGCAGTGACAGAAGGGGGGGGCGTAGGCAGCAGGAGCAATGCGTGGGGGAGGCAAAAGCTAAACAGGTATCCCTGCGGAAGAACAGAGGGGCTCACACATGTCATATAAACGTATGCGAAAACCCAATATTAAACACAAGTACTAGCTAGAACAACTATTACCAATCGTGTAAAAAGAACATAAAACAATGTGAAAATAAAACAGCATTATAGAACAAAAAAAAAACAATGGCATAACAGCATAATAGCATTGGGCCTACCGTGGCTCCCCGTGTGAGGGGGAGGCACAATGGAGGAGAATGACCCAGGAGTGGTCTTAGACGATCAAAGCGCAGCAGAGTTGCACCAGGACGGTGTGGCATCCAAAAAAAAAGAGAGAGAAGAAGAAAAAAAAAGGGGGGTTCAAGAGGAGGAGGCTTGTTGTCGGTCGGATCCAGAAGCCTTGAATCTCTTAGGAGAGTCCTTGCGCGGGCTCCCGTGTTCCAGGGCCCGGTTGGAGGGTGCAGCTCTAGGAGACAGGTTGTGGTGGGGGCCTTGGCGGTGGGACCTCAGGAAAGCCTCAGCTTCGGAAGGGTCATGGAAGGAGAGCTGATCCCCGTTAGGGGCTCTGAGTCGAAGCACGGCCGGGAAGGCCAGAGTGAACTTGATTTGCATTCGGTGGAGCTCCGCGCAGATCTGCTGGAAAGCCTTTCTCCTCTTGGAAACGTCCACGGAGTAGTCCGCGAAGACCAAGATGTTCATGCCATCTATCTGGAGGGTCCTGGACTGCCTGAACTTTTGCAGGATGAGGGATTTATCCGAATAGTTGAGGTACTTAGCGATCACAGGACGTGGTGATTTGCGTTCAGAGTTGAAAAGGCCCATGCGGTGGGCGCGCTCAACCGTGCTGGGGCCGGGCAGGCCCAGGGCCTCGGGGATGCGTCTTGAGCAGAGATCTGAAAGTGCCTGGGGTTGCAGCGATTCGGGGACGCCAATAAAGCGCAGATTGCTCCTCCTGGATCTGTTCTCAAGGTCGTCCAGTTTGTCGAGTATATACTTGTTCGTCTTGTCTTGCGCATGTTCAAAGGATTGGGCCTGGTAAAGATCCTCTTCTATATGACCGATGCGATTCTCGGCCTCATTCAGCCGGGATGCATGCTCCCCTAGTTGAGCCTGGATCTTCTGTATCCCTGCATTGATAGCTTTTTCCACTGAAGTTGCTATCATGGGGGATAATAGAGCAGCCACGGCCTGGGCAATCAGCTCTATGTTGTGCATATCCCCCGCTTGTGGGGGAGGTGGGGGGTTGTGGGCAGCCTGAGGGGTGGTTGGAGGGGCTGGTGTTGCACTCACCTCCATAGCAGGCGCCGTTTCTGCGATCGGATCCACGGCCGGATCCGTGTAGGCCGAAGCCGGGGCCTCGATTTGCGGCTGCCCCGTCCGTGCCGCGGCGGCGGCGTACGATCGCGCGCCGTTTTTTTCTAAAAACCTGTCCATCCTCGTCCGGGGGGATGGCAGATGGTTAGCCCTGGGGTCAGTTGCGGGTCTGCAGGCTTTTACAGGCAGGTTTTGGAGCCGGTGTGCGGGAGCTGAGGAAGCACACAGCTACTCCATGCGGCGCCGGAACCGGAAGTTCCTTTTCCAGCTTCTAAATGCTGAGATTAAAATATGTCTGTAATTGTCCTAATGTGCATGAGCACATAGGATAAGATTAAGTGGCTTCTACAGACAAAACTCCTGTAGAAGCCACCATTTTTAAGCAAGTGTGCATGGAGCCTTATACATTTTATTAATTAAAAGGGAAATATTCTTCTGCACTGCATACATCTATTTTTTCGTTTATGGCTTCTGTTTTAGAACATTTCCAAATGTATTAGTATTAGATATTATCATATATCAGAAGAGTAAGTGAAGCAATTAATTATCGTAATAAAAAGTGACAATTGACAAGTGACTGCTGATAATCAAATCAAAAACCAAAGATTTATGGATTGTGAGCAACAAGGACCCTCTGTATCCTTAAAATTTGTCAGGACACAAAATAAGAGCTCCTGATGCTGACTTGCTTCTAAAGTTGCATGCTCCATGGCTGTCATTCTTGTCCTTGGTTCATAACTTGCCATAGGTGAGTCACTCACCTATAGCAAGCATGTGCATTTTAGGCTGTACATCACCTAAAGTGCGCATGCTACTTCCAGTAAAAGTAAAAGTTAAAATAAAAGAAGGATAAGGTTGACAAATTCAAAGTATGTACCTTCAAAAACAAACAAGCAATTTTGTCTGTCATTATTTAGCCCTTACAGAGTCAGAGTTAAAAGTGTCGATAGTGATGGTAGTGCTGTAAAATAAATATTGTCCTAGCAAATAAAGAAACAGTATAAAATCATCTAAGACGAATGACAAAACTATCTCATAAAATCGTTTTCAGCCAATGCCGCAGGATAACCCTACTCTGATTTACTTTGAATGAATGTTATGTGCATATGTATATGTGATATACGCGTCCATAGCAGTTGAAAACAAGTCAGAGACAAATTCCCTAAAGGGGAATACATCCCTGTAGTTGTAACTGTCTTTTTTGCCGAAGGGCTTGCCCCACAGTATGTGAATACATTTTTTTTTAGGTTTATAAATGTGTTCTTATTACTTTAATTTCTCTTAATTTAGATATCACATGCTGTATATATCTCCAAAACTAATAGTGTATTAATTAAAAAATGAATATTGTAATACAAAAAAAACTAATAGCCAGATTCAGGTACATTTAAGCCGGCGTATCTCCAGATACGCCATCGTAAGTACAAATGTGCCCCGTCGTATTTTTGTGCTGATTCACAAAGCTAGATATGCCGTAAAACAAGACTTCAGCTGCCCGACGTAACTTGCCTACGTCGGCGTCTCTTGGGCGCATAGTTACACTGGACGCATTCGGCGTTCCCATGTTAAATATGCAAATTAGCAAGATATGCCGATTCACGAACGTACGTACGCCCGACACAGTAATCTACGCCGTTTACATAAGGCATTTTTCCGGCGTAAAGATAAACCACCAAAAAGGTGCCGCATCCCATGCAAAGGTATGGACTTCAGAACAGCCATCGTTTTTACGTTGTTTACGTAAGTCGTACGTGAATGGGGCTGGGCGTAAGTTACATTCACATCGTAGGCAGTGTTCTATCCGACGTGATTCTGAGCATGCGCACTGGGATACGTCCATGGATGGCACATGCGCCGTTCGTTCGTTCCATCTTTTGCATGGGGTCACAGTTTATTAACATGTATCATGCCCACCTTCCACCTACTTTGAATTAGGCGGGCTTACGCCGGCCCATTTACGCTACGCCGCCGTAACTTAGGGAGCAAGTGCTTTGAGAATACAGCACTTGCCTCTCTAAGTTGCGGCGGCATAGCGCATATTCGATATGCTACGCCCGGCTAACGATACGCCACCCTACCTGAATCTGGCTATATAAGAATAAATTCATAGAAGCTCATTAGTAAAGGAGTTGGTAGTCTTCATAAAAAAAACTGTAAATATTTTCTTTAATCATCCAATTGTGAATATTTATACAGATTTTCAGTGAAGATTCTCAACGCCTTTACTAAATCAGCCTCAATGCCTGATTCAATGTTTGTGTTGAGCACAGGTTGGCTAGCCTGGCATATCTGCTGTGCTTCCTGGAAACCTGGAAATATTCCAGTCATATCTCACAAAAATCACAGTCTTATACCCCGTACACACGATTGGAATTTCCGATGGACTTTTTCCATCTGATTTTCTGATCGTTTGTAGCCCCATCTGAGTTTTTTCATCGGAAATTCTGATGAATTCCATCAGACTTTAGATATAGAACATGTTCTATATTTTTGCGATGGAATTTAGATGGAATTACAATGTGATTTGGCTGGGCAAAAGCCCGAACGTGTGTACGTGGCATGAGTTATTTTTCCATAAAAAATAAACACATTTCGCATTCATATTTTAAAAGATTCAGTATATTATGTTTTACATTAAAAGGTTTTTTTTTTTTCCTTCTCTGTTATCCAGCTGCATCCAAGCTAGTAATGAAAAGTTTAAAAGAGTACCTGTTGATTCTGGTATGCTGTTACAGTAGTGAAAATTGTTTCAGGGAATGCAAATGCCTTCTCCCCTTCTCCTGCTGGAATTGGTTTTACTGGAGACAGTTCATCACCACAGTCTTTCCGAATCACATGGACACGTGGTTGATATTTGTGCATTGAATGAAGAATTATCTGTGAAAAATTGCATTGATTCATTATTTAGTGTGGGCATTTCCTTTACTGTTTTCATTTAAAGAAGAATCCCCAAGAGACCAAATAATTTAATGAAACGAGGTGACCGAAAGTTGATCATTAGTTATAAATTAGTTACATATTTTAGCCTGTAATAATATTTTACTCGGTGCTAAATATTAGTCTGATCCTAATTATTCACAGTTGAATAGCCATCAAGAGTGCGTCTACAATTGTGGTTTGGTTTTCATCCTGCAACTTCAAACGCTAATAATAACTTATTTCAATGCTGATGACTTCAAAATCGTCATGGAAGGCATGAATAATCAAGAACAAACTGTAATAGAAATGGTACTTTGACCATTCCCAAATCCTATTGATGTCGTTGCCGATGTGCCTTGGCTTTTCATAGGAACAATATGCGCTCTTGCTTTCAGTAATAGGGAAAATAGTCACTTGTTTCCAATTAGGCAAAAGTTACAACACATCTTTCATCACAGCAAAATGTACATGGATACAGTGACAGACTTCAATCAGCTAAATGACATTCCAACTGTGAAATACATAATAATTAAGAAAAAAAACAAGAGTGTTATTTGGATGAGTACGTTATTGCGTTTGGGGTTGGATTACAGTATCAGAGAATAGTCTTTTGTCATTTTTATTTGTACTGGGTTTTTATTTGTACTGGGACGTATGATCTCAAAAACAGTAAAGGGTTATATATACTTCTTTCTTTTAACTTTTTTTAGTGGCTACCGGCTAACCCTGCCCTGGGAAGCAGTGAAACAGTTTATTGACATCCTATGCATTCAATGCATAAAAGTTTAAGGGTAAAAAAAAAATGTACTATATAAAATGTTAAAATAACACATAACGGTCTCCTTACTGTGTCCTGCACAGTTACTCCTCATCATCACACAGCCACATCTAAAGTTAATACCAGTCTATAGCTGTGGTGGCTGTATCATGTTTCAAATTTCAGCCTAGGAACATTTTCCTATGTACAGAAAATGCCTTTTCACTTTGCTAGAATAGAGTCCTAATTTTGAGCTGCAAAGAAAGCAAAATTATTTTATCTTTCTTTTAAAAAATTATTAGTCCTATCAATCCACCGTGACAGTAAATGAACAAAGGTATATGTGTTTGAAGTTCATCCTGTTGACAAAAAAGGTCTCCCTACAGTGGAGATATAAATGTAGCTATGATGGGACAGAAAGTTTGTTATTGTGGGATTAGTAGGTAAAAAAAAAAAGGCAAAATAAGCATGAAAAAGTAATGCAGCCATCATATCTAACAACTGCTGAGCTGCAATATACTATATTTTTACATTTTAAAGTTTGAAGCTTCCCAACTGAGCTACTTTAGAGCTTTCAGACACCCAAAGGTGTTTATACTAATTTATGCTACAGGCATAAAATTAAGACAGGTGGCAAAAAGATTAATCTAGAAACCAGGTTAAGGTCATACCCAAAATAGCAGAAAGAAAAAACAGCAAACTAATGCCTCGTACACACGATCGGAATTTCCTGACTTTTTCCATCGGAAATTCCGACCATCTGTATGCCCCATCAGAGATTTTCCATCGGATATTCCGATGAATTCCATGGGAGTTTAGATAGAGAACATAAGAAAAAAAGTGGTAATACTGCGCTGTCTATGTGAATGGTCTAGAAAATGCTAGCAACTTAAAATGTGAGATACCCACAAAAATAATACTACTAAACAAGAAAAAGCTGCGCAAATATAAACACTACAGTGTAGAACTCCAATAATAGTCCTGTGTAGAGTAAGTGAAAGTCCCGTCATGCAGGTGATGAATAAAATAAAAAATCCATTAATCAAGTGCGGAACATGTTATGCATCTGATGGAAACTGATAGCAGAAACAATTATTCTTTCCTCCAGATAGATGGTGACATCAAATGCAAAAAACCTCAGAAACAGTGCATGGATAGATAAACACCTCCACCTTTCAATCACACCGCCCCTTACCAGAGGGGAAGATCACAACTAGAGATCTTCTGACAGCAGATGGCTTAATCCCCAGCCAGGGGTTAACGTGGCAGGATATCCGAAAGTCCAGATTTCTCCAACAGTGGACCGATGATGCGAGTTGTAATGAAAACCGCACACAGCACAAAGCACAGCCAGTCCACACAGGTCTGCTTCCAGCTTGGAAGCTCCAAGCTGGAAGCAGACCTGTGTGGACTGGCTGTGCTTTGTGCTGTGTGCGGTTTTCATTACAACTCGGATCATCGGTCCACTGTTGGAGAAATCTGGACTTTCGGATATCCTGCCACGTTAACCCCTGGCTGGGGATTAAGCCATCTGCTGTCAGAAGATCTCTAGTTGTGATCTTCCCCTCTGGTAAGGGGCGGTGTGATTGAAAGGTGGAGGTGTTTATCTATCCATGCACTGTTTCTGAGGTTTTTTGCATTTGATGTCACCATCTATCTGGAGGAAAGAATAATTGTTTCTGCTATCAGGTTCCATCAGATGCATAACATGTTCCGCACTTGATTAATGGATTTTTTATTTTATTCATCACCTGCATGACGGGACTTTCACTTACTCTACACAGGACTATTATTGGAGTTCTACACTGTAGTGTTTATATTTGCGCAGCTTTTTCTTGTTTAGTAGATAGAGAACATGTTCTCTTTTACTCCGTCGGAATTCTGATGTGATTTTGGTCGGACAAAGGTCGGATCGTGTGTACGGGGCTTAACAGGGATCTTTGCTTGATCATTGGCACTGCACTGAGCAAATTATAACCTGGTGCCTGGTCAGGTCTGTGGCATGCTAACAGCTGGTAGATTCTGTAGGCACTCTACAAGAAACGGTACACCTGACCAGACAAGAAAGAAGATGTTATGTTAGCTATAACTTTTCTGGCAAGATGTACAGGTGTAGGTATGTGGCTAGCAGAATGGTAATCCCTGCACAATCATATCTCGAATGCTCACTGGAAGACACACTTGATTAGATTACTTCTCCAAATGACTAATACATGAATTAATTTAACTGATGTGAATCAACTCATTAAAAAATCTGATTAAATTCATAATATGTGTTTTTATATTTCTTCCATATCTTTTCAACATGTTTAAGCATATTGAACCCTGGACCCATAATCATTTTTTTTTACTGAATTAATGAAAAATAAGCAAACCATACTTTCTAACAATCATGAAGCTGCCTACTAAATAACAACAAGACAGTCATTTGTACCCCTTAATAAATAAATGCGGAGTGACACACTATGCAAATTTTATGAACTATATAAACTAAACGTGTCTAGAATGTAAAACAGGTGTTCATGAAACAGACTAATAACAAAAATGTGAACGATGACTATCAACTCATTTAACAATGATATAGTATTTATTTTATATATTTTTTTTTTATATTTAGTCCATATTGCTTTAATATGTTTAAATGTATTGAAACCCTAAACCCCAAAAAAATAATATATTGTAGCCAGTATTTAGACGCGATGGCTGCATTTGTTTTCTCTTTTTTTTGGTTTATTTTCACCTCGTAATACTCCAAATATTACACTTCCTATCCCTTCATGTCTACATGTATCTGCACACACAGACTGAACTTCAAACATGACTGCCTTTGTTAATTTCTATTACATGATGGATTGTTGCAATTATAGCTTATAAAATTAAGATAAGAATGTCTGTGCTTTTTTCTAGGCTGACAGGAAGTGACAAGGAAATTGTATTTCTGGCAAGATTTAGATGGAATTCGTTTCTTGGTAAAAATGTTTTTAACCTGAAAGTTAAAATGAATGCAGCTACCTCATCTAAGAGCTGGTAAGCTGCAATATACCACATTTTTGCTTTTAGGTCTAGATGCGCTTTAATGTCTTATAAAGAGGGATTTGGAAATCTCATCTGTTAGATTCTTTCTGTATGGTACATGGTTGATGATTGCTTTTTCTTGCTCTGGTGGAAAGTTTTTTTTTTAAGAATCTGTATGACTTTAAATTCTGTAGTTTTCATTATAATATACTGAGTGTTCCTGCCATGAATGTCCTTAGTCAGGCACTAATAAGTCTCCCAACTGTGCTTCTGTATTGTCATCCTGTCACACAGGCTTGCAATGAAGTGACTGTTTCAACACAAAAATGGGTCTTTAAATTTTTACACTGTTTTATTTATAATAAAAAAAAAAATTCTCTATTAATACAAACATAAATAAATGGTACTGCAGATAACCAATACAGCCCAAAGGTGGCAGTGTTCTTCAGCAGGCTGAAGGCTTTCATTTTTGTCAACGAGGCCTCCAGAGCTGATATAGTGGCCACATGATCAGGAACCCATCTGATTGGTTCCCAACCATCACTGGAGCCTCTGACCTTAAGTGAAAGACAGAATTGAGCGCAAACAGCTGTGCAAAGTGGTGGCTGCTTGATTTCAAAGGCAAATATGTTTGTTAATGTATGAGTCATCATGCTGGGAAATGTTAATAATCAGATTTCAGGTGGGAAGGGGTTAAACTATAAATATGTATTGTTTAGGAACCCTACTACATTATGCATGTCATACCATACATTTACATTGTCTAGTTGGCACCACTAGGTGCTTGCATGAGCCTTATGATATTTTGTATAACTTTGAAAAGTCTCCAGAAAGGTTTTTAATTCTGATAAGGAGACAGCTCTCATGATCACTGCCTCTGATTCCCACTTGTACCCCACTGTTGGTTGGTGGAGCCACCCATCATACTGATGAAGTAATAGCATGGCATGGGTGATTGAAAGGCTGGTATGGAGCAAGAAATTATAGGAACATGCATTGTTTCAGAGTGCTACACTTTTGGAGATGACCTTTAGAGAATGAAAGTACCTGTTTTATGAAATTTGATATAAACCCATGTACACATAGACATTTACCAACAACTATATAATGTGAACATCTCCTTTAAAATTCCATGCAATTTACATCCAATCCAAAAGTGACCCTTACACCACAATTATAGTATTTACTCCAAACTGATTATATTTAATCCATATCTAATGCAACCACTTCAAACTTACATTTACATGTCTAAGTGGCCAGCAATAAAACTTTTATTGGAGAGGGAATGACAGGTGAAAAAAAGCTTAGCCCTTAAAACAGACATATAACCAAAGCTATTTTGGCTCTACTACTCCTGTAGTTCACAGGAGTGCACTTAGTTCTGCAATCCTGTGACCCATTTTCCGCCATCAGTGGGCTATAGCCTGCTGTCAGCTGATGTCACTCAGCCAGTCCAGGCTCTGAAAAGATCCCCACTTTAAAGTCGGGATCCACCCAAAAAGCCTGGACCGGCACCTGGCATCTGTGGGGGTCCATATTTGGTCATCATTTACTCTATGGATCGTAAACATTTGGATGTGTGTATATATATATATATATATATATATATATATACTGTTCAACTCAAACTGTAATTAAACCAAACCTTAACACATCTACTATGGGTAATGGTCCTAGGGAGAACCAACAAAACTCAGGAAATCAGTCTGAATCTACTGACCTGGAATATAAGTTTGACCTTTATTAAGCATTATTAAACTTTACATTCTGTAAGTAATTGTTGTCCATGGAGCACCAAGAAATTCCACGGCAGTTTTTTCACATGCTTATATAGTAATATTTAGGATGAAGTACAGGCATACCCCAGTTTTAAGTACACAATGGGGTTTATTTACTAAAGCTGGAAAGCGCAAATTCCGGCTCACTTCTGAATAAAAACCAATGAGCTTCCAGGTTTTATTACCAGGCTTAATTGAACAAGCTGGGTTTAGAAGCTTATTGGTTTCTATGCAGAGGTGAGCCTGATTTTGTGCTTTCCATCTTTAGTAAATAAACCCAATTGTGTACTTAAAAGTGGGGTATGCCTGTACTTATAAAGTAACCATTTTTTTTTTATTATTATTAATTTTTTCCCTTCCAGCATAGTCTTTGGATTATGTATAAGTGGACCTTTAAATATGAAAGACATTCAAACAGTCACTATTAAAATGAGTCTGGACAATGTCAGTCTTAAAATGGTTCTAAAGTCTGGGTGTGTTTCTTTTTTTTACCCTAAAGCATACCCTGCATTAAGTTAAAATAACACCCCACTAACTATTCGCTTCCCCCACACTAAACACCAACTTGAGTCCTCTCGCAATCCTGCACTGTGCCTGTTTGTAATGCCTCTGCCCTCTTTTATTGGCCTCTGAGTGCAGTCAGTCAAATTCTTTGGGGAGGAAGCTGAGGGTGTGGCCGAGCCATACTGTGTGTGTCGCACAGCTTGGCTCAGAAGCACACCTGACACGGGTGTCTCCATAGCACAGGGCTTTCTATGAATGCATTCGTAAAAAAAGAGGGGGGAACACCAGCAGGGGAGCACCAAAGAAAAGGTAAGAGACTGCACTGTGCAATCTCATTTCACAGAGCACGTAAGAATAACCTCTTTTTTAATTTAATTTTAAAAAATTGCCTTTAAATTAAACAACATTAACAAATAAAAGCCCCAACATAAAACACTGAGTCCATCTGCTGAATATACTAAATGCTAATCATACCATTGATATACATTCTGAAATTCCAGAAGAATAGACAACTAGAAACGCCAGAAGACCCACTAAAAAACCTACACACACAAATGCACTCTCTTTTAGAAAAAAACAAGTTGTATATACAGTATGCAAAATATTTCTTCTCTTGTATTATAGAACAGTCCTTCTACAAATCTTATAGAAATTGTATTTCAAAGTCTTTTACAAACCATAACTCGAGAACAATTTTAACAATTTTATAAGCCTGCACCCCAGGGTTATGTTTGAGTACACCTTTAAGTAAAATACATTCAAAATCCAAATAACTTTTGAAAATTAGTTTGGACAGTGTCTTGAATCGGACCACACTAACAAATGGAGCCCCAGCAAAAACCCTGAGTCTGTACGCTATATAATATTGAAACCCCAATATTTGTAGTTCAGCACCATTTGCAGCTGTGAGAAACTTTAGAAGCTATTTGTGTCAAATACTTGAAATCAGATCAGTAACTCTGCATTTGGGAAAAAATTCCCAAGTTAACTTTGTTTTCTTCTGAAATCTTGAACTACTCTAGGAAAAATAGGCAACTAGAAACCCCAGATGACCCACTAAGAACCCACACACACATACATGCACTCTCTCTCTTACAGAAAAAATAGCCGTATTTCCAGCTTGTAAAAATATTTCTTCCTTTATATTACAGAACAATCCCACTACAAATCCTTTAAAAATAGTCTTTCACCAAACCATAATTTGAGGCCAATAGAAACAATATTTCCATTGTTACAGCCAGCATTAAAAGAACCCTATATAATTTGCATCCACAATCTAATCTGTGCGTGGTTCAATCATTAGTTGAGGCAGTCCTCATTATAACTGTCAGAAAAAGCATTGGTTTCCAGTGCTCCACTCCCAAAATGTCGTCTCCCTTAAAAAGTACTTTTGCTTTGAAATATCTGAATTAACATTTACTTTTATGCATTCAAGAATCAGCTGCACTAAAACAGATATGTGCAATAAGAAAGAACATATTAAATATTACCAAATAAAGCATTAAAACAAATTTAAAAAGTAACCCCAAACCAACATAGCTTGCCTTTACTAAGATAAGTGAACATTTTCTTTGCTAAGTAAACAACCTCTACTACTTTAGTAAATCAACCCCACAGTTTTGTAAGGATCATTAGGTCTGCCTTCACATTTTCTTATAGCACTATAAAAAAGATCTGAGTCAAAGTCAAAATTTAGAATTAGGTATTTACTCTTTTGGACATGATCTACAGCCTTACAACTTTGTGTTTTATACTCTATACTAGTAAAAGTAATTTGTGATAGTTGTTACCCATATAATAAAACTCAAGGAATCTACATCTACAATAGCTGTCTAGCGAAAAGTGGAAACTTTAGGCAAACAATTAAATAATTAGCCGAATACTTGTATATGAACTGTTTTACCTGCCAAAGCAGCTGTCACCAGCTTGGTCACCACCTTGCTTCCATGCCTGTGATTTGACAAGGACCAAGCAGCATATTGATAAGCAGGGTCAAAATTTGGGGGGGGGGGGCAGGGGGATCACATGCCCGGGGGGGCCAACTTGAGAGGGTCTGATATATGCAGTGCTGACACTAGCTGGGATTTGGGAGGTTGGATCAAGCTGGTCTGAGAAACTGAGCTGCATTTACAGGGAGCCAAACTCACACACCACCGGCTGCTCTGTGAGCCAGCACTGCCACTGATCATAGTGGAGCTGGGATCCGGACCCCGGGGACTCAGCCTGCTACCTTGCTGCCTTAAAGTCAGACCTGGGCAGGAGGGGTGAGGTGGCATCATTGTGCTAGAACTGATCTACTGTATTTACCTCCGGCAGCCGCTGAAGGCCAGATTCAGCAGCAGCAGGAGGAAAATACAGCCAATGGCTATAAGTTCTAGTAAACGCTACCCCCACTGCCCCTTTTCTCTTTCTGCTGCCTGGGTCGCCCCTGTCCTTTCTTTCCCCCCTCTCACCTCCCCGCTGGCTGCTGCGATGTGTCAGGGTGGAGAACGGGGAAAGAGGCTGATAATTTCTGAATGAAATGTGAATGAAAAATGTGTGAGTGATCGGTATCCACCGGAAGCAGCTCAGCACAGAGCACTTTCTATTCATTCATTGTCTAGTGCATCTGAGGCTGCAGAGAATGGACTTGTCTGTCTCAAAAGTTTTTAAACCCTGATTTTTCACCAAAGACCCCTAACAGGCGCCTACAAGGTTTAAATTACAAAAAATAATATTGTAAAAAATTATTGAAAAAAATATTATTATAAGAAAATAAAATACAATTCAAATATAAAACTACTGACACCATTCTCTGCCCCACTGCCAAATTCTCTGCCCTACTGACATCATCCACTGCTTTTTTGACTGACATAATCCACTGCCCTACTGACAACCTCTGCACTGCTAACACCATCCACTACTCTACTGACACCATCCTACTGACACCAATCTCTCCCCTACTGACATTGTCCACTGCCCTACTGACAGCAATCTCTCTCCTACTGACATTGTCCACTGCCCTACTGACACAAATCTCTCTACTACTGACACCGTTCACTGCCCTACTGACACCATCCACTGCTCTACTGACACTAATATCAGCCCTAATGACACTCTCTAGTGCCCTACTGTCACTGTCCATACACTATCCACTGTCCTCCTGACACTGTCCACACACTGACTGACACTGTCAACTCATAAAGTAGGCCAAGTTCATATTTTTGTAATGATATTTGTTTTAGTAATCATAGCATATTTTATGGGTACAAGAAAGCTTTTGTTTTATATAACCATGCCCCTTTAAGCCCCTCCAACTGTTAACACAATTTGGCTGAACCCAGTGTTCTCTGTAGCGTGTGTGCTTTCCTTGGGGCACCCAAAGGTGTCCCAGGTCTTCTACAATTCTATTGCGTACACTACAAAAAGAAGCATCGCTTTATGTGGAGATTTCAAGCCTTGCCCCCAAGGTGGATTGGGAGGGGCATTGCCAAAAAGGAAGAAGAGCACACAGAAGCAGGATTTAATAAAGACCCACTTCTTCTTTCCTGGTGGCACCCCTCCTAAACCGCTCTTGAAATCTTTATTACAAAAACTTTGAAATGACTAACATATATATTATTATTACCATCCTATGTCTTATCTATATATATATTACACATCCCTCTCTGGGCTGGGGCTGGGAGTGTGTGGATGGAGAACTTATTTCCTGGGGCTGGGGGGGGGGGGGGTGCCAAACAAAGTCTTTACCCCGGGTAAAAGAATTTCTAGCCTTGCCACTGTTGATAAGTTAAATTCTGCTATTTCTGCCTATCACAAGCACCCAGTGCTAGACTGATACGGCTGTGCAGTGTAAGACCTAATTGGCTTAAAGTGCTGCTCCTATCTCTCCCAGGCTTGCTGTGCCTGGGAAGAAATAAAACCAAAATATACATAGAATTCAGTTAATTATGCCTGGTGTATTATAAATACATTTAACCACTTAAGACCCAGACCAAAATGATGCTAAAGGACCTTGCCCCTTTTTGCGATTCGGCACTGCGTCGTTTTAACTGACAATTGCGCGGTCGTGCGACGTGGCTCCAAAACAAAATTGGTGTCCTTTTTTCCCCACAAATAGAGCTTTCTTTTGGTGGTATTTGATCACCTCTGCGGCTTTTATTTTTTGCGCTATAAACAAAAATAGAGCCACAATTTTGAAAAAAAATGCAATATTTTTTAGTTTTTGCTATTATAAATATCCCCAAAAATATATATACATTTTTTCCCTCAGTTTAGGGCGATACGTATTCTTCTACCTATTTTTGGTAAAAAATCGCAATAACCGTTTATCGGTTGGTTTTCGCAAAATTGTATAGCGTTTACAAAATAAGGGATAGTTTTATTCCATTTTTGTTAATTTTTTTTTTTTTTACTACTAATAGCGGCGATCAGCGATTTTTTTCGTGACTGCGACATTATGGCGGACACTTCGGACAATTTTGACACATTTTTGGGACAATTGTCATTTTCACGGCAAAAAATGCATTTAAATTGCATTGTTTACTGTGAAAATGACAGTTGCAGTTTGGGAGTTAACCACAAGGGGGCGCTGTAGGATTTGAGTGTTCCCTGTGTGTGTTTACAACTGTAGGGGGATGAGGCTGTAGGTGTGACGTCATCGATCACGTCCCCCTATAACAGGGATGACGCGATCGATACTGCGGCCACAGTAAAGCACGGGGAAGCCGTGTTTACACACGGCTCTCCCCGTTCTTCAGCTCCGTTCTTCAGCACCGTTCTTCAGCACTCTCCCCGTTCTTCAGCCCCGTTCTTCAGCACTCCAGCGGCCCGGTCCCGAAGCTTCGGACCGGGTCACGGGAGCCCACCGCGGGCGCGCGCCCGTGACCCACGGCTGGGTACTAGAAACCAACGTATATATATACGTTGATGTGCCCAGCCGTGCCATTCTGCCGACGTAAATGTGCAGTAGGCGGTCCTTAAGTGGTTAAGGATTGAATATTTAACAACTGGGTTAATATGTTTTTTATATTTGCCTAGAGCTCAGCTTCAACTGATATTAGAATTTATATTGACATTTTTCACCTATAAAGTTGAATGTTAGGTTCCTACTCAATATGCAATCCTATTCCCTCCGTTCATAAACAATAGTCCCCCATAGGTACCATTATATATGAATAGAGATTAATATAACATTAAATATATAAACAGCAGTGGTGACTTAAACTAGGAACAAACATGTTGTCACAATAAAGTCTTATAACAATCTTGACATTTTTAATTTAAGGTAAAAAATACACTCAAGTTAATTAAAAATAAAGCATTAATATGCATTCAGGGAATGTTGCCTCTTAAACTTGGTTATTGGTATATAGAAGTTGTTTTGCACCACGCCACACACTCATTGCTGTGCCTTTGGATGTGCAAACTAGGTGTGGTCACCTATACAGAATTATACACGTGGCAGTCCAATTTGTCTTGATGATGCATGTAGGAGGGACACACCCTAATGACCATGTGCTGGGCAGATTCCCCTTGCTACTTGGCTGCAGAGAAAGGGACTGGGGAATCTCTTAAGTGAGACATAAGGGGTCTGTTTAGACCCCTAATATTTCACCTAGGGCCCCATGGGGCTCCTAAAAAAAATAGTAAAAAATAAAAGAAAATAATATTGTAAAAATAATAATAATAATATTGTAAAAAAATTAAAAAATTGTAAAAGTAATAATAAAAAATAAAAAATAAATAAACTGACCCCAATCTCTGCCCTGTTGACATCGTCCACTGCTCTACCGACATTGTCCATTGGCCTTCTGCCCTAATGCTTTGGGGTGCACACCCTAATGCAAAATGCTGCGCACACCTATGAACACAATGTGGTGCCTTAAAGTGATTGTAAACATGTTATACTTACCTGGCCCAACCTCCTCTTCTCAGGTTCCCTACTTCTGGATCCTCCTCTTCTTAGTGAGCCCCCTTAGGAAGTTACTTCCAATGGGAGTCCATCTGTATTCTCGCTCCCTAGCCGTGCTGTGTGCATCTATTGATACTCCGCCCTGCCCCACGCTCCCTCATCACAGGATTTAATTAACAGCAGCAGAAGCCAATGGCCCCAACTGCTGTCTATGTTATCTGTAAAAGGAGGAAGAGAGGAGAGCAGGGCTGCCAGCTAGGACAGCACTGGATCGAGTGGTGTCAGGTAAATGTTTGGAATGGAAAGGGGGTGACATGCATAGACAGATAACGTTTTTTTACCTTGCGAGAGAATGCATTAAGGTAAAAAAAAATTACAACCACTTTAACTAATAATCAACTCCATTCAAGGCAAAGGAATCACTGGAAGGAGCTTACAATTATCAATGCACATGTAAGTATGGTGCTAGAAAATAAAATTTACGGCTTTCTCCCTGGATAAATAAAAACAAAGGCATAAGTTACAGCGGCGTGGGTGTTTTCTTTTTAAGCACCTGATTAGAGCCATATGCTCTAATAGGCTTCAAAATAGGGTGGACTTGGAAGCGCAGAGCATTGAGCTCGGAGCCCACCCAGGTGTGTTGGAAAAGCAAATGAATATTCACTTTTCTAACACTGCATCGCCTCTCCGCCAATTAGGTAGCCCGGATCTGATACCTGCTTCCCGATTGGCTGAAAGGTCAGGCGATCCTATTGGATGCATAGGAGGATGAGGGGGATGCACGGCAGAAGGTGCAGTGATCCACACCACAGGAGGAGGAAGAAGGTCTGCCCGCTTCCCAGATGGGGTTAGTGCGAGGCTCTTATGTCCCAGCTGTCCCAGCTGTCCTCGGGGGGTGGGAGTTTCCACCACCACTGGCCAACCGGAAAAAAAAAACCCAGCCGCCACTGCAAGAGAGGTTGGCTACATTCCTAGATACAGTGTGGCCATGGAGAATGACTGTAGCTACCCTCTAACAGGAAATCAGATCACAGTAGGAAAAAAAAAAAGAAATTAGAAGCATACATATGATGTTCCTAAATTTGTCATGTTTTCATTGACCCAGAACACAGATTAGTGAAAACTGCACAGTGGCTTAAAGGGGTTGTAAAGGAAAAAAAAAATGTTTTTATAATAAGCATCATTTACCCGCAGACATTCCTCTTTTCACTTCCTCATTGTTCAATTTTGCTCAGAAGTTGCTCTATTTCTTCTCTGTTCTGTTCACTTCCTGCTTGTCTGATTTTACTGACCATCGTGAAGGGAGACTTTACTGCGGTGGTCAGTAACGTGCTCGCCCCCTCCTGGGAACTATATCTGTGCGGCAGGATGCTCTCTATGTGTTAGAGACTTCAAGGAGGTGTGAATTACTGGGCGTGCCACAATGCATACTGGGAAATGTAGTTCTTACATGAAAAAATGATGCAAACCAGGAAGTGAATGAGAGAACAGAAACTAGAACGCCGGAGGTGATATAGATGAAGGAATTTAATAGGTATTTACTCGTTTTTTAACAGAATCGTTACACGATTCTGTCTGTCTACCTTGCAGACATTAATTTTAGGCAAAAAAAATAAAAAATCCTTTACAACTTCTTTAATAATTAGAACTTGCCTTGCAGCATTCCACTTCCAACCAGGACACAATCTGCATGGAGTTTGCATGTTCTGCATGTGCTTGTGTGAGTTTCTTAAAGGTACTTCCAGCTTAATTCCTCCCACACTCCAAAGACATTAAGGTAGGTGAATTAGCGCCTGTCTATTTAGGCTTTAGTATATGCGTACATGCATATGTAATATAGGGATCATGGATTGCAAACTCCTGAAGGTAAGGAATTAATGTGAATGTACAATAAAGTGCTGTGTAAATTGTTGGTGCTATATAAATAAATATGCCTGTATACCTGTAAACATGTATATACCTGTAATGAATAAATAAACTGGTATGAATATATGACTCCTTCACAATTGCTGCCTTTGTTCACTTGTAAACCAGTGAAGAGGTAGGGGACAGAAAGACCATTTACAATTTCTATCTGCCATCTCTTCAGATATACATCTGAAAAGACGACAGATGGAAATTTTATAATGTATAAGCACAGATAAACAAGGCTAATATTCTATTCCCTTTGAAACTGACACAACTAAAATTAGCTGATTTATTCCCGATACTCTCCAAGGACAAGACTGTATCTAGCCATTATTTAAAAAGATAATAATTTCAAGCACCACTATAAAACTACAATCCCTCATCTTAGATTGCTAGCAGATGTCAATTGGTTCTCTCGTTGGCAAAATTTAGTAAATACATCTTGGATTAATTTGCAAAGCTCATTAAGTATTTAAAAATAAATGTATATTTTCCTAAAAATTTTATTGATTCCAAAGTCTTTACTATATTTCATGCTAAAATTCATATTAGAGGATTTCACGTATAATAATTTATTTCGCATGTGTTCATTTTCTCGGATGAACAACAGCATCAAATGATCTGTTCACTCCAAATTGACTTCCTGTACCTCTTAAGATTCCATCACTGAGATTTTTGCATCCCAGCTCTGTCTTGCTAAATTAAGATTCTTAATACCCCTAGTACACCCACTCTAATTTAAAATAATGGAAATTTTAGGAAATTAATTATGGAGAAAAATATTATGGTGACAAAATAAACCTCCACAGATAGATGTCAAGGTAAGTGAGTGGACCTGAAACTCATATGCAGAGATTTTGGTGCAGAAGTCAACAACATAAACAAAAACATAAATAAGAAGCTACTATGTAATATCTGTCATAAAATATGTTGCAGAAACAAACAACCCACTCCTGACATAAGAGGCCACCAGCATTGGCCTAAAACTTAGATATAGGTTCAGAGGGGACTAATGCTTTAGAACTCCTTTGCATCTACAGTTCAGAAATACTTGCGATTTTCAAAGTGAACATTGAATACAATGAAGGTGTCCTGTCATTGTACTGCATGTAAAATTTAGTTTAAAATGCTGCATGTGTGAGTCTACGAAGGGCTGCTAAAGTACCACTGCCTAGATCTTAAATCAACCAGGAAAAAAAATGCTCCAATTCCCATATGCAGTGTACAGTATATGAAATGAGAACGTCGCAAACATGAAAAACAAACAAACATAGAAGAGAACACAGAGTAGAAAGATCACATACAAACTACAATTATATTAAGATATTTTGTTATTTTGTTATTTCTAATACTTACATGTCCTTGGTCATCCAGCTCATTATTGGTAAGTTTCAGTTTATCAAAACTAATGACTTGTCTCATCCATGTCTCGCCAGAGGCTGGAGAATCTGGATGGATATAAACACGTGGGGGTACTGGAGAGTCTGCATTGCCTGCAACCATCCATTTTGAACTGTGGTAAACATAACTGTAAAAAAAGGATACAGTAATTTAATAATGCAGAAGCAATTTAGGTAATAAAGCATTTATTTAACTATATGAAAAAAAAAGGTTAATTTAGTATGGTCTGCTTTATATATTCACTAAAAATGCATTAACTTTCAGTATTGCAGCATCATCTCTAAACACAATTTCTTATAACTTAAGAAATCTGTCACATATGATATAGCGCAGATTAAAACAATGAGAATTTCATATTTTTACTTTATTGATTGATACTATTTCCAAGTAAGCAGAAGTAAAAAATGTCTGTGTGAAAATGCTTACATAAAAGTTGCAATTAACCTTAAAAGCAGGGGACGGCTGGCAGCCTTAGTCCAGTCAAGTGGCCCATTGAACCACTGAATCATATCTAATAAGTTCATGCTGTGACCTGTAGTCCTTCACTAGTTGAAGGGCTGGGGGGACACATCCTCAGCTCTGAGAGGTTTAGGCTGGGACAGTGGGAACCATAGTCCTTCACTAAATGGGGGGCGGGGTGTGTAAACACATTCTGAGCTCTGAGGGGTTCATGCTTGGAACTGTAGTCATTCAATTTTGGGGGGTCACATCTCCAAATGTAAAAGGCTAAGTTCCAGCATGAGCCCTGGCTGAGATCTAAAGATGTGTCCTTCTCTTCTGCTGCCAGTTCATGCTCCTATGACACACATGCTCCACATGACATATGTGTTATAATTCATTCACTGCTCCCAACCTCACCTCAGGCAGGTTGGAGAGGTGCTCCTGGTACAGTCAGTGACAGTTCCCTTCCCTCAGGCAGACTCTGAGATGCATGCTGCCGTACAGGAGAATATGGAGGGAGGAGGTGGGTGGAGCCAAACAGTGATAGGCATGGAGGAAGAGGAATATTCTCCTCCGCTCTGAATGTTGGGGCCTCTACCTCACTTTCCTCCTCGGGACTGTGAGCTCACTGCTTTCTAGAAGCTAGGCGGCAGGTGATCCTAGCAACCAGTGCAGACGATAGAGGTCAGCGGTTGAACAAACAGGTCTCGGCCAGCCGGGTCATTCTGTAAGTAAAGTGGAGCTGCTGCTGCTGTGTTGGCACCCTGCCCCTTGGCCCAGTCCGTCCCTGCTTAAAAGGTACACTGGACTAGGAGAAGAATATCAGCTTTTGAGAACATTATGATTTGAGAACATTATGATGTGTTGTCTAATGGACAGTACATACTACTATTTTTCTTTCATTCAACCAAGTGTATTGAATGAAAGAAAACTGAGAGCTTAGGTCGGAGCCGCTATATTAACAATCTGATGTTAGTACAACGATCTCTCCTGCTGTGCTATTGTGTTGTGACGGTGAGACACCATTGGCTGACTGGAAGGCAATCGGGGTACTTTGATTTCAGTCATGACCCTTCGACAGAAGCTTCTGTCAGCCCCACTGTCATACACACAGGCTGAATGTCTGCCAGTTTCTAATGAACCAGCTAATGCCACCCAACATTTGGCACGTGAGTACTAGGCTTAAGTGTCAGATAATGTCACCTTTAATTACTTGTTTTATACTTGAGTACATTGGCCTTGTGTCACATCCTCTGTAACTGCTTTTGAACAAGTCAGTGTATATAAACTGCCCATTCGCCCCCCTAATGTTCTGCAAGGACATATCAGTGCATACTTCAGGAATTGTGCACCTGTGTGTGCCTAATAGAATGACAGAATTTAAAGAAAGGTTCTTGTTAGCAGCCATGTCACACTCATGCTGGCCAGCAGATTAAATGATATAAACGGACCCAATTCCTCACATCCACATATTTGCAGTGGATTAGGGAATCCTCCCTGCTTTGTTATTGTATTCTGACAGTGGGGAGACTTCCCCGCTGTCAGAATACACAGGTCAGTGCTGCAGTCTACAGCATGCAGCTCTGATCGAGGGGACATTTTTCTACCAAGTTGATTGGTAGATCACTTCTGTTCAACCACAGTAGCCATACATAGATGGGAATCTGTACGGTTCCTTTACTGGCTGATGATCAGGAATGGTGTGTGAGAGAAAAAAAGCCTTCTGAGTATCAGCCAGCACCAGTGCAATCCAGTATCAGTGCCAACAGTATTACAATCCATCCTTCTATTGTCATTCACTCCTCTACAGTACAGTATATGTCAGCCCCACCCTGTCTGTGATCTGACCAGTATATTACCCCTCAACACACATTTCCTGCACATCTGCACATTAACTCCTTCATCTCCATCCACCCACTGTATGTGACCTATGCAGTAACCTCTCCACCTCCTGATTACTCTTTTTGCATGACCTGCATTGCATCTAGTGCATCATTACCAAAGTTCATGTTTTAACCTTCTCAATACTGCCATGTTTCTCCATTGCCCAAAAATTATGTCAAAATTTAGATAACCTCGAGGTGTCTACTTTGCAATTCAGATGTTTTTGGACTCTGCTGGAATTTTTATTTTATAACAAAATGTAAATTAAATGTATTTATTTTCAAATTAATTGATCTTTTATTTCCTGTTATATAATATAACATGAAGAATCCAATATTTATATGCTACAAATACTCCATGTATTATGGAATATTTTTTTATTCAGTATGTGACAGAGCTCAAAACAGGATAAAGGCCTGGTAATGAAGAGGGTGAAACATGCTGGTAATGAGGTGGTAAAAGAGACCCTGTCTAATAAAAATGTATAGCAAATCCACCCTGTAAAATAAGACTTTTATACTTAACTTTCCAGCAGGTGAAACCTTCACTTGCTTGAAAAATGTCAGTCACCCTTGCTGGCTTCTCCTGATGGCCCTTACGTCTATACTGTTCTGAAATCCCACCAGATCAGCTGACAGATGCATAGTCAGCAAAGCCTCAAACTGATGCATTTGCATTGTATATTCTCAGTTTTGTCCCCTTCAGGGACAAAAAAAATAATTCGAATTTTTTAATGAAACACATTGGAGTCAATTAATTTTGCAAAAATTAAGTCCCTCATCCCTAAATCAGAAATTATTGGTATTGTGCTTGCCCAAGGAGCTGCATATCAATATAAAGTGGCTGAACTTACAAATAATATTTTTGAGTTGCATTGTACATAGACACTCAAGAACTTAATACAACTGTGATATTGTACGTATAAGTGAACTAAGTCAACATACAGGGAGTGCAGAATTATTAGGCAAGTTGTATTTTGACCACATCATCCTCTTTATGCATGTTGTCTTACTCCAAGCTGTATAGGCTCGAAAGCCTACTACCAATTAAGCATATTAGGTGATGTGCATCTCTGTAATGAGAAGGGGTGTGGTCTAATGACATCAACACCCTATATCAGGTGTGTATAATTATTAGGCAACTTCCTTTCCTTTGGCAAAATGGGTCAAAAGAAGGACTTGACAGGCTCAGAAAAGTCAAAAATAGTGAGATATCTTGCAGAGGGATGCAGCACTCTTAAAATTGCAAAGCTTCTGAAGCGTGATCATCGAACAATCAAGCGTTTCATTCAAAATAGTCAACAGGGTCGCAAGAAGCGTGTGGAAAAACCAAGGCGCAAAATAACTGCCCATGAACTGAGAAAAGTCAAGCGTGCAGCTGCCAAGATGCCACTTGCCACCAGTTTGGCCATATTTCAGAGCTGCAACATCACTGGAGTGCCCAAAAGCACAAGGTGTGCAATACTCAGAGACATGGCCAAGGTAAGAAAGGCTGAAAGACGACCACCACTGAACAAGACACACAAGCTGAAACGTCAAGACTGGGCCAAGAAATATCTCAAGACTGATTTTTCTAAGGTTTTATGGACTGATGAAATGAGAGTGAGTCTTGATGGGCCAGATGGATGGGCCCGTGGCTGGATTGGTAAAGGGCAGAGAGCTCCAGTCCGACTCAGACGCCAGCAAGGTGGAGTACTGGTTTGGGCTGGTATCATCAAAGATGAGCTTGTGGGGCCTTTTCGGGTTGAGGATGGAGTCAAGCTCAACTCCCAGTCCTACTGCCAGTTTCTGGAAGACACCTTCTTCAAGCAGTGGTACAGGAAGAAGTCTGCATCCTTCAAGAAAAACATGATTTTCATGCAGGACAATGCTCCATCACACGCGTCCAAGTACTCCACAGCGTGGCTGGCAAGAAAGGGTATAAAAGAAGAAAAACTAATGACATGGCCTCCTTGTTCACCTGATCTGAACCCCATTGAGAACCTGTGGTCCATCATCAAATGTGAGATTTACAAGGAGGGAATACAGTACACCTCTCTGAACAGTGTCTGGGAGGCTGTGGTTGCTGCTGCACGCAATGTTGATGGTGAACAGATCAAAACACTGATAGAATCCATGGATGGCAGGCTTTTGAGTGTCCTTGCAAAGAAAGGTGGCTATATTGGTCACTGATTTGTTTTTGTTTTGTTTTTGAATGTCAGAAATGTATATGTGTGAATGTTGAGATGTTATATTGGTTTCACTGGTAAAAATAAATAATTGAAATGGGTATATATTTGTTTTTTGTTAAGTTGCCTAATAATTATGCACAGTAATCGTCACCTGCACACACAGATATCCCCCTAAAATAGCTAAAACTAAAAACAAACTAAAAACTACTTCCAAAAATATTCAGCTTTGATATTAATGAGTTTTTTGGGTTCATTGAGAACATGGTTGTTGTTCAATAATAAAATTAATCCTCAAAAATACAACTTGCCTAATAATTCTGCACTCCCTGTATAGGGTAAATAAAGCAAAGTTTGATTTGCAAGAGGTTTGGCAAAGAACAAGGAGAAGCAGACCGCTCCAGGCAGAATCAGGTGCAAGGTAGATCACAGGGGCAGACCTCAGCTCACCACTGTGGCTATTGCTTGTAAAACGTGCCTACCATTGCCTGTATTTGTCTGACCCTTTTGACAATAAAGATGACATCAAGATAAATTGGAGTTCCAGTGTGCGACCAATTTCTTGTTTTACGAGGTTTGGCAAACCCAGGAAACTATTTGCTAAATCAGAACATAGCAGCAATCCCTATTGAAGTCTATAAGAGTGGCTTGTTGTCTTTCTCAAGGCCAACTTGCAAGCATTTTCTAAAAAAGGGTATGTGTAGCTGGGTACTACCATGGAAGACATGTACTAATGCAATGAAAATACACAAATTAACTACACAACATTCTTTATACCCCAACTCTGGGGACAAGATAAAAAAAAGAGGAGCCCTCTACACTATAAGGCTTGGTATTGGCTTAAACCTGAATGTCATGTTGTGGAGTAGAAGGATACACACCTTTAAAAGTGAAATTTGGTTTTAGTCGCAGTAGTACTACCACTGCTAAATGACAGATCCCCGCCCAAACTAGTGTTTATTAAAAACCTTTATCCAATCAACCAATCTGTCATTTAGCAGTTGTAGCAATACCATCTCTACATGAAAGCTCTCTGCTGACTTGTTTGTAAACAAACAGGCCATGGATCCTGGATGACCATACTTGGTCAATGACATCACCTGAGATCACTATCTATCTTTAGATTTCAGAAGCACTAGCATTTGCAACAGGAAGTAGCAATGGGTCATTATGTTGGCTGAATGATCTAACTGATGCTGGATTTACATCATAAGACAGTAAAGGACTTTTCATGGTGTGGATGGTGTTACCTACTACTTACATTTTCTATGAATGAGTAACAGAGCCTACTATGCACTCCTTAATTCTTCCTTACTTAACCTAGGGAGTGGAGTGAATATCTGGAGACTCCTTTATTCTAAAAGAGGCTTCCAGATTTTTTTATAAGATTCCAATAAGTAATGTGGGGATGAGGCTCCTGCCCTCATAAACCCACCCCCTCATCTCTGAACCATACCAGACCACATGCCCCCAACATTTGAAAGGTACCTTTCAAGGGAGTGGTGAAGCGTCCTTCACTGCAAGGTAACTTGTCCCCATATGATGGAGACAAGGGTCGTTATTCCCACACCCTATCCACCGAAAAGGATGTGGGGGTTTGTGGGGGGACCTATTGGATTTCGTAAGTTCCCTTTCGAATAAGGGAGCACCCAGATTTCCATCTTTCTTACTAGTTGAATATGTAGATTCAATGTAGATAAATTCAAATGCACTGAGGGAAATTCAAGAAATAAATGGTAAAGGAGGTATTAATTCCCATGTGACTGTGAATAGCTGAGGTTCCTAGCCCCAGGCTGTACATAGTTACTCAACTTCTGCACAGTATAACCCCACACCACTGACCGAGCCTCCATGAGCCATAAAGGTTCTGGTACTGGACTGCAACTATCATGATGGAGAGGTTTAGTGTCAACTTGCATATATGTGTAGAAATAGTGGCCCTGTGTAGACCTAGAACCTAGGTTCAAGGGTTCTTCCCAGGTACAAAGAATCTGATCTAGAAATAAACCCACATTATTCTAAATTAGGTATTTTAATTAAATGTTCGAACTCTCCCATATGTACATATATATTTTTTCTAAATCTAATGTACAGTTTTATTAAATTTAAGTGTTTCAAGAACACTAAACGGCTTTCTAGTGATGCAACAATTGTTGCACATTTCAGATTCATCAGCAAAAAGAATAATGCGGGGTTGATTTACTAAAACTGGTGCACTCTGGTGCAGCTGTACATGATAGTCAAACAGCTTCTAACTCCAGCTTGTTAAATTAGGTTTTGACAGTAAAACCTAGAAGCTGATTGGTTTCTATGCAGAGCTCCACCAGATTTTGCACCCTCCCGGTTCAGTAAAAATGTGTTGATTGGCTAATGGTTCACCAATTTGAGAAAAAAAAACATTTAGCTAAACACTTTTTAAACCTCCCCCAAGGAGAATTTGACTTAAATAGGAGAAATCATACTTAGAAATGCATCTTCACTTAAAAAATAATGGGGTTGATTTACTAAGATAGCGGAGATCGCAATTACTTGCAAAGTAGAAAAAAAGGTGAATCTGTGTTGCCTTTGATTACTGTGCAAGGAATATTAAAGTGAAACTGTGTTTACTTAATCCAAACATGTGCAAGCAAAAATCTTTTTTTTTTTTTTTAATTCTTTTCTGGTACACGATTAGATATTTATTGTGAATACAGATTGTAAGCTCTAATGAGCAGGGCCCTCTGATTCTTCCTGTATTGTATTGCAATTGTACTGTCTTCCCCAATGTTGTAAAACGCTGCGCAAACTGTTGGCGCTATATAAATCCTATATAATAATTATAGTAATAATAGAGACATACCTTATTTACTACGATTAATGAATATTCACTTCACAAAGTGGACATTCATTTTGCACAGTCTCTACCCCTTTAGTAAATCAACCCTAATGTGTTTTTAATGAGTCTATCAACATCTGAACTAATGCCACAAATTACACTTTGGACACAGCCATACTTAATAATTGCAGCAGACATGCACATCACACTGTAAAGCCAAATGCAGTTTCTTTGCAGCATTCTGCAACACGGAGACAGATTTTAATAAAAGATTCTAAAATTCCTGATTTTTCCGCATCTGTTTACTTAGTATGGTTAGCATGAATTTAATAGGCAATTTTTTTTATTTCTTTTTGAGCATTAGTAGAGTCTGCTGTTCTACGTTGAGACCTTCATTTTTGACAGATTCACCTTCATTCAGCTGAGTCAATTGGTAGATCTTTAGTATCGCAATGCATTACAGAAATTATTTTTTATAAAGCATAATATGCTTAATAATAATAATAATAATTCTGTTTTTATAAAGCATAACAATTTTCAAAAACAATGTATTTTGTAAACTTAGATATGTACTAATGATGGCAGTTTACTGTAACCAGGTACTTCCAATCTTACATAAGGAAACGTAAATGATCTTCTCAAGAAAATGCAAATTGTAAAATAAATCTTGGCATTCATCATTTATAAAATGTGAATGCCATGGATAACAAAAGCAGGTAGTTAGAATTTTAAATGACTACATAGGTTAAAGAGCATTGTACTAACAGAAATTATGATGTAAAATCCACCCATAAAATACGTGTGTCTGTTAAAGTAGAAACAAATAACAGTTAATAAATATATGTATGGAAAACTGTACTATACTCCCTAATATTCCCAGTGGAGAGCATAATATGTTTTGCAGATATGTATAAACGCATATGTATAAAACACTGAACTGCACTCCCGGTGACAAGAGACTAGTTCTGATACAAATGCGACACTGTTATTCCATCACAAATACAAATGTTATGCTGCTGTATTTCATGTTTGTAATTTATGTCCATGCCACTTAGGAATATGCTATTCCATGTACACCGTGTAACAGTTTAGCACTGAAAAACAGCAATTACTCTAAGCACTCACATACTTTGCAAGCAATTACATTGTCCTGATTCTGAATGATATATACAGAAACCATTCTATAGCTGTATGTGTACAAATCCAACCATAACTGCACTGCCAAAGAGCACATTTCAAATGGACAAGTTAAATCATGGGGATGATTGAGAAAAGCATTATTGTACCAGCCAACCTGCTTTCCTTTCAAACACCTAATCAGGATAGGAGGAAATAAATTAAAATCACAACATGTAATTCAACAATCAAATAAATCAATAACGACACTTCCCTCAACCTGATAGGGCACCTAAAAGTTGAATGGTCCTATGAGCCACAGTTTGCAGCAGCTGTAAAAGTTATTCAGAAATATTCCCAGACAGGCAAACAAATAGATATATTTGTGTTTTTATTTTTTATTATTGCGATCTCACATTAGAGCTGCTTTATGAAAGGATTGACGATTATCTAGTAAACTTCTAGGGAATTTAAATAGAAATACATTTTTACCATTTCTGTTGAAGTTGCTACAAAAACTAAGTAAAAAAAAAAATATATATATATATATATATATATATATATATGTATATATATATATATATATATATATATATATAAAGTGTATACTGTATATATACAGGCATACCCCACTTTTAAGTACACAATGGGGTTTATTTATTAACCACTTGCCTACTGTGCACCTACACCCCCTTCCTGCCCAGACAAAATTTTAGCTTCCGGCACTGCGTCGCTTTAACGGACAATTGCGCGTTGTGCGATGTGGCTCCCAAACAAAATTGACTTCCTTTTTTTCCCCACAAATAGAGCTTTCTTTTGGTGGTATTTGATCGACCGTGCGTTTTTTTTTTTTTGCGCTATAAACAAAAAAAGAGCGTCAATTTTGAAAAAAGACACAATATTTTTTGCTTTTTGCTATAATAAATATCTAAAAAAATGTTTTATCTCAGTTTAGGCAGATACGTATTCTTCTACATATTTTTGGTAAAAAAAATCGCAATAACCGTATAGTGACTGGTTTGCGCCAAAGTTATATTGCCTACAAAATATGGGACATAATTAGGATTTATTTTTTATTTATTTTTTCTAGGAATAGCGGCGATCTACAATTTTTTTTTTCGGGACTGGGACATTATAGAGACACATCGGACACTTTTGACACATTTTTGGGACCATTTACATTTATACAGTGAACAATGCTATAAATATGCATTGATAACTGTATAAATGTAACTGGCAGGGAAGGGGTTAACCACTAGGGGTGGATTTAAATGTATATCCTAGGTATGTTCTAACTGTAGGGGGAGGGGGGGTGACTGGGGGAGGTGACCGATTGTGTCCCTATGTACAAGGGACACAATCGGTCTCCTCTCTCCCTGACAGGGACGTGGAGCTCTGTGTTTACACACAGAGCTCCACGTCCCAGCTCAATTGTCGGCAATCGCTTGTGCCCGTCGGCCATCGCGGCCGCCGGGCACACGCACGGGCTTCTCAGTGAAGCGACGGGTGTGCGTGCGCGCCGCCGCCGGCGTGCTCGCGCGCCCCTAGCCGATTTAAATGACATGACGTCATATGACGTGCAGTCAGGAACAGAGAGTTACCCGCCCGCTGTCATTTGATGGCGGGCGGGTAGCAAGTGGTTAAAGATAGAGCTTCTAACCCCAGCTTGTTCAATAAAGCTTTGGTAATAAAACCTGGAAGCTCATTGGTATCTATGCAGAAGTGAGTCTGATTTTGCACTCTCCAGATTTAGTAAATAAACCCCATTGTGTACAAAGCAAATATGCAGCCACAAAACATTGATATATAGGCAAATCTGCAACCTCCAACATTGAAATTAAATGTATATAAACATAAATCAATGGCCTTAAAGATTAAAAGCAAAATTGATATAAACAGAAATTGGCAACCTCAGACATGAAAACCAAAACTGAATATAAACACACATCATCAAACACATATATAGATAGATAGATAGATAGATAGATAGATAGATAGATAGATAGATAGATAGATAGATAGATAGATAGATAGATAGATGGATAGATAGAAAGATATGTATAGATATAAACAGATTTAGAAACAGCTGCTAACTGACACAATTTGAACTTCCACTTTAGGCTTTTATGCTGTATTGCAAAAAAAAAAAAAAAAAGTTTACAAATAGAGCGTGGTCATGCAGTACAATCAATATTCCTGACACAACCCTAAGCAAGGGGATTAGACGGGCCATAAATAATTATAATTCACATACGTATAATTAAATCATATAAATCTGTGCGCTGAATTAGATCCTTAGAGACCAAAATAATAATGTTTCACATCACTATTAAACAGCAGATGTTGCATATACACATATAGACATTCTCATGCAGCAATCATCATATGTAACACACGTCACTACTTCCCAAAATACCCTCAGCAAGCTTTTTCCAAAGCAGATTTGAGTGACAGCTTACAGCAAATGTATACATTAGTTGCATATTTACCGATATCTTTTATTGTCCACAGGCACTATATCCATGGCTATATAGTATTGTTGATGTGGATCTAGCCCAGAGATCTTCACTCTCATAGCTGGAAACATTCGCCTGTAATAGAGATTTACAGAAATTGTATTTAAATATTATACAGCTCTATTTTAAAAGCATGCAAATTGTCTGTCTTTATGTTAATAGACAGATGATTAAATAACCTAAACTATTTTGCTATGTGATTTTAGTTTCCAAACTGTAAAAATGAACTCTTAACCACTTCAGCCTCGGAAGGATGTACCCCCTTAATGACCATTTTTTTGCGATACGGCACTGCGTCACTTTAACTGACAATTGCGCGGTCATGTGACGTTGTACCCAAACAAAATTAATGTCCTTTTTTCTTTTGGTGGTATTTGATCACCTCTGCAGTTTTTATTTTTTGCACTATAAACAAAAAAAATGTACATTTTGAAAACAAAAACTTTTTTTTTACTTTCTGCTATAATACATATCTCCAAAAAATATCTAAAAAAGCGAAATTATTCATCAGTTTAGGCCGATATATATTCTTCTACATATTTTTGGTTAAAAAAAATCGCAATAGGCCTATATTGATTGGTTTGCGCAAAAGTTATCGCGTCTACAAAGTATGGGAAAGATTTAGGGAGTTTTATTTTTATTGTTTTTACTGGAAATGGCGGTGATCTGCGATTTAAAAAAAATTTCACTTTTTAGGGACCAGTAACATTATTATATTGATCAATGCTATAAAAATGCACTGATCAATGTAAAAATAACAGTGGCAGGGAAGGGGTTAACACTAGGGGGCAATCAAGGAGTTAAGTGTTTTCCCCCAGTGTGTTGTAACTGTAGGGGGGATGAGCTGACTGAAACATGACAGAGATCACTGTTCCCAATCACTGGGAGCAGTAACTCCCTGACATGTCATTAGGCAGAACGGGAAATGCCTTGTTTACATAGGCATTTCCCCTGTTCTGCTTCTCCTCGCCATGATCGTGGACCGCTGGCAGACATCGAGTCCACGCCCACTATCCTGCTTTTGCGGACTGACTTACAGGTCATGTCAGTTTGCGCAGGAGAGCTGACCTGCTGCAGTATATCTGCGTGAGCGGGTCTGCAAGTGGTTAAAGGACCCTTTTAATACTGAAGGTAGTTGGTTACAGTTTGCTGCAGCTGGATGCATTTTGAACTGCACTCCAACTGTATAGACAGCCCAAAATCAAGGTAATCTTATGGGCATAGTTCACATCATTGCAGTGTCGTTCAGCGCAGTTAACAAAAAGCATGCTGCATTTTTCTGTGCCGCAAATGCAGGGAACATGCTACAAACACACTACAAACGTGCTTCAAATGCACCGCAATGCGTTCCTTCGAGCCAAGAAAGCTAAACTAAACCCCAAAAAATATAGAAATGCAGTGATAAACGCACCACAAAACGTATGAAAAATGCATTCAAGTGCGTGTCAAGCGAACGTCAATCGAGCTTTACATTTCATTACAAATGCATGTAAATCTGCAGTCAAAAATGCTCAGTTGTGTGTAACCCTTTAAGATAAAAAAAGGTAAACCCAAAAGCCTTATAGAAAAACTCACTGCAAATGCAGTACTAAATGCACCACAATAGTATACAAAATGCATTCAAGCGTGCGTCAAGCGAGCGTCAATCGCATGTCAAGCACGCTTCAAATTTTGCTGCAAAAGCATGTAAACATGCAGTCAAAAATGCCCAGTTGTGTGCAGCTTCTGGTGTGAATGGGCCCGAATTCTCTTTCCAGACTAAAAATGATTCCATGGGGAAAATTAAGTCAACCTCTCTAGGCTGCTATTTAACAACATTCAGATTGAGAGACTAGTATGGCTATGTGGAGACACTTAATGAAATAAAAATAATGCTTAAGGCCTAATGACTCATACTGGCCAATTTTTTTAAAACAAAATGAAAAATGAGCACCAAATTTAATTTAATCCAAATTCCTGATTAATTTTTCACACAGGCGGAATCTAATTGGTTGCCAGAGACAACAACTCCTGTTGTATGTTCATTTTTTTACTCCCTGTTTGTTTGATCAGCCTCTCAGAAATCAATAAAATCCCACCTCTTATCAGTGAGTGAAATCAATACAATAAAACAAAATTGAAAATTGGTTGTGTTGGCCATTTGGTATATTGCCCTTTCCCTTGTGAGGTAATCCCAGTAACAAGCTGGCCACAATGTTGTAAACCCCCATATCCTTATTGCTGAGGATGCAACAAACATCAGGCCTCCAGATAAGAGCAATCTTCAGTGGATTCTGAGAAGATTTATGAAGACTCTGTGTCCAGTTAGAGCCCCCGGTGTATGGCAGACCCTCTACAGAGGCACTGACAGCCAAGAAAATGTCTTCATATTTTCTAAGTCTGTGCACCTGTAAAACACACAGCCTTTGGCTGAAAATCCACTGGACAAATACTGCATTGTGCCGATTGGAACAGCATTTAGATCACTGCTATAGAGGCACTGAAATGTAGCCTGTAACACATGGATTTAATCAAATATGTTTTTGCAATCTTTAATAAGCTGAGTTCCTTGTATAATATCCAGGTTTCCTTGTACATCTGTCTTTGAACCATGTCTTTTCTGAAGAAGACGGAATTCATGGATCTCGCTCTAATGAGCACTACACAGACTCAGCTCCATGTTAAAGACTGATAAAATAGACTTGCCATCTGTAGTCACTTCATCATGCTGTAAGTTTCAATTTAGGTGTTGGGACCCTATACTGAAATCTTTCAAATATGTAAATCTAGATGTCCGATCTCCTTGGGGAGTGAGGCAAAACGCTTATTGTAAACATCTGTAAGATCAGCATTTGTTTGATGATCAGGGTGAAAGTGGTGACATCAGTGCTAGGAAGGAAATCTATGTGGATGTGTTCCTTAGCAGAATCATTGAGTCAGAAACCCAAGTCAATCTGTCCTAAGCAGTTCCTAAATCAGAAGTAAGCTCATATCTTGACCTAAGGCAACATTTGTTGACACACTGTTGGCACTGTTATCACACAACCCAGACTAGCCTTCATATACTTGTAAACCTAGGAATGAACCTGTAGGCTAGGGAGCACTAGTGGAGGGAAAATAAGTTGCCTAAAGTAACCAATACATTGCCAAAAATGAGAGATGCAATCTAAATAGTAACTATGAGCACATCACACCTCCTGGATTCATAAATCAGCTTCAGGGTTCCCTTTTATCCTTGGTCATGTTTATTTTCTACTACTGGCAGAGATGCTGGCCTCATGGCTGCAGCTCCAGGTGAATATCCCTTAACGGTGTGAGAAATGCAGGTTTTGGGGCAGTCTGTAGTCTAGGTAATGGCAGAGGAGGTGATTAACAGTGCATGGTGTTTATCCAACAAATACATCATGATGGAAATATTCTAAGTGAAATAGCTGGCCTCTACCAAGAAGCAGGGAGCTTCAAGACATGTCTAGAAGGATGTCACTGGCCCCCTGGCAATCACCTTACATCCAGCATGATGATGGATAGCTTTAGGCTTGGCTGCTCTCTGGCTCATGTACATTTACAGCAAGCTACTTCACAGCATTCCTTACATCTCCCTCAACGTTTCCACTGAGGGTTGGAAACCTGGAGAGTATGACCTCCATCGCCTGAGCTCTGGAGGCTGAAGAGATCTCTCACCTCCCGGCCTTGGTGATGATCATCTCGGTTCCGATCTCATGAAAGCGTTTCCATAATTCTGCTCCCTGCAGATCAACACGAATCACCGAGGAAGAGGAGCCCACCGGGGCCGACACCACGGGGGACGTCAGGGGGGGACTGCACGAGCCAGCTGCTGCCTTCACTCCTCCATATGAGTCCTCACTGGGAGCTGCCGGGAGGACACAAGGGTCGGGAGTCAGGGACAACCTACACCGGCTACACGGAGCATAACCACACATCACAAGGCGACAGCTATATAGTTATACATTAAAACATGCTTCTGACAAATAAATATTCAACTCAATGGGAGCAACAGCTTGTAAGCATCAGTATGCAAATAAATAAATAAATAAATACATTGGAAAAAAAAAACATGATATATACATTCACTATACGTTGTATGAAGTTCCGATGTTGAAGTAAATATTTTTCTAATTGGAGATTGTGTCCACGTTTTTTATATATTTTGTTTGGTGGATGATTGGGAGCCCAATTTGATATCTATCTATCTATCTATCTATCTATCTATCTATCTATCTATCTATCTATCTATCTATCTATCTATCTATCTATCTATCTATCTATCTATCTATCTATGTATCTATCTATCTATCTATCTATCTATCTATCTATCTATCTATCTATCTATCTATCTATCTATCTATCTACTATCTATCTACATCCCTGTGAAAGGATATATATATATATATATATATATATATATATATATCCTTTCACAAGTAAAATAGCAGTTTGACAAATGTATGGACTAACATCTTCTGCTTGATATATATATATATATATATATATATATATATATATATATATATATATATATATATATATATATATATATATATATATTATATATATACCACGCAGAGGATGTGTAGTCCATAAATTTGTCAAACTGCTATTTTACTTGTTAAAGGATATATATATATATATATATATATATATATATATATATATATATATATATATATATATATATATATATAGATCGATAGATAGATAGATAGATAGATAGATAGATAGATAGATAGATAGATAGATAGATAGATAGAATCTATCTATATTGCGATATTGAGAGAGAGAGAGATATATATCAGTTTGCACACATATACATATTTACATATATATTATATATAATATCGTAAAGAGAAATGCATTAGTAGGATATATATTTGTACACATATATACTTTTTTTTTATAAATATATTTGATACATTCTACATTTTTTGTTTCTTTTTAGCATTCTATAGAGAGGTTATGCTAAGAGGTGTAAGCAGATACGAGTTCCATCAGCTAGCGGTACACATCGTTCTGTACTAATAACACCGCACAGCAATCATTTTGTAAACTTTGTCTTGACAATTCTAGCAAGATGCCCAAATAATGTGACAACAATATGCATAAATGTAACACTCCTCACTTTGATAACGTCGAAAATGTATCCATGTTCACTGACAATTACAACATCTTAAAAGCTTTCATTTCTATCTGGGGGAAATGCTAAGATTTTAATTCTAAAATGAAGAACACATTATGGGCCTGTGATTCGGTGTATGTATTGGTTCAAATGTAACCCAAGTGAGGATTTTTCTAAGCTAGATATGTCTTATAGAACGCATATGTTGTTGGAGAAAATATAATAAAATGTAAAAAAAAAAAGTGACATTTATTATTAGTGTCGCCTTCTAGGTGAAACTGATCAGCGAAGTTAACGTTAGGTCAATGATATACATACACAGAGATAGAGAGACATAGACACAGATATTTATATACATATAGATACAGACATATGGATTTATTTATCAAGGTTTTCACCCAAGATTCACACTTTTTCTAAGGGAATTCTATATTTTGACAGATGAATCTTGGGTAAAAAACCTTGATAGATAAACCCTTATGTCTGTATCTAGCGTGTAAATATCTTTCCACACATTTTCTAATGCTATTCTGCGTTCTGAAAAAAATGTGGGAATCTTGGGTGAAAACATTGATAAATAGATATATAGAAAATATAAAGAGTTAAGAATTTATATAATAAAACATATTAAAATATTTTTAGAAATAAATATTTTTAGAAATAAAAAAAAGAATGTTTGCATTTCGAAAGATATATATATATATATATATATTATATATATATATATATATATATATATATATATATATATATATATATATATATATTATATATATATATATAATATATATATATATATATATATATATATATATAAATATCTTTCGAAATGCAACATTAAAAAAAATGTTGACTTTTTTCTTCTTTTTTTTTTTGATAGATAGATTATAGGTAGATTATTATTTTTCAAAGTGAGGAGAAAGAAGTACAGTTTTCTGCTTAGTGAAGGGAAAGAAGCCCTGGCCAGTGTCCCCCGGAGCAGTGTGCTAATGAAGTAATACATTCAATGGAGTATAGAAGGAAGGTGCATCTACTATAGGTAAGAGGGTACAGTTATTATAAGTAGTTTATAGAGCGAGGGGGATGGGGACGGGTGGGTACATCTAATGGAATACTGTACATGGACTAGGGTACATCTTTTATAGACAAGGGGATTCATCTATTATAGAGAAGGGGGTACATCTAATGGAGCACATGGATTATAGAGGAGGGGGTTCATGTTTTAAAAAGAAGGGGTAAATTTAATGGAGCACATGGGTTATAGAGAAGAGGTTTCATGTATTATGGAAAATGGGTTCAACATCTATTATGGAAAAGGAGTTAATCCATTATAAAAAAGGGGGTTAGTCTATTATAGAGAAGGGGTACATTTAATGGAACACATCAATTTTAGATAAGGATGTTCATCTATTATAAAGGAGGGGTTCGTCTATCATGAAGGGGTAGATCTATTTTAAAGAATTGGGTTCATCTATTACAGAGAAGGGGGGCACATTTAATGGAGTACATGGATTGTAGAGAAGGAAATTCATCTATTACAGTGAAGGGGGTATATTTAATGGAGTACATGGATTGTAGGGAATTCATCCATTACAGAGAAGGAGATATAGCAATTATAGAGAAAGTTGGTGCAGCTATCATAGAGAATTAGGGTGCATCTATGAGGGGGGATTAATGTACCAGAGAAAGGGGGTAGATCTATAATAGAGAAGTAGGGTACATCTACTATAGAAAAAGGGTAAATCTATAATAGAGAAGTAGGGTACATCTACTATAGAAAGAGGGTAAATCTATAATAGAGAAGTAGGGTACATCTACTATAGAAAGAGGGTAGATCTTTTATAGAGCAGTAGGGTACATCTATGGAGGGATACATCTACCACAGAAAGGAGGCACATATAACATAGAGAAGTAGGGTACATCTACCAGAGAAAGGGGCTAGATCTATCATAGAGAAGTAGGGTACATCTACCAGAGAAAGGGGGTAGAGAGAAGTAGGGTACATCTACCATAGAAAGAAGGCACATATATCATAGAGAAGTAGGGTACATCTACCAGAGAAAGGGGGTAGATCTATCATAGAGAAGTAGGGTACATCTACCAGAGAAAGAGGCTAGATCTATCATAGAGAAGTAGGGTACATCTACCAGAGAAAGGGGGTAGATTTATTATAGAGAAGTAGGGTACATCTACCATAGAAAGAAGGCACATATATCATAGAGAAGTAGGGTACATCTACCAGAGAAAGGGGGTAGATCTATCATAGAGAAGTAGGGTACATCTACCAGAGAAAGGGTGTAGATCTATAGAGAAGTAGGGTACATCTACCAGAGAAGTGGGTAGATCTATTATAGCGAAGTAGGGTACATCTACCATAGAAAGGGGGCACATATAATAGAGAAGTAGGGTACATCTACCAGAGAAAGGGGTAGATCTATTATAGAGAAGTAGGGTACATCTTCCATAGAAAGGGGGCACATATATCATAGAGAAGTAGGGTACATCTATGTAGGGTACACTACCATAGAAAGAGGGTAGAGCTATCAAAGAGAAGTAGGGTAAATCTACCATAGAAATGGGATACATATATAAAGAAGTAGGGTACATCTATGGGGGGTGCATCTGCTATAGAAAGGAGGTACATATATCATGAAGAATTAGGGCACGTCTATGGGGTGTATCATAGAAAGGGGGTAGATCTATCATAGAGAAGTAGGGTACATCTACCATAGAAAGGGGGTAGATCTATCATATAGAAGTAGGGTTTATCTACCATAGAAAGGGGATCATGGAGAAGTAGGGCACATATATGGGGAGTACATCTGCTTTAAAAAAGGGGGTAGATATATCATGGAGAAGTAGGCTACATCTATGGGTGGTGAGTCTATTAGAGAGACGGGGTACACTCACAGGCTCCCAGTATCCCGCATACAGAGTGATCCAGGTCGGTGACCGCAGACTGTTGTCCGGAAAGAAGTTCGGATCCCTCTGCAGAACTGCGGTCGCCATGTCCATCCTCCAGCTTCCTCTTCTTCTTCCTCTTCTCTGCCCCGATGAGAGCCTCCACGGAGAAGGCGTGTGCCTTGAGGCTCATGGTACAAGGTGACCTCCTCTTGTCTGCCATGTATGTCCGGTAGAGATTTCAGGCTCTATTCAGGCATTAGGTGTAATCCAGTCGTGTATAAGTCCCGGGAATGTTCAGTCCCCCCACACTGGGATAGGAAGGCTCCCTCTCCTTGTCTCCCTCCTCCTCCTCCTCAGTCCAAGCTGTGACTCGTCCGGCGGGCCAGGACACACTGACACGGCTTGCAGAGCCCCGGACACAAATTAGAGCTGCTAATTGAAATTTGTAGCCTAGGACTGTCAGCACTCGGATAGGAGAGGGCCGGGAAGAACTTGCTTCATTAGTGACAATAAAGCTGCAGGACAGGGAGGAGCCGACACATGTGTCAATCACACGAACATCGGACCAATCACTGTGGCATCATTACAGCAGAGCCGGACCTACTTCCAAATTAGGCTGAGGAAGGTCTGAGCTTGTCATGTCCCCAAGCCTGGAACCCTGCACTCCTCATTATTATTCCTCATTCATCCCACCTAATACTGCACTCACAGCCCATCTTTCCCAAGCAGCCTTCATTAATCTAGGCAAAAATCTGCTCTCATACTAACTATAGGGGGGGAATTCACTGACCATGCATCTCAAGGACTGCAAAGAACTTTGGACACTCCAATAAATTCACATCAACACTGATTTACTAAAGGAGTAAAAGGAAACATTGTGTAAATGATCACTATAACTATCCAATCATGTGTAGATCAAATGGGGGGGAGAGCAATTGTCTTTTCGCATGATTGTACAAACAGAATGAATATTAATGGCTGAATATTTTTCGCTATTTTACTAATTTTATTAATTCAGCATTAATACTACAATACTACAACCAATCAACCCTATTCATTACAGCTATACTATAGTCTCTACAACATTACACATATATATGTATATATATATATATATATATATATATATAGAGAGAGAGAGAGAGAGAGAGAGAGATAGATAGATAGATAGATAGATAGATAGATAGATAGATAGATAGATAGATAGATAGATAGATAGATAGATAGATAGATAGACAGAGATAGATAGATAGATAGATAGATAGATAGATAGATAGATAGATAGATAGAGATAAGATATTCAGCATCAATGGCTCTAGATCTTATAACTCATAGTTAAAACTAATTAATAAATACTATATATATATATATATATATATATATTATATATATATATATATATATATATATATATATATATATAGTTAGATAGATATTCAGTATCAATGGCTCTAGATCCTTGTAATTCATATATATATATATGTATATATATATATTTATAACTTCTTAATTTAGCATCAATGTATGTACCCATTGCAACTATATATATATATATATATATATATATATATATATATATATATATATATATATATATATTTATATATATATATAGCACCAATGGCTCTAGTGGCTGCAACTATAACATTTACTTTAGTAATTCAGCATCAGTGGCTTTAGTCCTTGCAACTATAAATCCCTTTTAGAAATTCAGCATTAATAACTCTAGTTATTGCAACTTAGTGTGTTACTCCTAATACTTCAGCATGGATGGCTCTAGTCATTGCAACTATGCTATATACAGATGAGTTAATTACATGGAGAGTGAAAAATGTGATGCAGCTCTGCATAGAAACCAATCAGCTTCCTTTTTTTTTTTTTTTTTGTTAAAGCTTAATTGAACAAGCTAAAGCTGATTGGCTACCATGCACAAGTGTACCAGATTTTGCACTGTCCAGTTTTAATAAAACAAACCCATAATGCAAGTTCTTTCAGCATCGATGGTTATGTAGTCATTGCATCTCTACATTGCATCTCTACATTTTTTTACAGTAGATTGTCCATGAAATGGTTAATAATAGTAAATATTTCTTTAAGTTGATATGTAAAAACGCATTTACGACTTGGGGTGTTGCATCAGGTGACAGGGTCCCATTAACTATCAGTAAATGAGCCATAGTTTAGTTGGATCAGCCAGCACAGAGCTTGTAAAAGGGCCTTGGGATTCTGGGTAATATTTTGGGACACAATCAAATGAACTTTTGGACAGAATGGCAAACTTTAGTTGGAGATGTAAACACGTTCCAGTAACATCATTAAACATATGGGGCTCTTGCAAGTTATGCTCTAAACTTTATGCATGCATTTTCATTTCAATTAGTCAGGTTTTCACCTAATTATAGTATAATTTTATCACACTGGCTGAGGCTTTTCCCTTCCTAAAAGAAGAAGAAGATTGGTGTTTTTACCACAGTAAGTTGAATTTAGCACCTTAATAAAAAGTTAAGGCTTCCTTTTTATAGGTTGAGAAGGTTTATGCTGGGAGTTGTTAAAATGTTTAGAGGTGCAACGAGATGGAGGACTTCACAGCTTTCCTGACTGAGGAGAAGGAAATGGGACTTTGTTCCCAGCATACCCTCAGCCTCTAAGTCTCTCACATACAGCTCACTTGTGTTGGCTGGAACCTGGGGATCTCAGGGTATGCACACATGTGGGCTCAATCATTTTTTTCCCTTTATTTAACCCTTGATTTGCAACAAGACAAAGAAAACAAAGAATAGTAATTACACCAAATTTGTATTACTATTATTACTATTCTACTACTACAACTACTACTAATAATAATAATACTTATTACTATTATTACTATTCTACTACTACAACTACTACTGCTACTACTACTACTAATAATACTTATTACTATTATTACAATTCTACTACTACAACTACTACTTACTACTAATAATAATAATAATAATACTTATTACTATTATTACAATTCTACTACTACAACTACTACTGCTACTACTACTAATACTAATATTATTATTATTATTATTATTATTATTATTAATAATAATGATAATTATTATTATTATTAGTATTATTATTATTAGTAGTAGTAGTAGTAGTATTATTGTTATTACGATAGTAATAATAATAATAATAATAATAATAATAATAAAAATAATAATACACATAATAATAATACACATAATAATAACATATTAGTAGGAGTAGTAGTATTAATATTATTATTATTTTCTACTGCTAATAATGCATGTTGTTATTATTATTGTTATTGTTATTACTTTGATACTAATAATATTTATTTGTTATCATTACTACCACTACTACTACTGCTAATAATAATAATAACATACAACATAATAATAACTATTATTGTTATTTTTCATATTATTATTTATATTATTTATATTATTATTATTATTATTATTATTATTATTATTATTATTATTATTATTATTATTATTATTATTATTATTACTATCAAATCAATATGTCTATTTTTTTATTTTTTTTAAATACAAGAAAAGTGAGTATTTCTTTCCTATGCTGGGTAATCATTTCTTTCCTATTCTTTCCTTTCTCACTATGCTGGGTAATCATTTAGAAGTCAGTGATTTTCACTAGTTAATTTTTTTGGGCGATCAAAATATTCTACTCCATTATGTTGAGTTTGATCGATGCATGCTACTGATATGGAGTAATAATAAAGTTCAACTGCTATATATCCAGAATTTCTATATGGCTGAAGCAGAGGTAACCGCTCATATAACTCTAGCCATGGGGTAGCATTATATATTATAACATTTTAAATAGCTAAATTTGCTTTCTGAATATTCTGTGCTAAATATTTGATGAACGTAAGAACAATATAACTGCATGGGGGAAATAATAATAATAATAATAATAATAATAATAATAATAATTATAATATTAAAAATAACAGCCAGATTATTATTATTACAATTAATAACGACCAACTAAGAAGACAGAAACAGTTGTATGTGGCAACCAGCTTCTCTCTTTCATTTTCCAAGCTTAAGTGGAAAATAAAGCAAGAAACTGATTGGTTACTATGCCAAGCTGCACCAAATGCTGTTGCTCCAGTCTCAGTAAATCCCCCCCAGAGATCTTGGCAGTTAACCTGTTGTAGGTTAGTCATAAATAAACATGGCATAACTAACTGGATAGCACTGCACATATATTGTAAACTAGAAAAAACTCATCCTATGTACATTTTCAGTAATAGCATTGATGGGCATTTAGACACGTCATTTTATTAGAAACATGGAATTCTTTAATTCATTTAAAATAGTTTAAAATGATAAAACGCACACCGCGGAGAGCAATGTTATTATTTAGGAAAATAATAAGCTAATAGATTGACTCCTGTATTTCTGTATATTTGAATGACAAGCCCCTAGGTGCCCCCTCTATGCCAAAGATGCAGGCATTGTATAATAAGCGATCTCTATTCTCTTCTTCTTGTGTCCAGCAGCTACAATGTTAAGTTTTCAGCAGGTGATGCAATTAAAGTGATAAATGCCATCTTCCCCGAGGTCGGGGTGTATGGTGATGTGTCGGATTCCGTCAGTGGAATTGGAGGATTGTGTTCCTGCAGTCAGAGCCATAACAAGTCCCCCAGCTGAGCCAGTGTGAAGAATGAAGGATAAGTGGTGGATCTGGACTGTGCCAGTCAGTGGTGGGTACACTGTGCCGGCTTATCATGGCCATAGCTGTAGATTACAGAGGGCTCACACTCCACGACTATCATATATCATGGCATGAAGAGGGAATGGGGCATACTACACAGTGGCACAATCTATACCATGTCCTCACATATGATATGACAATTTAGCTTATAAAACAATTCTTTATAACATCATAGAAAACAAGACTCTTCTCTATTTCTTGGTCTATAGACAGATCATAGCTTGCAATCATGCAGTTCTACTACCTTTCAGTATACTCTTCTCCAAATTTTGCTAATCATAAAAAACGTTATATGCTACTCTGATGATTGTCCAAGCTACACCTGTCAAACCCCAGTCATTCCAATGGGAAATGTCTACACTTGTCCCTTTTGTAGATGCAAAACCAATTTTATTTAGAGTTGTCACCAGGGGCATATTGTCCTATCTACCCCGACCACACTGACCACTGTTCGAAAGAAATGGGTAATTTTCCAGCAAATTGGGATTTATCCTTTAAGGGAAACTTGCTTACTGAAATAAACTTGGATGAAAAAAAAAAAAAACGAATACAAACATGGTGGAAACAAACATTACGTTGGTGATAAAATAAAGCTAATCATCAATGAAAAATATATATATTTGCAGAACAGAATATATATAAAGCAACTCAACAGTGTAACAATATAAAAAACAAATACACTTATAAGTATAATTACAGTGTATATATATATATATATATATATATATATATATATATATATATATATATATATATATATATATACACAGAGAGAGAGAGAGAGAGAGAGAGAGAGAGAGAGAGAGAGAGATAAAGCCATTCATCAGCACACTTTATGAACAATATACACAATGCTGTGTATGTACAGTATATATACACACTGTATGCATTTACTATATATACGTGTGTACATTTTTCATATACTGTGTGCATGTACTATATATATATATATATATATATATCTATATATATATCTATCTATATATATATATATATATATATATATATATATATATATATATATATATATATATATATATATATATATATATATATATATATATATATATATATATATATATATATATATATATAGCTGTGTACAACATCTATATGTACAGTAATATATATATATATATATATATATATATATATATATAGCCACTCATCAGTACACAGTATAGAAAAAATATACACATTATACAGTATCAATATAAAACCATTAATCAGCACACACTAGAAAGAAATGGCTGTCCCATTATGATCTGTAACCATAATAGGAAAATATTGTGACTTTGTAACTGTATTTTGTTACCACTAGAATGCTTTTTTTTCCAGACCATTTGAACAATACATAGAAGTACAGTGAATGTAAAGTACTCATATAAGGCCACTCATCAGTATGCATATAAGTATATGTACAGTAATATATATATACAGTATATATATATATATATATATATATATATATATATATATAGCTACTCTCAATGCACAGTATATGCAAAATATACACAGTGTGCAGTACCTATGTAAATCCACTCATTAGGACACGCTATTTGTACAATATACACATACAAGTAAAGTATATGTAAAGTACTTATATGAGGCTACTTATCAGTACACACTAGTTGAACCATATAAACATATAAGTATATATAAAGTACCAAAATAACGCCACTCATCAGTACACACTTATATTATAAATATACACAATATGTATGCAGTGTATGTACAGTATGCATATAACATATACATCATACATACAAATAGTATGTGTGTGTATATATATATATATATATATATATATATATATATATATATATATATATATATATATATATATATATATATATATATATATATATATATATATATATATATATATATAATATATATATATATATTGTATATATAACATAGGAATAAGAGTGATGGGCTGCACATAGTCCAGTTGGTTGCTACTGGTTAGTTTTATGACAGTACATGGCAGTACTATAGGGCGAAGCAGTCATCATGGAGTTTTGATACTTGCTATCCAAGGAGAAATCATTGCTGGTTAATGGTCTGGGGAAAACAAAGCATTCTAGTGGTAACAAAATACAGTTACAAAGTCACAACATTTTCCTATATGGTTACAGATCATAATGGGACAGCCATCCTTTTCTAACGTTAGGATCTTTAGATACTTTTACTAAATTTCTGCACGCTAAACCAATCAATTTGTTTTTTTCCCCTAGGATGTGAGTTCTTTCAGCCTTCTATTTGTCTTGCTGTGGGATGCTGTTTTGTCATGTTTGTTAACGACGATGTGTAGTATACACACATGGGAGCCTTTCCTCTCTCGTAAAACTGCAATAGGAAAAAAATTCCATCTGGCATGTTTGACAAAGTAGAGAGGTCTAGAATTTAAGAAGGTAATTCATTGGAAGTGATGAAAAGGAAAGAAATAATCCATCTACATGAACTATATAGATTTGCTGAGAATCCAGCACTGGTAAATTGCTGTCAGTGCATACTGATAGTAAGCAGGCTAGTATTATCAGCTGGGAAACAAGTGCTATCTTCTATATGGGATATCCATCCAGGCGGCTTCACTCACTGAGGCTTTAAATATCAGAATTAACAACCAGAGGTAAATGAGGGGGTGATTTACTGAAGGAATAGACAGTGTTCACGTGTAAGGTGAATGATCAGTTAGGTCAGTGAAAGGGTGAAACTGGGCTCTCTTTAGGGTTCGTTTACCAAAAGAGTTCGTAAAATGTACCACTAATGAAAATGAGCACATAGCAGACATCTTTGCTCACCTTAAGGCTGATTTACTAAAGACTGTTCACTTTGTAAAACGTATGTTCCTATAGTTAGCAAATTGGATAAATCTGTGCTCACCTTAAAGCTGATTTACTAAAGACTGTTAACTTTGCAACATGTATGTTCCTACAGCTAACACCTTAGGACTGATTTTACTAAAGACTGTTCTCATTGCAAAATGTATTTTCCTTTACTTAGCACCTTAGGGCTGATTTACCAAATTGCTGTTCAGTTTGCAAAAATATGTTCATATAGTTAGCAAATTGGATAAATCTGTGCTCACCTTAAAGCAGATTTACTAAAGACTTGCAAAATGTATGTTCCTATAGCTAGCACCATAGGACTGATTTACTAAATACTGCTCACTTTGCAAAATGTATGTTCCTATAGCTAGCACCTTAAGACTGATTTACTAAAGACTGCTCACTTTTAAAAATGTATGTTCCTATAGCTAGCACCTTGAGACTGATTTACTAAAGTCTGCTCACTTTGCAAAATGTATGTTCCTATAGCTAGCACCATAGGACTGATTTACTAAATACTACTCACTTTGCAAAATGTATGTTCCTATAGCTAGCGCCATAGGACTGATTTACTAAAGACTGTTCACTTTGCAAAATGTATGTTCCTATAGCTAGCACATTAAGACTGATTTACTAAAGACTGCACACTTTGCAAAATGTATGTTCCTATAGCTAGCACCATAGGACTGATTTACTAAAGGCTGTTCACATTGCAAAATGTATGTTCCTATAGCTAGCACCATAGGACTGATTTACTAAAGGCTGTTCACGTTGCAAAATGTATGTTCCTATAGCTAGCACCTTAAGACTGATTTACTAAATACTTACTATGTTCCTAAGCTAGCACTAGGACTCACTTTGCAAATGTATGTAGCTGTTAAGACCTAAATAGCTAGCAAAATGTACCTATTAAGACTGATTTACTAAATACTACTCACTTTGCAAAATGTATGTTCCTATAGCTAGCACCATAGGACTGATTTACTAAAGACTGTTCACTTTGCACTTTCCTATAGCTAACACAAAAGAATGTTCACTTTGCAAAATGTATGTTCCTATAGCTAGCACCATAGGACTGATTTACTAAATACTACTCACTTTGCAAAATGTATGTTCCTATAGCTAGCACCATAGGACTGATTTACTAAAGACTGTTCACTTTGCACTTTCCTATAGCTAACACAAAAGAATGTTCACTTTGCAAAATGTATGTTCCTATAGCTAGCACCATAGGACTGATTTACTAAATACTGCTCACTTTGCAAAATGTATGTTCCTATAGCTAGCCCCATAGGACTGATTTACTAAAGACTGATAACTTTGCACTTTCCTAGCTAACACAAAAGACTGTTCACTTTGCAAAACGTATGTTCCTACGGTTAGCAAATAAGATAAACTTGTGCTCCCCTTAGGGCTGATTTACTAAAGACTGTTCTCTTTGCAAAAAGTTAATATTAGTAAATAATATAAAGCTGTGACCATTTTGAACACTGAATAATACTAAAAATACATTTAAATAATAGGACTTTTGCTTGCAAATCTTTGGTTGATTTTTTTTTTTTTTTTTTTTTTACTAATCCAATTGAACCTTATTAGTTTGTTAAGTGAACAGCCTTTGTTTGCCTAATTAGACTACCAAAGCATGTTGGAGCAAAAAAAAAAAATATATATATATATATATATTATTTTAGCTTAATTAGTATTAAATGGTTGAATTTTAAGCAGCTTCACCATATTCATTACGTTAAGTGAATCCTTGGAGGGGGTGCATGTATGGAGGCATTGAAATTGTAAAATTGGAATATATATATCTATATCTATCTATCTATATCTATATCAGTGTTGAGCGGAATACGCCATATTCGATTTTGCGATATTTCACGAATATATAGAAGAATAATCGCGAAATATTTGTAAATATCGAATATTTGTGATATTTTATCAAAAAAAAAATTTTGCGAAATTTCACTAATGCGAATTGCGAAATTGATTGCGAAATTCTCGTCTGCACATGCGCATGCGCGCGAACAACACGCAAAAACGGAGATCATTTCCGTATAGGAAGCACAATGCTAAGCTCTAAGATCGCAATACACAGGTCTGATGCAAAAGAAGGGCAGAGAAAGTATTCGCGAATATTCGGCAACATAAAAGGATCGCCTCAGCTACTCGGCCCAGGGTCTCTAATCATACCAGCAATGCTTTTAGACGTCGATGGAGATCACTAGGATGTGATCTGTTTTAAAAATAAATGTGAAAAAATACGAATATTCGCAATAGCGAATATTCGCCGCGATATTCGATTTATTCGCAAATACTCGAATATACAATATTTATATATATATATTTTGGGCAGCACAGTGGTGCAGTGAGTAGCACTTTCGCATAGCAGCAATAAGGTCGTTGGTTCGAATCCCGACCACGACACCATCTGCCTGGAGTTTGCATGTTCTCCCTGTGTCTGCGTGGGTTTCCTCCGGGTACTCCGGTTTCCTCCCACACTCCAAAGACATGCTGGTAGGTAAATTGGATCTCGTCCAAAAAATTGGCCCAGTATATATGTATGTATGACTGTGTGTCCCTAGCGTGTCAAGATCCTACGGGGTAAAAATGACCGCACCAGCCAAGCAGATACTGGCTGGAAAAAGCGCCCAGAGGCGATACAGTTCGCATGCGTTGCGCTATACAAGTCATTCATTCATTCATTTATATAGATAGATAGATATATATATATGTATATATATATATATATATATAGATAGATATAGATAGATAGATATATATATCTATATCTATATATATATATATATAGATATATATATATATATATTACAATATATATATATATATATATATATATATATATATATATATATATATATATATATATATATATTCAGTTAAGGTTTGAAACCAAACAGTTTGTAGCTTCATTGTTCAGTTAAACTTGGAAAATGAAAGACAAGAGCTGATTGGTTGTCCTGCCCAGTTGCTCCAGATTTGGCCTGTTCCAGGTAGTAAATTCCCCTAAATGCATATACATGATAATCACACAGATCAGCATGATAATTAAAGATGATGTGTATGTATGACATCAATAACACAATCTGCATGTCACTTCTGACTACCCAAATGAAAAATAACTTTAAGGATGAGGTTGAAATAAATGACACAAATAATATTGATTGTAATAGATATTTATAACCATACAATTGATGATTTCATACCGGTGGGTATGAGCTGGCACTACTGGGTGACATGGGGCTGAGCACACGATCCTATTTTCCCAGGAGTAGAGCCATACAAACAAGTCAATTAGCTGTACATTTGTCAGCTGTGATAATGGCCCTTCGCTGGGGAGGTGTCACTCTTCTTTAAACATCATTAGTGTAACATCGCCTGACATGGGACACCGAGGCAAATGTAAGCACTTTGTTTAACAAATGGTTCCACAACACACTGATATTCTCAGAGATGCTTGAAGATGGCAACGAAAAAAACACTATGTTCTTCAGTTGTTATTATTTACTGAAGTAAACATATGTGTTACTATTTACTAAATTCGGAAGAATTTGCAGATCTGCTTGAATTGCTGATCTTTTATACAGCTTAGAAAACCATTCTAGTAGGTCACTGAAGTGTGTGGAGTTTCTGTTTCATGTACTTTTGGGGAACACCATTTACTACTCACCCTAAACTCAGGCATGGCCTTGCTTTTTCATTTTGACATGGAAAGAAAGACCAGATCTTCATGCACTATAAGGTAAGTTACCACCATGTAGTGGACAATGACAGAGGAATACAATTGCATGATGGGAGCAATTTTTTTTTTTTCATTTTACATTGGCAAACTGCTTGCTATGCAAAGGGTTGTACCAGATAGTCTCAGCATTTAATAATGAGCAAGAATAAACTGATTTGTTGGGGTTCAATTCACTGGGGGTTCATAAAATCCTGCTTAAAAAATTGTTCAAACCCAAATTAGCTTTAAACCACATTATGGTAGGCAAATCTTGTTAGTAAGTTCGGGCAATTTAAAGGAGAACTAGGCAATTTATCTTATTCATGGTAAGTTAGGCATTGCCATGGGGGATATTTTTCTATTGAAAAGCCTGTGGCGTGCAAAACACAACCCAAAAACTCCACCCGGTGCAGGAAAAATGTGCACACACATAAAGAGGTGCAACAAAAAACTGTGACGGGTGCATCGTCAATTGGCCCTCCTAAGAGGGCCCAACCCTGATCCCCCAGGGCGTTAGGCTCCTGACAGGGACTGAGGTAACTGTGGTCCATGCAGCCGAAGCCACATGAACCCAAAAAGGCCCATGCAGCCGAAGCCGACACGGACCCAACATCCTTGGAGGGACTGCCGAGACAGAACCCTCCTCGGTGAGGCTCCCCCGAAGGGAGACCCCATAAGAGCAGGTGAACTAAGCCAGAAGGCCATGTCCACCCACTCCCAAGACTTTCAGGGCAGGCCCGAGGACCAGCACCCTACTTATCACACATAAAGTGCAGTGCACCAACATAAAAAAGAAGAATCGTGACACACGGGGAAAAATAAATAGAAAGTGGGGAAGCCATGGGGGATATGCTCCACTTTAAAAAATATATATACACTATACAGTGGGGTGAGAGTCTTTTTCATGAGGTTCTGGTGCCCCAAGAAGGAGTTAGGGTTACATTGGGGAGATGTATGGTGGAATCTAGAAGTCCACTTTATTATAAGAGGATGACCACTGACCAGACATCAATCCCTCCTAGGGGAACTAGTACAAATGTAAAATGATTATCCTTACCCCCAGACACAAACACACCACACTCACTTCTTTTTTGGGGCTGGTCTGTCACAGTGCAATGTAGCCCTCATACACTGGATTGTAATCCCAGAGCTAACATGGGTGATGCCCAGCTCTGCCAGCGTGCCCGGTGCAGGCATCTTATAGACTTGTCTCTGTGTAAATTCAAAAGGGTGCCAGGTTTGTTGACAATGGAGTCATCCCATCACCCCACCCTCCATCCACATCACAGAAAGTACACCCCTGGGAGCTCAAAAAAATTCATTAAAATCTTTTTTTCTTATTAGGTCTGTTTTTGTTTTCACTGCTTTGAAAGATTAAAAATGTAATAAAGGTTTGGCTTAAAAACAAAACAAAAAAATAAAAACATGTTATACTTACCTGCTTTGTGCGGTGGTTTTGCACAGAGCAGCCCCGATCCTCCTCTTCTGCGATCCTCCTCCCCCTTGACCAGTGCCCCCAAAAGCAAGCTGATTGCCATTGAGACACTAGTGCATGCTTGCTCCCGAATCCTGCTTTATGCAACCATAAAACACATAGAACCACGTCTCAGCCCCACAAATGCTCTCCGCTCATTGGCTCAATGGCTGTGATTGACACCAATAGAAGCCAATGGCTCCAGCTGCTGTCTCAGCCAATGAGGACAGGGAGTCCTGAGACAGCTGAGGTTTCCAAGGCACATCACTGGATCAAAAGGGAGCTCAGATGAGTATTGGGTGGGCAGAGGGGAGGGGGGGGTGTGGGGAGCAGCACACAGAAGGTTTTGTAGATTTATACATTGATTGCATGGAGGTAAAACATGTTAAGCCTTTGCAAACCCTTTAGAAATATAGAAGCTGTTTTACTTGCCAAAGGATTTGTATTTCTGTCTATCCAGTTCTATAGCTCTATCCTACAGCACAGCCCTGTCTAGGAACCTGAACTTATCTGCTGCAGTTTCACTTTCACTTACTACTAGGTCTCCTCACACACTGGGGTTGATTTATTAAAACTGGAGAGTGCAACATCTCAGACAGCTCTGCATGGAAACCAATCAGCTTCCAGTTTTTTTTTTCAAAGCTTAACTGAACAAGATGAAGTTAGAAGATGATTGGCTACAGGGCTGGACTGGGACAACAATTTGGCCCTGGACTTTATCCAGACTGGCCTACTTTGACAGGTCTCTCCCATGGCGGCCGGACAACTCCCACACGCCCCCCGGCCACCCAAGCCCCCTCTACCCCTTCACTAGCCACTAGCCATTCTACTTTATTAGAGTAGAACGGCTGGTACTGGTACTCTTATAGGCAGTACCAGTTTGGAAGCTAGACATTATTTCACCCGGGGAAAAGAATCAGTTCGGTGCCTCCCCTTATGGGACAAGATTAGGCAGAAGTGAGAAACTCCCAGGCCATAGCTGTTGAGTCAGCTGTCTGTCCCCTCCCCCCATGCTCCTCTGTCATCCCCCCTGCCCCTCTGGTCCTCCCCCTGCTTCTCTGTTCCCCCCAGGTGAGCGCTGGGGGAAGGGAGAGTCAAAAGAGTGGAGGGGGGCAGCGGTCCGCTGTCCCTGAACCGGCCCACTGAGCCATCGGCCCACCGGGAAACTCCCTGTAGTCCCAATGGCCAGTCCATCCCTGATTGGCTACCATGCACAGCTGCACTAGATTTTGCACTCTCCAGTTTTAGTAAATCAAACCCAATGTGACTAAACAGGGAAAAGAGAAGTAGCACTCTGATGAGCTCTTCTCTCTGTCAACTGATTTGCTCCTTGTGCTGCTTCTCCCCTGAATACCCTGATCTCCTTTGTGCAGACTGTATAGTAGACTGCAAGTGGCTAGTAGCAAGCCAAATTTGTGTACTCACACTGCTTGCATTGGTAAAAATAAATGCAATTGATGTATTTATGAAAACTGAGCTGAATGATTGTGTGGCTTTTTATAACTGTCTGGAGTTCAGCTTTAAAGCGGATGGTCCACAAAAAAAATATATTAAAAGCCAGCAGCTACAAATACTGCAGCTCCTGACTTTTAATATTAGGACACTTACCTGTCCTGGAGTCCAGCGGCGTCCGCAGCAGAGGACGAGCGATCGCTCATCTCTCTTCTGCTCCCCCCTCTATCCACGGTGAGGGAACCAGGAAGTGAAGCTCTGCGCTTGTCGATTGGCTCCCGCTGTGTGCTGGGAGACGAGTGTTCCCAGCACACAACGGGAAAAACCTGTCTTTTGCCCGAGACTGCGGGCCGGAAGTGGGTGCAAATACCTGTCTTTAGACAGGTATCTACACCCCCCTCCCCCCTGATAGGTGTCAAATGTGACACCGGAGGGGGGGAGGGTTCCGATCAGCGGATCTTCACTTTAGGGTGGAGATCCGCTTTAATAAAAAAATATATATATATATTTAATAATATATATATATAATTACAATACCAGAAAAAAAGAAACTTGACAGAAAACCATACACAATATACACTGAGCAAAATTATAAATGCAACACTTTTGTGTTTGCCCCTATTCATCATGAGCTAAACTTAGGCCGCGTTCACACGATCAGTTCATCCGACGAGAACGGTTCGAAGGACCTTTTCATTGGTTAACTGACAAAGCCAACTGACGGTCTGATGTGCCTACACAACATCGGTTAAAAAAACGATCGTCTGAACATGCAGCGGTGAGGACGTGTTTCTCTGGAGCTCCAGCGCCGACACTGTAAAAACCTGCTTTATTGCTGCTTTTTGGACTCCCACACCCACTCGGGGGCATCCTCGGGCTCCATCAAGAGATTCCTCTCTATGGAATCGGGAGACGTGATGGACGCGGACGGCCTAGGCCGCACTACACGTGCCACTAGCTCCGGGACGGGTTCCTGCCCCCGCCGTAAGCCGGAGCATAGGCACCTTTCTCCAGCCTCGTCTGCCTGCTCGGAGGGTGTAGAGAGCTCCCCTGGCCGTTCTAGTGTTGCGGCTCTGGTAGAAGACTTCCCGACCAAGGCTGAATTTGCCTCTATGTTCCGGGGACTGGAGCATTCAATTAAAAAGGATCTCTCCGCGGTGCGAGGGGACTTGGCGCTAGTGTTGGAGCGTGTGGAGGAATTGGAGCTCTGCTTGGATCGCCACGCGGCCGCCATTAGAGACTTGCGATCCACCACCAGGTCCCTTACTATTGCACACAGGATGGCCCTATACAAGATCGAGGACCAGGAGAATCGTGCCAGAAGAAACAATATTTGTATCAGGGGCCTCCCTGAGGCGACGGGAGATGATGACCTCCTCCACTCGGTCCGCGGCATCTTCAACTGTATGCGAGGCCTCCCAGCAGACCACTTGCTCAAGTTGGACAGGGTCCAACATGGCGGCCTCCCCGCCTCTGGAGTGAGGCTTGTTTCGCCAGATGAAAGCTCCCCTACCATTGTCTCAGGCCCGTTCGGCCGATCCAGCCTAGTCACTTTATTTCTAGGTGCCTCCTGATTATCATGGATCCCCCGGGCTCCATCTGTCACTCCCCCCCCTGGGGTTTTGCTGATCCATTGCCCATACTGGAGTGACATGTAAGGTGTTCCCTTTAGTTAATTTTGTTTTTGGTTCTGTTCACCTTGCCCAATGGGTGTTATGTACAAGTTTGTATTCTACATAGCAGGTTCTAAACTACTGATTCGCTTAATCTGTGTATTGTATTTGACTTTTATTGTAATTCTGGTGTATTTGGTGTCAGCGCTGGGATTCCCTGGCGGCGATCATGTTTTTTTCGATGCTCGCCACCAGCCCCTGGCTTGGTTCCACCCCCTCCCTAAGGGTGTGCGGCGCGTTGCGGTGCTCCTGTGACCTGGTCCCCTCGGGGGCTCTGGGTGTGGGGGTGTCGGCCCGCTCGCATCACCCTTCTTTGCACTGCATTCATTTGCGTGCATCTACAGAGTGCTCCCTTTTGGGGGCTAATGTTGTTTGTTGTGTTGCTATTCTCTTTCTATTTTTTTCTCTCTCTCTCTAACTCTGTGGTTCTTCTCCCCCATACCCTCCCCCCCCAGTCCCTTATTCTCTGTCTCCGCCGCAGGTGCTACCTTGCTTGTGATGCTGGTGTGTGTCCCTATTGTGATGCCCCATGGCTGCGCTGAATTTGGTCTCCCTGAACGTCCGGGGTCTACACTCCCCAGGAAAGAGACATAACCTTTACAGAGAGCTGGGTCGCCTGCATGGGGATGTTGTGCTCTTGCAGGAAACCCACCTCACGCACACTACCTCAGTGAAACTTTCCTCCCCTAAGTACCCACTGTGGTACTATAGCCTTTCAGATATCCATAAATCTAAGGGTGTGGCCACTGGGTTTCGCAGAGGGACTCCTTTTACACTAGATGCCATGCTTAGTGATAACCTTGGTCGCTTCCTATTCCTTCGGGGTAGCCTGGGTAATATGCCGTGCACCATTGCTACTTTATACGCCCCCCAATCGAGAACAGGTTTCCTTTTTAGCTTCTACCCTTTAAAAATTAGGTGATTTTGCCCGGGGCTGTGTTCTCCTTGCCGGAGACTTTAATGTGTCCCTAGAGCCATCACTTGATACGTCCCTGGGTCAGTCCTGTATTTCACAGAGACGCCTAGCGTTTTTACGTAAATGTTTACATAATGCTCAACTGATGGACTGATGATCATGCATCCCCAGGCGAAAGACTATACCCATTATTCTCACTTACATCGGACTCATTCCAGGATAGACCTTTTCTTCATTGACCACCACCATCTTTCCCTCCCGACGGCTTCATCGATCGCCGCCACTACTATCTCAGATCACGCCCCGATCATCCTTACACTAACAATCCCCTCCATCCCCTGTAGGCCCACGAATTGGAAGCTTAACGACAATCTCCTTTCGGATGAAGTGGATAGGAGGGTGCTTCAGGGTGATTTATCTCAATACTTTGCTGATAATCAACTTCCAGACGTCGCCCCAGGCACTCTGTGGGAGGCCCATAAGGCCTTCATCCGAGGTAAATTTATTGAATTGGGATCGAGAAAAAAGAGGGAACACACCTTTAAGCAGCTGGAACTGATCAGGGACATTGAGACTCTGGAACGTCAGCATAAGTCTAATCGATACCAAGCGATCTTCCATGTTTTGACACAACGGAGGGAGGAGCTACGGGCCCTCTATCATTTGGACCAGAAACAATCCTACCGTATTGTTGCTCAATGTCTGCACGAATGGGGCAATAGGCCAGGACGCCTGCTGGCCCGTTCGCTGCAGCAAAAAAAGACGGCCACTTTCGTAGCACTGATAAAAACCTTGCAGGACTCTATGGTACACGATACATCTGCTATAGCTTAGGAATTCCGCTCGTTCTACCAGGCTCTGTACCATGTACATAGCACGGTTGAAGACAGGGAGGTTAAATCCCGACTCATCAGCGAATACCTGTCTCAAGCCAATTTACCTAAACTACCAGTGGAGAAGTTAGCCTCCTTAGAAGGGGAGATTACTACCTCTGAGATGCGTTTTGCGTTAAAAGCTATGGCCTCTGGTAAGGCCCCGGGCCCTGATGGGTTCACAGTTCAATATTATCGGTCCTTTGCTGATTTACTGATTCCGAATTTGACCAATTATGCCAATTCCATCTCTGAGAATAGTGCTTTTCGACCTAAAACTCTTCACGCGCACATTACAGTTATCCCCAAGCCTGGTAAGGACCCCTGCAATTGCGGGAGCTATAGACCCATCTCTTTATTAAATATTGACGCCAAGCTTTACGCTAAGGTCATTGCGAACAGGCTTCTTCCGCTCCTCCCCCAATGGGTCTCTATGGACCAGACGGGCTTTATTCCCGGCAGGGAGGCACGGGACAACTCCCTCCGCACCCTCTCACTGATGTCGTATGTTCGCCGGTTCTCCCAGCCCACCCTTCTCCTATCTACAGATGCTGAGAAAGCTTTTGACAGGGTGGACTGGGAGTACCTAATGGCGACCCTTTCCCATCTCGGCATCGGTCCCTCCCTATTGTCCCGTATTTCAGCCCTTTTTTCCTCTCCCACCGCCCAACTCCGTATAAATGGTACCCTGAGTGAGCCCTTTACGTTGTATAATGGCACCCGGCAGGGATGTCCCCTCTCCCCTATCTTGTTTGCCCTCTCCCTTGAACCCTTCCTTTCGACGATCAGATTAGACCCGAACATCCGTGGGATCAGGGTTGGCTCAGTTGAACATAAATATGCCGCATATGCGGACCATATTCTTTTTTATATATAACGTCCCCTTATTTCCCTCCCTAACTTGATGTCCGCCTTTTCAAAATTTAGTGTTATTTCTAATTTTAAAATCAATATGTCCAAATCTGAAATCCTGAACCTCACTGTCCCGAGCGAGCTTGCCACCCGTCTGAAAGAGTCCTTTCCTTTTAATTGGCAGTCCCAGTCCCTAAATATCTAGGCATCTTCCTGACCCCCAACCCCTCTTCACTGTTCCGAGCAAATTACATCCCTTTATTAAACACTATTAGAGCCGATTTGCAGAGGTGGTCCCAACTTGCCCACTCCTGGTTGGGGAGGATCAGTGTTGTGAAGATGAACATATTACCCAGGCTACTGTTTCTGTTTCAAATGATTCCCTTTAAGGTCCCGGTGGGTTTTTTCACTCTGCTTCGGTCCCTCTTCTGTAAATACATTTGGCATGGGAGGCAACCCAGGTTAGCTAGATCCACTCTTATCAGGTCTAAATCTGACGGAGGCCTGGCCTTACCAGATGCTAAAGGTTATTTTATAGCCGCAGTACTCACTAGGATATTAGACTGGAAGTACCATAAGAGTTCTAAATTGTGGGTGTCTCTGAAGGAGACCATGTGCACCTCTGATCTTTTTACACAGATTGGATCCCCAGAAGATGGAGGTCCTTGGCTGTGTCCACTTCCCCTCTTACGCATTCCACTTTAACAATCTGGGACTCACTGTGTAGATCCCATAAATGGCCGCACAATTTCCCACTGATGCCCCTTGCTGGACACAATTACTTCCCCACTGGGAATACGTACACTTCTGGAAAGACTTGGTCTCTAGGTAACGCGACAATGTTACATCAAGTGATTACTCCCACTGGGATGGCCTCTTTATCTGACCTAATGGGTCCCCCCCCCCCTGTGCCTCACATGGATCATTAGAAATATCACCAACTTTCAGCCTTTGTGCGCTCCCTTCCACGTCCACTCCGAGTTCTCACGGATCTGTCACTAATTGAACTAGCTTTCACTGAGGACCATCCTCCGGAGAGGCCTCTTTTTTACTTTTATAAGGCACTGATGTCCCTATCAACCAAAGGCCAACCCATCTTTCTCCGCAACTGGGAACAAGATCTCAATAAATATTTTACAGAGACCCAAAAGTCCAAGATCCTTAGTTTGGCCCACACCTCTTCGATCTCTTCCAGGACCACGGAGGTAAACGGAGGTAAACTACAAAGTTCTCACTAGGTGGCACCTCACTCCTGCGATACTTCATGGGATTTTTCCTCAGACTTCCCCTCTCTGCTGGCGGGGTTGTGGAAACCGAGCAACACATGCCCACCTTTGGTGGTATCGCCCAAATATACGCCCCTTTTGGAGTTCTGTTCTTGAATGTATGAAGGAAATCCAGGGATTTGAGACTCCCAGCGACCCTGGAGTTGTTACATTGTACGGACAGATCAGTTAGCTCATATAGGAAATCTTTGACACCGCATTTTTTAAATGCGGCAAAGTCTCTAATTCCTAGGTTTTGGAAATTTGCTACGGTTCCAACTCTGCGTCAATGGTTAGAGGAAGTTGACCATACGTACCGTATGGAAGATCTCACACTCTCTAGTAGAAATAAATCTGATTTAGCGATCAAAATATGGGCTGACTGGTTTGCCTTCAAATTTACGACTACGTATGCCAACCTTGTATCTTGAATTATGGGATGCCATTGCTCTATTTTATTTGATATGTTTATTTTACCTACGTATGCCTGGTGGTCACCTGAGGCGGTCTACCCTCTTCTCCCCCCTCCCCCCCCGTCCCTCCCTCAACCTTCCCCTTATTTTCTGCTTCTTTGCCTTTTTCTATTTCTCTCCTCACCTTTTCTTCTACCTCTTTGCTTTCCAATGTTGATTACTTTATTTTAAGCATCTTGGTTCAAGTGCAATTCTATTGTGATGTTGAGAAGGGGCGACTCTCAGTTGAGTCATGTCGACGATGTTTAATATGTTATGACTGTATGACATCTGAAAGATCTTGGTAACTTGTCATAGCCTGACCTGCCCCCCCCCTTTTTTTTTTTACTTTATTTAATTTAGTTGTATTGTTCTTGATTTGTTGCATGTTCTACATTTTGGAATGGTTTTCCTTTTTCTTTTCCTTTTGTACTTGTATATCTTGTATACTTAATAAAAATGTATTGAAAAAAAAAAAAAACGATCGTGTCTGAACGCGGTGACGTAAAACACACGACGTGCTGAAACAAACGAAGTTCAATGCTTCCAAGCATGTGCCAACTTCATTCTAAGCATGCGCGGCCTTTTGACCAATGCCTTTGCATACTAACGATTGGTTTTGACCCATCGGTCAGGCGTCCATCGGTTCAATTTTAAAGCAAGTTCTCTTTTTTTGGACCGAAGGACAACTGACCAATGGGGCCTACACACGATCGTTTTGGACTGATTAAACTGAACTTCAGTCGGTTTTCATTGGTTTTGACTGATCGTGTGCACTAAGCAGGCCTTAAAGCCGTGCAAGTTCAGCTGAACTCGCACGATTTCACTCCCGCTGGCAGTCCCGATTTCAGCCGCGATTTAAGAGACATGTGCACACAAAAGGCCTAGTTACTCTGAAATATTGCCATTCACAAATCGTTTTGACATGCGATTTAAATCGCATGTGTGTGAACCAGGGCTAAATCTGTGTTAGTGAGCACCTCTCCTTTGCCGAAATAATCCATCCACCTCACAGGTGTGGCATATCAAGATGCTGATTAGACAGCATGATTATTGTACAGGTGTGCCTTAGACTGGCTACCACAATAAGAGTGCTTTCACACTCACAGCGCTCAGGTGTCAGTGGTAAAACGCCGCTATTTATAGCGGCGCTTTACCGCTGTTTTGGTGCTTTTAACCCCCGCTAGCAGCTAAGAAAGGGTTAAAAGCGCCCCCTAAAGCGATTTGCCAGTGGTTTGACAGCACTGCCCATTGATTTCAATAGGCAGTGGCGCTTTAGGAGCTGTGTATTCACCGTTCCTATTGCGCAGGACTTTTTCTGGCGCTCTGTCAGTGCACTGCTCCTGCGTGAAAGCCCTTGGGCTTTCACACTGGAGTGAATAAAGTGGATCTTTCAGGGTGCTTTGCAGGCGCTATTTTTAGGGAGGGGGGGGGGGTCTGAAAACTAGTCAGTATCTGGTGGGACCACCATTTGCCTCCTGCAGTGCAGCGCATCTCCTTTGCATAGAGTTGATCAGGTTGTTGATTGTGGCCTGTGGAATGTTGGTCCATTCCTCTTCAATAGCTGTGCTAAGTTGCTGGATATTGACAGGAACTGGAACATGCTGTCATATATGCCGATCCAGAGCATCCCAAACATGCTCAGTGGGTGACGTGTCCGATGGATATGCTGGCCATGCAAAAGCTGGGATGATTTCAGCTTTCAGGAATTGTGTACAGATCCTTGCAACATGGGTCCGTGCATTATCATGCTGCAACATGAGGTCATGGTTGAATAGCACAACAATGGGCCTTAGGCATAGGTGTCCTCTGAAATTTTTTCAGAGGGGGAGGTGCTACAGCAGCGGCGTTTAACCCTTTCTTCAAACGCTAGTGGGGGTAAAAAGCGCCCCGCTAGCGGCCGAAAAGCACAACTAAAACAATGGTAAAGTGCCGCTTTTTAGCGGCGCTTTACCTACAATGCGGCCAGCCCCCTTCAGCACACACCCCTCCATTCAGCACAGATGGACCCCCCCCCCTTCAACACAGACCCCCCCATTAAAATAAATTAAAAGGTTGTACTTACCTGCTCTGTGCAGTGGTATTGAACAGGTGGGTCCCTTACCTCCTTTTCTGGAGTTCCCTCCCGCCACTGTCTGCTTTTTTTCCCCGTGCGGTCGCATTCCTGACCCAGGCTGTGTGCTTCCATAGATATGCACAGTGTGGCTCGCCCCCCCAACTCCTCCTCACAGGATTTGACAGACAGCAGCAGGAGCCAACGTGTGAGACCAGGAAGTGAAGGGAAAAGAGCTACAGGCAGAAGGAACAGTAATTAATGCAGGGAATGTATTAAAGAAAAAAACTGACTTTAGAAACCCCTTTAAAATCAAACTGCATTAATATTTTTTTAATGAAACTTCAACTGGATGTCATAATACGGTATATTTAAAAGCAAGACAGAGAAAAAGCCCATGTAATTGTTTTCACTTGTATTTGATTGTTCCTTTGCGATTACAAAATCATTTGTAGTAAGAGAATATCTGTCATCCTAAAATTACAGATTAAGCTGGAAATTTATCTAAAATGAAGTGCATATTTATGGAGCTATTGAGGTATTTGACTGTCTGTCCGAAAGAGCTCTTTCTCTTTCTGTTTTCTCAGCTGTATAGCATATCGCTGTGTAGACTAAGAGTAATAGTTGTAAACAGTGAAGAAATGAATCTTCAGGATACCTGATTCGGATTGGACCATGTAAAATACCTCTCAGCAGCATATTACAGAAAGCACTATTTACACCTAATGTCCCCAGAATAAACCCAAAATTAAATTTTAGAGGAAAAACAGCATCCATTGTGTTAAAACCTTGACTGTACGCAGACATGTCAGACGAAAGCTGGAAGCCATCTTGGAAACATACCTGGAGGTGCTTGCTCAATTGGGGTCACCTTGGAAAGTAGGGTGGGCTTAAAAGGCTAGCAAGTTTTCTTGTACAGTACAGATGTGGCATCGCACAAATTAGGGCGGTGCCATTGCTGGCAAATGCCGCCGATTTGACATGTAAAAAAGCATGTCAAATCGCAGCAGTGTGAACCAGGGCTCTAGGGCATTTAGATAGAGATTTATTTTTAATCCAGCATTCCATTGGAGGGGGGGGGGGGGTAGAAGATTATCCAGGAGTAGTGCTTTATAAATATATACTGTATACCTTATATAATGTATATGTTTTACACATAAACATTTAATACATGACAGATAACTGCCAGAATAATGGGGCAGGACAAACAAACAAAACAGTAGTTCTTGGCTGACTTTAAAACTTTGTATTAAGAACTGTACCATAAGGGATGGGTCACTGTTGAATATCATCCTCTTCTGTGTGTAAACTGCAGCTTGAGCTACAGAGCCTTTAAACAAAATATTTTTTTCAGCAGGCAGTACTGTAAACAGACAGAGATATACAATATGTGAAATGGAGCAGGGAGCTTTTTTGGTTGTCTCAAAAATAAATATTCATGTTAAGCCTTATGCACTCGGACTTTAGACAAACTTTTCCATGAATTTTTGTTTGATGGGCGTTGGCCATGAACTTGGTATGCGTACACACGTCAGGACTTTTTCAGCAAACGTTCCCCAAATCACATGGTTTTTCAGCTCTTTTCTGCTCTTTACCGCCACCCTTTGGTCAACTTCTGCTATTGTTGGTTGAGTTTAACATTGGTTCTGAGCATGCATGCTTGTACTTTGGACAAAAGTCTGATGGACTTCTGTACACACGATAGGACTTTGCACCGTAGGACATTTGTTGCCGAAAAGTTTGTCCATTTGCAGAGTAAACTTTTGTCCGATGAAAACCGAAAAAGTTTGTCCGAGCATACACACGGTCGGATTTTTTTGAAAACGTGCTCATTTTAAAGTTTGTTGTCAAAAAGTCCAACCGTGTGCTTTATTCTGACTAGAATTTTTATAATTTTAGTATTTTAATTATTTTGTCCATGAAAAAAAACATTACTACACATTTCCTTTAGCAGATTTACATCTAGATTTACATACATATTTTCAATTATATGAAGCTTAGGACAATTTGCTTTTTCTCAAGGATTTCCCCCCAAATACTCAAGTTAAAACCCTTCATGTTTATCAATTTGTCTGTGTAGGAGACAGAGTTTTCCTTTCCGTGATGTGCATTTTCCTCATATTTATGATGCTGTGGAATTCCATTTTGAATAAAAAAACATGTACAATACTTCTGTTTGTTCTGGTGAATGGATATTAAAGCGGAGCTCCACCCTAAAGTGAACTTCCGCTGGTCGGAAACCCTCCCCCCTCCGGTGTCACATTTGACACCTTTCAGGGGGGAGGGGGTGCATATCCCTGTCTAAAGACAGGTATTTGCACCCACTTCCGGCCCGCAGTCTCGGGTAAATTATAGTTTTTTTTTTCACATCCCGTCCATCCCCTGTTGTGTGCTGGGAACACTCGGCGCCCAGCACACAGCGGGAGCCAATCGGCGGGCGCAGCGCGACTGGCGCATGCGCCGTAGGGAACCGGGCAGTGAAGCCGGAGCGCTTCACTTCCTGGTTCCCTCACCGTGGATGGCGGGGGAGCAGCAGGGTGATGAGCGATCGCTCGTCCTCTGCTGCGGACGCCGCTGGACTCCAGGACAGGTAAGTGTCCTAATATTAAAAGTCAGCAGCTGCAGTATTTGTAGCTGCTGGCTTTTAATATTTTTTTTCAGTAAGCAATAGCAAGCAATAGCAAAAACTCAACCTCTTCTTCAGTACTGACCTCTGTTAAAAATAAATCTCCATCTAAACAAATAATAAACTATTGTTTTGAATTACAGTAATAATATTGATAGTTATTGGTAATCATTATTATTTTAATATTAACCAATACAAATAATTTATTGTCTTCTATAGCATATGAGACCCTAAGGACATTCTTAGGGTCCTATATAATGTTTAGGAAGTATACTTTTATAAGAGAATTTCCCACCCAAAGTCTCGTAAAAAAAAAACACATGATTTGAGCGAACCCTGAACTGTAAAGTTTGGGTTTGGTTTTTGGCAATGTAATGGCGCGCTGCAGGGCAGCCAATCACCATTTGTTTTACTTGTGTGACCTAGAAGCCATCACAGCCATGCCTACTAATGGCATGGCTGTGATTGGCCAGTGCAGCATGTGACCCAGCTTCCATATAAGCTAGAGGCACATAGCACAGCTCGTCACTCTGCTTTAGGTAGGGTAGGGAAAGGCTGCTGCTCTTCGGAGTCTGTCCTGCTTCAGAAATCTAATTACACCAGCACTGCATATGTTACTGTGAGATACTCTGCAAGATACTTTAGAGGAAGGTTCCTGCTTGTGCTTATAGGGAGAGAAATATATAGGAGTCTGTCCTGCTTCTAAAATCTAATTACACCAGTACTGCATATGTTACTGTGAGATACTCTGCAAGATACTTTTATTCTATTGTGCTATTCAAAAAACATCCATTTAGGGCAAAAAAAAAAAATTGCAGTGTTTCCTCCATATCTGTATGTGTGAGATAAACACTTTAGCTAGTGTTCTTCTATTGTGCTATTCAAAAAACACCAATTTAGGGCAAAAAAATATATATTTTGCAGTGTTTCCTCCAGTGTTTGCAGTGTTTCCTCCATATCTGTATGTGTGAGATAAACACTTTAGCTAGTGTTCTTCTATTGTTCTATTCAAAAAACACCCATTTAGGGCAACACATTATATTTTGCAGTGTTTCCTCCAGTGTTTGCAGTGTTTCCTCTGTATCTGTACGGGTGAGATAAACACTTTGGGCCAGATTCAGGTAGATGGGCGAATCTTTATGTTGGAGTAACGTTTCTCATTTACGTTACTCCGCCGAAACTTTAGGAGCAAGTACTGTTATTCACATAGCACTTGCTCCTAAAGTTGCGGCGGCGTAGCGAAAATGAGCCGGCGGAATTCAAATTGGGCGGGCAGGGGGCGTGTATTATTATAACTAGGTGCGATCCCGCGGCGAACGTACTGCGCATGCGTCGACTGTCAAGTGCGCATGCTCCAAATTCTTTCAGGGAACGTCAATGACGTCAATCCCCATTCACGGACGTTTTATGCAAACGACTCGAATTTTTTTTTTTTCGACGCGATGACGACAGCCATACTTAACATAGGATACTCCACTAGGGGTCTGCTTTATCTTTACGCCGCGTATCTCTTACGGAAACGTCGGAAAGTCACTGCGTCGGGCCCGAATACGATCGTGAATTGCCGATTCTCGCTGATTAACATATTCTCGGCGTTAAACAGCGAGAACGCCCCCAGCGCCATTTTTAAAAATTGCAGTTCCGATACGACGGCGTAATACAATTACGCCGCTCGTATAGGAACTCCAACCTGGCGTTTCTTGTTTTCTGACTACAGAAAACAGAAACGCTGGCTCAAAGTGAGAGTTAGGCTGGAGTATCACTGGATACTCCAGCCTAACTCTACCTGAATCTGGCCCTTTAGCTACTGTTCTTCTATTGTGCTATTCAAAAAACACCCATTTAGGGCAAATCATTTTTTGTTGTTGTGTTTCCTGCATATCTGTACGTGTGAGGGCTCGTACACACGAGGAGACCTGTCCGATGAAAACTGACCGACGGACCGTTTTCATCGGACATGTCTTCTGGGATGTTTTGGTCTGATGTGTGTACACACGATCAAATCAAAATCTCCACGAACAGACAGCGCGGTTATGTGGCGGTGATGTTGCCACCGCGTCGTCCACAAACCAGGATGCTTCCACGCATGCGTCAAATCCATTCGACGCATGCGGGAGATTTCGGTCCGCTGGTTAGGCGTACTAACCAGCGGACATGTCCGACGGACAGTTTTCCAGCAGATAAGTTTTAAAGCATGCTTTAAAACTTTTGTCTGCTGGAAACCTGTCTGCTAGGCCGTACACACGATTGTATATGGTCGCTGAAACTGGTCTGCGGGCCAGTTTCAGCAGATATGTTAGATCGTGTGTACGCGGCCTGAGATACACACTTTAGATACTGTTTTTCTATTGTGCTATTCAAAATAAAATTATTTAGGGCAAATAATTTTTTTGGTGCGTTTCCTGCATATCTGTACGTGTGAGATACACCCTTAAGATACTGTTCTTCTATTGTGCTATTCAAAAAACACCCATTTAGGGCAAGAAATATGAGGAGAACGTCAAATACGGGACGTGGCCGCGGTCGTGGTGCTGCTGGTGGAGCTCTTGTTGCAGGGAGAGGATGTGGCCGATCTGTGCCAGCTACACGCACAAGTGAAACACCTTCCTCAGGTGCGAGTAGGCGACAGAGCCTGCAGCGGTATTTGGTGGGGCATAATCCGGCTCTACGAATGTTGAGGCCAGGAGCAAAACAGGCGGTAGTAGATTGGGTTGCTGACAGTGCCTCCAATTCCTTCACATTGTCTCCCAACCAGTCTTGTGCTGAAAGATCAGAGTTGGCACCTGCAGCCGATGTCCATCAGTTTTTCACCTCACCCCCTTGCAAATCAGCCAAGCAGTCTGAGCCCCAAATCATGCAACAGTCTTTTCTGCTTTTTGATGACTCTGTTAGCATGTTTTCCCAGGGCCATCCACCTAGCCCTGCCCCAGAAGTGGAAGAGATTGAGTGGACCCATGCCCAACCAGTGGAAGCACAAGGCAAAAGCAGAGGAGGAGGAAGAGGTCGCCAACACAGCCGGGGCACCGCCAGCACCTCAGAAGGCAGGGTTAGCATGGCCGAAATGTGGAAAAGCTTTGTCAGCATGCCACAACAGCACCACCAGCTGATATGGAACGTTTTAACAGGAGGCAGCATTTCACCAACATGGTGGAGCAGTATGTGTGCACACGCCTACACGTACTGAATGACGGGTCTTCCCCCTTTAACTTATGGGTCTCCAAATTGGGCACATGGCCTGAGCTTGCCCTTTATGCCTTGGAGGTGCTGCCCTGCCCTGCAGTCAGTGCATTACCTGAACGTGTAGTTAGCACGGCAGGGGGCGTTATCACAGACAAGCGCAGACGCCTGTCCAGAGCCAATGTGGACAAGCTCACGTTCTTTAAAATGAACCAGGCATGGATCCCACAGGACTTGTCTGTACCTTGTGCAGAATAGACATTTATACCGGCCTTACCCAGCCATTCTTGTATTTCTGATCTTTCTCACTCTTTTGGGGTGTACCCTAATTTAAAAAATAAATAAATTAAAAACAAAAACCTGTGTTGGCTACCTCGTCCTTCTCCACTCCCGCTTTCACCTACACCGCCACATCCACCGCCACCTCAACCTCCTACTCCATTAGGACCTCATCCTCCTAGGTCAAGATTTTTATTTTTTTATTTTTATGTATTTTATGTTATTTTAAGTTATTTCCCTATCCACATTTGTTTGCAGAGTACTTGCCATGCTCTTACCAACATGCTGCTGCCATTTGCAACCCTCTAGCCCTTTCCATTACTTTTTTAGAGACATTTTAGTAGTCAAAAATGTGGGTCCCCATTGACTTCAATGGGGTTCGGGGTCAAGTTCGGGTCCCGAACTCTGACTTTTTTCCGAAGTTTGGCCGAACCCGTCGAACCCGAACATCCAAGGTGTCCGCTCAACTCTACACATGATATAATTATTCCACAGAATTATATTTCAAATTCCCCCATCAAATTGTGCTCTAAAGCCCAGTACACACAATCGGAATTTCCGATGGAAAAGGTCAGACGGGCTTTTTCCATTTGGAAATTCCAACTGTGTGTATGCCCCATCGGAGAATTTCCATCGAATTCCATCAGAGTTTAAATATAGAACATGCAATCCCGATGTGCTTTTGGTTGGGCAAAAGCCTGATCGAGTGTACGCGGCTTAAAAGTTTGATTTCACAATGCTGTAGCGCCTCTGGAACAAAAGGAGTTATTAAACTTTAGCAAATTTGAGCCCAAGGCTGAACATACATTGCTCAGTTTTTTTGTTTTTTTTTTATTCAGGGCTGAATAAAAAATAAATAAATAACTGATTCCCACATTCACACATTCAAGGTGAATGAGGGAATCCTCCCCACTGTGCTATTGTATTCTGACAGCAGTGAGGTGGGGAGACTCCCCCTGCTATCCAAATACACAGATTGGCTACATTAGCTGCATGCACTGATCGATTGACTAAAATCCACCAGGGCGGTTGAATAGAAGTTGATGTACATTTTCTTGTATGTCAATGGATGTACATAGGTTGGCCAATGTTTTAAGTTGTGCTAGCTCACTAATGTGCATGTCCACTTTTTGATTCAGCATATGTTAAAGGACCTATTGATGACAATAGGTACTGCATGAAATAGCGTGATTGTTAATAATGCTCGTAAAAAATGTAAATGCTTAAAGTGGAACTTTACCCATAACAACTTGATAAAAATAATGGCCCAGATTCACATACAATTAGATTCGCGTAGAGTATCAGAAATACTCTACGCCGCCGTATTTCACCTGGCTCTACGTGGAATCCCGGTAGATTTTGTCCAGTAAACTACGGCGGCGTAGTGTATTTCTCCCGGCGCAAGCCATCTACGCGAGTAGGGAGCGTGAAGCATTTAAAATAGGCGCGTTCCCGCAGCGATCGAACTGCGCATGCTCCGTTCAGAAATTTCCCGCCGTGCATTGCGCGAAATCACATTGTTACGTCATTCGTTGTTTGAGTAGCGTCGTTTACGGACATTCCTATTCCCGAACGAGTTACATAAAAAAAAATTTTTTAATTCGACGCGGGAACGACGGCCATACTTAACATGGGCTACACACCGTTAGACCAGCAAATAGCTGGTCTAACAGTACGTAGCAAAAAAATGACGTAAGCGATTGCGAAGACCACTCGTATCTTCGTGGATCGCCGTAAAAAGTCATTTGCATATCCCGACGCGGACTCCTCCCAGCGGCCGCAAAAATATTGCAGCGTAGATCCGAAGGCTTACGAAGACGTAAGCCTCTCAGATCGAAGCCCGAAGCCGCCGTATCATGGTTTGAGGATTCAAACTAGTGATACGGCGCGCGAAATTTGAAATTACTCCTGTCTAACACCAGTTAGACAGGCGTAATCGCTCTGTGAATCTGGGCCAATGTTTTTAACCGAGGAACATACATTCCACATTAATAAATATGCTAATGCTACCAATATTAGTGTAACCTGTAAACTGCCTATAGCATTTTTCCCCTTTACCTTTGCTGGAGGCTGCCATTTTGCTGAAGCCCAGAGCCCCTGAACAGTAGTGCCAAAAAGTAAAGAGCAACTGAGCATGTGCATTGCAAGATTCCTGGATTTTAAACAGTATAGGCACTTACTTTTAATGTTTTACATAGCTTGACCTACTAAAGAGGCCAGCATGAAGTGATCTAGACTTACATTTCTGACTAAAGTTTTACTTTTATATGTAAACAAAAGCATGCTGAACTTGATAAATAAGGTTTTTATTTTTCAGATTTTATGTTCAAAGTCCTAGTTAAGTTTTAATTTTCAAACATTTGTTTTGACATTGAGGATGCTTCTATTTGTATGTAAAGGGGTCACCTTATAAAAACTGGTGAAGTTGCTGAGGTAAAATAAAAGCCACCCTTAGATAAAACTGCAGATGAACCTGTTGACTTATTGTAACTATTAGTGATTTAGACACAGATCTCTCTTCAGTCACTTTTTATATTATTTTTTGTTTTTATAAAAAAAAAATTGGCAAAAAAGTATTTTGGCAAAAAAGTTTTAAGATAACGTTTTGTATGAAAATTGTTATCTGCTTCTGATCTCTCAGTGGAGGAACACCAATGTGTCCAATGAGCCAGACAGGGATTAACCACTTCCATACCAGGCACTTACGCACCTTCCCGCCCAAGCCAATTTTCAGCTTTCAGCACTGTCGCAATTTGAATGACAATTGCGCGGTCATGCTACACTGCACCCAAACAAAATTGGCGTCCTTTTTTCCCCACAAATAGAGCTTTCTTTTGGTGGTATTTGATCACCTCTGCGATTTTTTTTTTTTGCGCAACAACTAAAAATAGAGCAAAGATTTTGAAAAAAAAATAAAGTTTTTATTTTTTTTCTGTTAATTTTTTTGTAAATGAGTATGTTTTCTCTTTCAATTACGGGCACTGATATGGTGGCACTGATGGGCACCGATGGGCACCGATGAGGTAGTTCTGATGGGCACCGATTAGGTAGCACTGATGGGCACTGATAGGCGGCGCTGGTATGGGGCACTGATGGGCACTCATGGGCGGCACTGATGGGCACTCATGGGCGGCACTGATGGGCACTCATGGGCACTCATAGGCGGCACAGATGGGCACTCATAGATGGCACAGGTGGGCACTCATAGGTGGCACAGGTGGGCACTGATAGGCGGCACAGGTGGGCACTGATAGGCGGCACAGGTGGGCACTGATAGGTGGCACAGGTGGGCACTGATAGGTGGCACAGGTGGGCACTGATAGGTGGGCACTGGGCATTATTGGCACTGTGGGGTGGCACTGACAGACACTGGGGTGGCACTGATGATCACTGAGGGGTGGCACTGATGGATTAATGTTGTCAATCAGTGCCCATGTGTGGGCACTGATTGGCATCTTTTTTTTACTGCCCTTCTTTTTACTGCTGACTTTTTTTTTTTTTTCATTTTTTTTTTTTTTGACATTTTTTTTTCATTTTTTTATGTTCCCTGGTGGTCTAGTGTGGGCACTCCCTGGTGGTCCATGTGGCGATCCGAGGGGGGGCTGCGCTGATAAACAATCAGCGCGAACCCCCCCTGTCAGGAGAGCCGCTGATCGGCTCTCCTGTACTCGCGTCTGTCAGACGCGAGTGAGGAAGAGCCGTCGGCGGCTCTTCCTGTTTACATCGTGATCAGCCGTGATTGGACACGGCTGATCACGTGGTAACGAGGCTCCGCCGGAGACTCGTTACCGAGATCGGAGGTGCAGGGTGTCAGACTGACACCCCGCATCACCGATCGCCGCGCTGCGCGCCCCCACGGGCGCGCGCGGCATTGAAATCGTGCTAGACGTTTGAGAACGTCTAGTCACGATTTCATAACCACTTCCCTGCCGTAAATCGGCTATTGGCCGGGCGGGAAGTGGTTAAACAACTGTAGAACCCCCATGGAGTAAGATATCACTAGCCCGTTGATTCATAAAATGTAAAATTGTATGTATTTTTTTAATAAGGGGGTTAGCACCAGAGGACTCACTTACTTTAAAGCTGGGTATATGCTAGTACGGTAGAATTACGTTGGAATTTTTTTATTTTAAAAGCATTAATTCAATTTTTTAATCATTTGTGGGGTCAAATCAATGTTTGTTTTTGATCATAGTGACAAGAAAATTCAAAAACGGGTGATGGAAACTTTTTCTGGAATTATTAGAATTCTAACAGTGTACTGTATGTTATTTTCATTTCATTAATTACAAAATTGAATGTTAAAAACAAACAACATTTTCTGTTTCAAAAGTATTTATTTTCTGGTCATTACAAGAAGATAACACAAAAGTTCCTTTAGCTATCTTTGACAATTGTAACAAAGGTTAGTTTGCAAAAGAAAGCAAAGAAGACAAGATATGTAAACCCCTGCACCCCCCCTGAGGGTGGATAAAACAGCAACAGATAGGTATGGTCCAGAAGCCAGACAGAGGGCCCTAGGGTTGCCACCTGTCTGGGTTTTGAATCATGTGTCTGGGTTTCAAGCGGACAGAACCCCAGACACATTATTCAGACCTAAAGTAGCTGTGGCTCACAAAGTAACCAAGATAATCACACACAAATCTCTTTCTGTCCAGGAGCTGTGGCGGCTGTCTGGGGGCAGATTTGGCATCGCTGGGGGGGGGGGGCAGAGCGATTTGGCAACATCCACTCTTTGCTGCGGCACTCGCATTACTACTCTCCTTGGGGGGCACCCAAGGTGTCCCAGGCCGCTAAAATGTTTGATTTGAAGAAAATGTGTCAACCCTAGAGGGCCGTTGGGAGGTTCCCAACAATTAACGGGGCAAAAGCAAACAAAATTGGGAACATTTTTAGAATGTTATTTCATCAAACCATTTTTAATTGAATGTTCATACAAATTTTCATATGACTTTTGAAAATATATTAGTTTATACCCAGCTTCAGTGTGTTGTGTTAACACATGCTTCCATGTCTTGAGTGATGTGGCATCTCTCAAACTTCTCTGCTCAAAGGATTTCTTTAGGGGCCATTTGCATCTTCACATTACAATAGCATTAAACAGTAAACACCCATTTTCCTGTGTCTTACATCAATGTACGGTAAAGTGTAAACCACAGTGTATCGGGGTGCCATCCATTTTCCATGGCATCTCAGCCTACAATAAGTAGTAGTAGTAGTGGGCAATGGGCCCACACTACAATTCACCACAATACACATGCTGCATTAAAAAAATTAGGATGCATTGCCAGTCTATTCAAAATGAATGGGCTGGTTTAATGCACAGAAAAGCTTTGCAGGAATGTGTGTTAACTGACCACAAAGTGTGAATGGGCCCTTAATGCAAAACATCTATCCAGCCTATCCAGCGCCATTTTACCTACTAAACTGAAATTGCTCCTGCCAGAGGAAGTTATTTCAAACACACAGTTCTCTCAATGTGTTTGAAACAGAAGCTGTTTGGCATACGAGAAAAGTAATCAAAGATTTTGTTTTAGGTCATATTATTCCTCACCTAATATAAGTTTTACCTCTGAGCTAAATTAAAACACACTGAGCATATTATATCACTGCAGAAACTGGGGAGTAGATCTATGTGTCAGATGTGTAATTGTAACCCAATCATGCTCTAAGCACCTTCTGCTACAAGGCCTTGTTCTGAAAGCATTCTCTTTAAACACATAATAGAACCTTACACATTGTATTTTTCTTTTATTAGACCAGTCACAGCAATATATGGCATTAATGTGATTAAACAGTAGAAATTCTCTTTATTCCTTCCCTGGATGCTTCTGCTCAGCTGTAAGTGTTATTTTCATTACGCCAAGGCTGTGAAATTAGGTCAAATATGAATGGAGTATGGTTTTTCCATCAGAAATCATGCAGTTCTAATTTAGTTAATATCCTACTCATTTTTCTCCATGCCGGATAAGCTTTATTGCATTCCAAGCATACGCTGTGTGTTACCTCTGCCAAGAGCTGTGTGCATCATATACTTCTGAAATAAAGCTCACTTCCTTATTATGTTTAAATACATTTCAGGGCAATATTTTAGCAATATTTAAAACTGACAGTACAACTCTGTTTAAATAATGTGTCATTTTTTGCTATCGGGCACATATCAAGTTGCAATTGATATATTAACACATTTTATAAGACTTTATTTTGTTGTAGCTCTACTGTTCTTCCCATACACATTTAAAACAGTGTATAGATTTTAATGGGAATTCTATGTGGCTGGAACTGAACAAGACTGCTTTTTAATATGAAAAGAATAATGCATGTTACAAAATACTATTTTGACTGGTGCTCAGTAGATACAGTTAACTATTGACCTTCAGCTCATTAGTGACTATATTGTGAATGAGGTGATAATGCCCCAGGTGCATTCTTCTCAGGGTGTATTTTTTTTCTCTGGACATTCAGCGTGATGGGCGACAGTCAACGTTTTGCAGTTTCATTGCACTAGTGCAGGGGTTTCCAAACTTTTCAAACAAAAGGGCCAGTCTACTGTCATTCAGTTTTTAGGAGGGCCGGATTGTGGGCAGTGGGGGTAGAAAAATGTCCTGGGCCCAGCATCAGTGAGAATAAATATGGCGTCAGGGTTGGTGGTCAGCAGGAGGGGTAGTGTCCCGTTATTGGTATTAGTAGGAGGAGTAGTGCCCCATTATTGGTTTTAGGGGGAGTAGTGCCCCATTATTTGTATTAGTAATAGGAGTAGTATTCCATCATTGGTATCAGTGGAAGAAATGGTGCCCCATTGCTAGTGTCAGTGGGAGGAATGGTTCCTCATATCATCTGGCGTAATAGTGCCCCAAGGGCCAGATAAAGGCTAGCAAAGGGTCACATCTGGCCCTCGGACCACAGTTTGGAGACCCCTGCACTAGTGCAATGAAGAACAGGAAGGAGGATGGAGGGAGCATGGAAATGGTAAGCTACTGCTCAAAACACGGCCTTTGGTCTTGTGCATGTCTTTCTAACTTTCTGGATCACTCTCTTACAGATCTTGACACTTAAAGCAGAGTTCCACCCTTAAAATGAACTTTCTTTTAAAGCTTGCCTTTAATGTAAAAAAATATAATTTTTTTACTCACTTCTATCTGGCTGTTACTAGGCACATTTCGTAATCTGCCTAGTTCCTGGTCCTAGGTGGTTCAACTTCCTTTCCTAAGACCCCATTGCCTCCTGGGAAATGATGACACTCGTTTCCCAGGAGTCTCTGGGCATTATTGTGCCTAAAAATCGCCCAGCATGTACCTCTCCCTGAAAACCAGGAAGAAAAAGGAACTTGGCTTCACATGCCCACACATATGATGGATACGGCCACAACATGAGCTGGAGGATATAAGGAAAGTGTTTGCAATCATTTCTGGAATGATTGGGGAGCTATTAATATGTTTTAGGGACTATTTAACCACTTAAGACCCGGACCAAAATTCAGGTAAAGGACCTTGCCCCTTTTTGCGATTCGGCACTGCGTCGTTTTAACTGACAATTGCGCGGTCGTGCGACGTGGCTCCCAAACAAAATTGGCGTCTTTTTTTCCCCCACAAATAGAGCTTTCTTTTGGTGGTATTTGATCACCTCTGCGGGTTTTATTTTTTGCGCTATAAACAAAAATAGAGCGACAATTTAAAAAAAAATGCAATATTTTTTACTTTTTGCTATAATAAACATCCCCCAAAAATATATAAAAAAACATATTTTTTCCTCAGTTTAGGCCGATACGTATTCTTCTACGTATTTTTGGTAAAAAAAATCGCAATAAGTGTTTATCGGTTGGTTTTCGCAAAATTTATAGCGTTTACAATATAAGGGATAGTTTTATTGCATTTTTATAAAAAAACATTTTTTTATTACTAATAGCGGCGATCAGCGATTTTTTTCGTGACTGCGACAATATGGCGGACACTTGACAATTTTGACACATTTTTGGGACAATTGTCATTTTCACAGCAAAAAATGCATTTAAATTGCATTGTTTACTGTGGAAATGACAGTTGCAGTTTGGGAGTTAACCACAGGTGGCGCTGTAGGGGATGTGTGACCTAATTTGTGTGTTTACAACTGTAGGGGGGTGTGGCTGTAGGTGTGACATCATCGATCGCGTCCCCCTATTACAGGGATGACGCGATCGATGCTACGGCCACAGAGAAGCACGGGGAAGCCGTGTGTACACACGGCTCTCCCCGTTCTTCCGCTCCAGGGATGGATCGCCGCACTCCAGCGGCAATGGGGTCCGCGAATCCCGCGGTCCCGGTCCTGGAGCTTCGGACCGGGTCGCGGGCGCGCGCCCGCGGGCGCGCGCCCACGACCCACGGCTGGGTACTAAAATCAACGTATATATACGTTGATGTGCCCAGCCGTGCCATTCTGCTGGCGTAAATGTGCAGTAGGCGGTCCTTAAGTGGTTAATGTGATTAATTTTAGCTTGTATAAAAAAAAAATGATGCCCGGAACCCTGCTTTACATCCCAAATTGTCTCCTTGAAAACTGAAGTTCTAGTGGCATCTCTAGTCATTTTTGTATTTAAGGTAGGACAGCTTGAAAAGATTACTTTCCTTCTCAGTTACTCACTCACCACTCACATTGTGTGGAACATCTGATTTCTGCTTACTCTAGGCTTAAGTAGAACTAAATGGCAGACAGTATCTTCAAGGGTTCCATTCAAGGGAGATCCTTTTAGCATTCAAAGTTCTCAGACTCTATGGCCTAGGATAAGATAAGGTGTTTCACTGGCATCCTCACAGGGCAACAGACCAGAGGGGAAGATGTTTGCCAGGAAGTGTCTCAGATAATTAATTAGACTCCCAGGATGCATAAGCAGGCCATCCAAAAATACTGATTGGCCAGGTATTCAACATCCTTACTAGGTAAAACCCATACAAGTGAATAGGATGATACACTGCATGCTTAGAGAACAGTAGCAGACACACAGCTAAGCTGGTTAAAGCTCACTCTTAGAGCCTTTTCAAACTGTTTTAGTGGTGCTTTTTGGCCGCTAGTGGGCTCTAGTGGCAGAAGAAAGGGTTAAATGCTCTCGAAAAGTGCTGCTGCCGAAACGCTTTTCAGGTGCTTCGGCAACACTTCCCATTCATTTCAATGGGCAGGAGTGGTGAAGGAGCAGTGTATAAAGACGCTACTTGCAGGACTTTTTCTGACGTCCTGTAAGTGCACCGCTCCAGTGTGAAAGCACTTGGGCTCTCACACTGGGGCTGCAGGGGAGGTATTTTTCAGGTGCTTTACAGGTGCTATTTGTAGCCCAAAAGCGCCTGAAAAATTCCCCATTGTGAAAGGGATCTTAAAGTTTTTGTCTGAGGAAAAAAAAAGCCTATTCAGTACATCTCTGCAATACAAGCACATCTCCATGTGCTTTGTCTCTTCAAACTGCTGCAAATACAGAACAATGCTTGTTAATCCATCCAGAAATCCAGTGAGCCCCTAATTTCCTGCTTTGAGCTGACAACTCCACCTCTGCTGCACTGAAATCCCAAGATGTGTTTCGGCCCTGCCAAGTTATCTCCCTTTGGACCCCCACGCCCCACTTCTTCATCCCAATAACTTAAGAAGGTGGAGTTCTGTAATTCAGCATGGCAAAAAACAGGCAGGACTGACAAGATTGTAAAAAGATACACAAGAGTGTGCAAATGCCTAGTGCATTACCACCAAAACCATTTGTTGAAAACATACAACAGTGTTATACTCACAAAATTGGAATAAAATCAAGGTTATCAAGTACACAGCTCCAGCAGGTGAAACGGGTATCTCATCTAATACCACACAGTGGAAAAGCTTACGTGTTTTGGAGGGCAGACCCCCTTTCTCAGAGCTCTAAACATGCTAAAGCAGGCGTCCCAATACTTTTGGTAATATAGTCTAGCTTGCAATCCCAGGCTATGGGGCTGTTAGTTTCCATTGACGCACACAGTGTACAGAGACATAACTCCATTCCCTGCATACAAGGGTGGCTCCATAGGATGCTGCAACAGAAAAAAACACCACCCTAAAACAGAAAACCTGGGGCAGCAGTCACGGCACCATCCAAAACTAGAACATAGGCAATGATTAAAAAATTTGAAGCTGCATATTTAGTAGGTTATTAACTAAGCTGCTAAAAGTGCTTAAAAACTGAGGGTTTAATATCACATTAAGGATACAGCTCACCTGGAGGTTACCTATCTCCTTAACCACTTAAGGACCGCCTCCTGCACATATACTTCGTCAGAATGGCACGGCTGGGCACAAGCACGTACAGGTGCGTCTTCTTTAAGTGCTCAGCCGTGGGTTGCGGTCCGAAGCTCCGTGACCGAAGCCGCGGGACCCGCGGACCGATCGCCGCTGGAGTCCCGCGATCGGTCCCCAGAGCTGAAGAAACACAGCTTCCCCGTTCTTCACTGTGGCGCTGTCATTGATCGTGTGTTCCCTTATAGAGGGAACCACAATCAATGATGTCACACCTACAGCCACACCCCCCTACAGTTAGAAACACAGATGAGGTCATACATAACCCATTTATCGCCCCCTTGTGGTTAACTCCCAAACTGCAATTGTCATTTTCACAGTAAACAATGCATTTTTAATGCATTTTTTTGCTGTGAAAATGACAATGGTCCCAAAAATGTGTCAAAATTGTCCGAGGTGTCCGCCATAATGTTGCAGTCACAAAAAAAAATCGCCGATCACCGCCATTAGTAGTAAAAAAAATTTTTTTTTTTATAAAAATGCAATAAAACTATCCCCTATTTAGTAAACGCTATACATTTTGCGCAAACCAACCGATAAACGCTTATTGCGATTTTTTTTATACCAAAAATAGGTAGCAGAATACGTATCGGTCTAAACTGAGGAAAAAAAAAGTTATATATATTTTTGGGGGATATTTATTATATAAAAAAGAAAAAAATATTGCATTTTTTTCAAAATTTTATTTTTGTTTATAGAGAAAAAAAAAAAAAAACGCAGAGGTGATCAAATACCACCAAAAGAAAGCTCTATTTGTGAGGAAACAATGACAATAGCCTAAAAGATGTATAGCTTGTTTTTAGATGCAGCTATGCAGAATAAGTTAGTGAGCCATCAGAATAGTAAACACGGTATTGCCTGCACTGTGGCTACAAAGGAACACCAAAGCAACCTATGAAGTGGCGAGAAGCAGAGCAGGGCCCTCAAGTTCTTATATGGGTCATGTGGACTGGTTTCCTGCTAATTTCAGTTCATTTTATTGTTGTACTGTGCCTGTAAAGTCGTGAACGTTTAATTCAATGCAGACTGTAATCATAGAGCTTTATTTTATTGTATTAATGGTGCTTTAGGTTCAGAAAAAAGTCACTACTCTTATATGATGGCTTCAAGAAAGGACAACTAACAGGCAAGAGCTTGAGTGCACTCTGCCATCTAATGGCTGAAGATCAAGGTGTCTAATTCAGGCTCCCAGTTGTCTGTAATACTGTGGCAGATTTCAAAATTTCAAATATGCAAGATAATTAATATATATATATATATATATATATATATATATATATATATATATATATATATTTTAAGAACCGGAGATGTCACTGACCATTCTAATGTGAATTATGTGGTGCTTTACAACATCCAGAATTTTATATGACAGGACAGCAAACCATTGCTCATTTTAAACACCCCATTAGGCAAAGGAACATTGCATAACCAGATTCCCTGACGTGCGCACAGGTTTATTGTTAAACATACCCATATTTTCAGATGTAGGAGCATTCACCACATGTTTATATTATGTTTTTCTTTATCAAATTCTTGTTAAAATGTATGTACTGTAAAGCCAAAACTTTTTTAAGAGCCCTGGATTTAGTAGAGAGTGGTTAAGGCACCTGTCAGTTGCTGTCTGCGTCCCATCTTTCACTTCCTGTCTCAGACACACAGCAGGAAGTACAAGGAGATATCCCCTCTTAAAGTGTTACTCAACCCAGGACCCTGCATTCACTATATCTGCTCACCCGCAGTACACAGAACATGGAAATGCAATTATTTTACTAAATATAAACTGCTAAATACCTTTTCTCATCAGCAGTATATAGCAGTTTAGTGACTTCTATCAGCGTCCGGCCAAGCCCTGGGCAAAGCTTGTAGGAGGAGTTTTTATTCTTCTCTGACTGTCCTGTGAGGCTGCATGACCCCTGATCCTCTGTCTGGACAGTGCTGATTGGCCCTGTGCTGATTACATGCAGCCTCCTAAAAAAAAAAATCTCTATCAATACACACCAAGCTGAGCATGTGCAGAGTGCCCCCAAGGTTATATACTATCAGCAGGTGGATTGGGCCAGTACAAGAATGGGAGGATCAGAGAAGACAGGATCAAACAGCCTTTTTACACAATGCAGAGGATTAACTCCCTATGTTCCACAGTGAGTATAACAAGCATGCTTTACTTCATATACAGATTGATTTTACTGTTGTATATTTAGTAACACTTTAAACATTTGTCACCAGAACAGGTAACATTTCCCCTCTATTTCCATTCCTGTGACTACCTAAACACTTTGAATTTAACATCAACTTCTATACTAACGATTCCCAGGCATAGGGAATGCATACAACACAAGTGGGTTGATTTACTAAAGGCAAATAGTGCAGTTGCTACAGAGCTTAGTAAATTTGGTATAGCTTTACTTTGCAAAGAGTACCCAGATGCAAAGAAAAAAAAAGCATTTTTGCATGCACGAGATTGGATGCTGAAAGTCAAGAGAGCTTCTGCTCATTTACTAAGCTCAGGAGCCATTGCTCTTGCAGGATGCAACTACACTTTGTAAAGTACACAGTATTTTTGCTTTTAGTAAATCAACTCTAAATCGTCTTAAAGATGTGCCAACCCATTCACACTGCATCCAAAACTAAAAAGATATGCTTTGGCCTTATATGCACATTAACCGTTAACAACCTATATTTACTGTGCTCTAAATGGTAACTGATTTTGAATAATGCGTGCATTAGGCATTGAAAAATGTTAAGCTGCACATTTATACATTACGACAATGGGCTAAAGCTGAACTCCAGGAGTAAACAATTGTGAGCCATCTGTGTAAAAATACCTACTATGCTTAGTGTTCTCAGCGCTTACAGTACTGTGGGAGCTCAATGATAGTAACACTATTATCGATTCAAACAGCAGCCACACATGGGACACCCATGATTAGAGGTCATGTATATATACATAGCAAATCGTCCGAAATATTTATTTTCTCCAATCAGCCAATTTCTCAAATTCAGCTTTAACATTTCCTTCATAGCTGTCTTGTTCTTAATGATATAAAAAGTGGCCTGTTTATAGAAACTGATAGAGCACTATCAATAATGAATATCGAACATAAAAATATGAAAGTTTCTACATATGATTTAAGTAGTGTGGATTTTTTAGCGCCACCTTTTTTTTTCTAGACTTTGTTTACATGAATATCACATGTTTTGTAGGTGTGCAGCTTTTAGTTTAAAATTAATTTTTTATTTATCAAGTTTTTTTATCTTAGCGCAGTATATTTCTTTGTTTTTGTATTTGCATCTCATGCACTTGGTGCTCATGTTCTCCTGAACATCCCTAAGCCTGACTTGCTTACTTAGGCAGGCTGTTCCTGCTGGGAGAAGACAGAGATTATCACTAGTGGCTATGGTAGCCATTCCTGATAATCGCAAGAGAATCTGGCAGGTTGGTTTTACCCAAGTTGATTGATCAATAAACTTGGTACATTCAGCCTGCAGTGTCCATTAATGGTTCGAATTTCAGCCAGTTCCTGTTGACGTTCCCCTGCCCCTCTCCAACAGCATTGGAGTTACATTAGCTGAGTGATTGAGAAAAACTGAGGGAGAAGACAAACACTAGAATACTAGTCAGTACCAGTTTGCAAAAGTGTTTTTGCTTTGGAAGAATACATCGCCTTAAACGTTGGGTGTCCTACATGTGTGGATGTTGCTACATTATGTAATACTAATAGAATCGTTTTTTTTTTTTACATTTTAGAATGGGGTGCCTCGAGACTGTCCATTATTCCATTATTTTTATAGGTTGCCTTGATTTAAAAAAGGTTAAGAAACACTGCTCTACTTACATGTATATTGGTGTAGCAAGAACTTATCTACTAGATGTAATTTTTCTCAGTGATGCCTTTGTATGTCACTGTAACGAGATGTATATTTTTTCTCTGTTAATCATACACCAAGAAATCACAATCATTGTTGCTATTGTTTTGATTCACAAAATGAATAATAAAAAAATATTTTTAAATTAATCCATACATGTATTTATTAGAGTTGTTATTATAGACATGGAGGATTTATTACAGTATTTAATTGAGGAATACAGACTAGAAATTATGTTTAATGGGTTTAATAACACTGAATCTTTGGTAAAAATGTAAAGTCATATTTTTATCTTCAATTATGTCTAACCTTCCAATTTTCATCTGAATGGGTTTGAAGTTGGTAAACTTACTTTGTGAAGATCCACAAACATTTACCTCCTTGAATTCTCTGACACATATTATTATTATTAAAGATTTATATAGCGCCAACAGTTTGAGCAGCGCTTAATATTCACTGTACCCTGTGACTAGCCACTGCAGTGTCACACATTTCACAGGGCCTGCCTTCTGAACTACAGGGGTGCTGGGTGGAGAAGCCTCAAAAGGGGGAGCCAATGCAGGAATTGCAGGAAGCAAGGTACCATATGTAGTTTTTAGAAATGAAAGGTAAACAGCAAAGGCAAAGCAGGCAGGGGATCCAGGAAGTTGTGGAAAGAGATGGGATAGTCAGCAGACAGGCAGCACTCCCAACACGAAGAAAGATTGTCGAATATAATGCTGATTTTGTAAATAAAGTGTATACTGTGACCATAGATCTTTAACTAAACTCACTATAATTGTGAAGAATAAAGTTGTAAGCTAGATATATGTGTGCAAATCATACCCAACATGTCCCTTTTCTTTTAAAATAACAACTCATATTCTTAACTAAATTAAGGTATAAATGAGTATATTAATTGTTATAGAAGACATGCTTACATGGTGCTTACTAAACTTACCAAGAAGTCATTTTTTGGGGGAAGGAGAAGGGGGGAAGGAGAGGGGAGAGAAAGGTGAGAAGGAGAGGGAAGAGGGGGGGGGGAATTGGGGAGAAAAGGGGGGACGGAAAACTGTGGAGAGTGGGGCCTGAACCAAAATAGGAAAGGTTGAAAGGGAAGAAAGGGAAGTTAAGAAAAGGGAGGAGGGGGGGAAGGGGGGGCTTGACCAAGAGGTGACAACTTACCACAGCAGTGAAAACTGTGGAGAGTGGGGGCTGAACCAAAATAGGAAAGGTTGAATGCTGATGTGGGGCAGGCAGATGACCAAGGTGAAGGAACCGGCGCCGGGTGGTGCAGGGACCGAAGGGGTCATGGGGGATGCAGTGTCCAGTGGCCCTGGTAAAGACCAGTGTAGTGTCAGCCATGGAGGTATCCATGTGGCGACAAGGGGTGCATGGTAGTGCATGGACCAAATGCCAAAAATTTTGAACAAAAAGGGGGAGTATCGCCTCAGATAAACGAAAAGTAATATTAATAAACACGTACCATCATCCAAGTTATATTGAAAAAGGCGAGGGTAAGGGCAAGAAGAATAGTGTCTGAAGCTAGACTTAGGGACATGCCCACCCAAAGGAATGTGGACTATCTCGGTACTGTTACAAAGAATTAAGAATTGTTTAATTAAAATAATTTATTACATAATGAGAAATACAGTACAATCATACAGATCAAGGATTTGGCGTGCCATGTCACTGGGAACCCGATGCGTGTGCCTGGTGGCCGCGATGTCCGCCAGGCACCCGCGATTGCCCAGTAACTGAGCAGTAACTGAGCAGGAAAGTGTCAAAAGTGTCCGATGTATCCGCCACAATATCGCAGTCACAATAAAAATCGCAGATCGCCACTATTACTAGTAAAAAATAAATAAATAATAAAAATGCTATAAATCTATCCCCTATTTTGTAGACGCTATAACTTTTGCGCAAATCAATCAAAAAAAGCTTATTGTAGAAGAATACATATTGGCCTAACCTGAGGAAAAAATTTTGTTTTTTTCAAACTTGTCCCTCTTCTTTTGTTTATAGCGCAATATATAAAAAACACAGAGGTGATAAAATACCACCAAAAGAAAGCTCTATTTGTGGGGGAAAACATGATAAACATTTAATTTGGGTACAGTGTTGCATGACCGCGCAATTGTCATTCAAAATGTGACAGCGCTGAAAGCCGAAAAATGGCTGGGACAGGAAGGGGGTGAAAGTGCCCAGTATTGAAGTGGTTAAATGTGTCCTTTTAATCACTAGTCTTTACAATGTCTTATACTTATCTGCCCTTCCTCAAAATGTTAACCGTAAAGCTTTTTGGGGGTGGCACAGGAGACTTTTGAAGCTGCCATTTCAAAAGTCTCCTGGCCGAGCACTTCTTATTCCTATTCATTACATTTACTAGTGCTTGGAGCACTAAATCCAAAAAGGGGAAAACACATTTTATCTCCAATTTAATGGAGGCAGCTCTTTGTTATGAAGGTCTCTCTGTTATTTTATTTTTTTAATACAAACGCTTTTATTTAAGAAATAAAGGCATGAACAATAAGCATCCAGTACAGAGTATATAGAAAAAACATAGAACATGTAACAATGTGTGGTATCAATGAGTATAAGGTCTCTCTGTTATGAAGGATTCCTGAAGGTCTCCCGGTCAGCTGGTGTAAAAACAGTTTAAAAAGAATGCCACAGGTTAGTTCAAGTCCAGTAAAAAAAAAAAGTTTATTATTGTTGATATAAGTCATAAGACAAAGCCAATACATTTTGGGGGCCCGAGGCTTCCCCCCTTACCAAGGATTTAAAGAAAGCTGTAATAGAGGCTTACTGTATACTTGACCCAATAATGTTAAGTAATGCAACTTATATTGACAGCAGTGTAATCTTAAACTGACAGCATTCATTCATTTGGAAAGGCAGTCTACTGTATAAAGAAACAATGTGCAGTTTTTCCATGGAAATGAATAAAGTTTCTTCTGCACACACATGAGGACAGATAAGTATAGAACTTGGATGTGGGTCATGCTGGGGGTTCCTTTTTTAGGATAAGTGTCATAAAAGTACAGTTATCCTTTAAAAAGATATTTACATTGGTAAAAATACAGCTTAACCACTAGCCGACCAGCCGCCGCAGTTATACGGCGGCAGGTCGGCTCTCCTGCGCGAGAGGCCGTCATCCTACGTCGGGACTTTCGCGGCCACTAGGGGGCGCGTGCGCGCCGCCGGCGGCCCGCGCGCCCCCCCCGCTCGCCCCCGAGTCCCGCGCGCGTGCCCGGCGGGCGCGATCGCCGCCGGGCGCGCGCGCTCGTTCGTTACAGAGCGGGGAACGAGAGCTGTGCGTGTAAACACACAGCACTCGTTCCTGTCAGCGGGGGAAACGCTGATCTTCCGTTCATACAATGTATGAACGGAAGATCAATGATTCCCCCTAGTGAGTTCACCCCCCCCACACAGTAAGAACACAAATAGGAACACACTTAACCCCTTCCCCGCCCCTTAGTGTTAACCCTTTCACTGCCAATGGCATTTTTATAGTAATCCAATGCATTTTTATAGCATTGATCGCTATAAAAATGCCAATGGTCCCAAAAATGTGTCAAAAGTGTCCGATGTGTCCGCCATAATATCGCAGTACCGAAAAAAAACGCTGATCGCCGCCATTACTAGTAAAAAAAAAAATATTAATAAAAATGCCATAAAACTACCCCCTTTTTTGTAAACGCTATAAATTTTGCGCAAACCAATCAATAAACGCTAATTGCGATTTTTTTTTACGAAAAATATGTAGAAGAATACATATCGGCCTAAACTGAGGGAGAAAAATGTTTTTTTATATCTTTTTTGGGGATATTTATTATAGCAAAATGTAAAAAATATTGCAGTTTTTTCAAAATAGTCGCTCTATTTTTGTTTATAGCGCAAAAAATAAAAACCGCAGAGATGATCAAATACCACCAAAAGAAAGCTCTATTTGTGGGAAAAAAAGGACGCCAATTTTGTTTGGGAGCCACGTCGCACGACAGCGCAATTGTCAGTTAAAGCGACGCAGTGTCGAATCACAAAAAGTGCTCTGGTCTTTGGACAGCAATATGGTCCGGGGCTAAAGTGGTTAAATAAAACTCCAAACCGATCGATTTTGGCATAAATGTACATTTTTTGGCCATTCTCTTAATACTTGTAAATATATAGTAGTAAAAATGTTTTGTATCTTTACTATGCAAATGTACTACAGCACTAAATCCGACAAACAGAATAAATAGTATGTCATATATGAGCCACATTTTCTTTCTGGGCATGTGAAAATGGGCTGTAAGCGTCTCATGTTTTTTTTTTTTTTTTTTTTTTCCAACTGGTGTGCATATGATATATTTCTATAGGCATAGCACCATCTAGTGGCAAATGTTTCTGCTTCTAATTGACTGTTCGGAACATGTGAACCCCAAAGACAGTTAGGGTCTGCTTTAAAAGAAAAAAAAAAATATGCATGTTTGCCAGTTTATTGTTCATGTCTGAACAAGCAAATCGTATGCTCACATATTTTACCATGTACCATGTGACATGCGTTAATATGCTTGCACAGCATGTAAACAAAATGTACTAACAAATTTGATTTGCTTTGAAATGTAATCGCTAGGGTTTTGCATGGACAAATTGTTTCAACCATATTTCTTTCATCAGAGGTTTTTTTTCAATGCTTCTGCCATGGTCCATCCTAAAGTCTTGAGAAGTGTGCTATGATTATAATCTGGTCTCTGTTGATGATGAGGTGATAGCCATCCTCACTATTAGGTATCTGAAGATTAGGTTTCTTTCTTTCCACTCCCAATGATTCAATAAAACCTGTGCCTCTTCCAGATGACAGTGTAATAATGCTCACTCCTGCCTGATTTACTAACCTGTCATTCAATTACCCGTCAACTGTATTCATTTCCATAAATCAGAGACAGTGTTTTTACAGAATGCACATAGCAGGTAGGAGATAGAGGTGAACCCAAAAGAATAATAATATGACACTTCACAACAACTCTGGTCCAATAAACTGTTAATTAAAATAAACCAATGGAAAAACAATTACAATATGTTTACTATGTAGCATAGTCCCTTTCTTCTGGACTCAAATAAAGAAAAAAAATATTACAACAGATTGTTCAAAAAGAAAACCAATTTCCAGGGAGGAGTGACATTTGTGGTTCTCTTACAACCAAAGATGAGTGAGGACTTATTAAACTGCAAATGTATACCTTCTTAATTGCTAACACATGCCACTTGGCTTCCTAAGGTGGGAGAGAGAAGCAGGGCCAAATGCTTTACTACAAGCAGGTTGCTACTAAACAGGGTTATTGGGCAAGTTGCTATTTAAGCTTGTTTCCCTTCTCTTAAGATTCCCAACGATCCCTGAGCAGATGAAATTCTGTCCCAGACTATACTCCCCATGAGTGAACCTTCTTATGACTTTGATTATGCTTTAGATATCAAATCCAAGGTGGCTGCCTAAGTCATGCAGGAACTCTAGGTCCAATCAGGACCTAGGCTTCCCCAAGATGGCAGTTATCATCCTGAGTTGAGGACAACCAACTCTCATGTTATATTTCCCCTAGCAACAATCTCAAAGCAGTGGTCATCTGATCACTTTATTGACATTCCTAAACAGACCGAGACAAATATAAAACAAGCTAATACTCCACCACCAGATACAACAGGAGAGGGCAATACTAAGGGGACTGACCTAGCCCCCTCCTACACACAGGCAGAGGCGGCTCTCTAATTAGGCAAATTAGGCGGTCGCCTTAGGTCTCTCCCCCACAGGGGCCTCGTGGCTGCCTAATTTGCCAAAATAATTGGTTAGATTTTTTTTTATAAACGGTGAATTCATAGTTCATAGGATTTAAAAATCATAATACTGTACATGCAATTTATATAGTTAATTTTTATCGCTTGAATTATTTTTCCCATTATGGATGTGAATGGGACCTCATGTCTCAGGTTTGCCTAAGGTCTCACAAAGCCCAGGTAACATAGGTAACCTGTAGCACTAGTGAGGCACTGCGCAATAATTTCCACATATATCAGGCATATGTTAAGTCCCTAAAAAAGGTTTGTAATGCAGGAATTGCAAGTACTAACCTGCCTCTTGAATATGTTTTGTTCCAACACTTGTGTACACTTTGGAATTCTAGTGCAGTGTTTCTCAACTCCAGTCCTCAAGGTGCCCCAACAGGTCATGTTTTCAGGCTTTCCATTATTTTGCACAGGTGATTTGATCAGTTTCACTGCCTTAGTAATTCCCACAGCCTTTTCATCTGAGGGAAATCCTGAAAACATGACCTGTTGGGGCGCCTTGAGGACTGGCGTTAAGAAACACTGTTCTAGTGTCCCAGCTTTCCAATGCATTACACACAGTGTTGCAAGTACTTTTAGGAACTAAAATTAAACTATGAGTGGCCCTACACATGTTTATTATCTAGATCAGGGGTCTCCAAACTATGGCCCTCCAGCTGGTGCAGAACTACACATCCCATGAGGCATTTCTAAAACTGACATTCCCAGACAAGACCAGGCATGATGGGAATTGTAGTTCCTGAACAACTGGAGGGCCATAGTTTGGAGACCCCTGATCTAGATAATCAATAACCTATAAGCTTAGATACTATTACACCAAATCAGATTTCAGCTGTCATATTCCCAGCACACCTCTAACTTGTTGTGCCTTTAGCAATGCAAAGACTTTTCTTTTAATAAAAATGTAAATGTATGTATGTCCATATTGTGTTAGATCGTATACAAAGATCTAATGCAAAAGTTAACAATAACTAACTTTTCCGTCTACACCAGGGGTCCTCAAACTTTTTAAACAGGGGGCCAGTTCATGGTCCCTCAGACTGTTGGGGGGCCAGACTATAGTTTGAAAAAAATATATAAATAGATACACAAATACAAAGAAACTCACAGACTCCCCAAATATTACATAGCCCCCCCCCCATCACATAGTCCCCCCCCCATATCACAGAGCCCCTCACATCACAGATGCCCCCACATCACAGAGTCTCCCCACATCACAGATCCCCTCATATCACATAGTCCCCCCCCATATCACAGAGCCCCTCATATCAGAGCCCCCCCCCATATCACAGATTGCTTCATATCACATAGTCCTCTCCCCATATCACAGATTGCTTCATATCACAGAGCCCCCCCATATCACATAGTCGTCGCCCCCCCCTCATATCACAGAGCCCATCATATCACAGAGTCACAAAATTATTATCATCCCTATCATCGCAAGCCAAGACCCCCCCCTCCTCACTCACCATTGTACACCAAGACCCCCTTCACAGCCTTCTCCTTACTGTGCTGTGTCATGGTCCGTCCGGCTCTGTCACGCTGTGCTCACAATGTTGCTGACAGTTCTGGCACGCTATGATAAATGTCCTGCCCTTCTCCTCATAGACCAGCTTGTGTGACAGACAGCACACAGGCTCTATCACACAAGCTAGTCTAGGAGGAGGAGGGCGGGACATTTATCATAGCGCGCCCAAACTGATCTCCGTGACACAGCGAGGATAGCTGTGTAACCGGCATTGCCTGTCAGGGTCGGGTGGGCCGGTTTAGAGTCCTCCGCGGGCCGCATGTGGCCCGCGGGCCGTAGTTTGAGGACCCCTGGTCTACACAGTGACTCACAGGACCCTAAATATATAATTAAATTATATCGGTCCAAAATCCTTACATGAGTAATAAACACTTTTTTTGCTATGCACAATTTTCTTAGTGAAGGGCTTTTTCTATCCTCTTGGCCAACCTCACCATAACCTTGGTTATTCTTTTTAATTTAGGAACATAGTTAAAGTGAGTATATAGCTGTTTCTTTAACATGCATATGTCTATCCACACTTCTGCACAGTTCACAATATTGTTAAAATGTTCCACTATAACCTGTATAATATTTTCCTACTATTTAAGTCTAATCACAACATACATATACAGATGAATGAATAGGGGCATGCCTCCTTCCCTTCTGCTAGCTTATATGGACCTATCAGGATTTCCATTTAGACAGAAACAGTCTACAGAAAAGCTAGCAGCTTAGAAAACCAAGCAAACCAAACATATTGTATGTTTTGCATAGGTGTGCGCAGCCTAATGCATTAGGGTGTGCACACTAAAGCTCAAACACACATGCATGTGTGTGTGTCTCCATATATATGACCCCGGAACATTGATTTCCCTGCCGGCACAGTGAAAGAGAAGAGCATAAACACTTCTCGTTTGCCAGAGCCGGTAAGGCCTCGTACACACGTCCGAGAATCTAGTCAGAAAAAAACAGTAGTTTTCCCTGACAGCGGATCTCTTGAAAGAAAAGAACGTGGTGACGTCATCGCATATGACGAGCATGCCATCTTCGCCGCCATCTTGCTTCACCCTACCTATGCCGTGGAAGCTACCGCTCATGCGTCAAAGTCATTTCGAGCATGCGCAGGTTTCCACAGCGACAGGTAAGTATACACACTCTCGGGTTTCTCGTTGGAAAACGGGCCGACAAGAATTTCAACGAGAAAAAAGAGAGGAGGTTCTCTTTTTTTCTCGTCGAGATTCTGGCCAGATTTCCAGTCAAGAAACCTGAGTGCCTCATACACACGAGCGGGAATCTCGGCAAGAAGCAGTTTTCTTGCTAGTTTTTGCCGAGAAACCCGGTCGTGTGTACGAGGCCTCAGAGGGAGATATTTCCTGCTGCTACACCAAGTAATAATACTAATGCACATGGGATGATTAGGGTGTGCCTGGGCACATCTGGCACACCCTGTGCGCACGCCTATGATGTTTTGTTTGTAAAATAGAAGGTTCCATTTACAAATGTGTAAATATTCATATTTATAAAAAAAAAAAAAACTGAACAAAACATATATCAACTTCCATTTATGTAAATGTGAAAATATTATAAATACAATATAGAGAACCATGACTGTGAATGTCCTGCATGGTTGCTTTTTCTCTGCGGATTTGATTTGAATACTTATGTGATGAAAAAAAACAACGTTTTCAAAAACGTCATTTAAAATGATCGTGTGTGGGCAAAACGTTGTTTTATGTCTTTAAAGAAAAAACCAAAAAAAAAATTCAATCATGCTTGAATTTTTTGTGTCGTTTTTCAAAATGTAATTGTTTGTGTCATAAAAAGTGATGGTGTGTGGGCAAAACGACGTTTAAAACGATGTTCTTAAACCCGCGCATGCTCAGAAGCAAGTTATGAGACGGAGCTTCAATGGAACAGAGTGCCGTCGAACGTGGAGTGCGTCACCACGCTTTGCTAGAGCATTTTGGAAAAACGATGGTGTGTATGCAACGTCGTTTTGGAAAATGAAGTTTGAAAAACGTCGTTTTGTTTCGTCACATAAAACGTCGTTTTTTTTCATCACAAAAAGTGATCGTGTGTATGCGGCATTACATAAAGACAAGAAGTGAACAACACAAACTGTAGGTGTGGTTGAAAAATCTCGCCGATTTCACATAAGTTCTTTTGTATGCTACTAACAGCACAATGTTTTGTACACACACAAACCGGCACTTACACAAACACAAAATAAGTGAATAAACCGAGGACCTCCCATTGGTTTTATTACGTGTAATACAATTTAATAACTTTTTATGCATCTGTTGCTTGAATTTATATATATATTACATTTCAGCTGTGTAGATGAAGTGTCATTGAGGAAAAAAATGTGTTTTTCGTGCATGTATTTATGCTCTTATTAAGTCTTTGCTGATCTTGCAATGGCTTTAAATATGCTAGAATTTTACAGCTATTGAAAGTAATATGACATACTTTGGCACTACAAAAATGTCACAGAAAAGAAATGTCTGGTTTTATTGAAGCATTTTCTGCATCAGTATTTTGCAGTGTGTGGTCTTATTGTTCTTTTTTTAATGTCGCGGATATATATTTTTAGCAAGAGTGGCAAATTAGGTGCGCTTGACAGGAGTCAGTGCATGTTATCATATTCTGTGTACATATAGTATTTTGTTTGCCCCTTGAGTCTTTCATTTTTTGGTTTGTAGAGTAGGAGACTCTGTAGTCAAATGGTGTCAGGAGAATGTCCACAACATCATGGAGTAGTTCATAATGTTATCAATTGAATTTATGATGTGGAAATTAAAGGATTCTTTGCCTTTTTTTTGCATAGTATATTGTAAAAAAAAACTGTGACAATGTTGGTACATATTAATAAATTAAACATGTAACAAAATATGTTATTGGCTACATTGCTTGTTGACCATATATACAGTAGAAGTTTAAGTTGCAACTTAGCTGCCTAGTCCCCAAAATGTACAATGATATGTCCACCCAGAAGAATTACATTTTGTAAAAGCAAGAGAAAAAATATCAAAATAAAAAACTTCATTGTTACCTTTCAATAGTCAGCCTGAATGGTATATAAGGCCCCTTTCACACTGCCGGGCCGTTCAGGTCCGCCTGTCAGTTTATTCGGCGGACCTGAACGGGCACTCTATGATTGTCTATGGAGCATCGGATGTCGGCGGTGACCATGTCCGTTGACATCCGATCCGCTAAAACCAGATGGATGGCGATACGTCGCCATCCGTCCTGGCGGATCGGAAAGGGTGAGATCTGATGAAAATGTATGTTTCGTTTGTCCGATCTCTCCAGATCTCTCCGATCTCTCTAGACAAGCTCCTCCCCTTTCAATGAGAAGAGAGGGACCTGTCATCCGCCGGCTCGTCAGAGATCAACTGAGAGATTCTCCCGCTGAGCTGGTGGACGCCGCTGACGGATCCGCCCCCAAAGATAATCCATGCCTTTTTTTTTAATCTTTAACACGTTCTCTGGAAATGTGACCTTCCCTGCAAGTCTAAGTTATCTATTTCTGTACAAATTTCTAAGGCCCCATACACACGAGCGGACAGATTTGTTCAAATCTGTCCGTCCGACAGATTTGAACAAATCTGTCTGCTGGGATTTTGGTTTGCTCGCGTGTGTCCCCGCCAGCAGAGACTGACGTGTCGGTGACGTGGCGGTGACGTTGACGCCACCACGTCACCGCACCAGGAAGTAAAACACTTCCGCGCATGCGCCGAATCCATTCGGTGGCGGTGCGGCGGCGGAGCGGGACGACATGTCTGCTGGTAAGTGTACTAACCAGCAGACATGTCGGGTGGACAGATTCCCACCCGATAGATTTCAAAGCATGCTTTGAAATCTGTCGGGTGGACAAATCTGTCTGCTCGGCCGTACACACGATCGAATCTGTCTGCTGAAACGGTCCAGCGGACCGTTTCCAGCGGACAGATTTGATCATGTGTACGAGGCCTTACACTGTAAGCTGATTTAGGGCCATTGCTTGAACATTGGCATCTAGGACACATGTCCTAGGTCTTTTAATGAGGTCTCATCTATAGAAATTATTGCCATCATCCCAAGAAAGATTCTATAGAGCAGACGTTGGCAACCTCTGACACACAATGCCATTTTAATTGGCAGTGTTACCAATACCTGTAACTGACAGCTCACCAGGTTTTCAAGATAAATCAATTGCAAAGCCTGGCTCAATTACTTCCCTGACATCAACCAAATGCCTGCTGGTGGCTGAGGATGTCAGCATGCTGTATAGAACAAGCCACTCTGTGCACCTATAGCAGTACCCTGTGCTCCCAAATGTACAGGGCATAGGGCTGATCTGAGGTCTGAAGTGCATGCATTCAATTAATTGTCACCACTGTACTGTGCCCAGCAATTGGCACCACTGTGCCCAGCAATTGTCACCACTGTGCCCATCAATTGTCACCACTGTGCCCAGCAATTGTCACCATTGTGCCCAGCAATTGCCACCAGATTGCTTCCCCGTCCCCCAGCACTTACCTTTCTCGGTGACATCCACGCTCATTCGATGTCTTCTTCCAAGTCCCGCCCTCGATGTTGCTTCAGCCAATCAGGTTACCGGTAACCAGACCCGGTGAACCTGATTGGCTGAGACGAGTGTCAGTGTTAACCAGGGAACGCACACCCCCTGCGTTCCCTGGTTAACTATTTGGAAGACGATTAGAGCCAACAGGCTGTAATCAAAAAGCCTATCAGAGCCACTGGATCTGATAGGCACTTCCAAACACCAACAAACTGCTGTTATTCAGATGGCCGATGCTCACCAGGGGGCCGGCCATCTGAATAGTGGGCGGCAGCAGCAACAATACATAGAGATTCATGCATTGCATGAATCTCTATGTATTGTACACCTGACTGCGCAGGGGAGAGAGGGGGCGGCGCTCCTACGCCCACTATGGATGCACCGCCGCTGGTAGGAAGAGAGGAATATTAAAGAGTGGGGATATCGACATGTGGTGAGAGAGGAGGACAGGCTGATTTATGTAAAATGTCCCACAGGGCTAATGAGTGAGATAATGTCAGGACCAGAACAGGGGATCTAGGTTTGGGAGGTAACCACTTTACCAGGTCTGTAGAAAATGAGGAGACCACTAGAGGTCCAATGGGGACCCAATCAGACATTTCTATTGCAGAATAGATGACAGATAATTGAGCTAATTGGGATATCTAATAGTTAAAAAAATAGACTAGTGACACCTAGACCATCCCTAGTCCTGTGGCAGTAACGTATTTTCTTGAAGAGCCTGCATCCTTTCTTTCTCCATGTAAATTTTTTTTTTTTTTTTATGAAAAGTATGGCGATCCCTCACCAAAAGAATAGGAATGAGATCTAAAATAATAGGCAAGCCTTTGCTTTAGATGCTACTCCTATAGAAAGACTTTTTTTGACATGCTTTTCTGGTAAACAGATTTTGTTTGTTTTGCCACTATGCTGTTCTCATTTGTAAAATGCTAAAGTTTCATGGTGAAAATTGCAGGGTATAGCTTTTTAGTATGTTATTTAGGTCAGTCCACGTGATTTTGCCAGCAGTCATCTTGTACAGCTCATTATTTTCAATCCATCTTTTACAACCCCTCGGTTTTAGCACTTACAGGTGGAAAGGTATGTTGGTATAAATGACAATATACAGTATATAAGACAACACATGTCATTCACCAGGTCTATAAATCACTGCAGTCCCACTGTGTGGTGGTCTTCTGTATTTTACAGGACATCGCCCCAACCTGGAAACATCCAGAGGAATGTACTTGATCCCAAAGCCACAAATAACCAGTTCTTTCTAGGCCCCAAACAAGGAATAAGAGAGAGAGCATATGTGGCTCAAACAAATCCAGTTTGACATGTCTAATTTACAGCTTTTAACCGCTTAAGACCCAGACCATTATGCAGCTAAAGGACCTGGCCCCTTTTTGCGATTAGGCACTGCGCAATTGTGCGGTCGTAGCAAAAGGCGCATTGCGGGCGGTATTAACCCCTTTTACGGCCGCTAGCGGGGGTTAATACCGTACCGCTAGTGGCCAATATCGCGGTAAATACGCCGGTATAGCGGCACTAAAAATCACGCTGCTATACTGCCATTGCGCCTCCCGCTGCAATGTGAAAGCAGCCTTAGTGCTATTCTGTTTCAGTCTTATTTATTGTCTCCTCAGGATATTGCACAGACAGGACACATGGGAGTTGATTTACTAAAACTGGTGAGTGCAAAATCTGGTGCAGCTGTGCATGATAACCAATTAGCTTCTAACGTCAGCTTGTTCAATTAAGCTTTGACCAAAAAAAAACCTGCAAGCTGATTGGTTTCTATGCAGAGCTGCAACAGATTTTTCACTGTCCAGTTTTAGTAACCCTATGGGGACAACTAGTGGTAGAAATATAGTTATTCCTTTGTGTTTCTTTAAAAAATCTTAAGTCTTATTTTCTACAAAAACCTCAAGCGTCAAAAAGACTGATCCTCATTTTATGGAACTGCCAGGACAAAGATGCATTGCTATTTTTCACATTTAGCTCAGAGAGAGACCGCTCCTGGGAGGCCTTACACACGCCTTAGGCCCTGTACACACGATCAGACATGTCTGATGACCAGTTTCATCAGACTAGTTTGATGGTGTGTAAGGCCCATCAGACCGTTGTCCGTCAGACCAAAGTTTTAAAACGTGCTTTAAAACCTGTCTGATGGAACCTGTCCGTCGGACAGGTTCGATGGTTAGTACACAAAAGCATCGGACCAAAAACCCACGCATGCTCAGAATCAAGTCGACGCATGCTTGAAAGCATTGAACTTTGTTTTTTCATCACGTCGTTGTGAACATCAGACAAGTTCAGAGTTGTCCGCCAGACAAGTCTCATCAGACATGTCTGATCGTGTGTACAGGGCCTTACACACGCCTGTGCGCATACCAATTAGCATGCATAGTTGTGCCCAGTGGTCTATTTAAACTGGTCTGTCACCCCGGGCATTCGCTAAATGGTCTTCAGCTTGTACCTGAGTTCCTGAGACCTAATCCATTGAACCTGCTTACCTGTGTATGACTCAAGCCCCATACACACTATCAGTTTTCCTGCAGGTTTTTGTCTTCAGGTTTACCAAAACCATCTAATATGAGGTAAAACCTCAAGAGTTTCAATTTATGCAATCAGGCAGGCCCTTACACTACATGGTTTTGGTAAACCCGAAAAGAAAAATCTGCAGGAAAACAGATAGTGTGTATGGGGCTTCAGTTTTCTCCTTGATTTTGCCTTTGCTCGTGCATTAACCTTGTTCATCTGATCTTTCTGACCTCAGCCTGCTTACTGGACTCATTTTTGCCTGCTGATTTTGTACTGTGCTACCTGGCTGTTACTGTCCTTGGCCTGCTTCCTGGACTTGCTCTGCCAGCTGACCCGGTCCCTTGTTGTCTGACTGCCACTGGTCACTGCCTGCATACTGGCTCTGCTACCATCTCTTGCTCTGGTGTCAAGCTGCTTCAGTATCCTATCCTGAGGGCTGCACCCACAGCTTCATCCACCTAAAGAGTCGACTTAACCAGCCAGCTACTCTGGCACCTGTGCCACTCCATGCAAGAGATTGTGGTGCTCCTGCTGCATTTAAGCCAAGCTAAAAAATGTATTTACACATCCAAAATATGTGATGCCAGAATGCAGTGTCACTGATGCTGTACTTTTCCATAGTCCCTTTTCCCCAGACATACACTTAAAAAAAATACTCTACGTATTTTACATCTACACCGAATTAGATTTTGCCCGTACGCTACGGCGGGTGCTTCTGCGATTGGGGGGTGTGCATTAAGTCCCCACCAAGCTCAGAAACATGTGAAATCATTTACACACCCAAAATATGTGATGCCAGAATGCAGTGTAGACCAGCAAAAAGCTGGTATAGTGTTACTGATGCTGTGAAGATCTTTTCCATAGCAGTGGTCGCTACATACGTAGCTTAATGGCATCTTCCAAACATCTAATTTAAAGGATTTATGTTTTTCCAACGTCCCCTTCGAAGTCACATTAAAATAACCCTCTCCCCACTGCACAGAATTTTTCTAACCTTTTTTTTACTTTGTTAAAAGTCCCCAATAGCAATGCCTAGTGCTCATGATTTTTTTGGTAATACTTGGCCTATTAGCCTTGAAAATGTCCTGAATTAATATCACAATTCTCCCCCTCGTAGGCTTTAATAGGGTTCACAGATTTAAAATAGCCCCCTGCGATTTGAACCTTAGCATATTTACTCATCCCTACTGATTTCTGAAAATACCTCTTATATAAAGTGTTTTGGGGATCATGTTACAATTTAATTTTGGACTGTTATACAGTATATACCAAGTCTTCTTATCTTATGAAGCACAGCAAAATGGTTATTGTTGATGGCGCATAATATTTACAACACCAGATACAATTAATTATAATTCTATAATAAGTAGAAAAAAAATGACAACCAATCTGATAACATTTTATCTAGCATTAGGTTTGCATGAACAGGGCTGTTCATAGCATGAGACAATACAAAAAGTTACATAGTTACATAGTTAGTCAGGTTGAAAAAAGACACAAGTCCATCCAGTTCAACCATAAAAAAATAAACAAACAAAATAAAACACAGTACAATCCCATACACCCAACTCCATACCCAAACTCCATACCCACAGTTGATCCAGAGGAAGGCAAAAAAAAAAAACAGCGCATCGTGATCCAATTCGCTACAGGAGGGGAAAAAAAATCCTTCCTGATCCCCCGAGAGGCAATCGGATTTACCCCAGATCAACTTTACCTACAAATCTTAGCACTCTGTTATATTACGTGCATTTAGTACCCTAGCATGCTTATTAGTCAATCAGTCAAAAAAAAGGCAGGGCTGATAACACTTCCAGTTCACCATGCAAAAGTTTATTTTTCAGATTACATATACTTCAAATGAATTAACAACTTCTTCATTAATATGAAAATAAAAAGAACAGCAGCAGCTTTAAAAAAGCGGTTGTACAGGCAGAATTTTTTTTGTACTTTAATGCATTCTCTGCATTAAGGTAAAAAAGCCTTTTGCATGCATTTCCCCTCCAGCCCCTTCTTATCCTTACCTGAGCCTGATCTCCATCCAGTGACGTGCGTAAGAGCAGAGGCTCTTTCCCTCCTCATTGGCTCAGATACAGCAGTCAGTGAGGAGGGAGCGGGCCAAGTCATGCTTTGTGTGTCTTATGGACACACTGAAGCAGGAAAACATGAGTGGAGAGGAGGAGGAGCCAGAACCACCAGGAGCAAGGAGCACTGGCGGGGTACTCGAGAAGAGGAGGATTGGGGCTGTTCTGTGCAAAACCATTGAACAGAGCAGGTAAGTATGACATGTTTGTTAATTTTTGTGAACCTAAACCAACTTTAGGGTCTCCGCTCTGGCATCCAAGTCCCCCATTGTTCCACTGAGGGTGGAGTTTAGCTTAGGAGTCCACCCTGACTCTATTGCCTCGTTTCCACTGAGCGGATCGGTTCGGTACGGTTCGGTAAGGTACGCTATTTTGGATGTTTCCATTATGAAAGCGTGCCGTAAAAGCAAACCGTACCGCACCAGCAAGGGTCCTGCTTCTCATGTGGGTCCAGAGAGAGTGGAACGGTTCGGTTAGGGCGGACCTACAAATACATCTCACTGATTGGTGGACGCGCTAGGAATTTTTTCTAAACCCTGAATGGTCCCTGACGGTCCGATTTGCAGTGGAAACGCTCACGCGAATAGACCGGTCCCATCTTAATCGCTCCAAATTTACTGACCCCAACCGTTCCGTGCATTGGAAACAAGGCATATATAATCCGCAGATCAAAAAGAGAAATATCTCAACCACTGCACACCATACAAGTCTAGCGTGTAATAAAAGATAACAGCCTCAGCCTTTTTCCATCCAGGCCACACCCACTGACATGTTTTTCACCACCCACAGGGCTTATGTAGTGACTAAGCCCTGTGGGTGGGGCACAACATGTCAGGGGCGTGGTCTGGATGGTGATCATGGCTGAGATTTATCTCTATTTGTTATGTTTGCTATTTTAAGAAAAACAAATCTAGATTTTACAATCACTTCATTATTATCTAATATATTTCAAAATATCTAATTTGTTTGACTTTTATTGCTGTGACTGCTTTTACATAACACAAAGGAAAAACTCTTCAAGTGAAAAAATGTGATTACAATAATCTACAATACAGAAAACATATATACATTATTATTAGTATATACAGAATTTATGACCACTCACCCCAACAAGTTGCATGGTTACTTAGTTACAGTACTTTAAAGCGCTATTCCAGATGTTTTTTAATAAGCACACCTGTCCAGGGTGCCCGCAATGTCGGGCCCCCGAGGCCGATCCGTCCATCGGATAGGGTGCCAGCACGCCATTCGAACTGAGGAAAACAGCGAGTTGCGCTGCACTTTGTGATTGACGGACTGTCTTCTGGGACACACACAGGTCCCAGAAGACAGTGTCCCATTCCCCAGAAGACAATGCGAGGAGAAAGAAGCTAGCCATGGTATAGGGAGTAGCAGATTAGGAAGACTGCCTAGCAACAGCCATTTCTGGTAAGTATAATTTTTTTTTCTCTTTTTTCAAATTTTTAGGAGCCTTTTTATGTAATTTTTTTTAGGATGGATTTCCACTCTAATTCATGTTCACAATTTCCTTCTTCCATGGCATCTGCTGGCTTTGACCTATTACGTCAGTACTAAAAGTTTATGAAAGTTGTTGATAGAAGATCAATTAGTTGAAGTCCAGCCAAGGCCGGATCTATCCATTCTGATGTGGGGTTGCATTAAAAAATGTCAGGGGGGCAAAGGATGGGAAGTCAGCCAGGAAGAGAATATGGTCAGCACTTTGTAGGGTAGAATACAGAGGCCCTGTCATTTGTAGGGCAGTATACAGGGGTCAGCATGGTGAAGGTCAGGGGTCCTGTTGGGAGGGCACAACTGAAATCTGGGGTGTGCAGCCCACCCCAGCACCCCCTAGATGTGTCCAGCACACCTCAATGATAGGGAATGTGGTGCAAACATAAGGGCAACACAAGTAAAGATTAGCAGAAGTGCAAGGACAGCTCACCCTCTCTTGTTCTTTTTTATTAACATTTTTATTAACATTTTTATTAACCGCTTGCCGACCAGCCACCACAGTTATACGGCGGCAGGTCGGCACTCCTGCGCGAGAGCCGTAGCTCTACGTCGCCATTTTCGACGGCCACTAGGAGGCGCGTGCGGGCACGATCGCCGCCGGGCACACGCGATCGCTCGTTACAGAGCGGGGAACGGGAGCTGTGTGTGTAAACACACAGCTTTCATTCCTGTCAGCGGGGGAAATGCTGATCTTCTGTTCATACAATGTATGAACGGAAGATCAGTGATTTCCCTTAGTAAGTCCACCCCCCCATACATTTAGAACACAAATAGGAACACAATTAACCCCTTCCCTGCCCCCTAGTGTTAACCCCTTCACTGCCAAATGGCATTTTTATAGTAATCCAATGCATTTTTATAGCATTGATCGCTAAAAAAATGCCAATGGTCCCAAAAATGTGTCAAAAGTGTCCGAAGTGTCCGCCATAATATCGCAGTACTGAAAAAAAAACGCTGATCGCCGCCATTACTAGTAAAAAAAATAATAATAATAAAAATGCCATAAAACTACCCCCTATTTTGTAAACGCTATAACTTTTGCGCAAACCAATCAATAAACGCTAATTGCGATTTTTTTAACGAAAAATATGTAGAAGAATACGTATCGGCCTAAACTGAGGAAAAAATACGTTTTTTTATATATTTTTTGGGGGATATTTATTACAGAAAAAAAGTAAAAAATATTGCATTTTTTTCAAAATAGTCGCTCTGTTTTTGTTTATAGCGCAAAAAATAAAAACCGCAGAGATGATCAAATACCACCAAAAGAAAGCTCTATTTGTGGGAAAAAAAAGGACTCCAATTTTGTTTGGGAGCCACGTCGCACGACCGCGCAATTGTCAGTTAAAGCGACGCAGTGCCAAATCACAAAAAGTGCTCTGGTCTTTGGACAGCAATATGGTCCGGGGCTAAAGTGGTTAAATGGTATAGAGCAGTTACAATAAAAGGGTAACTTCGCAAAAATATACAATCAGTAGTTAACATCATTAGCACAACTAATACTCCAGGATGTATTCTGGAAGAGTAAAGCACCTACATGTGGTAACAAAAAAATACTGGAAAAAAAAAAAGAGAAAGAGAGAGAGAGAGAGAGAAAGAAAGAGAGTGGAAAAGATAGAGAAAAAAAGGGACAAAAAGGGGATGGGGAGGGGGTTTTGGGGACGGGTGAGGGGTTACAAGGAAGCAGGAGCTGTGTCATCTCATGGAAGCTAAGGTCATCAGGACGGATCAGAAAGTAGGATTCACTGGCAATAGTCTAGATTAGGTATATTTGAGGAATTAATCGGAGAAGCGAAATTGGACCCAATAAAACCATCTGGTCTTGTGTTCATCTGCCTTATCTCGCAGAACCAAGGTCAAGTCTTCCATTTTCTCTATATCTTTCATCCTTGCTAACCATTGTGCCACTGTTGGCGCAGATTGTTGATTCCATAGGGGCGGGATTGATAAAGGAGTAAGGTTTAGTAGAATTTGAGCCAGGTCGCCCTGTAGGGAAATGTCAGTGAATTTATGTATGAGTTTGAGGACTGGTTCCCAAAAAGGTTTGAGCACAGGGCATTCCCAGAAGATATTGCAAGATGGCTCCCTGGTGAAGGCCATAGCTCCACCCTCTCTTGTTCTGACCATGCTCCCCCCTGTCCCAGTTCCCATTTTGGCCACATTGCTATGGCAGTAGTTCTGCCACTGGAACTCAGTAGCTGAAACTGTAAATGAAACATACAAGTAGACAAAAATAGTAGATCAGTGTCCCTCCTTTTGAATGATTTTGTCCGAGGTTTAAGGAAACATTGTACCTGGAAGGAGAAAGCTACTACTGTTGCTCTCTGTTTACATAACCCACAGAGGTTGATTTACTACAGCTCTGTATAGAATCCAATCAGCTTCCATTTTTTCTTTTCTCAAAGTCCAAAAGAACAAGCTGACGTTAGCTGATTGGCTACCATGCACAGCTGCACCAGATTTTGCACTCTCCTGTTTTAGTAAATAAACCCCATTGTGTTTTGGGAGCCTTTTGTCATGTATTAAATGTTTACTTGTATAACAATGATTATTTGGAATATTTAAATAAAATATATACACTAACAATATAAAAACTAAAACAAAATTGATATACCTTATATACTCGAGTATAAGCCGAGTTTTTCAGCAATTTTTTTTGTGCTGAAAATGCCCCCCTCAGCTTATACTCAGAGTCACCTTTTTGTGCCTAATCTCCCTGAATTTGTGGACCCGGTACTGGATGGTCATAGGTCCCTTGGACCCCAAACGTGACACACATGTAGCCCCACTCTTTCTCTACAAGTGTGCAAAGTTTGTTGTCCTATGGCCAGGAGCACCAATTTTTCAAATCCAGGCACCCCTTCCATAGACTCCCATGTTAAACGTCAGTCTGGTCATGGACACAGTGAGGCATGGGCACAGTTTAATGGGCAATATTCAGACTAGGGGGCTACCCTCAATGGCCATGAGGGCCTAACACTCCATTGCCAGCTTCCACAGGGGGCTTGTACCCCTGCCAACCCATCTGTTGGGGATTGGTTAGGGCCCTCAGAATACTCCAGGCGGCTCCTCCTCACCTCCACACCCATTCTTGCAGCAAGTTCCAGAAGTAGGGGGAGGTTTCAGAGATGCTGCCTGCCAGTCACCCAGCCTTCACTGAGTCACTCAAACTCTGACCCAGAAAAACACAGGCTTGGCTGCCAGTCAAGCCAAACAATTTACCTACTCTAACAAAAACTCTACTGCAACACACTAGAGGGTGCTACCAATTTAAACCCTTTTATTGAATAAACATTGCTACACTATTGGTGGCTTGGCACTATTCTCTCCCCCTTCTCTCTTGCTGTGCGGGAAATCGCATGTGATTCGGAAAGGAATCTCACAGCATTCCTGTTCAAATTATATGCGATTCTTTGCAGTGCGATTTGAGCCCATTTATTTTGTATGGGCTCAAATCACACTATAAATGTATTGGTTTTGGGTATCGGAGCATTTGCACGAGTGCTCATGCAAATGCATAGTATCGGCACGGATACGTAGGTTTTAATGGCTAAGGCAGAATAAAATCATCAGTAAATCAGTAATACAATCAATAATACAATGTTGGTACATTCAGTTCCATGTGACAAAATCAAAATCACTTTAGAAAACATTATCTTCGTTACTTGGTGTTCCGTTACATTTCATGACCAACAATAATGATAACAGGTTTTAGATAAAAAATATCTATTTTAGCCAACTCTATGCAAAAGGTGTTCCTGTGTACCCATCGGTGAGGGGTTGATTGGCACAATAAACAGTAAAATGCCACCTTTATATTTCCCTTCCAATTTTTTATTGTCTTATGTTTTAATTCAACAGTTAACCAATTCCCCTGGATCACCAGGGTGAAAACTAGACAAGAAATAAACTCTTGGCACCAATAAAGATTTGTAAACAAAATCAGCAGGTTATTTTAAAGCCATATTTCACACTTTCTTCTAGTAAACTGAATAAAATCAGCTCCCTCTCATCCAGTTTATTTTACAGCTAAAAACAGAGCCGTATTGAATGGAATCCAGTAATTTTATAGGTAAAAATTGTAGTCATTAAGCTTTGAAGAGTTTTCCAACATTAATTATAAAGTCTCTGAGTCTGGATAACATATTGTTAACAGTTTTTGTGCATGTGCTAATGGCAACATGGATGATTTCCAATGTTTTATTGAGGAAACAGCAATTAAAATGTTGAAGGCTGCAATGTGCATGAGAACTCACAATGATCTTTAAAATGTGTTTAACCAACTGAGGGGCACATTTATCAAATGAGTGGAATTTTCCCCTATTGACTGTGATCCAGTTCACATATTGCCAGTAAACTGCAATAGTGATGCTGATCTGTAAGAATATAAGAGACCAATGTAATACGTTTCATAAAAGAAGGAGAATAGTATGACAGACATAGGCCAGAGAAGTAGGGAAGATTATTTTTCCGAATGTGCCCTTTTTTTCCAACTTTTTAGGGGGAATCATTGTACCCACTGGGCAACACAGTGGCTTAGTGGTTAGCACTTCTGCCTTAAAGCACTAACATTCTCAGTTCAAGAGTTTGCATTTTCTTCCTCTGCTTGCATGGGTTTCCTCCAAAGATATGTTGGTAGGTTAATTGAATCCTGTCTAAACTTGCCCCAGTGCATGTACTGTATGTATGTGAGCTAGGAGAACCATTTGATTATAAGCTTCATGAGGGAAGGAACTGATGTGAATGTAAAGTACTGCAATATGTTACTGGTACTATACAAATGTCTGTAATAAATTAATTTAAGTCCAGTGTATACAGATATCAGTCAGTGCATTGGGAATGACAGTTCTGTATCCTCTTAACCACCAGGGCCGGACTTACCATTGGGCTTGACTGGGCTAAAGCCCATGGGCCCCGTCCAATAGGGGGCCCCTCTAAAAAAAAAAAAAATATATATATTATTTTTTTTCTTTATTTCTTCTTTTCTTTGTAAAGGCCCCCCCCCGCTTCTCAATTTTCGGCAGCCCCCCCGCTTCTCAATTTCAGATGGCAGCACCCCTCCCCCGGTTCTCTGCTCCAGGGGGCCCATGCCTTAAGCTGTGCAAGGGGCCCCAAAATTCCTGATGGCCCTGCGCATACCTCCCAACACGCACGGATTCTGCAGGACTTTCCGCTTCTTCCCACAGTCCCGCGAAAGGGTTAATTTTCCCGCACTGCAATAGGAGGCAGCATGGAAGCAGGAGGAACCAGAGCAGTGTGTGGAGGACTGTGGCTGCTGAAGGGAAAGCCGACAGCCGGGCTAATGACAGGTGAGAGGCACTCCCCCCTCAGCTGAACAACTGCAAAACCTCCCCCAGGAGGAACCGGAGTGGTGTGGGGATGTCTGCTGAAGGGAAGAGAGCCGACACATTCCGTGCACAGATGAGAGTCACCCCCCCTGCTCAACAACTTTAATGCCCCCCCGCTCAACAACTTCAATTCGCCCCCCCGCTCAATAACTTCAATGTGAACCCCCCCGCTCAATAACTTCAATACGAACCCCCCCGCTCAACAACTTGAATGCCCCCCCGCTCAACAACTTCTTCAAGTGGCCCCCCCCGCTCAACAACTTTAATGCGCACCCCCCCGCTCAAGAACTTCAATGCCCCCCCCGCTCAACAACTTCAATTCGCCCCCCCGCTCAACAACTTTCGTTCGCCCCCCCCGCTCAACAACTATGATCCACCCCCTCGCTCCAGGGGGCCCCTTCAACACTCAAGCCCAGGGGCCCACACCACCCTAAGTCCTGCCCTGTTAACCACTTAAGACCCGGACCAAAATGCAGGTAAAGGATCTGGCCCCTTTTTGCGATTCGGCTCCCAAACAAAATTGGCTTCCGTTTTTTCCCACAAATAGAGCTTTCTTTTGGTGGTATATGATCATCTCTGCGGTTTTTATTTTTTGCGCTATAAACAAAAATAGAGCGACAATTTTGAAAAAAAATCAATATTTTTTACTTTTTGCTATAATAAATATCCCCCAAATATATAAAAACATTTTTTTTCCTCAGTTTAGGCCGATACATATTCTTCTACCTATTTTTGGTAAAAAAAATTGCAATAAGCGTTTATCGATTGGTTTGTGCAAAATTTATAGCGGTTACAAAATAGGGGATAGTTTTATTGCATTTTTATAAAAAAAAAAAATTGTTACTACTAATGGCGGCGATCAACAATTTTTTTCGAGACTGCGACATTATGGCGGACACATTGGCCAATTTTGACACATTTTTGGGACCATTGTCATTTTCACAGAAAAAAATGCTATAAAAATGCATTGTTTACTGTGAAAATGACAATTGCAACTGGGAGTTAACCACTAAGGGGCGCTGAAGGGGTTAAGTGTGACCTCATATGTGTTTCTAACTGTAGGGGGGCGGGGCTGGACGTGTGACGTCAGTGCTCGTCATTGATAACCTTTCCCTATATCAGGGAACAGACAATCAATGACAGCGCCACTGTGAAGAACGGGGAAGGTGTGTTCTTCAGCTCTGGGGACCGATCGCAGGACTCCGGACGCGGTCACGGAGCTTCAGACCGGGTTGTGGTACGTGATTGTGCCCAGCCGTGCTATTCTGCTGACGTATATCGGCGTTAGGCAGCCCTTAAGTGGTTAACCAAGTTGGATTGCAATAATTGTTTTTTCTATTTTGGATGACTCCAGTGCTTTTTATGAAATTCAGAGTTTACAGATGTTACCTAAACTTGAGCACTACAGCACCATTAGTACCAGTTCTTATAAATGTTTTTAAAACAATCCATTATGCTGTTAAAACAAAATATACTCAAAATATACTCAATTTCACCAGCACAGAAGTAATCCTCTATTGAAAATATTAAAATCACTTGGGGTTCCTTTACTAAAGGTAGTTACAGTACAGTAAAACCTTGGTTTGCGAGCATAATTTGTTCCAGAAACATGCTAGTAATCCAAAGCACTTGTATACCAAAAGACTTTTTGACAACAAAATTCAAAATGAGTACGTTTTCAAAAAAATCCGACCATGTATACGCTCCATCAGACAAACTTTTTTGGTTTTCATCGAACAAAAGTTCGCTCTGCAAACGGACAAACTTTTCGGCAACAAAAGTCCTACGGTGCAAAATCCTATTGTGTGTACAGAAGTCCATCGGAATTTAGTCCAAAGTACAAGCACGCATGCCCAGAACCAATGTTAAAATCAACCAACAATAGCAGAAGTTGACCAAAGGGCGCCTGTAAAGAGGAGAAAACCTGAAAAGCTGAAAAACTACGTGATTTTGGAAAAGTTTGTTGAAAAAGTCCTGCCGTGTGTATGCATACTAAGTTCACGGCCAACGCCCTTTAAACGAAAATCCACGAAAGAGTTTGTTTGAAGTCCGACTGTGTGTATGAGGCTTTAGAGGCTCCTCTCTTCTTTTTTATACTCAGTTGTGACATGATGTTAATCTTATATCAAGACATCACTTGTATAGCAAGGCAAAATTTATTAAAACATTTTGCTTGTCTTGCAAAATGCTCTCAAACCAAGTTACTCTCAAACCAAGGTTTTACTGTACTCTGTTTACTTTGCAATAAAGTTAAACTTTACATGGGAACTATCCCCAGAGCTTAGTGAATGAGGTGAAATTTCACTTTGCAAAGAATACTCAACAGTATTTTTGCTTAAACATGATTGGACGAAGGAAGTCAGCAGAACCTTATTCGCCAAGGGAAAATTCTAAGGCCTCGTACACACGAGCGGATATGTCCGCTGAAAACGGTCCGATGGACCGTTTCAGCAGACATCTTGGATCGTGTGTATGGGCTAGCGGACAGATTTGTCCATCGGACAAATTTCAAACAAACAAACAAACCTGTCCGTCGGATATGTCCGCTGGTTAGTACGGGAAACCAGCGGACATATCCTCCCGCACATGCGTCGTATCCTGTGAATGGATCCGACGCATGCGCGCAGAAGTGTTTACTTCCTGGTGCGTGACGTAGCGGTGATGTGGCGGCGTCAACGTCACCGCCGCGTCACCGACACGTCAGCGCGCCATCTGCTGGCGGGGATTTTGGTTTGCTCGTGTGTACACGCGAGCAAACCAAAATCCCAGCGGACAGATTTGTTCAAATCTGTCGGACGGACAGATTTGAACAAATCTGTCCGCTCGTGTGTATGGGGCCTTAGAGCGCAACTTCCCTTGCAAAATGGACCGATGTACAGAAATGCACCGTACCACATGCTGTGAACCGAGGCCAAACATATGTGAACCCGACCTAAAGGTTGAAGAGTATTTGAAGCCTGTCAGTTAGTTTGCAATCTGTGACCCACCAAGGAGATTTATCTTAATTTTCTAGTTTGTAGACACAACAGGATGTAAAGGGAAAACTTTCCAAAGTGAGGGAAATCCTAGCTTGATCATCTGTCACTGGAACATACAGTAGGTGCCATTGGTAGAATATCTCTCTATTGCTGTTCTGGTGACATCTAAAATGTTGGATTTGCTCTCACTTTTAGCCATGATAACAGTCACAAAATCTGGTTGAAATAAGATACATGTCTGGTGAATTCAACAAAATGTTGGTCACTAAAACAAATAGAGAGGACGAATCTCCCTAAAGGGGACAAAGACAGCAATAAATGTTGACAGAGGTCCTAATTTCTCACTATTCTATCTAAGACATTTTGCCTTTAGAGACACTTTAAGGTGCGTATACAAGAACACGGAACAGTTTATTTGTCTACAGTTGCGTCGTTTACTTTAGAGTGGACCTTTCATTAAAAGGTCCTACTGCTGAGATCCTGGGAATGCAGATATCCTGAATATTGTGAGAAAACACTTCTGGACCATATTCAAGATTAATTTTCATCGGCTCTCATGGGAAGGAACATGGAGTGAAGAAAACTGGGTGAAAGTCTAACTTTTCTCCATAAGTGATGTTTTTAATAGCTACGAAGTGGCATTTTAACCTAGGGATAGGCCTGGATGTAAGAAGCAGGTTTTGCATTTTAGCAAGGTGTGCTTTAAATAGACTGTTAATGAACACACAAACTAAAGTGATTCTAAAGGCAGATTTTTTATTTTTTTTAGCTTAATACATTCTATGCATTAAGGTAAAAACAATGTCATGGAGCTGGGTCTGTGTGCAAGGTCCCGCCCCCACTAGTTTGGCGCGTCTGATAGTCTTCTAGTGTTCCGCCTATCACACGAGCTGAACTAGGGGGGCGGGACCTTGCACACAGACCCAGCTCCGTGACATACGATACCAATGCCAGAGGACAGAGGGAGGGGATTGCTGTTTTATATGGTTTACTAGGCCTTGGCTTTGTTTGTTCCAACATCTGTTGCCACAGGTAACACTAGACTATTTTTTGATGTGTTTTTAGCAAGTCTGGAAACGCAGAGCAAACACAACACAGAGTTGTAGCCTACGCCATAGTTTCTAGTTGTTCCTTATTTAGAGTGCCTGTCCCTCTTCTGGAATCAAATCCATTTGTCCCTCATCCCAAAAGGTTCCTATTTTTATTTAAATAAATATACTGTCAATATAGTGTAGTGTTTCAGTCAAGGGAAAGGGGTGCTGTGTAATATAAAGGGGCACAGTGATGCAGGGTGCAGTGTAATGTAAAGGGGTCCAGAGCTGTGGAGTGCTGTGTAATGCAAAGGGGTCCAGAGCTGTGAGGTGCTGTGTAATGTAAAGGGGTCCAGAGGTGCAGTTGTGGAGAGGGGGTACACAGTAGTGACAAAGAGATATTGAAAGATGCAGGGGGCACAGTGGGTGTTTTTACATTTTAACGTGGGGGGGCGCTTTTAACCCCTGCTAGCGGTCGAAGAAAGGGTAAAATGCGACTGTGTATCGCCTCTGCCGAAGTGCCCCCCTCTGAAGAAATTTCAGCGGACGCCCATGCCTGATATGCAAAAGATATAGGGAAGAGCGGCGTACTGACATCACCTCGAGCTCCATACGATTCCCCAGTAGGACAGGTGTCTGTGTTTTGTGTACCGGCCGGCACACCAGACTTTAAGGCCTAGTTTCCTGCTACATTTGTACGTTTTTTACCAGAAGAAAGTATATGTCTGTACTAAAATGGCTATAAACAAATTCCCATTTTGACAATGTATTTTGCACAAACATTTACAACAAGTAGACTTGATACATCACTAATTCAAATAAGAGTAAGGGTTAAAAATAACATCTAATTCCTAATTGTTATAAAGTATCAACGTAAAGGTCTGGTGGTACAGTTTAAAGTTCTGCTCAATAATATGTGAGTGTTGGATCAAATGGCAGCTAAATGTGGAAAATTTTAATAGTAAAATAATATTTTTTTTAATGTTTTAATTCCATTTACTGTTTGACAGTGGCAGTCTTATCGGTAAAATAATCTTTGCATGTTTACTATAAACACAAGACTGGTCTGCTCATTCTGCCATTTATAACATTCCAAAATGTTCACATCTTGCAGATCATTATAAATATCTCCAGGAGGAATGTGTCATCTTTAAACGGATGTCAATAAAACCAACCACAAGATCTTTTTAAAAGCAGGCCAAGTTTTGGTAGAACATGATAAAAGATTTATTGGGTGAGAAAAATAAAAAAAAGAATGGGAAGAAAAAAAACATTTTAAAAAGATGTACTTTTGGAAAACATATAAAAACCATTTGCTAAATAACATTTTAGAAATAACACGGTACCTCATCTGACACATTTTATCTGAAACAGGATTTAAATTTTGAACAGCGTCACACGTCTTGTATGCAGCATATATTATAAAGTTTATTTTATGCGTTTGATGTAAGATAAAATGCTTTATGATTTCACACTATACTTTGTAGTTCATAAAAGAATAATCAAAGCAAATGTTTCTTTTCACCATGCTACAGCCCCTTCTGAAATCAAATTGCTTGTGAAGCCCTCTCTCTTGATGTGTTTAGTGGTTCCATGTGGTATCTTTCTCCAGAGGGATTGTTAAAAAATAAAAACAGGTCCTGTCTAATAATGCCATTCGAATAACATTGTGGAAATTAGGGCCTGTGTTCAAGGAAACGTGCCGAAAAAAGTGCTAGGTATTTCTGCTTATTTTCTTGTAATTTAAAGCCTAAACTTTTCTAGGGGCTTTTACACATAGTGTGAAGGGGATAGAACCCACATCAGATTTTTATTTCTTTTTTGTCCCCTCTTTTGTGATGGAATATATATTTGACAGAAATAGCAAAAAAAGAGCATTTAATTAGTAGGAAAGAAAATATGTTTTCCAAATATATAGGTAATACTACTACTATTACTACTACTACTAATAATAAATATAATTTTATAGAAACGCAGTGCTATCCTCACTAAATATATATATATATATATATATATATATATATATATATATATATATATATATATATATATATATATACATACACACACACACAGTATCTCACAAAAGTACAACCCTCACATTTTTGTAGATATTTTATTATTACTTTTCATGAGACAACACTGAAGAAATTACACTTTGCTACAATGTAAAGTAGTGAGTGTACAGCTTGTAAAACAGTGTCAATTTACTTTCCCCTCAAAATAACTCAACACACAGCCATTAATGTCTCAACCGCCGGCAACAAAAGTGAGAGCACCCCTAAGTGAAAATGTCCAAATTGGACCCAAAAAGCCGCTTTCCCTCCCCGATGTCTTGTGATTCGTGTTACAAGGTCTCAGATGTGAAAGCAGGTGTGTTAAATTTGGTGTTATTGCTCTCACTCATCTCATATTGGTCACTGGAAGTTTAAGATGGCACCTCATGGCAAAGAACTCCCTGAGGATCTGAAAAAAATAATTGTTGCTCTACATAAAGATGGCCTAAGCTATAAGAAGATTACCAAGACTGCAACATGGTGGCCAAGACTATACAGCGGTTTAACAGGATAGGTTCCACTCAGAACAGGCCTTGCTATGGTTGAGCATAGAAGTTGAGTGCATGTGCTCAGCATCATATCCAGAGGTTATCTTTGGGAAATAGACGTATGAGTGCTGCCAGTTTTGCTGCAGAGGTTAAAGGGGTAGGAGGTCAGCTTGTCAGTGCTCAGACCATACGTGGCACACTGCATCAAATTGGTCTGCATGGCTGTCATCCCAGAAAGAAGCCTCTTATAAAGAATATGCACAAGAAAGCCTGAAAATAGTTTTCTGAAGACAAGTAGACTAAGGACATGGATTACTGGAACCATGTCCTGTGGTCTGATGAGACCAAGATAAACTTATTGGTTCAGATGGTGTTAAGCGTGTGTGGGGTGACAACCAGGTGAGGAGTACAAAGACAAATGTGCCTTGCCTACAGTCAAGCATGGGGGTGAGAGTGTCATAGTGTGGGGCTGCATGAGTGCTGTCGGCACTGGGGAGCTACAGTTCATTGAGGGAACCATGAATGCCATCATGTACTGTGACATATTGAAGCAGAGCATGACCCCCTCCCTTCAAAGACTGGGTCATCACAGGGCAGTATTCCAACATGATAAGGACCCCAAACACACCTACAAGACAACCACTGCCTGCTAAAGAAGCTGAGGATAAAGGTGATTGACTGGCCAAGCATGTCTCCAGACATAAACCCTATTGAGCATCTGTGGGGCATCCTCAAACGGAAGGTGGAGGAGCACAAGGTCTCTAACATCCACCAGCTCCGTGATATCATCATGGAGGAGTGGAAGAGAACTCCAGTGGCAACCTGTGAAGCTCTGGTGAACTCCATGCCCAAGAGGGTTAAGGCAGTGCTGGAAAATAATGGTGGCCACACAAAATATTGACACTTTGGGCCGATTTGGAAATTTTCACTTAGGGGGTGTACTCACTTTTGTTGCCAGCGGTTTAGACATTAATGGTTGTGTTTTGATTTATTTTGAGGGAACAGACAATTTACACTGTTTTACAAACTGTACACTCACTACTTTACATTGTAGCAAAGTGTCATTTCTTCAGTGTTGTCACATGAAAACATATAATAAAAATTTACAAAAAAGTGAGGGGTGTACTCAATTTTGTGAAATACTGTCTATACAGCAGGGCTTAAAATTTCAAGTCCTGAGCCACTAGCCAGGCCTTAAAAGTTCCTCCCCACCAGTTGCCTCACCCAAACCCTCCCCTGTCCTGTCCCTAAAAATGTTTTATGCAGAATAAAGTTCTAAAAATAAACATTAACAACTACTTTAATCACTTCAGACCCACGCTATTGACATAATACGTCAACAGCGCGGACCTGAGGCGCCAACTAGACGTCTTTGGACGTGATTTGTGTGCATTAAACACTGTCCCGCCGCATCGCTGGGGATCCGATGCATGTACCTGACGGCCGCGATGTCCGTCGGGTACATGCGATCGGTGGGAAACCGAACAGATGACAGCAGGGACGTGGAGCTCTGTGTGTAAACACAGAGCTCCACGTGCTGTCAGCGGAGAGGAGACCGATCTGTGTCTCTTGTACATAGGGACACAGCATCGGTCACCTCCCCCAGTCGCCCCCCTCCCCCACACAGTTAGAACACACCCAGGCAATACATTTAACCCCTTCAGTGTTAACCCCTTCCCTGCCAGTCACATTTATACAGTAATTAGTGCATTTTTATATCACTGATCGCTGTATAAATGTGAATGGTCCCAAATTTGTGTCAAAAGTGTCCGATATGTCCGCCGCAATATCGCAGTCGCAATAAAAATCGCAGATCGCCGCCATTACTAGTAAAAAAAATAATAATAAAAAAAATCATAATTCTGTTCCCCATTTTGTAGGCGCTATAACTTTTGCGCAAACCAGTCGCTTATTGCGATTTTTTTTTTTTTTTTTCAAAAAATACGTATCGGCCTTAACTGTGAAAAAAAAATAGTTTTAAAAAAAAAAAAATGGGATATTTATTATAGCAACAAGTAAAAAATATATATATATTTTTTAAATTGTCGCTCTTTTTTTGTTTATAGCGCAAAAAATAAAAAACGCAGAGGTGATCAAATACCACCAAAATAAAGCTCTATTTGTGGGGAAAAAAGGACGCCAATTTTGTTTGGGAGCCACGTCGCACGACCGCGCAAATGTCAGTTAAAGCGGCGCAGTGCCGGAAGCTGAAATTTCGCCTGGGAACGAAGGGGGTTAATGTGCCCAGTAATGAAGTGGTTAACAATATTAACATATAGCATATCAGTGCTCATCAGTGCAGCCTTACTGTGCAGCCTTACAGCCTTACTGTGCCATCAAATGCAGCTTTACAGTGCCCAAAAATTTAGCCTCACTGCCCATGAATGCAGCTCACTGTGCCAATAAATGGAGCCTCACTGTCCATCAATGCTTTTTTCAGGGGCTCAAATGTAATTGGACAAATAAATATAATCATAAATAAAATTCATTTTATTTCATAAAGTTATTTTTTTTAATTTTGTTGAGAAAACTTTACTGGCAATGGCTGCCGGAAGTCTGTAACCCATGGACATTTCTTTTCTAATGCTTTGCCAGGCTGTAACTGCAGCTGCCTTCAGTTGATCTTTGCTTGTGGGTCTTTCTGCCTTTAATTTTGCATTCAGCAAGTGAAATGCATGCTCAATTGGGTTGAGATCAGGTGATTGACTCAGCCATTGCAGAATATTCAACTTATTTTCTTTCAAAAGGCTCCTGGGTTGCTTTTGCAGTGTGCTTTGGAACATTGTCCATCTATATTGTGATGGCCAATCAATTTTGCTGCATTTGGCTGAACCTGGGCTGACTGTATATCTTTAAACATTTCAAAATTCATCTGGCTGCTTCTGTCTTCTGTTGCATCATCAATAAACTCCAATGACCCAGTACCATTGGAAGCCATACATGCCCATGCCATCATGCTGCCTCCACCATGTTTTACAGATGATGTTGTGTGCTTTGGATCTTGAGCTGTTCCAAGCCTTCTCCACACTTTTTTATTCCTGTCATTCTGGTACAGATTATTCTTAGTTTCATACATCCAAAAAAAGGTTTTCCAGATTTGGTCTGGCTTTTTTAGATTTTTTTTTGCAAAGTCTAATCTGTCTTTTCTATTCTTCCAGCTTACGAATGGTTTGTACCTTGTGGTGAACCTCTGTATTTGCTCTTGTGAAGTCTTCTCTTGATTGTAGACTTTGACAATAATACGCCCACCTCATGAAGAGTGTCCTTCTCTTGACTGAATGTTGTGAATGGGTTTCTCTTTACCACAGCGAGGATCCTGCAATCATCCACCACTGTTGTTTTCCATGGACATACATGCCTTTTTATGTTGCTGAGCTTACTTACTGAGAATGTACCAAACTGTTGATTTGCCACTCCTAATGCTGCTGCTATCTCTCTAATGGATTTGTTTTTTGTTTTTGAAGCCTTGTTTTACTTACATGGACAGCTTCTTTGAACGCATGATGTAGGTCCACAGCCATAGATTTCAAATACGAATACCACACTTAGAATTAACTCCAGACCTTTTACCTGCTTAATTGATGAGTAAATAATGAAGGAGTAGCCATACCTGGCCATAAAACAGCTTTTGATTCAATTGTCCACTAAGGGCTCTTTCACACGTCCGTTCAGTTTATTAGATCAGTTTTTTCTCCCTTCAGTTGATCCGTTTTTTCATCCGTTTTTCGTCCGTTTTCCGTCCGTTTACATCAGTTTCCGTTCCGTTTTCCGTCCGTTTTTCATCAGTTTTTTCATCAGTTTTTTCATCCGTTTTTTTTTTTTTTTTAGAACTTTTTTTTTTTTACATATTTTGATGAAAAACTGACGTTAGCGGATCGGATGGTAAACGGATCATCCGCTAACGTCCGTTTTTCGTCCGTTCCGTTTTTTTGACGGAAGAAAAATATATATATTTGGACCTAACTGATATATATATATATATATATATATATATATATATATATATATATATATATAGTGAAAACTAGCATCAAATGCAGAGCTTGTAGAACACTGCCACTGTGTCTTCTTTTTAAGGGCTTTGTTGTTTTTATTAAAGCATTCCTTTTCCCATCAACTGCTCTGGCCTTATTTGCCAGGCCCGGTCTGTTTCCTACAGACTGTTCACTGACCAATTTGGTGCACACAGCTAGCAGCCTTTTGCTGCACTGGCTCTTGACTCCTGGGCCAGACCTCCTGTAGATAGACATAATTTAATAGATAAACATGATCTAAATAATATAAAATGCATAATCAAATGTGCAAACAAATTATCCATAATACCAAGTAAGATATTACACTGTCCCAAATAATATAGTCTAAAAAGTGCAATCACAGCTAAGTAAAGTGCAAATGTGTAGCAACCAATATGTATTCTTCAGGTGTATCTTACTGCAACTACACGGGTGTGCTAATGTCTGTATAGTACTCTCCTACTCCACGTATTCCATGACTTTAGCAGTGCACTGAAAATTAGGTGCAAATGTGAAGTTCCTTCAAAACAGACGGCCATCTTTGTACTCCAAGGGAGGCCAAAGAAAGTGAGGTCTCACTAAGCTAATGGCTGCTGACAGGGAAAAGTAAACAAATCTAACTTTTGTGTTGTAGTGAAGAGTTGGTATCAATATGTGCAAGTGGAGGTTTTAGGAATATCGTGAGTTAAATAAAAGAGGAGCGGGGGAAGCGTAACGCTCTTTAATGCTCTTACAACATCTCATCTGATGGACAAAGTTTTTACTGATCTTTTGTTAATATCAAAGCAGTAGTAAACCGCTGTGTGTTTTTTTTCTTGGAACCTACAAAGTAAAGTCATAATGTGGTAGTATACATTGCATACTACCACATTATGTTAAACTTTCCTTAGAACAAAGCCTTATGTTAAACTTTCCTTAGAACAAAGCCTTTTAGTGTTGAGCTGTCACTGCTGACAAGGCTTCCATCTTCACCCCTCTTCCTTCTGGGTTCTTGGACCTCGGTTCTGTAAGTGACCAGAGAGCAATGATGGCATCACTCTCATTTACTGCACAGGTCTCTGAAGGAATGCCTCGGGGGATATAACCAGAACCATTAGTGCACATTTAGGAGATATTTACTGTACCTATAGGTAAGCCTTATTATAGGCTTACCTATAGGTACAAATTATGCATGGAAGTTTACTCCCACTTCAACACCAAAGTAAACTATATCCAGTGAGTTTATCCACTTAAGGGGGTTGTGTAAAAGGTGGACAACACTATATAATATTGAGGTTGCTATTAGTCACCAGAGGACATTCATTTTCAAACCAGTGAAGTGGAGAATGTTCTTGTTTGAACACTGGGGTAATTGAATTTATTAGGCAACAGATTGCTAACAAGAGGCATTGCTTGAGCTATCAAACATGTCAGCATGGATCTTGGAAGATAGATCTACAGCTGATTAGCAGCTTAGGTCAAGTCTCTGTTGCATGAATGAAGAATCAAAATCTTTGGAGCTCTTACTAAGATTGCTATGTGAATTGACATTACCGTTTTGCAGTAGCCAGATGCAGTTTCAACAATCAAAAGACTGCTTGAGGTTGCATTCATTCAGTGTGAGCAATTCTGTAGTACCTTATGTCTCCGGTGCTTCTTACTCCATACACATATTCAGTATGCTGTGAATAACTCCAGGGCTTGTGAATTTTCAGTGCCACTCCACTCATCCCCTCATGAAAAACGCTAGATGTATGTGACTCCCCTTAAATAAATAAGAAGGTCCCAATGTGCTTTACATATAATTGCAGCTCCTCAGGGTATCCTCCTCTCCCCTTCTCTTATGTGATTATGCAGTTCATAAACAGACTCCAATAGTTTTCATGTCACCATAGAACAGACAATATATGGGCATATAAGAAACCACGCACTCCCAGAGTCCAATTATCTCGACCTAAACATAGTGGAGGGATTGCACTCCCTGATGTACTTAAATACTATCAGTCTGTACACATGGGGAGACTTATAGATTGGAATCGTCACTCAATAGACAAACTTCGACAGTGGACTCACCTCTAATGCCTATCCTCGGGAACCTGGAATTTCTTCCGGGCTTGAGAGACCAGCACTTTACCACTCTGAGACAAACCAATCTCTTGCTTTACAGCTCCACCACTTCCTGCATACATTTAAATCACCAGAGAGGTTTAGACGACAATTAACCATTGCTCACACAAACACTCTACACCTTACTGATTGAACCTATCTTGGAGAGAAATGGGTGAGAGAGATGAACTGTAAGTTTACAACTAGCCAAAGACAAAATATGATTGAACTCTCGCTGAAATCATCTAATTGTACTTAGATTCAGGAGATGAATTGTAAAATATTAACAAGATGATACTATACCCCACAGAGGCTACATAAATTCTATCCTGAAACATCAGACTGGCGCTGGAGATGTATGGAGAAGGGAGCTATGATGTTACGTATTTCTCCTCAGGGGTGTATGGAGGGTGCTATGAAGGATGTGACTATTATTTTGTGATGATCGATTATTGATTATATCTGTTATGTTATTGTTTATATATGATTGTTACGAGAACCTGGACTCGCCCTTGGAGGTAAAAATAAAGAATTTGAAAAAAAAAAACAGACAACAGAAGAAGGTGCTTAATAAATTTTGCCCAACTGCACACTTACATTTGGTTGAAACACATATTTTACTCTCCTTCTATACACACACCTCTGCAGCCACTTCCAACATTACCATTCGTGTCAACCAGTGGATGTCATAAGGGTGAAGCCCCGACTAACACGTTTTGTCTATGCTGGAGGTCTCCAGGGAATTGTTGCTTTCCTATTTTCACTCCACTTTACAGTATATATACTTTCTCCTCTATCTACCACACTTATTCTACCATATGTCTCTAGTGGACCTCACCAGAAGAACACCCTATTTTCTATGCCTCTCCCCACTGCCATCTTGTGGATGACTGGTTAACTGCAATGAATACTACATTAAAAACACTAACACAATAAATGATATGTATTTAAAAAAAAATATATATATATATATTTTTTTTGAAACACTATATGGAATGTTAACACAGTTTGATTGTATCAGATATTTATTGCATAGGGTTGCACAATTTTAATCTCTTTTTTCCAAAGAGGAATTGTGACCTTGATGAGGATTATGAGTAACCAAGTGAGATTTTGGTAAAATGCTTTGAAAAGATAGGTTATAAAAAGAAACAATTGGAAAAGACTACGGAAGTAGTGGGTAAAATGGGTTGAAAACAACTATCATACAAACAATAAGGTCTGAGAATCAAGGGTTGCTTTTATAACAGATTTTAACTATCAGTACAAACAAATAGAGAAGCTAATAAGATGGCATTGCTCAATACCTTTTAGAGACAAAATATTTCTTAAAATATTACCACAAAAGCCACACTTTATATATAGAAGACCACCAAGCCCTTTGCTACCTAATGCCATGTGCGTGTCATCTCCACAACTTCACTAGTGCCCTAGAATGCCTGAAGTATTTCAAATTATTTTAAATCATATGTTCTTAGACTTACACAAAAAATAATGATTGTGCTTTAAAGAATTTTAAAATAATAATATTCATCTACCTGCAAAATAATTTTTACAGCCTTTTGAAAACATTAGTGTGACAACATACAAGAAGACATCGGGGAACTAACTCTGCAAGTCCTTCTGAATTTCAGAGAGGGTTATTTTATTATTTTATTAGCATATATAGGCCTAATTTAAGTGTAGCGCCCCCTTGCTTTCAGCATGGGCACTACGATAAAGTTAGTTGGAATGGGAGAGTTACATTGCTCCCATTTCGTGATTTATCTAAATTGTGACTTCTGTTACTCCAGAAAGGTCTCCTGGGTCAGTCTGCATTCTAGGGATGTGGTATCATCTCTGGCCAGCAGTTGGTGCCAGAGGGGTTTCTGGCAGAGCAAGTCTTCCCCAGCAGCCAATTGGAGGAGTTCCTCCCTCGCAGGGCATGCTGGGAAAGGGTATATCTGTGACAGGTGTCATGTGTTCTAAAATCTTTGCGGGGTCCCGGTTCCAGGTGCGGCATCCACTTTCAGGGTGCGCGCATCCATGGACCCCGCCAACCGGAGGCGAAAGGGGACCACAGTGACTTACTGGGTTCCCAGTCCTATTGAATGGATCCCACGCTGGGTGCTGTGTGATTGGGGAATCGGCTCGAGGGGAACCCGGAGGCAGGTTGTCCACAGCGCCCGAATGAACAAATCGGGGATCCGGTGACCGGGATGCTGACAGGTACGCTTTACTGTCTCCCGGTGACCTGTGCTAGAATCTACTGGGAGGATTCGCTCTGTTCATTCACCTACCTCATCTAAAGTAATTGGCCTGTGGCTGAGGCCCTAGAGCCAGGTCTGTGTGAAAGACCTGTTTCTCCCAGACATCTAAAGTGACACCTTGGCTGCCAGGTAAGAGAAAGAAAACCTGTCCGTGGGCACTTCACCTACTCAGGCAGGAGTGGCGACGAGTTTACAAATTGAAACTGCTAAGGGCAGGCTTGCCCGTTCATATCCAGGCCTGACACCGCAGGTTCTCCTCTTCTTTCATCAACCTGTCTTTCCTTCCTAACTGAAGTTGATGTTGGCTGTGTTGGCCTGGAAATAAAGCATTGGAAATCTTTTTTTGATTGTCTGGACCTCCGCTCACTACTTTGTTCCTGCATCACAACCCTAGACAACGCTAGGGTAACTTAATTTGCCGATCCCAACAATCAATCAGCGGCTCTTTCGGGGGTAGCGCTGCATAAGAAAAAAAATGTTTAACAGTTGTGCAGTGATGGTGTTATTATTTACAGTAATAAACAGCCAGTTTAAGATTGATGAAACAATAATAAACAAAACCTGGGAATTCTCTTCTATTGCTGATAAGTGGTTAATTTTTATGAACAGAAGAGAGCTCTCATTCGCTGCTTGTGCTACAGCACTCAGCACTGGCTGAATTTGATCAAGTGCAAGGCTCTTGGCTCTCTTGTTGCAACTGATAGGAGATATGTTTAACAAGTTTTAGTCTGCCACTAATTGGACATAATGCATCAAGAAAAGGTTACACATGCCAGGATAAAAAATGGGTCATGCCAAGCATTACAATTACATTATTCCACCTAATTCATCACAATGGGAAATAGTAAAACATAGTTACAGCTTAAAATTTTAAAATGTAATACTTTATTCACTTAGGTTAAAAGCCAGTCGCACACAGGAAATTATTTTTATTTTTATATTTAATCAGATAAATAAAACATTTTTACATTAAAAAAAGTATTCTCCTTTTAAGTTAGTAGATGGAGCTTTGGGTTAATTTTTTACAGGTTCTCTGTTTCTTCTTACCGCCTGCAAAAAAATCTGCGTTGAGCTTAAGCTGAAATTTTATATACAATATAATGAGGTACTCAGGCATAGCAGTGGCTGATCCTCTTCACTCCTCCCTTAGAACAGCTCCGTATGAAATATTTAATATGGGACAGCATACCCAAGAGGAGATATTTTATGATTAGTCTCTTAAAGGAACACTAAGGCCGCGTACACACGAGGGGATATGTCCGCTGAAAACGGTCCGATGGACCGTTTCAGCAGACATCTCCGCTCGTGTGTATGGGCTAGCGGACAGATTTCTCCACCCGACAGATTTCAAAGCATGCTTTGAAATCTATCCGGTGGGAATCTGTCCGCCCGACATGTCTGCTGGTTAGTACACTTACCAGCAGACATATCGGCCCCCACCGCCGCCGCGCCGCTGCCGAATGGATTCGGCGCATGCGCGGAAGTGTTTTACTTCCTGGTGCGGTGACGTGGCGGTGACGTGGCGGTGACGCGGCGGCGTCAACGTCACCGCCGCGTCACCACTACGTCACCGCGCCGTCCGGCGGCGGGGAATTTGATCCGATGGTGTGTACACGCCATCGGATCAAACTCCCGATCGGACATATCCGATGGAAATGGTCCGCGGACCGTTTTCATCGGATATATCCGATCGTGTGTACTCCGCCTAAAGGTTTGTTTTTTATTGGATCAATTGATTGCTGTAAGCTAGAGCATTTACATATCACTTACCTAGTTTTTCCTTTTAACCTCCAAAATACAGTAATTCAGGTTTGAAAATGCCATTTCCTGTCTCTTCTTTTCTTGCTTTCCACGAGCACCTGAGCTGTTTTGCATGGTGGAAAGCAGAATGTGCTCGCCCCCTCCCTATGACTACAGCCCTGCGTGAAGATGCTCTCTTATCCCTCACAGGCATGGAGGTTAAGCCTAATGGGAACTGTAGTTCCCATTAGGCCGTGATGTAGCAAGAATGAATGCGCACCGCAAACCAGGAAGTCAGTGAGAATAATGATTCAGGAGTGACAGAGGTGAATAAAACAGCTCAATTTCAACAGGTATCAAACTAGTTATAATGCAAAACATTACTTTTTACTTTATCAGCTACTGTCAGACTTTAATTTAAGAGAAAATATGTTTGTCTTTACAACCCCTTTAATCTGGCCATACATTAATCATTTTTTTTTCTGGTTCAATCAACTCAATTTTCCAATCCATACATTTGAGGTGGATGCAGGAATTAATCCTGATGTGCTATTGTGTTCTGAGGGCGGGGGGACTTCCCAGCTGCCAGAATACACTGATCAGTGCTACTGGCTAAAGCCAGTGGCACTGATCATTCAGAAATAATCCAACAGGCTGATTATATAGAAGATGATTGGTAGATTGACTTCTGTACAAACATGGATCGAAGTTCAGTGGCTTCAGCAGGGACTTTTCATTCATGTAAGGCTTCCCTTAGAGGTAACATCCTAGAGCCTGCCCCTAACATTGTGACACGGTGACACTGTTCACTCTCTTAGGTGCTCAAACTATCCTTCATAAACATTGCAACATTCTTTGATCTTGTCCCTACCACTGTGATACACAAACTCTAGTTAGCATCAATTTCCATTAACTTTTTCAATTTATCTACTGTGTGAGGCTTTCTAAAAAAAAAAAAAAAAAGACTCTTCATTCACTACACCCCAAAAAAGGAGCCCATAGGTGTTAGGTCAAGTAAAGGTGGTGACCAGTGAATGCTGTGAACACAGCATCTCCCCACTGGGATGTAGCCCCAAGGGAGGGGGCGAGCACACTGACTAACCCCCAGCAAGAATGGCTCAGATGAGGCAAGCTTACTGAGGAGGAACAGGAAGTGAGAAATTCAGACAAAGAAAAATAACATTTAGACCCCTTTCACACTGAAATGTTTTTACAGTGTTTTAGAGTTAAAAATAGCGCTATTAAAACGCTCATAAAACCCTCTCCATGCATCTCAATGGACCCTTCCACACTGAGTCCTGCAAGCAGCATCTTTGGAGCAGCTTATGGGCGCTGAAAAAAACACTCCAAAAACGCCCCTCTCCATTGAAATGAATTGAAAGCGCTGTAAAAACACCTAGCCCTTTTACACTGAGGCACTGCAAAATGTTAGGGTCTTAGCGGTGCTTTACCAGCATTTTTCGGGCGCTGGCAGTGTGAAAGGGCTCTGAAAGCACTCAGGCTTTCACATTGGGATTGCAGATCCGCTCACTCGAATAACGCTCGAATAACGCTCGAAAAACGCCCCAGTGTGTAAGGGATCTTAGAAGGGAAATCAAAGGAAAAGGTAAGTGAACCAGCAATGCACTAGCTTAAAGGAACATATTTAGAAAATAAAAAACAAACCTTTACAACCCCTTTAAAAGGGAGGAGGGCTTTTATAATGTATGATGTATGCCTACTTTTTTCCCACACTACTACACAGTATATACAATATATATATATATATATATATATATATATATATATATATATATATATACTACTGTGCAAGGTGAGGAAGGAATTCTGTAAAGTAACAATACTTTCAAAAACTTATAATGTAATTGTTTATTTTTATCAATTGATAAAATGCAAAGTGAGCAAACACAAGAGCAATCTGTGTGACTACCTTTTGGTCACCAAAGGGCTGGAGAGAATAACAATAATGAGTGTATGCTGACAACAGTGAAGCATGGTGGAGGTTCCTAGCAAGTTTGGAGCTGCATTTCTGCAAATGGAGTTTGAGATTTGGTCAGGGTCAATGGTGTCCTCAGTACTGAGAAATACAGGCATGTGATTGGCCCCAAGTTGATTCTGCAACAGGACGACGACCCCAAACATACAGCTAATGTCATTAGGAACTTCAGTGTAAAGAACAAGGAGTCCTGGAAGATGATTTAACCTTTAAAGAGACAAAAGGATTTGAGGCAACCTACATCCACAAAAGATCTGTGGTTAGTTCTCCAACATGTTTGGAACGACCTACCTACCGAGTTTCTTTAAAAAACTGTGTAAAAGTGTGCCTAGAAGAATTGATTCTGTTTTGAAAGCTAAGGCAGTGTTGCCAACCTCATGAAGCAAAATTTATCGACAGGACACCAAAAATGTACTGATAGAACCAATTTTTTACTGACAAAACTCATGAAAATTCCTGACAGACACATTTTTTACTGGCACCTCAAAAAAATACATGACATGACCATTTTCAGTGCAAAACAGTGCAAAATCAATATTTAAGCTACAAGAATGCTGCAGACTATAAAGTAAGGAAGTCTCTGGTCACCAGAGCCCCCTCCCTTACACAAATATTCACAGAGCTCACCTTAACATCAGACTCCACAGAGTTCCCCTTTACATTAGAGTTTACAAGGTTTCCCTTTACATTAGAGTCTACAGAGTTCCCCCCATGCACTGTAAAGGGGAATTGTGCAGACTCTGATGTAAGGGGGAATTCTGGGAACAGACCACTTAGTGATTACACTAAGGTAAGGGAGAGTTATGGTCCTCTGGATGGCTCCTCTCATCACCATCTATGTCCTCTTCTCCAAGTTCTCCTCCAGAGTCCATGACCAGTCCTTCAGTGAGTGACACAGTCCCGGCTGGGTCGGGTGGTGGTCCTTACCCATGCTAAAAAAAATCTACTGGAAGGATTCTCTTCATTCACCAATCTAACTTACTGAAAATTGGCCGGTTGCAAAGGCCCTAGAGCCAGGTCTGAGATAGAGAAATCTGTTCCTCCCAGCGATCCGAAGTGACACCTCGGCTGCCAGGTTAGTGTGAGGGACCTGTCTGTGGGCACTTTACCCACTCCATTCGGGAGTGGCGACGAGTTCAACTATTGCTATTGTCGAGGGCAAGTCTGCCCTGTTCACATCCAGGCCTGATACCACAAGGTTGTCTTATCCTTCCTTCATCAGCTTTCCTTTCCTTAAACTGAAGATGATGTTTGCCTTGTTGGCTGCAAAATAAAAAGGCATTGAAAGAAACTTTATTGACTGTCTGGACATTTGCTCACTGCTCCGCTACTGTTATTTCACCCCTAGACATCACCAGGGTAACTTGGTGTGCCAATCCCAGCATTTAACCAGCGGCTCCTCCGGGGGTAGCGCTACACGTGGGGGCTCGTAGTGTGGGATTTGGCCGTTACCTCTCGCAACCAGAAAGGAATGTCTATTTACTAAAAGAGCGGAGAGTGTCCGGTAATGTGCATGGAACTGTTCGGGCATGGGGGAGTTAACCTCGCATCATTGAGTTGGTGCGGCATAGCATGCGCCTGCAACGTGTCTGGACAAGTTCTTCTAGATGGGAGGAGCTACCCTCCCCTGCGTGAGACGTGAATTGAGGATTTGGCTCCAAGCAAGCGAAGTCACGCCCATCTGTGCGCCAGAAAGCAGAAACCACCATTTCTTCGAGGGGGAAGGATTGCGATTGGAGATGTCTGCAATCTCGAAGGCCCTACCTACCCTAAGGCGCCCCACGACCAAACCGGGGCCGTCTTTTATGCCCGAGGGAATGCCCGTGACGGATCAAACCTCTGTATTCTACCATCACCTCCATCCTCTGTATTTTACCTTCATCCCTATCCTCTATGTGTATTCTACCATCATCTTCATCCTCTGTGTGTATTCTACCATCATCTCCATCCTCTGTATCCTACCATCATCTCCATCCTCTGTGTGTATTCTACCATCATCTCCACCCTCTGTATCCTACCATCATCAAATTCTCTGTGTGTATTCTGCCATCATCTCCATCCTCTGTGTGTATTCTACCATCATCTCCACCCTCTGTATCCTACCATCATCTCCATTCTCTGTGTGTATTCTGCCATCATCTCCATCTTCTGTGTGTATTCTACCATTACATCTCCACTCCATTCTCTGTATTCTCTCGCTCTTGACTCTCCTGTCCTCCGCCTCTGATTACTTGACACCTTTCTCATTCATAAAAGGCTCCACACGGCATCATGACCCTATTTTTTTTAAGTATGCCCGGTGTCTGTAACAGATATTTACGGACAGTTTGTAAATCAGCTTAAATTTATAAACTGACTATAAATTTACAGAAGGTTGGAAACCCTGATCAGACCAAATATTGATTTGATTTTGATTTTTCTTCATTCGGTAGGAAGTTAACGAAGCATAATCTGTGCTAAATTACCTTTACTGGAAGTCAAGGGAGACATCAGGGGTCTAAAAGAACCTGTCATTACACTATGCTATCACATAGGGACCTATTTTCCCCTATGTGACAGAAATAAAGTTAGGTGAAAAACAAAAAGGTAAAGAAAAAAAATGGACTGGTGCACCTATCTGCAAAAATGACAACTGCATTACACGTTACATATCTCAAGGGCAATAATTCTGGGGCCATTATTCATGGTTAACGCTAAAGGTATTATCTGTAAAGGCTGTATCTATAAAATGTCCCCATATCACATACACAAACAATTTGATGTCTATTTACTTGTCACAGCCTCATCTTTTATATTTTACAAAAATGCTGGGTAATATATTGTTTTTTTGTACACTAAAAACATTTTATTCATTTTACGGTCTCTTCATTTAGAAAATACATAATGTTTGGGGGTTTTAGCCAACTTTGTATGTCTAAAATGTGCATTTTAACATGTGTGCAAACTAAAAATAAAATGGCTCTGGTAGAAAAGTGGTTAAAAACTAACTGCAGGTATGGCTATTTTTAACATAATTCCATTGGTCTAGCTTGAAGCAATGTAAATATACATATACCACCTGTGGGATCCCTCAGAAGCTGGTAATCACTTTAGTAGTTGGCATTGATATTACAGTTATCTCTAGCTGAGCAATTGTCCTTAGCATTCTGAGCACAGTAGGTCATCTGCTTTGCACAGGTGCCATTCAGAGATGACTTTGCATTTTCTCAATAAATGCTTTTCTGATTGGAAGAAGCAGAGAGCGTGACATCACCATCCTGCCTCTCCAACTTCATTCAGAAAATGCAAAGTGATCTCTGAATGCTGGCCCAATGTAACTCTGAAAAAAATATACCATACCTGGACAGCGACAGCGACAGATTCTTTATTTTCTTCCTTTTTATAATAATATTTACATAATAATAAAACTTTTTTAATAATAATGACATACCGTATATACTCGAGTATAAGCCTTGTTTTTCCAGCACATTTTTTTTGTGCTGAAAATGCCCCCCTTGACTTATACTTGAGTCACCTTTTTGCACCTGATCTCCCAGACTTTGGGGACCCGGTCCCAGACAGCCATAGGTTCCCTGGACCCTTGGCACACATGTAGCCCCACTCTTCCTCTACAAGTGTGCAAAGTTTGTTGGCGGGGAACACCGATTTTTCAAAGCCGAGCATCCCTTCCATAGACTCCTATGTTAAATGTTAGTCTAGTCATGGACACAGTGAGGCATGGGCACAGTGAGGCATGCACATGAACACAGTGAGGCAAAGTGAGGCACAGTGAGGCATGCAGATGGACACCCTAGGCTTATACTCGAGTCAATATATTTTCCCAATTTTTTTTTTGTGGAAAAATTAGGTGTCTCAGCTTATATTCAGGACGGCTTACACTCGAGTATATATGGTAATAATAATTACATAAATGAATAAAGGCTGACCATTGTAAGTTCCCCTGTCTGTATGAAATGGTTTGCTACAACCCTATTACTGCCATTTTTGCTAGACAGTTGTATCTGTAAAGGAGGTTGAAAAATAATAGACTTACTTGACAGAGTACTGGGTGAAAACAAAGGAATAAAAAGCCTAAAAAAGAACACTAGTGCAGCCATCACATTCAGGAACTGGTAGGCTGCAATATACTACATTTTTGTTTTGGATTTAAAAACACTTTAACTAAAACTTTTACTTTTAATTTATGCGTAGTAGGGTAGAAGACACTTTTTCCTTTCAGCATCAGACACCATTGTTTTCTAAGAAGTGTGCCCTTTTCTGGAAGCTCTCTTAAAATATCCCTTCAACATAGAAGTGTATGTTGGTATTAACATGCCAGGCCCTCAAACCACACAATTACTTGCCCATAGGCTATTCTTAATGTGCAAGGTAAATGCAACTTTTTTTTGCTTAGAATAAACTTTGCAGTGCAGATATTACATAGTTATATAGTCAGGTTGAAAAGAAAAATGACAAAAGTCCACCTAGTTCAACCAACAAAAAAAATGAATAATAAAAAAATAATAATAAGATAGAAGGCAAAAAAAACCCCTAACATCTATCTAATCTAAATTATGGTCCAACTTGCTCCAAAAATAAATTCCATCCTGATCCCCAGAGGGCAGATATTCCCTGGATCAACAATCCCCAGGGTGCTTACCTATAAATGGTGTAAATTTGTGTATTTAGGAATGCGTTCTAGTGAATATTGAAACTACCCAAGATCAATCCCTAGAACAGCTCATTAAACACTGGGATTTACAATCAATTATGATTGTGCTACTAGCAAACTTTAACTCTAATGTTTTCAGCATATTATTCTAAATGAAAATCAATCTTACATTGTACTGCAAAACCACCATGTGTAATAAGTAAAGTATAAAAAAGTGGACTGCAAATTTCTAATGACAACGACTGCAACAAAATGTTATGTAAAGTTAGCAATAGGAGCTAATGATTCTTTTCACAGATGTGTCTACAGATGTGTCAGTCAAACAAGCTTTCAAGCCCTGGAGGCTAGGAAATGTAATATTAAAGAATAGCATCAGTCTAAAAAAAAAAAAAAAAATTAAAGTCAGCAGCTACAAGTAATGAAGCTGCTGACTTTTACTATAAGGACCCTTACCTGTCCAGGGATCTTGCAATGTTGGCACCCTAAGCCAATTCGTCAATCGGCTTCGGGTGCAGGCACCAGTATTGTAAGTAAGGGAAACCAGCAGTGAAGCGCCAGTTTCCTACTTCGCATGTGCGAGTCACGCTGCATTTTCTGAATGTTCCTGCTGTCTTCTGGGACAGAAGGCAGCAAGGGGAAGGAGGAGGGGATGGAAATGTCGTAGATCACCGATCTGCAATCTTAAACAGAAGTGGGAGCGGTTACCTGTTAAAACCAGGTGCCTGTTCCCCCCTCCCAAAAAAAATTCCAAATGTGGCAATAGAGGGGCGGAGAATGCAAACAAGTAGAGCTTCCCCTTTTGGGTGATGCTCTGCTTTAACCACTAGGGGCCTGCGCTATAGCCCAATTACGGCCACAGTGCAGACCCCAATTGCCTGCAGGGCTATGATGACAAAGTCACTGAGAATCGGGTGATCACTGATCCGTGTAAGGGGCCGATCCCGACCCCTTACCATGTAAGCAGTTGTTAGCCAATGACAGCTGATCATGTGATGTAAACAAAGCTCAGTAATCTTTTTTTTCTCCTCGCGCTGACGGCGCAAGGAGAAAAATAAGCCGATCACCGGCTCCTGTGCATGGGACACCGGTCCCCAGTGGAAGAGGCCCATCCGCCTCATTAGTGCACACCAGTACTGCCTGCCAGTGCCCCCTGCCAGAGCCACCTGCCAGTGCCCACCAGTGCCAATCAGTACCACCTATCAGTGCCCATCACTGCCACCTATCAGTGCTCACCAGTGGTGCCAGTCAGTGCCTCATCAGTGCCACTTAGCAGTGCTGCCTATCAGTCTCACCTACCAGTGTTGCTCAGTGCCCATCATTACCACCAATCAGTGCCCATCACTACCACCTATCAGTGCCCATCACTGCCACCTATCAGTGCCACCTATCAATGCCGCCTATTAGTGCCAATTCTCAGTGCCCACCCGTGCCACCTATCAATACCCTTTAGTGCCACCTCTCAGTGTCACCTCTCAGTGCTCACCAATGCCACCTCTCAGTGCTCACCAGTGCCGTTTATCAGTGCCCACCAGTGCTGCTTTATCGGTGCCCATCAGTGCAGCCCATCAGTGCCCACCAGTGCAGCCTATCAGTACCCATCAGTGCAGCCTCATCAGCGTACATAAATGAAGGAGAAAAATTACCCGTTTGCAAAATGTTATAACAAAATATAAAACTGTTTTGTATTTTTTCTTTTGTTTTTATTTTTTATTTCTTTTTTAACAAAAAATAAAAACCGCAGAGGTGATCAAATACTACCAAAATAAATTTATATTTGTGGGAAAAAATAATACAAATTTCATTTGGGTACAGTGTTGTATGACCGCGCAATTGTCATTCATAGAGTGACAGCCCTGAAAGCTGAAAATTGGTCTGGGCAGGAGGGGGGTTTAGATAGATAGATAGATAGATAGATAGATAGATAGATAGATAGATAGATAGATAGATAGATAGATAGATAGATAGATAGATAGATAGATACACAGATAGATAGATAGATAGATAGATAGATAGATAGATAGATAGATAGATAGATAGATAGATAGATAGATAGATAGATAGATAGATAGATAGATAGATAGATAGATAGATAGATAGATAGATAGATAGATAGATAGATAGATAGATAGATAGATAGATAGATAGATAGATAGATAGATAGATAGATAGATAGATAGATACAGAGATAGATAGGTAGATAGATAGATAGATAGATAGATAGATAGATAGATAGATAGATAGATAGATAGATAGATAGATAGATAGATAGATAGATAGATAGATAGATAGATAGATAGATGTAGATCATGTTAAAACAACATTGAGTCAGATATTTTGTTTACAGTCTTTGTTATTCTGCTTAGCAGATCATTTATGTTGGGCACTCGACTTCCTGAATATTTGTGGTTTAAAATTATTCTGTCTGTTTTGGATAAAGTTTTCCTACAGGAGCCCCTTTCCTGATTACAAGCACAGCTGGTATTTACAGATATATTATATACATATAATCAGCCTTTTAAAAAAAGAGAACTTTATAAAAAAAAGTGCTATACTTGCCATATAATAAGTTATATTTGAGCAAACTTTGAAGCCTGAACACCTATTTTACAGCTACATGGAATTTCCAGCATATGGGGGACAAGTGAACTTAATCTAAGTCACACAGAAATGTGTTTCTCATTTACAAATTCGGCAATTTTTCAATAAAAGTTGTTGCACTTTGTCTTATCCATTCTCAAAATACGGAAGTGCTTGAAGCAGGGCCACCTGCAATAACAGATTACTGTTGCCTTAAATATTACCTTGTACCTACAATGTGGAGGCGTAAAAACTCTCTAGAAAAAGACCTTTGTTTTTTTTTTCCTTAAATAAAAGGAGTGATCCCAAACTAAGGCTGCCTTTCAGCAGCCTCTCTACAACCCGATGCAAATGGCATCAAAGTCTAAATGAAAACCTGTTTGCGGACGCTGGATGCAGTCCAATGTATACTACTGGCATACTCCAGGCCCCCTGGGACATGACTCATACAAAAAACACCGAGCTGTCATCAGATGGCTGGTGGCTCAAATAAATCAAATTTACTTTGAAAATTGAGGCATACCAAAATTTTATTAGGTGAAACTTTGGCATTTCTTACAGCCAACTTGCATAGATATATTTTTATTACTTACAGCAGCTTAAAGGTATGCTACCAATCATATGCCCAACAAGAGAGATTGCAAGTTCTATGTTTTACTGTGTGAGGGTGGGAGCTGTGTTTAGAAAATCGCCCTGAATATTATGATAGTGGTGGGTGAGAGACTTGAGGCACCAAAGATCATTGTGTTTGTTTTATATTTCAAAGGTCCTTCCTTACTTTTTATGTCCCTTGTTAATTTTAGCACAAAGTGAAGGGAGAACAATACCACTAACAATTGATTCTGGTAAAATAATTGGGAAATGTGAGGCGACATATTAAAAATGCAACAAAATATAGATACTAAAAGCAAGATAAAGTTTTGATGTTATGAGTAAAGCATAACATATATTTTCCCTAAAGTGTTTGTAAAGCCATTTTTTATTGTTTTAGATTGAATATTGTATTTTTTTTCTCCATGTCTCAGAGACACAGAGTAAAAGGATAACCCTCAAATGCGAAGGGATATCCTCTCCTGATAGTTGTCACTAGAACAAATGTTCCCATTGAAAGCTTTCCCCTCACCTCCTGTTCCAGTAAAAACTCAAAATGTTGGATTTTCCATCATTTTCCAAAGCAGCAAATCCAGGTCCCCTACACTGATAGATACCAAGACAAATTCAGATGCATTCTCTAGTTTAACATATAACTACAGTCAAAACTATTTTTTTAAAATTCTGGATAGTGTTGAGAGGGATTAGAACACCATTTTATATATATATATATATATATATATATATATATATATATATATATATATATATATATATATATAGGCCCCATAAGGAAGATTCACCCTCTCTATTTGTCCTGTTTATCACAGAGAGTGAACTTGAAAGAAAATCCTCAATTTTGGGTTGTCACCAGAACAGAAATAGAGGGAATATGTTACAATGGGTGTGGTTTCATATTCCCATCGCTCACGTTCCTGGTATGAGCTCTTAGAAATAGGGTGCTGTAGCAACAACCAGTTGGATACTGGTTCAAGTCACAAGGTAGATATTTGCCAGCACACCAAGGATTGGCACAGAGTGGCGTCCAAACGGTTAGTTTATTGCATGATCACAAAACATGCCTGATGAAGGGGTCCTGTGTGACTCTGAAACATTGCACTTTTCTTGTGTTGGGATCATACAAAAAAACGAATATGTGAACCCAACCTTAAAGCGGTAGTAAACCCGCTGCCGTTTTTTTTCACACCTGAAAAGCAAAAGCCATAATGAGCTAGTATGCACCGCATTATGAAATACTTACCTTGGAACGAGGTGTAAGGAACTTACCTGGTCCACGGCGTGTCTTCCGGAAATCGCCACTCCAGCGCTGTGATTGGCTGGAGCGGCGATGTCGTCACTCCCACGCATGCGCGCCGGACACTTCTGTCCGGCAAGGTCCAGCGGCTGCCGGGCCTTTAGCCGAGGATCTCCTCTGTGCATGCGCCGCTGCAGTCAGTCAACCTTACAGGTTTAGGAGATATTCTTTATACCTACAGGTAAGCCTTATTATATTACCGTACCTGTAGGTTAAAGTGGTAGTACAGAGTTTACTACCACTTTAATGGGACACAATTATACTTTAATTATACAGTGCCTTGCAAAAGTATTTGGCCCCCTTGAACTTTGTGACCTTTTGCCACATTTCAGGCTTCAAACATAAAGATATAAAACTGTAATTTTTTGTGAAGAATCAACAACAAGTGGGACACAATCATGAAGTCGAACAAAATTTATTGGATATTTCAAACTTTGTTAACAAATAAAAAACTGAAAAATTGGGCGTGCAAAATTATTCAGCCCCTTTACTTTCAGTGCAGCAAACTCTCTCCAGAAGTTCAGTGAGGATCTCTGAATGATCCAATGTTGACCTAAATGACTAATGATGATAAATAGAATCCACCTGTGTGTAATTAAGTCTCTGTATAAATGCACCTGCATTGTGATAGTCTCAGAGGTCTGTTTAAAGTGCAGAGAGCATCATGAAGAACAAGGAACACACCAGGCAGGTCCGAGATACTGTTGTGGAGAAGTTTAAAGCCGGGTTTGGATACAAAAATATTTCCCAAGCTTTAAACATCCCAAGGAGCACTGTGCAAGCGATAATATTGAAATTGAAGGAGTATCAGACCACTGCAAATCTACGAAGACCTGGCCGTCCCTCTAAACTTTCAGCTCATACAAGGAGAAGACTGATCAGAGATGCAGCCAAGAGGCCCATGATCACTCTGGATGAACTGCAGAGATCTACAGCTAAGGTGGAAGACTCTGTCCATAGGACAACAATCAGTCGTTTACTGCACAAATCTGGCCTTTATGGAAGAGTGGCAAGAAAAAAGCCATTTCTTCTTGCCATGTACATATACGTCGGCAGAATGGCACGTACAGGCACATTGGCGAACCTGTACGTCCCTGCCTAGAAGTGGGTCGGGGGTCCGATCGGGACCCCCCCGGTACATGCGGAGGTTCCCATGGCTTCAGGAGCGATCCAGGACGAGGGGGCGGCTGTTCGTTTTTGTCTGCCCCCTCCGGATCGCTCCCAGCCAATCCGCGTCCTCCCCCTGCGTGTCACTTCCTCTGCCTGTGTAAACACAGGAAGGGGGAAGTGATGTAATCTCTCCTCTCGGCAGTATTTTCAACCGCCGCTGAGGAGAGAAGACATCACACAGTGAGTCTGCACAACACTACACTGACACCAGGACATGTAGGCACATTAACCCCTTGCGATCACCCCCCCCAACCCCCTGTCACAGTGTCACTGAATGCAGTGATCATATATGTACTGATCACGGCATTTAGTGTCAGTGTGACAGGCAGTGTGACAGGCAGTTAGTGTTAGGTTCAGGATAGCCCCCGTACCCCCCCAATAAAGTTTTAACCCCTTGATCACCGCCCTAGTTAACCCTTTCATTCCCTATTGCCAGTGTCACTAAGCGATCACTTTTCTGATCACTGTATTAGTGTCACTGTTGCCGCTAGGTAACTATTTTTTTTTATTGCGATTTTTTTTTTACTAAAGACATGTGTTTGAATACATTTTGGCCTAAATGTTTGACTAAAATTTAGTTTATTCGATTTTTCTTATAACAAAAAGAAAAAAATGTTTGTTTGTTTTTTCAAAAATTTCACTCTATTTTTGTTTATAGCGCAAAAAATAAAAATCGTAGAGGCGATCAAATACCATCAAAAGAAAGCTCTATTTGTGGGAAGAAAAGGATGCAAATTTTGTTTGGGAGCCACATCACATGACCGCACAATTGTCTGTTAAAGAGACGCAGTGCCTTATTGTAAAAACGCCTCTGGGCATTTAGAAGCATATTGGTCCGGTCCTTAAGTGGTTAAAGATATCCATTAAAAGTGTTGGTTAAAGTTTGCACAAGCCACCTGGGAGACACACCAAACATGTGGAAGAAGGTGCTCTGGTCAGATGAAACCAAAATCAAACTTTTTGGCACCAATGCAAAACTTTATGTTTGGCGTAAAAGCAACACAGCTCATCACCCTGAACACACCATCCCCACTGTGAAACATGGTGGTGTTGGCATCATGGTTTGGGCCTGCTTTTCTTCAGCAGGGACAGGGAAGATGGTTAAAATTGATGGAAAGATGGATGGAGCCAAATACAGGACCATTCCGGAAGAAAACCTGATGGAGTCTGCAAAAGACCTGATACTGGGACAGAGATTTGTCTTCCAATAAGACAATGATCCAAAACATAAAGCAAAATCTACAATGGAATGGTTCACAAATAAACATATCCAGGTGTTAGAATGGCCAAGTCAAAGTCCAGACCTGAATCCAATCGAGAATCTGTGGCAAGAACTGAAAACTGCTGTTCACAAACGCTCTCCATCCAACCTCACTGAGCTTGAGCTGTTTTGCAAGGAGGAATGGGCAAAAATGTCAGTCTCTCGATGTGCAAAACTGATAGAGATATACCCCAAGTGACTTACAGCTGTAATCGCAGCAAAAGGTGGCGCTACAAAGTATTAACTTAAGGGGCTAAATAATTTTGCATGCCCAATTTTTCAGTATTTTATTTGTTAAAAAAGTTTGAAATATCCAATAAATTTCGTTCCACTTCATGATTGTGTCCCACTTGTTGTTGATTCTTCACAAAAAATTACAGTTTTTATATCTATATGTTTGAAGCCTGAAATGTGGCAAAAGGTCGCAAAGTTCAAGGGGGCCGAATACTTTCGCAAGGCACTGTACATAACAGCAATGTTTTCTGTTATTATCTGCCGCCTGGAGTTCAGCATATAGCCACAAATCAGTCAACATACCCCAGAATTACAGTATATAGCTGATTTGGCCAGACAAATGAAAACAGGGCTGCTTTTGGAATTTAATCAAATCATGTGTGTTATCTGTGCTTTTCTCCAACACATGATCAAATGATGTTGTATTATTTCAACAAAAGTGATAAACATGTAAATATGATCTTCGTTATATATGGATCCAAATACTGTAATCACAAGTGGCAAATATCAGAGAACAACTTAAAAAAAAACAGTGATCATTGAATGATTTACAGGTGATTGTCCAACAAAATAATCTTATCTGCTCATGTATATTCACATCTGTACTGATGATTGTTTATTTAGAAAAAAAATTGTATCTTGCACACCTTTACTAAAAATAGAGAGTTGCACGGGGTGCTAAGTGTCTAGTTAGAAGCTAATTAGTTACAATGCAGAGCTGCACAGCTATTGTTTGCACCAGTTTTAGTAAATCTTCCCTACTGTGTCTCTTCTGTATTATTTCTTTTTGTCTTCTGTATTAAAGACCAGCTTGTTCACACTTTTTTAAATTAAAGTTCCACTTTAATATAATTCAGGAGGCCATCCAACCTTTTCTATATAACATAAGCAAAAAATTGTATAGAACACAGCACACCCACAACGATATAATGCAAAAGAGGATTGTAATAACATTTTAGGAACGTACATTACCATGAATATTAGCCACATACGAAGCAGAGCTACCCTATCATATACTGATGGTCTGTTCTAGCTCATTTCAAGGATAGTCCTTCACAATAAAGACTCTCATCATTTGGCCTTTTTCTTAAACTGTTCATTCATGTTAGTCATCCTCATTGCATGCATGAATTGGCTGTAAGGCAACACTCTCTTCAAGGAAGCAATATGGAAGCTATCATCTGATGGTTAATTGGCAATAAGTAATCTGTGGGTTTACAAAAAAAAAATTTTTGTTGCACATCCAAAAGGACCTTGACAAACCACCAGGGATCAAGGTAGCCGGACACTGAAGAATTGATCACCGGTCAGTCGGTACCTGAGCGACAAGTTGAAGGAGATCCAGGCGTAATTCATCTAAGGAGGATCATCTCTGTAACTACAAGTCAGAGGTGTCTCCCTGAAGTTCACAAGGAGGGTCTGTGGCAGAGACTTTTCCTCAAGTTCACCAAGGAGGGTCTGTGGCAGGGACTTTATCTTACATTATTACATTTGGTAATTGAAGAGACGTTTTAAAGAGAAGCCAATCACGGAGGTGTGGGGCCAAGCATCTCCAGAGTGTCATAGCAACAGAGGTGGAGTTATGTCAGAAGGTAAGAACATCAAATGGGCATGGAGCGCAGGACGCTCTGCGTCATCACGTCACCGCATCATCGCATCACAGAGACTCTCGCTCCAATATGCGGTCTAGGAGACAAGTCCCCAGGACCAATAGGACAGGCGGACGAATATAGCCAAGCCTCCTCCTATTTCGTAGGTCCGGGGAGTGTCATCCAGAGGTGCACTGGGAATGTAATGACGCTAATTGGACTAGTGTAAGTCACATGAGCGCAGCAATAGTGCATAGAGAAATACTATCACCTCGTCACAGCGGGGACATATCGGGACATTCCCTGCACTGTCAACAACGGGAGCAGGCGAAGTCAGACCGTATAACACTCAGAGGCATAGTCTGCAATTATGATGTGATTATTTAAAAATGCATATATATATATGGTAACACAATATGATGGAAATTAATCGTCTCTTAATTAACCTAAACAAATATGCAAAGTATATATATATATGTGAGAGAAAAGAACAGATGGAATGGGTATAATTTATAGAGAGATATCTAAATAAAGATGGATAAGAATAAGGAGGGATGTCATGATTGGTTAATAAAGGCATTAACGTCCCACTCTACATTTATTCCATGAGGTGTATATGTTTTTAATTGATAAATCCAGAATGTTTCAAGTTTAGAAACTCCCCTATTTTTTGACTCACCCCTCCAATGAGGGATGAATCGATCAATAACTGAAATTTGGAACCAATGTTTTTTTTTATGGCATTCAAGATAGGGCTAGATTAAGGATGGAGAGCGTATCTTTGTGCAGGCGTAGCGTATCTGATTTACGCTACGCCTCCGCAACTTTTACAGGCAAGTGCTACAAAGCACTTGCTCCGTACCTTGCGGCGGTGTAGCGTAAATGGGTTGGCGTATCCCCACGTAATTCAAATAGGGCAGGTAGGGGGCGTGTTGTATTTAAATTAACACTGACCCTACGTAAATGACGTGCCGAACGTACTGCGCATGCGCCGGCCGTGAACGTATCCCAGTGCGCTTGTTCCAAATCACGTCAATATAAACTACGTGAACGTAACTTACGTCCAGCCCCATTCTGAATCGACTTACGCAAACAACGTAAACGACGTACAATACGATGCTGTCCCGACGTCCATACTTAACATTGGCTGCGCCTCGTATAGCAGGGGTGACTTTACGCCGGGCGTAAGCTTAACGTAAACGATGCAAATAGATACGCCGGCCGCAACTACATTTGTGAATCGGCGTATCTACCACATTTGCATATTCGATGCGTAAATCGACAGAAACGCCACCTACCTAGCGCCCAGTGTAAATATGCAACTTAGATACGACGGCGTAAGAGACTTACGCTGGTTGGATCTAACACAAATCTATGCGTAACTGATTCTAATGCCACGTACACACGATCACTTTTTGTGATGAAAAAAAACGACGTTTTAAAAAAGGTCATTTAAAATGATGGTGTGTGGGCAAAACGTTGTTTTATGTCTTCAAAAAAACGACCAAAAAAAATTTGAACATTTTTTGTGTCGGTTTTCAAAATGTCATTTTTTGTGTCATAAAAAGTAATCGCGTGTGAGCAAAACGACATTGAAAACAACGTTTTTAAAGTTATGAGACGGAGCTTCAATGGAACAGAGTGCCGTCGAACGTCGTGTACGTCACCACGCTTTGCAAGAGCATTTTGGAAAAACGATGTGTATGCAACGTCGTTTTGGAAAATGAAGTTGGAAAAACGTTGTTTTGTTTCGTCGCATAAAACGTCGTTTTTTTATCACAAAAAGTGATCGTGTGTACGCGGCATAAGAATCAGGCGCATAGATACAACCCCACTCACGCAGAGTTACGCCGGCTTAACTCTTTGCTGAATCTAGCCCATAGTGTCTAGGCACGCTATGATTGGGTTTTCCCTTTTTTATAGCTGCAATGTTTTCATTCACTCTTACTGAGAAAGTTAATAGTAGCTAATAGTACATCCAACGTATTGCTTCTTGCAAGGGCAAGTTATAAGGTACACGATATATTGAGTGGAACAGGTAGCAAAGCATTTTATTTGGTTGTGTTGGCAGGTGCTGGTGGATTCAAAGTTTTGAGACTTCTGTCTGCCACAACAATTGTGAATGCACACATTGCACTTTTTGCTCAAAGAAAACGGGTCTTACCGGAGGGTCCACTACATTGACTGCACTCCTCTGAAGATGACTCCTGCTTTCTCGGGTAAGACAGGGCCCAAATATCTGTCGTTTTTTAGGACTTTCCAGTGTCGACTAATGATGTCTTTAATCTGTTTATGTTGTCTCGAAAAGGTCGTTAGGAAGGACCATTTGTGTTTATCATTTGGAATTTTATTTTTTGGTCCAGGAGTAAGGTCCTTCTATCCAATAAAGACACTTTAAGGATTTATTTATCTACATCAATAGAATCATAGCCCTTTTCCACAAAACGTGATCTGAGGATAGAGGCTTGATAATTGTAATCTTCCAGGTTGGTGCAGTTTCGTCTAAGTCTCAAGAACTGGCCACGTGGAACGGATTTTAACCATGATGCATGGTGGCAACTATCAACTGGAATATATCCGTTCCTATCCTTGGTTAACATGGTTCCAATTCACTTATTAGTGCAGCACATTCTAATTTTTATTTACAACTCATTTAACCACTTCCGGACCGCCCACCTTCGTTTTACGTTGGTATTTTAAAGAGGAATACTGGCAGCAGCTAGCCATCATAACCCCGGTATCCTCTTCTTCAGTGGGTGGTCCGAATTTGTGGTGAGATCCCTTTCATCAGCGGCAGGAGAGGGCCCCCCTCCCGCAGTGCTCCGGTGCCCTCTGCTGCTTACCGGAGCCGTCGGTAGCGGTGCAGACAATCGGAGACGAGTGAGGGTAAGATGGCCCCCACCCATCTCCATATCATTGCAGGGCCCAATGCTCTTAAAGAGACATTTATTTATTTTATTTTTATTTTCAAATAACATTTAAATTATTATTATTATTTTATTGCATGTTAGTGTAAATATGGGATCTGAGGTATTTTTGACCTCATATCTCATATTTAAGAGGTCCTGTCATTCTTTTTTTCTATTACAAGGGATGTTTACATTCCTTGTAATAGGAATGAAAGTGCCAGGATTTTTGTTTTTAAAAACAGTGTAAAAAAAATTAAATAAAAGGTAAAATAAACAATAAATGTAAACGTGCCCCGTCCCGCCAAGCTTGAGCGTATACGTGAGCAGTGCCCGCATATAAAAATGATGTTCAAACTGTGAGGTATTGCCACGATCGTTAGAGCAAAAGCAGTAATTCCAGCCCTAGACCTACTCTGTAATTTAAAACATGCAACCTGTAGAATTTTTAAACGTTGCCTATGGAGATTTTTAAGGGTAAATGTTTGTCGCCATTCCACAAGCAGGCACAATTTTGAGGCGTGCCATGTTGGGTATCAATTTACTCGGCACAACGCTATCGTTCACAATATAAAAAAAATTGGGCTAACTTTAATATTGTCTTATTTTTTTATTCAAAAAAGTGTATTTTTTCCAAAAAAGGTGCGCTTGTAAGGCAATGGCAATTGCACTGTATTGCATTGTATTGCAATTGCATATTCATAGCATTCTGTAAATTGGGCAGTACATGGCATACACCCGACCACATACATGCTCTTGAAAATTACTTAGAGCCCCCAAACATTATATATTTTTTTTAAGCAGAGAATCTAGAGAATAAAATGGTGATTGTTGCAATATTTTATGTCACACGGTATTTGTGCGGCGGTGTTTTAAACGCAAATTTTTGGGAAAACGTTACTTTTATGAATTTAAAAAAAATGAAAAAGTAAAGTTTGCCCAATTTTTTTTGCATAATGTGAAAGATGATGTTGCGCCGAGTAAATAGATACTCAACATGTCACACTTTATAATTGCACGCACTCGTGGAATGGTGACAAACTACGGTACCTAACAATCTCCATAGGCAAAGCTTTAAACTTTTTTTACGGTTACCAGGTTAGAGTTAGGGAGGAGGTCTAGTGCTAGAATTATTGCTCTCACTCTGACGATCACAGCGATACCTCACATGTGTGATTTAAACACCGTTTTCATATGCGGGCGCGACTTCCGTATGCGTTTTCTTTGTTGCGCAAGCTTGCGGGGAAGGGGGCGCTTTAAAAAAAAAATCGTATTTATTTTATTTCTTTTATAATATTAAATTGTTTTTTTTTTTTTTTTTTACACTTTGATCACTTTTATTGCTGTCACAAGGAATGTAAACATCCCTTGTGACAGTAATAGTTGGTGACAGGTACTCTTTATGGAGGGATCGGGGGTCTAAAAGACCCCCAATCCCTCCATTGCACTTCAAAGTATTCAGATCGCCGAAAACTGCGATTTTGAATACTGTGTACTTTCTTAAATCCGGCGCCATTGGCAGCCGAGAAACCCGGAAGTGACGTTATGACGTCGCTTCCGTGTTTCCATTGTCTGCGGCTGGACACTGGATGCGCCGCACCGAGGATCGGGTCTCCCGGTGGGATGTGAGGCCCGGTCAGAGCGGCGAGAGTCGGCGAGAGGGAGGGATGTCCCCTCCCGCTCCTCCGGTATAACAACCGAGCGGTTTTTAGCCACTACGGTTGTTATGCTGGATAGCCAATCGCCGGCTCTAAACAACGGTACCGGGATGATGCCTGCAGCTGCAGGCATCATCTCAGTATAACGCCCGAAAGCCGAGGACGCATATATGCGTTCGCTCGGCGTGAAAGGGTTAAGTCAGCACTGTTGTTTAGAGCAGTGTTTCTCAACCTTATTTCAGTCAAGGCACCCTTTAAAAATCATGGACAGTCTTAAGGCACCCCATAGTAAAATGTAAAAACTATTCTAATAGTTTCACATGATGCAGCAACATCCACACACTTAGGATGCCCAAATACACTTTTGCAAACTGGTACTGACTAGTATTCCAATGGTTCTCTTCTCTCTCAGTATTTCCAGGGCCGGACTGGCCTACCGGGATACCAGGAAAATTCCCGGTAGGCCGCCTGTATTCAGTGCCCTGGGGCTGCTTTTGCCTGCTGTAAGTCAAATACAAAGCAGCGGCGGGCCGCCGCTGCAGCCACCATCGCCACACCTGCGGCCGCCATCGCAATTGCAGGGGTTGCCCTGAGGCCGTTTCATATCGGTAAAGGATGCGGCGGACAGGCGAGTTGCGGCCGCCATGATCGCCCTCGCACTTTTCCTCTCATCTGATCTGGCGCCTACGGAGGACTCGGCGTGAGCGTGTCAACCTTGAGGGGAGGAGCCAAGCAGAACGTCAGAACGCTGCAGTAGTTCTGCTCTATTTCCCCCTTCCAAGTTCCATCGACCCGTGCGGCGCCAGCACCGCCCACAATGTCTGTCTGCAGGCAGGTCACAAGTGAGGGAGTGAACAGCGTTGGCAGCCCTCGGAGCACAAGAATTCAGGTAAATACATGAATTGCAATTACAGTATAATGAATCTCTCTTTCACCATTGCACGGTGCACCCCCAAGGCCCCCCCTCCTCTCTCTGTCAGTGTCACCTACCTTTGCTGCCCCTGCATCTTGTAATTTGTATAACAATCTTTCTCTCTCTCTCACCAGGCATTGCATGGTGCCCCCCCTCTCTGTCACCATTGCTACCCCTGCAAATTGTGATCTGTATAATTATCTCAGAAGGGGGGGGGGAACCATGCTATGGTGAGAGAGAGAGAGATTATTATACAGATTACAATTTGCAGGGGAAGCAAAGGCGACAGAGAGGGGGGGGGGCGTGCACCATGCAACTCTCTCACCATTGCATGGTGCACCCCCCTCTCTCTGTCACCTTTGCTACCCCCTCTCTACTCCTCCTCTCTCTTACTGTTGCACCCTCTCTCTCTCTCTCACTGCACCTCTCTCTCTACTGTTGCACACCCTCTCTCTCTCTCTCTCACTGTTGCACCTCTCTCTCTCACTGCACTGTTGCACCCCTCTCTCTTCTCTCTCTCTCACTGCACCCTCTCTCTCTCTCTCTGTTGCACCCGCTCTCTCTCTCTCTCACTGTTGCACCCTCTCTCTCTCTCACTGAACCCGTTGCACTGTTCGCTCTCTCTCTCTCACCTCTCTCTCTCTCTCACGTTGCTCTCTCTCTCTTGCACCCCCTCTCACTCTCTCTCTCTCTCACCGTTGCACCCTCCCGCACCTCTCTCTCTCTCACCTCACACTCTCTCTCTCACCGTTGCACCCACTCTCTCTCTCCCGCTCTCCCTCTCTCTCACTGCACCCACTCTCTCTCTCACCGTTGCACCCAACTCTCTCTCTCCCGTTGCACCCACTCTCTCTCTCACCTGCACCCGCTCTCTCTCCACTGTTGCACCACCCTCTCTCTCTCACCGCACCCACTCTCTCTCTCTCACTGTTGCACCCACTCTCTCTCTCTCACTGTTGCACCCCCTCTCTCTCTCTCTGTTGCACCCTCTCTCTCTCACTGTTGCACCCTCTCTCTCTCTCCTGTTGCACCCTCTCGCTCGCTCTCTCTCTCACTGTTGCACCCGCTCTCTCTCTCCTGTTGCTCTCTCTCTCACCATTGCCTCGCTCTCTCTCTCTCACTCTCTCTCTCTCACCGTTGCACCCGCTCTCTCTCTCTCACCGTTGCAACCCCTCTCTCTCTCCACCTGCACCCGCTCTCTCTCTCTCACCGTTGCACCCTGCACCCCCCTCACTGTTGCACCCCTCTCTCACCGTTCATCGTTGCACCCACTCTCTCTCTCCCGCCCACTCTCTCTCTCTCACCGTTGCACCCACTCTCTCTCTCACCGTTGCACCCACTCTCTCTCTCTCACCCACTCTCTCTCTCTCACCGTTGCACCCACTCTCTCTCTGTTCACACGTTGCACCCACTCTCTCTCTCTCTCTCTCTCTCTCACTCGTTGCACACCACTCTCTCTCTCACCGTTGCACTCCTGTTGAACTCTCTCTCTCTCACCGTTGCACCCGCTCTCTCTCGTTCACTGTTGCACCCGCTCTCTCTCTCTCACCGTTGCACCCTCCCCCTCCTGTTGCACCCTCTTTCATCGTTCTCTCTCTCTCACCGTTGCACCCCTCTCTCTCTCACCGTTGCACTCTCTCTCTCTCTCTCTCACCTGCACCCACTCTCTCTCTCACCGTTGCACCCGTTGCACCACTCTCTCTCTCTCTCACTCTCTCTCTCTCACCGTTGCACCCGCTCTCTCACTGTTGCACCCGCTCTCTCTCTCTCTCTCACCGTTGCAACCCGCTCTCTCTCTCTCACACTGTTGCACCCGCTCTCTCTCTCACTGTTGCACCCGCTCTCTCTCTCACCGTTGCACCCGCTCTCTCTCTCTCTCACCATTGCACCCGCTCTCTCTCTCACCATTGCACCCGCTCTCTCTCTCACCATTGCACCCGCTCTCTCTCTCACCATTGCACCCGCTCTCTCTCTCACCGTTGTACCCTCCCCCTCACTGTTGCACCCTCTCTCATCTTTGCACCCTCTCTCTCTCATTGTTGCAGTCGCTCTCTCTCTCTCACCATTGCACCCGTTCTCTCTCTCTCACCATTGCACCCTCCCCCTCACTGTTGCACCCTCTCTCATTGTTGCACCCTCTCTCTATCAACGTTGCAACCTCTCTCTCTTACTGTTGCACACTCTGTCTCTTACCGTTGCACCCTTCCCCTCACTGTTGCACCCTCTCTCTCACCGTTGCACACTCTCTCTCCCTCTCACAGTTGCACACTCTCTCACCGTTGCGCACACTCTCTCTCACCGTTTCACCCTCTCTCTCTCTCACCGTTTTACCCTCTCTCTCTCTCTCTCACCGTTTTACCCTCTCTCTCTCTCTCTCTCTCTCACCGTTTTACCCTCTCTCTCTCACCGTTTTACCCTCTCTCTATATCTCACTGTTTCACCCTCTCTCTCTCTCATCGTTTCACCCCCTCTCTCTCTCTCTCACCATTTCACCTCCTCTCTCTCTCTCACCGTTTTACCCTCTCTCTCACCGTTTCACCCCCTCTCTCTCTCTCACTGTTTCACCCTCTCTCTCTCTCACCGTTTCACCCTCTCTCTCTCACCGTTTCACCCTCTCTCTCATCGTTTCACCCCCTCTCTCTCTCTCTCACTGTTTCACCCTCTATCTCTCTCTCTCTCATTGTTTCACCCCCTCTCTCTCTCTCCATTTCACCCCCTCTCTCTCACCGTTTCACCCTCTCTCTCACTGTTTCACCCCCTCTCTCTCTCTCTCACCGTTTCACCCCCTCTCTCTCTCTCTCACCATTTCTCTCTCTCTCTCTCTCACCGTTTCTCTCTCTCTCTCACCGTTTCTCTCTCTCTCACCGTTTCACCCCTCTCTCTCTCTCTCACCGTTGCACCCCTCTCTCACAGTTGCACCCTCTCTCTCTCTCACCGTTGCACCCTCTCTCTCTCTCTCACCGTTGCACCCTCTCTCTCTCTCACCGTTGCACCCTCTTTCTCTCATAATGGCACCCCTCTCTTTCTCTCATAATGGCACCCCTCTCTTTCTCTCATAATGGCACCCCTCTCTTTCTCTCATAATGGCACCCCTCTCTTTCTCTCACCATAGCACGCCCCTCTTTTACCATTGCACCCCCTCTCTCACCATTGCAGCCCGGCCCCTCTCTGGCTCTCTCATGGATTTTATTTTTATTTTTTAAAGCAGGTAAAAATAAATGTACATTTATAATGGTTTTGGCCTGCAGAGCATTGCACCCCCTTTCTCCTTCACCATTGCAGCCCCTCTCTGTCTCTCTCTCGTGGATTTCTTATTTATTTTTACCTGGAAAAAAAAAGTTAAGGGAGGGGGGCTGAAATGGTGAGAGAGAGAGGGGGGGCTGCAATGGTGAGAAAGAGAGGGGGGGCTGCAATGGTGAGAGAAAGAGGGGGGGCTGCAATGGTGAGAGAGAGGGGGGGCTGCAATGGTGAGAGAGAGAGGGGGCTGCAATGGTGAGAGAGAGAGGGGGCTGCAATGGTGAGAGAGAGAGAGGGGGGGGGCTAAAATGGTGAGAGAGAGAGAGGGGGGCTGAAATGGTGAGAGAGAGAGAGGGGGGCTGAAATGGTGAGAGAGAGAGAGGGGGGGGCTGCAATGGTGAGAGAGAGGGGGCTGCAATGGTGAGAGAGAGGGGGGATGCAATGGAGAAAGAGAGAGAGAGAGAGAGAGGGGGGGATGCAATGGTGAGAGAGAGAGAGAGGGGGGGATGCAATGGTGAGAGAGAGAGAGGGGGGGTGAAATGGTGAGAGAGATAGAGGCGGGGGATGAAATGGTGAGAGAGATAGAGGGGGGGCTGCAATGGTGAAAGAGAGGGGGGGCTGCAATGGTGAAAGAGAGGGGGGGCTACAATGGTGTGAGTGAGAGAGAGGGTGCATTGCTCTGTAGGCCAAAACAATTATAAACATATATTTATTTTTACCTGAAAAAAAAGTTTGATTAAAAAAAAAAAAGTGTTTTTAATTGTTTTGGCCTACAGAGCAATGCACCTCTCTCTCTCTCTCTCTCTCTCTCTCTCTCTCTCTCTCTCTCTCTCTCTCTCACCATTGCAGTTCCTTTCTGTCTCTCTCTCTCTTGTGGATTTTTTTTTTCAGGTAAAAATAAATGCATTTATAATTGTTTTGGCCTGCAGAGCATTGCATCTCTTTCTCTCTCTCATCATTGCCCCCCTCTCTCCCTCTCTGGCGTTATGCTATGGGGCTGGTATGAAATTTTTTCCAGGGCTGGTTTTCATTCCCAGTCCGGCCCTGAGTATTTCCCCATCACTCAGCTAATGTGACCCCCAACACTGATGTAGAGGGGCAGGAGAGAGTCATACAAGGATGCTATGGAGATGACTGATATCCTCCTTATCAACTGATTATGCCAATGGACGCCGGCAGATAAAAGGTTGTAATTAGTTGTGTAACTAAAAGGGAGTCTTCATTCACTTGCTGGTTTGTATACACCTTTTGGCAAATTTTTTGGGCATTTTGCCAAGGCACCCCTGAAGGAACCTCAAGGCACCCCATGGTGCCTGGTCACCCTAGTTGGAAAAAGGCTAGTTTAGAGGATCATACTACTATATCATTAAATCCCTGGCAGAACTGACACTATTAAACCACAGCACTGTTCTCCAAATAAATGGCTGCAGTGCACATTGTTCCTCACTTTTAAACCATTGCTCTACTTCAGAATGGATTGCTGTGCATGCTCCTATTTTTCCCTTCCCTTCCCATACCTGTCACACTATGACAATACCAGCTTTACCTAGACTCTATCTCTAGATGTTTCCCAGGAATTCTTTATTCTTTAGTACACCTAATATTCGTTTTCTAACTAAGCATGTTTCTATATGAAGTATCTGCATTACTCATGTTTCAGGTATGGTGATTTAACACCCCACCCCCCCCCTTCACACACACTTTTACCCTTAGTATCAGCACTGCACTTGCCAAAATATTTTCTGTAGCTGTCTCTGGATGTAAAGCATGGTAATGAGCAAGTATATTTTCTAAATTTGCCATAGACAGGCTGGTATGACTTCCATATTGGAATTTATTTCAGTGACTTGTAGTTCTGAAAAATATTCACCATTAAAACAAGTAGTTTTTGGTTGGGATAACTTGAAGTAGTTGTAGTAGGAAGGCCCGCATACACATGATATTTATATTATCAAGAACATTGCAGATCACCCGAATATTTTCCATGTCCACAGTTCGAAAGTGTCAAGGGACAACTTACCCACAACTGATTTGGGATATGATCTGCAAAATTATTCCAGAAATCAGCAATGCCAATTATGTATAATAGACAAAGGATTGTCAAAAAATGGCATGGGAAGTGCCCTGGGGGACACACCATTTTTAAATACAATTTTGCAGGAAGCAGCAATGTGCATGTGTAGGCAAGTTGGAATTTTTTAAATTTCCACAGAAACTACAATACATTTTTACTTCACAAGAATTTTCAAAGTGACTTTTCAGATGCTACAATAAAGTACATTGCTTCATAAAATGAATCCAGTACATTAATAGTTAATAGTAATCTCTGGATCTAAACTGCCACTTCACCAATAGCATGAGACGACACATACTCACCTTCACCCACAGGTCGTCCCTCTGCTCGAAAGTTCAGGAGACAAACTACAAAATCCTGACCCGCTGGTATAGGACACCTGCCCTGCTTCACAAAATCTTCACAAAATCTTTCTGGCGACATCTGATCTGTGTTGGTGGTGCCAGGAGGAGAGGGGAACCCTCTTACATGTGTTTTGGACTTTGGACAGAGGTTCGCGGATTGAGTGCTGGAGGATGATCCAGAGTTCTTTCTGCTACAAGCGGCGAAAATCCCGGCACAGGCTTATAAGAAATCTGTGTTGCGCCACCTACTAGACGCAGCTAAGGCCTGCATTCCACTATGCTGGAAGTCACAACACCTGCCGACCGTGGCCCAATGGCTTAGGAAAGTAGACAAAGTAGATCGAATGGAGGACCTAATCCTTACTAGTCAGAAAAGACAAGAGACGTACACAGAGATCTGGCAGCCATCTTTAGGTACTCCGACGAAGGCAGGAACCTCAGAGGTGAATCTCTAGAGACAGATCGGGACGCCCCTCATGCAGATACCCTGACCTTAGGCGAGTAGCCCATGTAGATAAGACTGAGGGCAAGGCTCCTCATCGATCCTTCCCCGGTCCTGTAACTAGTATGCACCCCCCCATGCTGTGCTATCCCCCCTCTTTTTTCCCTGTCCTTCCCCCCCCCCCACCCCACCCATTCTTTGACTGGGGACAATCTCCAGGTCTGCCCCCTACATGATTACACACTCTTCACCTTACTTCTATTCTACTCTTTTTTCTAGGTTTCTTCCTTTTAAAACAAAAACTGCTGAGCAGGCTGGCCCTATTGGTCCCAGATTCTTGTAAGTGGCGCCCACGGATGGGCAGAATGGGCCCACCCCTTCGCGGATACGGACCCACGCTCCCTCACACACACCTTGCCTGGACCACTATGGGGCCTCAGGCAACACGTTACCTACACCCGATTCTTACGTGGGTTTACCACGCTGTTGCGTTTCAATGTTTGAATTTTTGGCATGTATCCCTTTGTACTTCATGTATCCTGTTGTGTGGGTCTATGTGGACCAGTTTCTCTGCATTAATTAAATAAAAATTAAAAAAAAAATAGTAATTTCTGAGAGTATTACTTCTATTTAAAATAAGTAAAAAAGTAAAATATAAGAACTGGTTCAGTGGTAGGCAAGCAGGCACTCTATTTTCTCAACAAGATTCACACTATGGTGAACACTTCTTCAGAGTGCATTGTGATGGTGTAATAATAATAATTACAAGCAGTTGCATGTGTGAGAATGAGTAGGTGTATTCCTTACTCGCTCACATGTAACAAGCAGATATCTAGAGGTCTTGGGTCCCCTTTTTTTAAAGAGGAATTCCAGACTCCAATAACCTCCCCACCCAAAGACCTTCACAAATATCGGGCCATGGTTGTGAGGAAAATGACCTTCTAATCAACATAGGGTGCAAGATGAGTCTCCCCTTTTACGGCACCCTCCCAATGTTGAGGACATGTGGCCCTTTGAGGTTTAGGAGGGAGGGAGGATGCATGCTCACCCCCTCTAAATTTCATATCAGACCTAACTGAAAACAAAGAAAACAATTATGTAGTCCCCCTAAAATCAATCAAGTATGAGAATGCAACCTGGCTGGCATGGAAAAGGGGGGTAAGCATGTGTCTCCCTCCTAAACCATACCAGGCCACATGAACTGAGCATGGGGATGGTACCTTCCCTGGCCCAGTGGATGTGGGGGTCTGTAGGGGACTCATCAGAATCTGTAAGCCTCTAAAAGATTTGGGGGGGGGGGATGAACATATCAAACATGAAAAATACCTTTATAAAAAATGTTTTAAAGTCCCACAATGTAAATCCATTGTCAACTATGTAGTCTAGCGTCTAGCGGTGTAGATCAACATAATTCACAATGGCAAGGTAATGTTATGTGAATATCATTTAGCGATTGAAAATGTAAAAAGTAGCAATAAAATGCTACAGCTTATTTAGATAAATGTATTCTATTTAGAAAGGTAAACATTCCACTCAACATTATTGGTCCATTTGTGTGCACAAACATGTACTTTTGTTAATGCTCTTTGCCACAGCCTCCAGTTCTCTCAGTGTTGATTACCCGAACTTCCTTTTGAGAGAGTGTGCAAGGTCACAAGGGACAGGCAAAGGTGTCATCATTAACTGAGAGGAGGAAGAAGCAGGAAAGTAGTTTGCAATCCAAGGCATCCTTTGTGCATGTGTGATTGTGTGTATGTTTGTGTATGTGTGTATGTCCATTCTGCTATAGTCCTAGACAGAAGCATACGTGGAAGGGTGGCTCCATATGACTGTTGCAAGGGTAAGGAGCCACTCAAACCATAAACTTGGCTAGGTACTGTGGGGATCAGCTGAATCTAGGGGAAAGAAGAAGCAGCATACACAGTAAGTCAATAACTCAGCAGTAAAAACATATTTAAAAAAAATTAAGCTTAAAATAACCCCTTTATATGGTGTGGTGTATTTTTTCCTTACAGCTCAATCACATGATGTCTCCTCTTCACCAAAGTCGGTTGCTGGAGAGATTTCTGACAACTGCTGCAGAGTCTAGTCAATGACATCACCCATTGGCTTATTATGGGGCATCCATTGTCGGCTGCCCGTCCTCTTCGCTTACGCTAGGAGATGATAATGTAACCAGACTGAAGCGCCCTCAGAATATGAAAGCATAGATTCCTTTCCTTTACAAGGTGGTAAGCATAGGTTTAAAATTGGGGTTGTAGTTAGTATGTGACTGGAATTCTACTTTAAGGTTTCCCCCAGCATGTTATTTAAAGGCGTATTTGTTTTTAATGTTGCTCTGTAAGCCTCATTAAAAGAGCTTCTTTGCACCATTTTTTTTTTGGTTGTTACATGTCCCCCAGGGCAGTGCACAACTCACTATGCCCATTATTTGATGTGGGGGTTTCTATGGTGTTGTTTTATATAACAAACACCAACCCATCAGGAAATTATAACTTAGCGGCTGGCAGCTTAACTAATTTCAGACTTTGGGTGTTCTACACACGACCAAAATAAGGTCATCATTGCACATGTGTGTAGCGTGTCTAGTCTTTTTGCCCTGCTCCCCCCTCCCAGTACACAGCAATTTGGCTCTGATTAATCAAACCAGCATTGCTGTGTACACAGAGAAGGTTGGCAGCTTCAGCTGTCAAAAAAAATGTTTATAAATACAATTGCATCTGCAGTGCAAAGGGATAGATAAACTTTTTTTTAATACAATGTTCCTCTGTTTAACCCCTTATAAACTCTTAGTTTACTCTAATCAGCTCTAATTAACTCCTTATTCTCCTTATCCATTCAAATATTTTCCTGAAGAATTTTTTGTTTCTATTTTATAAACCATCAATATTTTTTGTTTTGATTTGCTCATTGTTATTTTTAAACATTTAACATATTACACTTAAAAAAGTGCAAAACTGAAAAACAAACAAACAAAAAACCCACTTAATTAACTAACTAATTATTAATTAACAAATTAATTAATCCTTAACCACTTCCAGACCGCAGACTGTCGTTTTACGTCGCTAATTTGAAGAGGAATACCTTTATTATTGTAGCAGCTAGCTAACATAACCCTGGTATCCTCTTCATGAGCGGGTAGTCTGCTTTAAGATAAAAGTGGTCTCTCCGGTGCCCTCCGCCGCTTACCTGAGTCGACGGCAGCGGCGGAGGCGATCACGTCCTTTCTCCTGCTTGACATGGAGATGAGTGAGGCGAATATGGCACCCACCCATCTCCATATCATTGCAGGGCAGAATCAAAGATAAAACATCACTTCCGCCTATAGCTTTTAAAGGGAATTTTTTTATTTCAAATGACATAAAAAATAGATTTTTGTTTATTGCATTTTAGTGTAAATATGAGATCTGAGGTCTTTTTGACCCCAGATCTCATATTTAAGAGGACCTGTCATGCTTTTTTTCTATTACAAGGGATGTTTACATTCCTTGTAATGAAGAAATAAAAAAGTGACACAATTTTTTTAAATTTTTTGAATAAAAGGTAAAATAAATAATATTTTTATTTTTAAAAGCAACCCGTCCTGCCGAGCTTGCTTGCAGAAGCGAACGCATACTTCAGTAGTTCCAGCATATCAAAACAGTGTTGAAACCACGTTAGAGCGAGAGAAATAATTCTAGCCCTACGCCTCCTCTGTAACTCAAAACATGCAACCTGTAGAATTTTTTAAACGTCGCCTATGGAGATTTTTAAGGGTAAAAGTTTGTTGCCATTCCACAAGCAACTCTGAAGCATGACATATTGGGTATTAATTTATCTTTCACAATATAAACATTGGGCTAACTTTACTGTTGTCTTATTTTTCAATTAAAAAAGGATTTTTTTTTTTTTTTTTAAATGCGCTTGTAAGATTGCTGTACAAATACGATTTGACAGAAAGTATTACAACAACGCCATTTTATTCACTAGGGTGTTAGAAAAAAAATATATATATATAATCTTTGGGGTTCTAAGTAATTTTCTAGCAAAAAAAAAAAAATTAACTTGTAAACATCAAAATTCAGAAAGAGGCTCGGTCCTTAAGCCCCAAAAGGATTTACCCCCTTCCTGACCAGAGTATTTTTTGTGATTCTGTACTGCGTCGCTTTAGCTGACAATTGCGCGGTTGTGCGACGTTGTACCCAAACAAAATTGACGTAATTTTTCCCCCACAAATATAGCTTTCCTTTGGTGGCATTTGATCACCTCTGCAGGTTTTATTTTTTGTGCTATAAACAAAAAAGCTATAATAAATATCCCCCAAAAATATATTGTGTAGGGCATCAACCAACACTACCTGCCTGGGACTTGTCTCTATTGATTGTTGCTACCCTTTCAGACCACTACAGTGCCCTGAGATGGAACTCAGATGTGCACTGGTGACTCCCGCTGGCGCGCCACGCTCGCGCGCCACGCTCTCACAGTTTGCAGAAGTAAGTTTTTCATTACCAAATGAATCTCCCCTTCCCCCCATGCTCATGATTATCATTTTTTTGTTTTCCTAATTCCCAACCCAAATTACTTAATATTATTTAGATATGTATATTTTCTAATTTTTAGATTTAAATTCCATAGTTTATGCTCCTGATGAGCGACTACAAGGTCACGAAACGCGCAGAGCCAATAATTACCACCATCATTTTTTACCATGGACCCTTTATTATTTTTAAAGACCGTAATTATGTTTTTTATTGTCTGCTACTTGAATCCTGTGATCTCTGTATTCATTATGTAAATGTATATAAATTGTGTATTTTCATGTATTTGTTTTGTAAACATTTAAATATTTAAGGTTTAGAGGCTGTATGTACAATACAAAATAAATTCAATTTTTCTACTCGCTTGACTTCTCAATTAACTGCTGTGTGCTTCATTTAAAGTCCCACTTTTCGCTCTCTGGCCCTGTGATTTTATTATTCAATTAATTAATTATATATATATATATATATTTTTGTCCCAAGCTCCATTAATATATACGTGTTCCCATCTTTATTATATTCTATTCATTTAACTTTTAGATCAATGAATATCAACTTCTATGGTTGCTGTTCTTCCCATCTGCCTCAGTGGTTCCCTGGGCTGTGTCATTGGTCTAGCTTGCTGCAGGTCCCCTCCATCTCTTTGTTAGCTGTGCTGCACGTCATGATCCTCTCCCTTTCCCTGCCTCTCCATGACGTGGGACGGGTGACGTGCTATTGCCATGCATCAACATCACGCGACCAATGTGGGGCAGGTCCACACGCCCCCTTGGCAAGCCACCTATGGCGGCTTCCTTTCCACACTGACAGGCTCATTGGGGAGCTGAATTAGCGCTAATTGCTGGACGGCTGAGCCGCCCAGGTGAAATTGTTCTCCTCCCCTTTGTCTGCTGCTGCCTCAATGATTTTTAAGTGGTCTGTCTGCGGTGGCACACCTATATAGGCACCTTCCATGGCCGATTCACCCACACCACATCACTCCGTCCTTTTATGCATCTTGGACCATCCACACGTATATGGATCCTGGCCATTCACTGAATCTGAAAATACAGGTAATTTCTCTTTTTTACTTCTCCTTTTTTTCCTTTTTTTTTCCAGTTTTCTCTCACCTTGAGCTCTTGCTGTTTTTGTGTTTGCTTCCCCAGTTTTTGTTTTTTTTCTCCCTTCCACCATCTACACCCCTCTTTCTCTCTCTCCTTCTCCTTCTCCTTCTCCTTCACCTTCTCTTTTCTACTTCCTACACTTCCAATTCATTCCTTCATTCTTTGCTTCACCTCTCATGCACCAATCCTCCTTACACCTTTTATTTCACACCCAATTTCACATACACTTACCACACCTCACACCACTACACCTATTTACATTTCAGGTTCCCCATAGGGGGTCATTTCTTCACCCTTGTGTAGGGCATCAACCAACACTACCTGCCTGGGACTTGTCTCTATTGGTTGTTTCTACCCTTTCAGACCACTACAGCGCCCTGAGATGGAGCTCAGATGTGCACTGGCGACTCCCGCTGGTGCGCCACGCTCGCGCGGTTTGCAGATGTAAGTTTTTCTTTACCAAATGAATCTCGACAAGTGGTTAAAAAACAATATATGTTTACCATGTTATTTTAAGCACTGACAAAGTTATCACCGAATAAACAGGTCCATAGTATAATTGGAAAAATTGCTCTGGTGCATTGGAGGTGGGGGAGGCAAGGTGTGAGAGGCGAAGTGGTTAAATAGTATTCTTTTCTTTGTTAAAGAGGTTGTGCACGATGACGTCAGCAGCAGCACATATACTGAATATCTCCGAAGCAGTGCAAGTTTAGGAGATATTCAAGGTACCTTCAGGTAAGCCTTGTTATCGTCCTTTCTTGTATTAAGAGAGCTATGGACTCCAGAGAGAGAGATATCATTTTGCCCCTGTTCAAATAATTAGTAGGACCTCATCTGGAATATGCAGTTCAGTTTTAGGCACCATTTCTCAAAAAGGATATCGAGGAACTGGAGAAAGTGCAGAGAAGGGCAACCAAACTGACAACTGAGGAACTGAATTTATTCACTCTTGAGAAGAGGAGATTAAGGGTGGATATCAACATGTACAAATATATAAGGGGTTCATATAGTGAACTTGGTGTTGAGTTATTCACTTTACGGTCAACACAGAGGACAAGGGGGCACTCTTTACGTCTGGAGGAAAAGAGATTTCATCTCCAAATACGGAAAGGTTTCTTCACAGTAAGAGCTGTGAAAATGTGGAACAGACTCCCTCCAGACACGGTTCTGGTCAGCTCAGTAGATTGCTTCAAGAAAGGTCTGGATACTTTGCCATATTATAACTGAGTACTAACATTTATAAGTAAAGTTAATCCAGGGAAAATCCGATTGCCTCTCGGGTGATCAGGAAGAATTTTTTCCCCATCTGTAGCAAATTGGATCATGCTCTGCTCGGGTTTTTCGCCTTCCTCTGGATCAACTGTGGGTATAGAATTGGGTATATAGGATTGTGCGGTTTTCTTTATTTATTTTATGGTTGAACTAGATGGACTTATGTCTTTTTTCAACCTGACTAACTATGTAACACTATACTTATGGTATATGTCTGATACCTATTGTATTGAATCTTTCTACAATTTTAATACAATCCTTTGCACTATATTGTTGGGGTTGTGCTGAGTTTCTATACAATATTTCTACAGCTGACTAATATTTTTACACATTTTTGTGATAAAGATGTTGGAAATAGCTGAGGATTTAAAGTTTCTCCTGTAACATTAAAGAAGACTTGAACTATTTCTATATCTAAATATATACATTTTATAAACATAATCTAGACTGATTTTGTGTATTATAATTATTTATTCTAGTACCTGGGTATTTGAGTGTGTGTTTGTATGACTCTATGACTTGATTGACAAGAGAAAATACATTTTATTTACCGTACTGCAAATCACTAGGCATTTGAGAAAACAGATTAAGAAAATACTATGTGTGAGTTACGTTAACCCTTGATTGTTAGCTATTTCTATTTGGGTGTGAGTAGTTAAGAAACGCTGGGGGGACCTGACTGAAGTCATCTATACCACCTCAGAGGTCAAAGTGCGAACTCATTTACCTCCACAAAGGCATATTGTCTCACAGCGAGTTGAATAGAGAGTGTTCAGCAAAGCAGACATCCAGACTGTACCTATTGCCCTTGGATCTCCTCTAAGTGTGACTGCAAAAGTGTTAATGATGGAAAGGTGCCATAAGCAAACACACTGATTTCCATTGCAAGGCTAATGTACCATGGATGTGTGTGAGGTTTTTTTTTTTTTTTTTTTTAATCAGTAGCTGAATATTATACTTGTAGCATTTGTACATTTCAACAAACAGCTCCACAGTTTTTACTTCTCACTTCTGAAAGTGCGGCTTTGCTCATATAGAAAGTTAAGAAGAGTTATTTTAATTGAAACTGAAATATAGCATTAAATCAGCACTCATCTACTTGCAAATGTTTTCCACATAAAGTGTGAAAGAGGATTATAGACTAAACATTTAAAGGCATAATTGCTGCTTTTAATTAGAGAAAAACAGGCAATTGTTGTCTGTGAAGAACTAATTTAAGTATGACACCCACAAGTATGGATTTACTTTAGATTTATTTAGAAGTGTTTATAGTTACCAACATGTTGGTTTTATTACAGCTTGTTTGTGTTTTATGTGTGGATTGGAATAGGCTTGTTCCTTGGTGCCTGCATTTGTAGGTAAAATGATATTTTTATTGTATATATAAGTATTCACGAGAGCAGCAGAGTGTTATAATTTCATATATTACACCCGGTTGAGGCCAGATGTGGAGCTGTATACATTTTTTGTTCATACTTATGACATTTTATTCACCCCAAAAACGTATGCCGCGTACACACAATCACTTTTTGTGATGAAAAAAAAATCACGTTTTATGTGACGAAACAAAACGACATTTTTCAACCTTCATTTTCCAAAACGACATTGCATACACACCATCGTTTTTCCAAAATGCTCTAGCAAAGCGTGGTGACGTACACCACGTTCGACCGCACTCTGTTCCATTGAAGCTCCGTCTCATAACTTGCTTTTGAGCATGTGCGGGTTTAAAAATGTTGTTTTCAACGCCGTTTTGCCCACACACCATCACATTTTATGACACAAATAATTACATTTTGAAAAACGACACAAACAATTCAAGCATGTTCGAATTTTTTTTGTTGTTTTTTTGAAGACATAAAACAACATTTTGCCCACACACGATCATTTTAAATTACGTTTTTTTTCATCACAAAAAGTGATCGTGTGTACGCGGCATTAAAGTATATCTAAAGTACTTTTTTTTTTTAGTTTTGAGAATTGTTGTTTTACTTTATTTATTTTTTTATTTGCTGTCAGTTTGGTTGGGGAGATCCCCCCTTGCTTCCTGCCCTAGAGACACAACATAAAGTTAGACACGTTGGGCTTTGCAGTAGATTTACTAAAAATTTTGAGAATATTTTCTTAATAAATTGTAGCTTTGTTCACTTTGAATAACCATCATGTGCAGATAAAAGTACATAAACAGACATTTTACTTTTTACACAATTGCATATTTGAAGCAAATGTTCACTCAATCTATTCAGTAACATTTCTAAACTCTTTTAGTAAATCAGCCTCACTCTCCTTGCTAATACAGGGCCAAAACAACAGTGTCTCTGTAATGGGACTCTCCAACCAACCTCCTTACACTCACCATTCCTGCATGCCTTCACTGATCATTTCTTTGCTGTAGTGATTGCTGGGCCTAAACACTGTCACAATGGAGGAGGTCACATGCTCCCCTATAACTGGAAGTAGCAGGTATTGTTGTAGGCAGCAAAGAGCAAGTAGCAGTGAATTTGCATCAGTAAGATAAGAGTGCCAAAGCACCTCTATCAGCAGCCACCACCACCCTTTATTTTATTAAAACCAGGACTTTTTTTCAGGGGGAACTTGGTGGAACTCAGTTCCACCACCTCTGGCTCAGACCCTTTGGTGCCTGCTCATCACAATCACTTGTAAACACAGAAGTCTGATTTCTTTGTTTACAAGTGACAGCTCTGCACTCTGTATGTAATGCAATCCTGGTATTTATTGCACCTTTAAGACCCTCCTACTGTTTGTGAAATTTGACTGACCACACCCACACATTTTATGTGATTCAGAGGGTTTGTATAAGGGGAGGGGTTTTATGGGGTGGTGGTTAAGTTCCAACACCAATTGTTTGAGGAAAAAAGCCCTGATTAAAACACTTTTGCTGCTTTACTTCCCTCGCTGGGTCCCCTGTCTGTCATAATTATTGTGGGCAGATTTAGTTTCTTTATGTGTATGGTGCTCCCATCACCAAACCCAACTCTATGTTGCATAAATAAATAGTTAAAAAGGCTGAAAATCCAAGATCCATCCACTTCAGTGCATGCATGTATATGTGTGTGTGTGTATAGACAGTGCAGTGTATAGTGAGGAAAGCAAAAATGAGACAAAGCAACCTCTAAACAAGCAAACAGCACAAATTTAGAGGGCAAATTGTACAGGTCAACATTCTTAAGAGACATTCTTTTCAGGACAGTAAGGTGCACATTTGCACAGAGAGGGAAACTGATTTGCAAGAAATGGGAAAAAGGTCACCTACCATCAATAAACAGGGTTTTTGACCAGTGGCTGCCTGTCCATAGGGGGCACAGGGGTACTGCACCCTAACCAATGCGTCAGGCTCCTACGCTACATGCAGGGCACTGGACGCATGTATTTCAATGGGGTTTTTGAAGCACATGATTAGAGCCTGAGGCCCTAACTGGCATCAAAAATGGGGGGCAAAGCACTGTGCCCTGAGCTCACTCAGTTGTGTGACAATAGCGAATTAATATTCGCTATTGTCTTTCTGATTCTCCTCCCGGCCAATCAGGCCAAGACTCTATTGTGGGGTGTGTGTTAAATGGGGACGCTTAATACAATAAACAAAATTGTGTGCTATAAACTGAATTGAAGAAAAAAATGAAGTCGCGCTACAAATAATATACAGTGAGACTAAAATAAATAGTGTCATAAGTGTAAAATAATATATCACATGAACAAACTTTTTTTTTTTTTTTTTTTAAAAAGCACAATTAAAGTGAACAGTTGACATGATGACAAGTCCATATGATAATTATACAGTCCATCTAGGGATATGTTTTAGTGAGCAGGAAAGTTTCCCAGTGTAGAAAGATCCACGAACAGTTGTGAGTAGTGACAAGACAAAGACCTCCACCGCACAAGAAACACTGACCCTTACCAGAGTCTATGATCTCACCGAGATCAATATCAGCAAAATGTGGCATTCATATTCAGCAGGGAGCAAAGGAGACATCCATTCAATGTAGCCAGTAGATGTAATTCAGCTCAAATAGCGATCAAGTATCAACCATCAAGACATTTGAAAGCAGTCAGTCGGCTTTCAGTTTAAGGTGGATGTTGAGCAGTAGTAACACAGATGCAGGTTTACCCCTCCCATGCTACAGTAGCTCCTGTCACTCCAGGGGGAATCCCTGGATTCCCCCTGGAGTGACAGGAGCTAGCATGGGAGGGGTAAACCTGCATCTGTGTTACTACTGCTCAACATCCACCTTAAACTGAAAGCCGACTGACTGCTTTCAAATGTCTTGATGGTTGATACTTGATCGCTATTTGAGCTGAATTACATCTACTGGCTACATTGAATGGATGTCTCCTTTGCTCCCTGCTGAATATGAATGCCACATTTTGCTGATATTGATCTCGGTGAGATCATAGACTCTGGTAAGGGTCAGTGTTTCTTGTGCGGTGGAGGTCTTTGTCTTGTCACTACTCACAACTGTTCGTGGATCTTTCTACACTGGGAAACTTTCCTGCTCACTAAAACATATCCCTAGATGGACTGTATAATTATCATATGGACTTGTCATCATGTCAACTGTTCACTTTAATTGTGCTTTTTAAAAAAAAAAAAAAAAAAAGTTTGTTCATGTGATATATTATTTTACACTTATGACACTATTTATTTTAGTCTCACTGTATATTATTTGTAGCGCGACTTCATTTTTTTCTTCTATTTTGCTTGGTGTTGTATAACACTTTTGAGACGCTGCTTATTATTTGTTCACTTATTTTGGTTTAGATTTGCGCAATTTTTTCCTGTTTAATTATAAACTGAATTGCATAGCATAGACAGGGAAAGTGCATATTGCTCGATAATTAAATCCGTAATCAAACTTATATGTTCTAAGCTACATTAAATAGCATAAACAGATAATAATTGATATTTTTTAAGTAAACAATACAGTGCCTAAGAACAATTCATCAATAGATAAAGTGCATCCATAAAACAGCAACAGTATAATGAGCATATTATATGTTTAAAATGTCCATAAATCCTTGTGAAGCAACTCTGGTCTTTACACCATCACCATGGGGGCTGGTGGGGAGTTTGACTGAGTGACCGATGGACCGTAGGAGGTGGCTTTGGGATATCTTGATTGGCGCCCCCCCCAAAATATACAACACCAGCCGCCACTGTTTTTGACACCACCTATCTTCCACATATACTCCCATCTTAGCATCTCTACCCAAGATTTGACAACAAATTCCACCTTTAGCTATGTAAATTAAAGTGTTAACATTTATGAACATTTCCTGGCAACAAGGAAGGTATTATGTAACTAGAACAGGTGGTTCCACCATTTTCACATAATTATGTCCTTAAACAATAATATCTGCCTTTCCATGGTAATTGGATCAAGGTGTTGGTGTTACTTGTTTGGATAGAAAAGTTGGGATATTTTTCTATCACTCATTAAAATTGAAGAAGTGACTTGGAAAAGCTGCAAAACATCATCAATATTACAGAAAAAGTCCTGTTTAATGTTGCTAACAACAATTAGATATATAATGACCTGGATAAATAAGAACATTCACAAATATAATTAACCATCATCTAATTTGACTGATACAAGTAATTAGAGATTATTTCTGATAGTTTTTACTTTGAAGATGTTTTGTAGACTAGAACTACCATGTGCTCTACACATGTTCATTTATACTGATAACATTTCTTGTACATAATTATCTGTGCAGAATTACTTACCGTATTTATCGGCGTATAACACGCACAGGCGTATAACACGCACAATAACTTTAGGAGGGAAGTTTCAGGAAATAAACTTTCCACAGCCCCCTGCGTATAACACGCAGGCACAGTTTACCCTCTATTTTCAGGGTAAAAAGTGAGTGTTATACGCCAATAAATACAGTATTTCAAAAGCTATACTCAAATAGTAATTTTCTTCTTCATCAGTGATCATTACCTAGAAAGCTGCAATGGCGTTTGTGCTCACTGAATTCTCAGAGAATATTATTTTTTAATCTAAAAAGATCCTAAAATAAGCCCAGCCCATGTATTACAGCATTCAACTAGTGTTAGCAAGGCTTACTTTAGTAAACTAGGTGGTGTGTAGTCATCAATTACTGTCAGTAATTTTGTCCAATAGAGCAAACATTAGGAACAGTTTAAAATGATGGATGCAATTCAGGACTGGAGATTATTTTGCAACAAAAGCGTACTTGTTAGTAGCAATGTACAGAGATACTGGTTTGACTATCATGATTAAACTCCCTATGGTACCTTCAACATGAGAGTACTCTATAGTGTTTGGCTTAGTTTATTGTTCAGGCTTACTTCAATGGGGAGAGAAAAGTGGTGGAAAGCTTTGCACATGGATTTTAATGGTGCCACCTACCACTGGGGTGAGCAATAGCAACCCAGGACAGATTTTCTTTTTTTGTATTATACAGTTTATTTACTGATTGATGTTCTTGAGAGCAGTTGTCTCACCCCTTAGTCATGGGTTGGTAAATAGAAAATGTAGCGATTGAGCCTTTATGGAAAACTTAACTCCTTCTCTTCTCACTTCCTTTTAAATCTTGTGGCCAATTGTGCTATAATGTTTTCATTTTTATCTTGTACATGTCTACTGTACATAATTTTAAAATAATATGTCCTTGATGCGCAAGAATAAATACATTTCACATTATTTAATAGAGAACTCCAGGAGTGCTAGACTGTTAAATGATGGATAGGTAATTGTAATGATGCATACACTACCAGCTCATTCTGTAAGATGCCAGAAATGGAATTGGGTCCTAGGGACAATGTAACTCCTGTGTGCTTGTGCAGGAGTTACATCATCAGTGTCTGCCAAATAGCCAAAGAGTAGCAAGAGGTACAAAACTGAAACTGCAAGCTTGTACCCAGCAGCGCTGAAGGGGGCACAATAGGGGCTAAGTGTGCCATAATGTGCAAATATGCTGTGCGGGTAAGTAGCCCACCACCACACCCATCTAGTGGATTTTGGTTTGTTTTAAAGGAGCTTTGCAACTGCAAAACATTTTTTTGTCGCAGGATGTCTGTCATAGTAAAACTTTAACACTACACGAACACATGAATATTAAAGGAGTTGTAAAGGCAGAAGTTTTTTTTATCTTAATGCATTCTATTTATAAAGATTAAAAAAAAAACTTCTGTGTGCAGCAGCCCCCCTCAGCCCCTCTAATACTTACCTGAGGTTCCTCTCTGTCCAGCGATGTCCACAAGTGTCTCAGCTATCCAGATTCCCCTTCCCAATTGACTAAGACACAGCAGCGGCGCCATTAGCTCCCACTGTTGTGAATTAATATCATCAAGCCAATCAGGGGAAAGAGGGGGGGCCGGGTTGGGCCTCCGTGTCTGAATGGACATAGGGAGCTGTGACTCAGCTTGGGTACCCCCTTAGCAAGCTGCTTGCTGTGGGGGCACTGAACAGGAGGGAGGGGCCAGGATCACAGAAGAGGGACAAAAGAAAAGGGGGATCTGTGCTGCTCTGTGCAAAACCACTGCAACAGAGTGGGTAAGTGGGTAAGTGGGTAAGTGGGTATGTTTGTTATTTTTATAGGAAAAAAAACAAGACTTTATAATCACTTTAACTTTGGTTTCTCTTTAATCACTTGCTGCCCATGCCAATTCTGACACTTCTCACATACATGTAAAATCAACAATTTTACTAGATAATTACTTTAAACACCCAAAAGTTATATGTTTACTGAAAGCAAAGGTCCTGGAGGTTGTTGCAATTTTTTAGGTTAAACGCATTTAAATGCATTTAATTTTTTAGAAAAAATATTCTTTTTAATATTCTTCATTTTAGTGCACACAAACACAATAAAATACCCAATAGTTTAATAAAATATAAAAGATGATGTTATGCTAAGTAAATAGATACCTGCTACAAAATACAGTACCTACAAATCTCCATAGGCATCAGTTTAAAAGCCTTTACAGGTTACCAGTTTAGAATTAAACAGAAGTTCTGATGCTAGGAGAAGGTCTGGCATTTACAGAAATACCTAACATGTGTGGTGTGATTTCCTTTTATATATGTGTGCAGGACCTTTGCATTTGCATCTATGCATTAACATTGGGGGTTGGGAGCGCTTTACAATTTCTAACATTTTATTTTATATAACGTTTTTGTTTTCACAGTGTCTCTTTACATTTTTTTTGATCAACCTTATTACTATCACAAGGGATAAACAGTAACCCTTGTGATACCATGGGCTGTGGCAGGTCCTTTGTATAGAATAATCTGTGGTCTGTTAGACCCTAGTTCTCTCCTGTGCCCTCAAAAACATCTCATCAAACTGTGATCCCTTTGATCAGTTGATTTACAGTACAAACCAGTAATGGCTTGTAAACTACAATTTAAAACCGTAAGTGACCACATCCTCGTCGCTTCCAGTTCCATATACTAGAAAGGGAAACAGAAGTTCCATCTTAACCACTTGAGGACCGCCTCCTGCACATATACATCGGCAGAATGGCACGGCTGGGTACATCCACATACAGGTACGTCCTGTACTAGTACCCAGCCGTGGGTCGCGGGCACGTGTCCCCGGTGTGCTCCAGCGACCTGGTCCAAAGCTCCGGGACCGCAGGACTCGCGGACCCGTTCGCCTCTGGAGTCCGGCAATCGGTGTGGGACCTGAAGAACGGGGAGAGCCGTGTGTAAACACGGCTTCACCATTCTTCACTGTGGCGGCATCATCGATTGCGTGATCCCTTTTATAGGGAGACACAATCGATGACGTCACACCTACAGCCACACCCCCCTACAGTTGCAAACACACATTAGGGAACACATAACCCCTTCAGCGTCCCCATTGTGGTTAACTCCCAAACTTCAAATGTCATTTTCACAATAAAGAATGCATTTTAAATGCATTTATTGCTGTGAAAATGACAATTGTCCCAAAAATGTGTCAAAATTGTCCGAAGTGTCCGCCATAATGTCGCAGTCACGAAAAAAATCGATGATCGCCGCCATTAGTAGTAAAAAAAAAAAAATTATAAAAATGCAATAAAACTATCCCCTATTTTGTAAACACTATAAATTTTGCGCAAACCAACCGATAAACGCTTTTTCATTTTTTTTTTCAAATACCACCAAAATAAAGCTCTATTTGTGGGGAAAAAAGGGCACCAATTTTGTTTGAGAGCCACGTCGCACGACCACGCAATTGTCTGTTAAAGCGACGCAGTGCCACAAGCTGAAATTTCACCTGGTCAGGAAGGGGGTATACATGCCCAGTAAGGAAGTGGTTAAGTAATTAGGTTATACAAGCAATACAGTACGTCACAATTATACAACGTGTGTAAAACATAGCAGTCTATGTTTTAGTCTATTTTCTGTGTGACCAACTAAACCTTGGCCCAGATTCACGTACATCGGCGCATTATCGGTCCGGCGTAGCGCACCGCCATTACGTTAGACTTGCGCCATCTAGCCGCGTATTCCCCTGATTCACGTAGCTTTTGCGCAGGAAATTGCGCAAGCGTAAGGTTTTTTCCTGAGGCGTAAGGAGGAGTAATACAAATTGGGAGGGACGTGGGCGTGTTACATTGAAATGAGCCGTGACCCCATGCAAATGAAGGGCCGGCCGGCTCGCGCATGCGCGCGTGAAGGAGACCATGTCAGCTCCGCTGTGCGCATGCTCACAACTCGGGAGCGGCGCAATCAGTGAAATTGGAAATGGACTAGGGCAACGTTGTGAACTACGCAGACAGCATAAATAGACACACACAAACGCACTTGCATTGCAAAAGTACATCCCTTTGTGTCCCTTCCCATTTAACCAAGTGCTTTTGTTCCTGTTGTTCGTTGCAGTGTGTCTTGTAGTTGTCAGATTAGTGTTCTGTGTGATCAAGTTCTTGTTGGTATATTTGTGAAAGTGTTTTTTGATAAGTGTTTGAGAGACTGTTTGTTTGATTGATATATTTCTGAGCGTTTGTTTTCTTGCTTTATTTTTTCTTGTGACTGTTTCTTGCTGAGTGCTAGTGTGATTTTTGGGTGTTCATTTTCTCTTTGTGTGTGTTCTTGCCTGATTGGTTGTGCTTGTTTTTGTGAGTGATTTTTGGTGACTGGTAGTGAGTTTGTTTGGAAGTATGACAGAGAGAAAAAGAAAGCTGAATTTTACTGTGGGGGAAAAAAGAATTCTTGCCCGGGCCATTAGCGAGTATGGGTGTTTTCTCCACGGCCCGCAGAGTGCCACCACCACCCCGGCCAGGAGGAGGGAGATTTTGGATAGGATCACGGAGCAGGTGAATTCATCGGGGGAGGGGGAGACACGGACCCGGTCTGGGATTGACAAAAAAATAAACGATCTCCGGCGTCAGGTGAAAAAAAAACTGTCCGCAATGCATGCCCATGCCAGGGGCACAGGAGGGGGCCCACCATGCCGTATTAGGCTTACAGCGACGGAGCATGTGGTGGCCCTGACCTTTCACCGGCATGAAGTGGAGGGCCTGCCAGGCTTTGACACAAGTCCGGTCCCCGTGGTGCCAGGTAAGGTTTTTTTTTCTATCAGGTGTGTAGCATGTGTGGGGGAGGGGGTGAAAGGGAATATGTGCCAAGTGTGTGGATCCTCCAACCTGTGAATGGTTTGTGTCATCCACAGATGTGCAGGAGGGTGCAGGGCCATCTGGCCTGACCGCTCCAACCCCAGGACAGCAGCCTAATGAGGCCCCCCCAACAAGGCCACAGTCCGCGGAGGAGGTTCAAGAGGAGGAGGACGATCATGAGGAGGAGGACGATCATGAGGAGGAGGATAATCATGAGGAGGACGATCATGAGGAGGAGGAGTCAGGCACTGGACGAGTGGTTTGTGCGGACTCTTCCCCTCTGGCTGGCAGAAGCCTGCCCTCCCTAAGGGGGAGCCCCCCCTCCTCCCCCAACATGGCTCCCCTCACAAGGGCCTCCCCTTCTCCCCGCCCACAACCATCAGCTGGAGGCAGGATGTCATCCCAGAGCACCAGGGGGGCGCCCAATCTCCTGCCCGCCAGTCTGCGAAAGGAACCAGGCCCTCCAGACCCGCCATCTGGGACAGCTCTGCCAGACTTTTGGGCGGGTGGAGGAGAGCCTGTCCTCCATGAAGGATACGCTGGGTAACCTGGACTCCCACTCCCGGGCTTTCACAACCTGCCTAAATGAACTGCAGACTACAGCAGCAGGCGTTGGGCAGGATGTGAGGGCCCTTACCCAGGCTATCCAGGCCAACACGGCAACACTTGGTGCTTTCCTGGACAGAATTTTTTTTTGGCTGACATTTTTGTTAAATTTTGGGTTGTGCATGCTGTTTGAATGTGGGGGTGACATTCCTGCTGGAAAAGGGGTGTCATCCTCAATTTTGGTGGAGAAGGGTTCCCCAGGACCAGGGAGAAGTGATTCCCAGGTCCGTGTGAATGGTGTATGAATGTACAGTGACATAATTGGAGCCTTGACGTGGCGTTACTGCTCACCAGTCGTGCATGGTGGACTGGTGCCAATCCAATTTGATGAGGATGTGGGGTGTGTGTGCTAGGGACCACAGTGGTGTGCATGCATGCATTCTCATTGTGCCATGATTAATGTGTGTGTTTAACGTGCAAAGATGCCCAATATGAGCTGTCTCCTGACTGCTCTTCCCTCAGAAGACGGGGTATCCTCGGTTAGGGGTTGATTGTCTGGTTGGGGGGTCAGGTCATCACGTAGCTCAACCTGCAGGCCCTTCCTCACTGCGAGATTGTGCAGCATGCAACATGCAACGATGATATGGCACACGAAGTTTGGGGAATACAACAGTGTACCCCCAGACTTATCCAGGCATCGGAAACGTGACTTCAGGAGGCCAAAGGTGCGCTCCACCACTGCTCGGGTTTTGATGTGTGCTTGATTGTATCTTTCCTCCCCTGGGGTTTGGGGGTTCCGGATAGGAGTCATGAGATGGGGTCCCAGTGCATATGCAGAGTCACCTGGAAGGGAAAAGACAGGAGAATGTTAGTCATGCATGTGCCACTTGTGAGGTGTGCATCACGGAGGGGATAGTCATGCCTGACTCCCATGTCACTCACCAACCAGCCAGGTGTTCCCATACACGTTCTGATAGAATTCCATTCGGATGTGGCATTGATTGTAGATGTAGCTGTCATGGGTGGATCCGGGGGGGTTTGGCACGGACGTGCCATATGAGTCTTGGGCATCAACTATCACCTGTACGTTGATGGAGTGCCAATTCTTCCGATTGCGGTACATGTGCTCTGTGTCATGGGGGGGCTGGAGTGCCACATGTGTGCAATCAATGGCCCCGATGGTGCGTGGGAATCTGGCAATTCTGTAGAAATCTGTCATTGCCTTCAGCCGCAGGTCCTCAGTGGTGGGTTTGATGATTAGGTTGGCCAAGCGTGTGAGGATTGCAGGGACAACCTGGTGCACACATCTGCTCATGGAGGATTGTGACATCCCAGCCACCACTCACTTGTACGCTGAAAAGAGCCACTGGCAAGGAAATGGAGTGTTGCCAGTACCTTGACCAGTGGCTGCACTGGATGTGAGTGTTGTGTTGGGCTGGTGATGTCCTCCTGCAGGGTTGTGGTTAATTCCAGGATGGCATGAGGGGGGAATCTGAAGATGCGATACACCTCAGAATCACTCATGCCAAAGAGGTTTATGCGTGTGCGGTATACCCTCTCCCGTGCCATCCTCCGTGCCCTCCTCCTTCTTTGGTCATCTAAATTCACTAGTGCAGCTATGAGCGACGATGCCCCTGGCATGTTGGCAGTCAAATTGTAGTGCAACACGTGTGTGTGGTCTGCTCCTCAGTAACGGTGTTGCTTTCTGTGAGATGTAGACGTTTTTTCAAAATTTAGACCAGCTTTTATGTGCTCTAACTTTAGACAGGACATTTTGCTGTTGCGCACATCGCGTAGCCTGCGCAGCAACTGCGTTTTTTGTGGATCCCCGCAACTCCCTCATTAGCATATTTGACTAGCAAATCAATGGTGTGTCTAGCGCATTTTTGCGCGGACGGATGCGTCTGTCTAACGAAATTACGCCGGACCAAAAAAAGTAGATTTCTGGCGTAAATCGTTTTCTGAATCGCGCGCATCTAAACGCACGCGCACATTTAGACTTACGCACGCGCAACACCAGTTGCGCAGGCGTAATCGCTCTGTGAATCTGGGCCCTTGTTTCTATCACACGCCTTATCTATGTTATTGTTCTCTGATCGCACACAATAACATTTGACATACATCTCTATACAAGCATTGATATTATGGGGGAACTCCAGCAAGCCTTACAATGCATTGAAATTATGGGGGAACTCTAGCCTTACACAAGACAAGGTCAGAACATTTTGGAGCCTCTGGATTTCCAATTATTCATTGGGAACCCAAATGATCCACTGTGGTCACTTTCACTTTTACAAGCATCTAGCTGCCACTAGGGGTTCTCCCTGAAGTGTGGGATCCTCCCCAGCCCTGCTCTCACTCATCCCCTATGTCTCTTTTTAATACTGTATCTCCTTTTTTCTTCTACAAAGTTTTCCAATCCACATTACGTTTCACAGGGTTCATTGCTCAACATTGGTATTTCCACAGCCTCCTTTCACGAAGTGCTGCAAGCTTTGAAGCAGCATGTGCCCCTTTTTACACCCACCAGACTGCTTAGGTAGCTTTGCCCCACTAACGACGTGTGCCGTTTTGTTGAGGAGCGCAAATCCTGCTTCCCTCCCTTGGCTGGTTCAGGGTTGCTCTTCCCTAGTTAAGGGTGAATAACATTTCTGCAGTCCTCTGTGCCTTTTGTTTGCCTCAGGTGTAAAATCACGAACATTCCCTGCATTGTATCGAATGTATAGTATACTGTATGCCTTTGCGTAATGCTGTATTTATTTGTTCACTGTGAAATTAATTTTCTAAAAACTTCATTAAAAAATGCTGAAATACACACAGCAATTTCAATCTTTGCTAGAGCCAAAGCATCAGACGGTTGTGGACTCCTTATTGATTTTTATGCTACATACCTTGATTTCCTTCCCTTTCAAAACTTCTTTAACTCTACATTAGTAGTTGAGACTTTAGCCCTAATTCTCAATACATAACCTGTAATACAGGTCTTGAGCTGTGGGTTCCCCTGTGGACACAGTCACAAAGTATTCAGATTATATGGTCCTGTATCGGGCAAACCAGGGACCCTCCTTACAGTTGACCAGCAGTTAACCAATAGACCAGTTTAGAGACTTCTCTTGCTTGACTACTAATTGGTCCAAGTAACAATTTCTACTCCTGAAAAATGTTTTTCCTGTTTATTCCTCTCTATCTCATACTCAGACTAGTACTATCATATATTTGAGGATTTTGCTCTCTAAAAATACACAAAGGGCCGGTGCTACTGCTAGGCAAACCAGGCAGCGGGCATTGCTCACCTCAGCTGTGCTCAGGAGGGGATGGGCTTAGCTCATCTTAGCTGTGCTTGGGAGGGGCAGGCTCATCTCACCTCGGCTGTGCTCAGGAAGGGGTGGGCTTGGCTCACCTCGACTATGCTTGGGAGGGAGCGGGCTCAGCTCACCTTGGCTGTGCTCTGGAGTGGGTGGGTTTGGCTTACCTTGGCTATATGTGCTCGGACGGGGCAGTCACAGTGATGTATGGTGACCAGAATTATTATTACTATTAGAAGAAGGACAATGATCATGTCACAGAAGATGCTGTAACTTATCTTGCTTGTCATGTTTTAGAACTTAAGCTGTCCCCTACTGTGATTACAGTGAATGAATGGCTGGAGACTTTTCTATTCACTATGATGACCATGGGGACTCATGTCTGCAGTCTCCGACCATCTCCTGTAGTATGTCTGCAGTCTCTGACCATCTCCTGTATCTTATCTGCAGTCTCTGACCATCTCCTATATCATGTCTGCAGTCTTTGACCATCTCCTGTATCATGTCTGCAGTCTTTGACCCTTTCCTGTATTATGTCTGCAGTCTCTGACCATCTTCTGTATCATGTCTGCAGTCTCTGGCCCTCTCCTGTATCTTGTCCACTGTCATTTACCATCTCCTGTATCATGTCTGCAGTCTCTGACCATCTCCTGTATCATGTCTGCAGTCTTTGACCCTCTCCTGTATCATGTCTGAAATCTATGACCATATCTTGTATCATGTCTGCAGTCTATGACCACCTCCTCTATTATGTCTGCAGTCTCTGACTTTCTCTGGTATCATGTCTGCAGGCTCTGACCCTCTCTGGTAGCATCTCTGCAGTTTCTGACCCTCTCCTGTATCATGTCTGCAGTCTCTGACCAACTCTTGAGATGGAGCGCTAATAGGAAGAGGTGGAGCTTCAATAGGAAGGGGTGAAGTTTCCAGTTGAAGGGGTGGATCTTAAACAGGAAGGGTGGGTGAATTTAGATGGGGTGCCCGATTTTAGTCTTGCCTAGGGCATCACAAAACCAAAATACACCACTAGTTGGGTCCCACACTAGCTAACATTCTCTTTCTGCATCCTCTTCAAAAAATAAATATACAAGCGGAAACATCTCCATTTTTTTAAAATATTAACTATAAATGAATAATGGCATTTGTACCACTAATTGTTTTGGCCAAACCAGATTGTACTCTTTTAAAATGATCAGATTTTAAAGTGATAGTTTTTTTTGTCTTTTCCCGTTTCAAATTTTATTTTTATTTTTTTAAATAAACATAAAAAAAAAGGATACACCAATGACGTAGGATTGAAGGTGTTTTCAAAGACGAGAGGAGGAGTTTTTTTCCTGCAGACTCATGGTCTGTAATTGTACTTCTGCATGGGCCATCTGAACAGAAAAGGTGGGTTAGATGCAGGGGGGATTAGTCACTATTCTGACTCATTTAATTGTATGTGTATAAATTTGAATTCTTTAAAAACAGGCAAAACAAAGTGGACTTTTTGAAACATGTAAAAGGGAGCCCAGTGCTCCACCTGCTGTTTGGAAATATAAATATGACATCTAAAAATAAATAAATGAAAAATGAAATACGACTTTTTAGCCCTGAACAAAATATAGAAAAATGAAAATTAAATACAAAAACACTTTACATTTCTTTTAAACAAATGTCTAGCTAAAATATCTGTTCTGTGTGCAGATTCTGAGCTATATTCACTGTTGACCGCACAACCCTGACCACAACTCCACATCCAAAAATTCCACCACACACATAGATGTGGTGCTTACTCATTTTAATTTACCAGTTGTCATCTCATTTCTTGCTAGTTCCTTCACAAGACAACAAACACAGTAGAACTTTCTGAGTCCGGCTTAACAGTCAAATCATTGCTTAGCCACTTCCACAGTAGTCTTTTAAGCTATTCTAGTATTGTACATTCTTGTGCCAAAACAGTGTTTGGTTAACAGTTAATAACTTGCTGTCTGGACTACCTCAGTAAAACATGTTGAGCGTTTCATCACTTATGTTTTATTTAATTATGCTTGTCATCAAATGTTATTGTTTGAGACCAGTCATGTTATTCACCAAAATCACATTGATTAATGATGAAAAGTCTATTATGGTTTTAATTACATCTTTGTTATTCTTCCTAAATGATAGCATGTATATATTTAAACAGACAAATTCAATGAAAATGTATTCATTAAAATACTTTGATAGTTAACCTATATTTATTTTTATTATTTCAAAGATTCATATAAAGTGATTTTAGGACTGCTTATTTTGTATAAACAAGTAATAAAGAGTTGAGGACTGATTTATTAAAAGGGTCATTTTCTTTCAAGCTTGTGTCACTTCACACCCAAACACCCAATCAGGTACACATGAATTTAAAAAAAATGAAATTTGTCTTGAACCCGATTATTTCTTATAAGAAACAATTACTAGGTTAGTATATCAGCACCTAAAAGTTTTGTGCGAGTTTGGAAGGGTTAGAACGTATTTCTAGTTTCAGGTTTATTGCTTTCTACATATCTATAGCCCATTATTATCCTTGTTCAAATAGGTAAGTAAATATGACATCAGGCTGTGGGGCCTTTGGTGCTGTAGAAAATAAGAGGATTAGAACTGCAATACCAGTGCCTGCGTTTCAAAAATTGAAGATGAATTTTTCCACAATGTCAACAGCTATCAGTTATCGTAGTTATCAGTTATCGTAGTGCATTTACTGCTTGTTCATAATGTAAATATTTTGTTCTGCAATCTAGGCACAGGAAAAGTTTAAGCAATTGGTAGCTTATAAGAGAAAAAAAAATCACTTCTGGGTGATTTGTATATTGGAAGAATTTCATAAAAAACATTTAACAGAGCCATATCATTCTTTGTCCTGAAGTAATTCATGCCTTCCTTTTCAAAGGTGGAACCAGGACCCATGGCGATACTGAATAGACCACACAGTGTTGGCAGACTTGTTCAACCAACTGGAAGCAACCCATACACAAGCCTTGTCTCGGTAACCAGGTTTGTGGACACCCTAGTGCCCGTTACCAATGTGGATTCTTTCTGCCACAGAGAGGGCCTAGGCCCTTGACAATACAATATGCCAGTTCACTGATGAGTCATGGGGTAACAATATTCTACACTACAGTATACCATCCCTCAGTATAAGATAGGACCAATCACTCAACAATTTTTTTGTTTTTGGTAGGAGCTTTGAGCTATCTCTAGGTTTGGGCCATTGCCATAAGAACAGTGCCTCTATGAGGAGGGGAACAACTGGATGTTCGCTATGTGTCTATGCCCAGTGATGACCCTTTCCTGGTCATCTTGTACTTGTAAGAATATAGCCCCCAGACCTTGTGTGCTGGCATTGATTCTAAGCAAGCTACACTAAAAGAGAGGAATAAGCAAAAGCCAGCATTCAAGCCAACATCAGCCACTGCTTCATGAAGCTAGATGCCTCCTTTTACTACTGTCCTCATTGCACGTTCATTTTCCCTCCTTCTGGCCTACCCTATGTTAGAACTTTTTAATCAGGGCAGAGTAATGAGCATAGGGCTCAGTGAAATACCATGGTTCACCTGTGAGAACACCTCTTAACACTTATCCACTAGGCAGGCAGCTTACTACTAACTGTGTCTGGGATTTGATCCCGAGACCTGGTGTTCAGTGGACGGGTTCAGCTGTTGGTAGTCACCTGATCAGTGACCCTATAAATCATCACTTCCCCTTCCTGTCTTTGCCCTAGTATAGGATCCTTTGAATTATTAAATTGTTGGTAGATCACCAGCCACAGGATGGGCTGTGGGTGTCTATAGTAGCGCAGTGCCACGTCCTAAATATATTGGAACAGCAAATGTTAAAGATGGAAATGGACTTTGTAGGCACCAATTATAAAAAAACAAAAAGGGTTTATTAACATATAACCCGTGAAGGGTTTGTTAAAAAAGAAAAAACAATACATAAAATGAAATTTTAAAATAAAACTACAGTGGCTACTGCAGTAACCATAGATCAATCCAATAGGAGTCCAAAATTAGGCATCACATATCACAAGGGACGTGTATGACCATAATACATATTAAGACGAATGTTAGCTCGACATGTTTCGCGGAGACCGCTTCTTCAGAAGCTAGTAGTATCTCTGGAGAAAAACAGACTGATATTGGTTTTTGGATTACATAACATTATAAGACTAAAACTAAACATAAAAGTGAGAAATAAAAATATCAACAAAAGGGTTGATATGAAAATTTATTTTATGTAACTCGTGCATTAAAGCACCATTGGAGGCAATCAGGACATGCAAGTAGAACAGGGAAGCAGCAAACCGTCAACACAGAGGAACCACATTCATAAGGCACCGCAAGGAGATGTGGGGACACACCCGATAGAATGAAGTGAAAAAGATATATAGTATTTCGTAAAGAAGGTATGTGGATATTGATTGATTGGATAAATCAATACAATAAGGTATAATATCCACAGGATGACAATGAAAAATAAGGGGAATAATCAAAAAGGGTGTGTACGCTTAAGAAGATATGTAGCACCAACCACCACAAAATGGTGAAAAGTCAATAAAGTGAAAAACAACACGTAAAATGCGTATATGCATGCCATATAAAGTAGCAGGATGTGCTTGAAAGTAGTTTTTTTAGAGAGGCATTTATAGTTGGTGATAGGTTATTACATAACCAAGACTATGTATTCTAATCGATACAATCTGAATAGTATATATTGGCAAAACACTTTCTAAATTTCGTTATGGGAAAGATTTGTATGTTTGTACATCATTGATACCAGGTGGTTGTGTAGCATTCAAACCTTCTATCCATTTGATCTCCTGTTGTAATTTTTTTTGTCCCAGTCACCTCATTTTGGGTCCCGCTGAACAGCCAGGGCCAGGAAGGTGACCAGTAAAGTATCAAACCGATGATACAAATCAAGGTGTCTGCTTATAGGAGTTAGAATCTTACCACTGGAAGAATAATAGATATGGTCATTAATGCGCTGGCGTAGTTGACAGATGGTCTTGCCAATGTAAAATGCTCCACATTGACATGTCATCAAGTACACAACACCTTGCGTGTTGCAGTCAGCCCTAAACTTAGGATAAAACAGCTCACCATTGGGTAATATGAACCTAGACCCTGTAATTACCCATTGGCAGAAGGTACAATGTCCACATTTGTGCATCCCTTTACCTTGGGTGGGTTGGGTTAGTATAGGATCCTGTTTGTTAGTGTGTTTCTGGTTGCTGACTTTGCTTGTTCCTGACTCTTGGATTACCCCTTGGATTTAAGCTGATCTTGTTGCCGAACCTGCCTGTTTCCGACACCACCTTCTTGTTGACCCCTGTGTACTTCTGGATCGTTTAGGATTGTCCTTTATCCACCTGGTTCCTGTCTTTGGCCTCTACTAATAATGAGTTGTTTGCTATTGGTTCCTAGTTAGGCTGTTTGCACTATCTATTGTGGTTCCCTAATCTGGCTGCAGGATCTCAACTGTGCCTCCACCTGATACTGGGATAACAAGACTATCAGTCAGAAAACCAGATATAGAGGACCATAGAACCCCTTTGGGAACCTTAGAGGGCATACTGCGAGGCCTCTTTCAAGCATGCAAGTTAATTGCCCAGAGATGGCAGGCGCATGTTCCCCCCTCAGTTGGGAACTGGACTGAAACTATTAATGCTTTGATTTGGAGTGAGAGAGTGGCCTTTATTAAGCAGGGAAACTATAAAAGGTTCGAGAGAGTCTGGGGACCATGGCTGAGAGATATAGGAGCCCACGCTTAGAGATAATATAATGATATGACTGGCAGCTTCCCCCGACACCGTAAAATAACAATTTCCCAATATACAGGCACTAAGTATAGGAAGGTCCTGCACCTGACCCCCCTTTCTAGGGATTAGATCTGCAATGGTAGCTTGGAGGGACCCCCCCCCCCCCCCCCGGATGCCCCCCTCTCTCAGTGATACGGCACCAAGAAAAAACCTAGATAAATATACCTATATAAAGGAATGGTAAAGTAAAACCCTAACAGCAGTGTCACCAGGGAGGGGAGGGGGGGCAAGCATGGGGAGAGGGGTTAGAGGGAGGGAGGGTGGGTGGGAGTGAGGGAGCAGGTTTATTCACAAAAGGTACACGGTCTTTGATGTTGGTATTTACTTAATTATCTATGTGTAACATGTATTTTTACTAAGCAATGTTGTAAATGTACGCACACATTTTGTATGATGAGAAACAATAAAGAAAAATTAGGATAAAAAAGAAAACCAGAGTGACGGTTAAAATCTCCTGGCAGACCTGACACCAACTGAGTGGGTGTTAGTTCCTTGGTGGTCACCTATGCCCAGTATCACCTGTGGCCAACCCATCCCAGAGGTGTGCGTGATCAGTATATACTTCTAAAAATCAAAAAGTGAATGAGAACTGAATAAGACAAATGACAAACAAAATAATATTGAATAATATCCAAAAACACCAAAAATCCATAGAGTAATAAGAAAAGGTGCAATTTCCTCCAATTCTCGTTCAGTGTATCACCCAGTGCTCAGGAACATAGAGCAAAATATCTGCTTACCAGATCCTAAGTCCTTTCCAAGTCAATACTCTGTGAGCTTTGTTACCCCTCACACTAAGTGCTTCCGCCAGTCCAGTCATGATATGCAGGGCCGTCTCTACCATAGGGCAAACAGGGGCAGCTGCCCAGGGCCCTGTCACTGTTGGGGGCCCAAATCAACCCCCTTTTTTTAGGGGTCCGGAGGCCCCCAGGGCCCAAGATGGCAACCCCCCCTTTTTTATTTATTTTTAAATACAAAAATATATTTATTTAATATATTTTTATTTTTATTAAAGGGCCAATTTTTTTTAATATACTTTTATTTTTTATTAAAGGGCCAATTTTTTTTAGGGGTCTCCAGGGACCCGGAGGCCCCCAGGGCCCCAGATGACAACCCCCTTTTTTTATTTATTTTTAAATAAAAAAAATATTTATTTTATATATTTTTATTTTATTTTTTATTAAAGGGCCAATTTTTTTTAATATATGTTTATTTTTTATTAAAGGGCAATTTTTTTAGGGGTCCCCAGGGACCCGGAGGCCCCCATGGCCCCAGATGACAACCCCCTTTCTTTATTTATTTTTAAATAAAAAAAATATATTTATTTTATATATTTTTATTTTATTTTTTATTAAAGGGACAATTTTTTTAGAGGTCTGGAGGTCCCCAGGGGCCCGTAGTTCCCCAGGGCCCCAGATGACAACCCCCCTTTTTTTATAAAAAAACTTGTTTTATAAAAAAAACTAATAATGTTATTATTATTAAAGGACCCAGAGTTCCCCAGGGCCCTGGATGGCAACCCCCCTTTTTTTTTATATTTTTTTTTTTATATTTTATTTATTTTTTTTCTTTTTATTTAATATATATATATATATATATATATATATATATATATATATATATATATATATATAATTAAAGGGCTCAGAGGTCCCCTGGATGGCAACCCCACTTTTTTTTATAAATGTTTATTTTTAATATATTTTTTTTATTTTATTTTTTATTAAAGGGTCCAGAGGTCCCGGATGGCAACCCCCCTTGTTTTGTAATTAATTTGTATTAAAAAAAATATTAAAGGGCCCAGAGGTCCCCAGATGGCAACCCCCTTTTTAAAAAAAAAAAAATATATTTTTTTATTTCTTTTTTTCTTTTTATTAAAGGGCCCAGAGGTCCCCAGGGCCCCGGATGGCTACACCCCTTTTTTTATATATATTTTTCTTTATTAAATCTTTTTTTGTAAAGGGCCTCCCGCTTCTAAATTCGCGGCAGCCCCGCCCCCCCCCCCCCGCTTCTCAATTTAAGGGGGAAGCACCCCCCCGTTCTCTGCTCCAGGGGGCTCATGCCTGAAGCTGTGTAAGGGGCCCCATGATTCCTGATGGTGGCCCTGCCGCCCGTTAAGCCCCTGTGCTGCCCACAAATCAGGCTGAAAATCATCAGCGGCACGCAGCCAGGTGACAGTACTGCTTCCCTTCCCAGTGTTTTAAAATGTACAGCACCCCTGGCTTCCCTTTAGACGTGCACTTCTCCCTTCCTGCCACTGGGTGCTGCTTGTATATAAAAGTGAATTAGAATGTGATTTTATAACATCCCCAGTTTGCTCTTCCCGAGGCTGACTTCTTCATGTCCTGCTCCTCAAGGTATGTCACTGTTTGCTATATTGTAAATACAAGTTTTCTGTAGAGTGTGCCCAAAGTCTTTATAATATTTGATGATTCATTGCAGGTCTGGTCAGTGTTTTAAAAAGTTCCTGTATTTTACACATGGCATGGCATGGGGTCACAGCACCGTCTGTCCATTCTGCTTTAGCACCATGGGACCCCATGCCATGCCATGTGTAAAATAGAGGAACTCTTTAAGTCACAGAGCAGCCCTGCAGTCCAGGCTGAGTGAGGCCTCAGAGCACATGGCATTACTGTCTGTATTTAACTGCTTGATGGGCTTATTTTGGGCCTGACTGGTTCACATGTATGTGTTTTGGCGGCCCACATTTGAATGGGCCGCCATGCCTGCATTTCCTGCAAAGAAAAGCGCATGCCTCATGTAATAGGCTGCACACACGGCACACCTATGCCCATCAAGCACTGAAATACAGCACTGTCTGTCTATTCTTCTGTCTGCTGTGACTTATCTGCAGTTCCCGCACTGTCAAACTTGCTGAATTTTTAGACGTTTAGGTCACGCTTTTAAAAACACAGTGCGTTTGTGTGTGCAAGAACTGCAGGTAAGTTGCATGGTGCAAAAGTAGAATGGATTTCAAGGTAGCTGATTGAACCTTTTTTCTGCAGGAAACAAAGACATGGCAGCCCATTCAAATCCATGGGCTGCTGTGCCTGCACAAATGAGGGCCGCCAAAACACATACATGTGAACCAGCCAGGCCCAAAATAAGCTGGAGGGGGAGCCCAAAAAAAATGTTTGCCCAGGGCCCAAACCATATTAAAGACGGCCCTGATGATATGGGGAGGTGAAAGCCGCCAAAGAAATGAACCCTGAAGGTGTCCTCAGGAAACAATCATGCAGTATAACAATGAAAGAAAGATGTCTCATTGCGCAGCATCCAGTTAAAATTGAAGAATTTATTAAAGGTTGTACTTACAACAGCGAAGTAAAATTAGGCATTTGGAAATACAATAATCATCCCATACCCTCCACAGGCGTCTCAACGTTACCGCTATTTCCTGCCTTGCCTGACGTACGTTTTGTCTGAATAGACATCTTCTGTGAGGCAGTAGGTGATAGCGGTGCACACAATCCTGCCTTAAATATAGTACCATCCAAAAACCACTGGAGAGCAATAGAGAGCAATAGCGCCTAGCTGGTTATTCCACTAACCACCTTCCACCTCGCATCACCATATTGTCATGGTCTAATTACTAGATGCAGCGTCTATTTTCTCGGTGCCCTGTCTATCTCCAGTGTTAAGGACTATTTTGAAAAAATATAAAAATGTTGTACTTTATGCTATAATACATATCCAAAAGAAAATATATATATATATATATATATATATATATATATATATATATATATATATATATATATATATATAATCTATTCATCAGTTTAGGGTGAGATATATTCTTCTACATATTTTTGGTAAAAAAAATATCACAACAGGCGTATATTGATTGGTTTGTGCAAAACGTATCATGTCTAGAATTAGGGACTTTTTTTTATTGGTTTTACTAGTAAAGGCGGCGATTTGCGATTTTTAGCAGGATTGCAACATTGCGGGGGACAAATCTGACCCCAAATTACACTTTTTGGGTACTAGTAACATTATTACATAGATCAGTGCTATAAAAATGACACTGGCAGGGAAGGGGTTAACACTAGGGGGCGATCAAAGAGTTACCTGTGTTCCCTAGGTGTGCTCTAACTGTACGGGGGGTGGGCTGGCAGGGACATGACATAGATCATTGGGAACAGTAGATCTCTGTCATGTTTCCTGTCAGAATGGGGATCCGCCTTGTTTACAAAGGCAGATCCCCATTCTATCTCTGTACTAGGTGATCGTGGGTCGCCGGCGGACATCGAGTTCACTCGACCTGCGGGCAAGCTCCTGGAAAGGTCTTGGGATCTGGTAAGCAGATATTTTGACCTATCTTCCAGAGAGGCCCGGAGCAAAAGAACAGCAATAGGCGAAGGGCCGGCATGACAGGGTTAACAGAAACCCTTACAAGCCAGGGGGGAGTGTCATAGAGAGTGCAGTGGGGAGGGGAGGAGAGGCTATAAATTCCTCCCCCCACCTTTCCCGGGTAACACAGTCTGGGGAGAAAAGTTCCAAGGTAGGATTGCTGCTGGGGATTTGCTAGCTCTGCCTGAAAACATTCCTGGGGTTGAAGCCATGCTCGCCCAGCTTAGAGAGCAGAATGATCGGCGCAGGGATGGGTGGCTACATTTTTTCTGGAGCCTCTCCTTAGCCAGGCCAGCAACCAGGCCGGGTTACCTGGTGGGGGGGCACCCGCGGGGGGGGGGCACCCTCGGGGGGCTACAGTCTACCTGGAGCCTCTCCTGAGCTGGGCGGCGCTCTAGGCCTCCATAGCGGTACTCCCCGGGGCCATCCACCAAGCAGCTCAGGAGGTAAGGGAGCCCAGCCCGGCCCCCCAGCAAAAGCGGACAGCGGCGGGCCCTGTAGGCCCCGCGAGGCGCGGGGGGGGGCGGCCAGGGGGCTCCAAGGTGGCGGCTAGGCCTGCCCTACGTGTGGAACAGGCTGCTGCGGGCTCTCACCCCGGTTGTGCACCGGTGGTTTATGTGCCTCGGCGAGGGAGATCGGTCGCAGCGGTGGCTAGCCCCTTGCCTTCCATGGCTAGCCACCTCCTATCCAGCCCTGAAGAGGGGGGGCGTGGGGGAGCGTGAGACAGCAGCAGAGGTACAGCACCCAGAAAAGTGACGGGGAAATACGGGTCCAGAGTGCGCAGAGTGAGTGATGCCAGCTCTAGGCCCTCGGCTGCCAGGCCCGAGTCGCCTGGTGGGCCATCATCTGAGGAGCCTGGAGATCGTTCGGAGTGGGAGCTGTCGGGTTCCGAGGACATAGTAATTGGCTCAGAGGCAATGGAGTGCAGATTACCGTTGGACACACTGGAAAGCCTCACGGCAAAAATTGGCCAGATATTGGGTTCACAGAAAGTACAAATCTGAGCGCTGCAGTCGCTCCTGGGAAAACCTATTTTCGTGTGTCTTATTCTTCCTATGGGGCAAGTCGTTTGCAGGCGCCGCTCGGCAAGCACGGTGGGGGTTAAGTCACCCAAACACTTCGTGGGTTTGTGAAGGAACACAGGGAAGACCTGTCGGTTTGGCACTCCGTTTTGGAGTCCTTTAATGGTATGGCTCTGTGGATGTTCGGTCCGGTCGCCAATGTTGACATGGAACTGTTCACGGATGCGGCCGGGGGTTCAGGTTTTGGTGCATTATTGCAGGGACAGTGTAGGGCGGGCCCTTGGCTCCAGTCCTGGGTGCCAGCAGGGTTCACTAAGAACTTGGTTCGGCTGGAACTGTTTTCCGGTAGTGCTGGCGGTGGAACTATGGGCCCTGCCTTCCGGGACCGGAAGGTCTGTTTCCATGGTGATAATCTGGGGGTGGTACAGGTGTTCAACAGGGTGACGGCTCCTCTCCCCCGGTCATTCATCTCTTGTGGCACCTGGAACTGCGCTGTTTCCAGAGGTATACCGGGAGTGGACAAGGTTGTGGCGGACGCCTTGTCCCGGTTTGCAGTGGGGACAGGTTCTGGGTTTGGTGCGTTAGGCAGAGGAGCAAGTGGTCCCCTGTCCAGCGTGGGTGTGGAGGATTCAATTTGAATCATCTCACAGAAGGTCGGTAAAGTGAGGAAACATGGGCGGCCTAAGAGAAGGTCTGGTTGGTGTGGCAGATGCTGGTTCGGGGGGCGGAGGTGGAGCTGGCGGGTCCAGAGGTATGGGTCCTGATTCGGTATTGTTTGTCCAGGAACATAGAGGAAGGAACGGCGGAGGGAGGCGCGGCGCCCAGTATCGTTACATCTTAAGAGGTGTTATGGGGAATGTGGGGACATTGTGTTTATCCCGGTATGGGGTTGTGTCGTTTCCGCACAGTGTTTTGGTCTGGCAAATTTTTTGGAGCATTCGGGGTGGGCGAGTTAGTTAGCCCCTCCAAGAAACAGTTCAAGGCGGCATGTTGGCTGCTGACGTGTGGGGGGCACATGAAGGGGCCACACTTCTTCTAAGCAGATCCAAAACGGATCAGAGGGGGTGAGGTAAGTCAGTGCAGGTGGTCACTGTTGTTGGTTCAGACCTTTGCCCAGTCGGGCTGGTGGGGAATTCCGGCAGGTACGCCCAAAGGTGGGCGGTTAATTTGTTTACATAAGTAGGGGGCTCCAGGGTCACGGTATCAGTTCGTGGCAGGGTTTAGGAAAGGTTTGGGGGCTTTGGGCCTAGTGGAGAAGGAATTCTCTGCCGTTCCCTTAGGATTGGGGCAGCGACAGAGGCTGCACGTGATCGTCTTGACGAGGAAACAGTCAAGGGGATAGGCAGGTGGGAGTCGAAGAGGTTTCGACTGGATGTAGGCCACAATGGTTGGTGGGCCTAGCGTAGGGGTAATTTGGTGGTTGCATCAATGGTTGTATATGTTGCTTACTGTCTTTCTGCAAGGATTGGTCTGGATTATGGGCCACTCCTTCGGATATTGGGGGGGCTTGGAGAGTGTATGTGCGACTGGTGGGTCGACAGCTGGGTGTCCCGAGACGGCAGGCTCGTGTACATTGGTTGCGTTTCCCAGGAATGATGTGGAAGTAGAGTGGTATCGGAAGTGCACAGGTTTGCACGTTGGGACCGACCACTGGAGGTACTGGTTCTCCATGTAGGAGAAATGATTTAGGGGGTGAGGTCAATGCTGGGCTCGTGAGGTTCCCGGATACGATAGTGGTATGATCGGTCATGGTGGCTGGGACATCATAGAGGATGGCCAGACAGTGGAGGGGGTGAAAAAGAGCTTGGTGGAAGATGGACAGAGAGGTGGTGGGGGCACTGCGGTCAGTGGTCGTCTCTGAGCCAGCCTGTCGGCTTGAGGCCTATGACCAGAGGTTAGATAATGCAGTGCCAACCAAATGTGGTTTGTAAGTAGAAACGGGGGCCTGGCGGTCAGGCATCTGGGAGTTGGAGGTGTCTACGTGAAGATACCTTAGGAGTGATGGAGTTTACTGCACAGATGTTGGTATCGATATGGTGGGGGTTGGGCCCGTAGGACGGGGTACAGCAAGCATTGAGGGTGTGGAGGTGCGCCCAAAGGCAAGGGTTTACCTTTGGGTGCTGGTGGCGGGTGTTTGGACTTTGCAGGAGAAGAAATTACCCCAAATATGGATGCCATTACCCAGAGGTGGTATGGGTTCTGAAGGGGTGTGGTTTCCAGTCTACCAAGGTGTAGCTGGAATGTTGGTTAATGGGGGCACTGCGGTCAGTGGTCGTCTTTGAGCCAGCTTGTCGGCTTGAGGCCTATGACCAGAGGTGAGGTACCGCAGTGCCAATAAAATGTTATAATGTTAAAAGGTTTTACAAGTCAGTGTTAGTGGTGCCTGCAAAGTCCAGCACTAGTATGAGAAGAACTGTTTTTCTCAGGAATTATATGGTTTATATATGTTATTTATTATTGGATGTTATCTAAAATAAAAGAGGCTGCTACGGCCAGTTTTTACTCCAAGTTACAGTGGTGGTATCATTATTATTAAAGGTTTAAGGGGGAGTATAAACAGTGGGTCTTAGCAGTAAAGGTTATATCTGGGATACCATAGTCAAGAGAGGCCCGGAGCAAAAGAACAGCAATAGGCGAAGGGCCGGCATGACAGGGTTAACTGAAACCCTTACAAGCCAGGGGGGAGTGTCATAGAGAGTGCAGTGGGGAGGGGAGGAGAGGCTATAAATTCCTCCCCCTTCCTTTGTCTAGGGAGAAAAGTTCCCACCCACCCTCCCTTTTTTGTTATGGGCTTGCTGATTGTGGTGATGATGGTTGAGAGAATTTTTGTTTTGGGTGCTTTCCTTGTGTTTTGTTTCTCCTTATGCAGGTAGGAGGTGCATGCTGTCGTAGCAGTGGCGGGTGTTTGGACTTTGCAGGAGAAGAAATTACCCCAAATATGGATGCCATTACCCAGAGGTGGTATGGGTTCTGAAGGGGTGTGGTTTCCAGTCTACCAAGGTGTAGCTGGAATGTTGGTTAATGGGGGCACTGCGGTCAGTGGTCGTCTCTGAGCCAGCTTGTCGGCTTGAGGCCTATAACCAGAGGTGAGGTACCGCAGTGCCAATAAAATGTTATAATGTTAAAAGGTTTTACAAGTCAATGTTAGTGGTGCCTGCAAAGTCCAGCACTAGCATGAGAAGAACTGTTTTTCTCAGGAATTATATGGTTTATATATGTTATTTTTTATTGGATGTTATCTAAAATAAAGGAGGCTGCTACGGCCAGTTTTTACTCCAAGTTACAGTGGTGGTCTCATTATTATTAAAGGTTTAAGGGGGAGTATAAACAGTGGGTCTTAGCAGTAAAGGTTATATCTGGGATACCATAGTCATTAGCACTAGGTGATACACCGAACAAGAATTGTAGGACATTGCACCTTTTCTTATCACTCTATGGACTTTTGGTGTTTTTGGATATTATTCAATATTATTTTGTTTGTCATTTGTCTCATTGAGTTGTGATTATTATTGCACTAGTCAATTGACAGCGCAACACTTCTTGGTTTTTAGTTTTGGATATTGTGTGCAATGGTGTGAGTGCTGCTGTTTATTCTTTCATTAGATTTCATTACAGGCATACCCCGCTTTTAAGTACACAATAGGTTTTATTTACTAAAGCTGGAAATTGCAATATCAGGCTCATTTCTGCATAGAAACCAATGAGCTTCTAACTCCAGCTTGTTCAATTAAGCCTGGTAATAAAACCTGGAAGCTCATTGGTTTCTGTGCAGAAGTGAGCCTTATTTTGCGCTTTCCAACTTTAGTAAATAAACACAATTGTGTACTTAAAAGTGGGGTATGCCTGTATATGAATTTTAAATACCCACCTATTCATTTATGTAATAGTATTGTGTACACTAAGTGCAATCCACTATCAGTATATGCTTCTGGTCAAGGTCCTGCCCCTACAGCTTCATTTTCATTAGGGAAATCCTGACTACATCTATTGGAAGCTCAATAGAAGCTGTTGATGAGATTCATGGCATGTCCAGGCACATATTCATTTTAGGAAATCATCACTGGAACATAGATCTGGCAGAGTAGTGACTTGGGAGCTGATATCAAAGAGACATTTGGCTATTGAAGCATCCACGTACAATAAGATGGCTATCACATATTTAATTCCTGTATAGGGAGTCATTCCCTTTGTCATGCTACTGCTTGACTCCTGGCAGTGAGGCATTCTAATACAACAGCTTGCTCTGTGTATGGTGGGCTCAGTCTCACTGGCAAAGACCAAACTCTTGCACAGGGATGCTGACCTTGCCCACCTTGGGCATTCCCTCCTTGTCCCTCAGAAGGTTTTTTTTGTCTGCAATAACTCTGTCTTGAGCTGAGTCACCCCTTCTATATTTATCAAGGTGGCTACCTCCCATGGAGCTGTCTGTTTTGTTTCAGGTGGCTTTAGTGATTTCCCATCTATCCCTGCCATGGATGCATTTAGTATGTATCTGCTTCTGACACCATATTGACCACTTGTAACAGTGTGTGGAACCTCACATTTTCTATCTTTCTTACAAGGTTTTTCTGACTCTGTTGCACAAGAAACTATTTGTTTCTTTAGATATCCAGTTTCATCATCCCAACTGGGTTGCCCATTTCTTTACAGCATATCTATTCTGCTATGTATTGCAGTTCCAATGCATATTGTAGAATGAATTCCCATGCTATCTGCCAATGAAGTGGACCCTGAGGTCCCCTAATGTTACTAGCCATACACCACATCTAAGTGCTTAAATGTCTCGACAAGGCAATCCTGCTTTCCACTGAGAGGTGCAGGATTAACCTCCTTGTTTCCCCCTCTAGGTCATTAATGACCAGTTATGCCTGCTGAGCGGATAGAATCTCACATTTTTAGAACAGGGCCTGCAATACCTTGACCCAGACACTCAAATCCTGACCTGTGTACTTGGGTAATTGTTGCAAAAGGTATTATGCCGGAAAAAGTGGGGCATTATTGAAGGGGTTGTGTGCTTCCCTCTGCAGTCGTACTACTGCTACACTTCTGTAAAATTTGTCTAACACAGTCGGTCTTGTTCATAAATGTTACGTTTAAATTCCAACCCAGAAATGTTACATAATCCACCCTTGCAGTGTGGCACTGCAATGTGTTAACTGATCATTTAGTTTAGGGGTGCAGAAATAAGGAGCTTATCTTATTTGCTGCAGCAAGGCCCCTCGAGTGGTGAAGCCTGCTATCTAAGGCAGTGGTCATCAACCATGTCCTAAGGGCACACTAACAGGCCAGGTTTGCAAGATAACTGAAATACCTCACAGGTGATATACTGTAATTTGCTGCTCAGTGATTGCAGTATTCTAGTCTGCATCTCCCCGAGGTAATACATAAAACCTGGCCTGTTAGTGGGCCCTGAGGACAGGGTTGATGGTCATTGATTAAAGGCTCCTGCCTCCTCTGTGCACAATGAATGATTAATAGCCATGCATTGCATTTGATGACACAGAGGGACTTCCCACAGCCCAGAGCACTGGGAGAAGATTGCTGAAACTATCCAGAGTGGTGGTAAGGTACACATTACAGCCTTTTGAGTTTTTCTGGAGCTGGGCTTAAATAGAATAGGTAATCAGTAGAATGATCAGACAGGGTGTAACTGTAACTTTCAGTTTATTAAAAAGGCGCAAATTTAGAAGCAATAATTCAAAAAACAATGGCGCAAAATGCAAACACTGCAGAATAAAGCTCCTTAAAGCTGCACAACAGGAACCCTTCACAGCAATGTTCAAAAATGGGAGTTTATGGAAGGGACTTTTGAAAAGGCATCACTATAACAATATATATATATATATATATATATATATATATATATATATATATATATATATATATATATATATATATATATATATATATAATATAAATGTTTAATTTTATTGAATACAATCTTAAAACAGTGTTTAAAAATACAGGCAACAATGATACATTAAAAAGTTTGCATAAGGTGATAAAACTTTCTTCATGCAAAGAACAGCTCTGTATCCAAGCCCTGGGGCTCTGTATCCAAGCCCCAAGGGTAAAGGGCCACCCCACTGGAACTGCAGTACTCTGGCAGTATTTAGGGAGGGGCTCCCCACCATAGCTGGATCCTTTGTAAAAGAAGCATGCTATTAGGCTCCTGTCCACCTGCCAGCATGATCATTCTGACAGTGAGAGGTCTCTTAGTTGCAGATCATTTGCCCAGCTACCCTGCTTTATCAGGTGTGGCCTGTCTGAGCTGCTAAGAGAAGGAAGCTAATGAATCGATGCTCCCTGGAAATGTTCAGGAACCTAGAGAGTTGTCAGAAATGGAGATAAAGGGGCTGCAATCTACTTATGAGCATGGTGAGTAAACAGGCACTCACCTACACTTCATGTACAAAATATGTTTATTAATACCTATGTAAAATATTTTTTTTCCAACATTTTAAGTATATCTACCTTTTGTGAAAATCTCAAATAGAAATATGAAATTAGGTTGCCCAAAAATTTTAAAAACCTTGTTGTATGTGAAAAAGGCTGGCTGTTTTAATTCTTCATACAGTAACTGTCTAAATTGCCATAAACAATGTTCACACGGTGCCAGAGATTACATCAAATCCTCCAGGTTCCCAAGGTAAAGACAAAATGTTCACTAAGGGACTTTTCTTCAAAAGCATTTCCCCACAGGCACATGCTGAGAAATGAACCCTTTGAAAATAAGGCCCAATATATCTCTCATCTGGTTACGTTTTTTTTTTCCTTGTTGAAGCTCTGCAATCCTGTTTGAACCACAACATCCCCCCAAGGAATGGACTGTAAGACACAAGAACTCAAGTGGAAGTGTTAGGCCACTAGCTAATGAGTGCAACTGAAAACGAGAGCAGGTGATAAATTTAATTACATCTGGATATGACTTTAAGTCCCACATTCATTGACTGATGTCATTTTCCATCAAAATAATGAGAAGTAAGTCTCTGTACTGCTAGGCGTATGTAGCAGAGAAGTAGAGATATGCAATATTAAATTTATTACACATGTGAAAATGGAGCTTCAGCAGTGAAACTAGTAATACATGAAAATTAACAGCTTTCCTGATCTGAACTCTTGTTTCTCATGCTCTTCAAATTTTAGAGGGGTTATTCGTATGTTGTTTGCACCCTAGGGATTAACATCTGTGTAAATGTAATATTGTAACAGGACCATGCTGATGAATTCAGGAATTGTTCTCTGAGACATTAGCTGCCACATTTCCTTGGACCGATCTTTGTTGCAGGTGCACTGACCACACACTAATTGGACGGATTATTTTCATAACTTTCTGTGTAGTCTGCAAGGTCCTCCGAAAAAAAAGCAGAATTGTTTAAAACAGCTGTTTGTGCTATGTTTTTACAAATTCTCCAAATTAAACAACGCAATAAGAGGTGTTTTAGTGTTTATTTTAAATCAAGTAAAATGTCCAGTATTTGCAGCGATTTGCTTCTTCTTTTTTTTATTTTTTTATAGAAATAGTTATTCAATTCACGTGTCTCAATTCAGCACTAAAAGCCACCAGCTATTAAAAACATCTGCTTTTTTATGTCCAAGACATAGGAATAAATTCCTAAACAGATTAATGAAAGCACCTAATTAAAACTGCTAAGTTAGAATAAAAGCTAAGAGCTAATTGTGGAAAAACACACGTGGACCTCTGATACTTAATAGTGGGTGTTCATTGAATATACATTTTAGAGTTGTCATCGTAAAAATTACTTGAATAAACATTTAACTTAAGTTTTATATGCATTTTTTTATATATGTTCATTTACAGATGTGAAGTATTCCTTTCTACTGATTATCTATATGCTTGCTGATATAAATTAAATGGTAAGCAACATACAGAATGTATTGTTAAAATGTTTAAAGCACAATAACATAATTGAGAAGAAATATAATGCAATTTTATTCACTAGCTAATAATAGGGTTTTCAAAATATTGTACACTTAGGAGTACCTACTTTTGCATGCATCATATGTAATAATATATTGCATTTTTGATCATAATTGAGCATAAAGACAATGTAACATTGGTAGCTTAGGATTTATGGAAAGAGATAATTTAACTTCAAATTCAAAATCCATTCGGACAGCTGGTTGGTGCAATACAGTGTTGAGATGCAATTGTGTGCATGATTAGCTTTCAGTTGATCCAGTTAGCTTGTTTTGAAGAGCCCTGAGAATATTTTGCTAAAAATGGATCACAATCTTTTTTTAGTTTAATCTGTATTATGTAATATACAAATCTAAGGCCTGTGCCTTACATTTAAGCAATTGGGTTACCATGATTTATTACAAATCACCTTATTTATTTCAATGGTGATGTTATACGAACAGCTATGTGGTCCTAAAGCCATCCAACCCCAAAAAATATATTTTGCATCCCTAGGGCAGGTGGCATCTGGGACCATATAGGTGAGTATTAAAATCATGATTGCACAGATAGAAAAAAAAGTTGTATATCTAACAATTTTCTTTGTTCTAATTTCAGAAATTGGTATAGCAAGATTGTATTCTTGCACCACAATACAGAGTGTGTCACTTATTTGTATTTTTTCTCTGTTGTATTGAGCTGCGTCGGGTTCTTATTCTGTAGTTTGCTAAAATCTAGTGTTGGAGTCACTACACCTTGTTTACATATGTGACTTTGTATCTTCCTATGTCCTCCTTTCCTGTTTAGTCATAGCTCAGTCCTAGCTAGACCTTCCCTGTTTCTTTAATCTTCACTTACCCCATGTTCTGCAGAAACAGGGCTCAGGAAAGTCATTGCCTTCGTGACATAAAAAATCCTCTGTACTGCAAATAGCTAAAGTAAAATTGCATTGGATTTAACTTTTATGTCTTTTTAAAAAGTTAGGCTGCCCATGGATGGGGTCAAGTCAGCAGGTGAACAAACAGACTGGGTCTAAGAAGTTATGTCAATGCATTAAGTGGCATTTGAAAAATTATTGGTATCTTCTGTACTGTCCAATTCCATATGCCTATTTTTTTTTTTTTTAAATAACTGCTCTGCCACTCAAGGCTTTAACAAGTGGCCATGGATATTTGAGGACATTTAGACATGCATTTAAAAAAGAAGTTTGTCTGAATGAATCTGTTTAGTGTGAGTTTTCCAGATCAGTAAAATGAGAGGCAAATTATATTGGTGAGTGCGGTGTCTGTTGGGGAGTGGAAATCACATTTTTACACAGTGATCGAAGCAATCTATCTACTTGGATTGCCTTCTGGGTTGGATTTTATAAAGATTCTTGGATTTATGCAATGGGACACTATTATGATTTTGAATGAACATCACAGTGGTGGACATTTTTTTTCTCATTTTTTTTTTCACATTATTTACTGGATGATATAACACTTTTTTTTTTTTTTTTTTTTTAAATAGATGAAGTGCTGATGATGAGTCTGATTTACTCTTTGGGTTTAAGTTCAGTACCCAGGGGTTTCTGCAATAATGTAGTTATTTTTTAGGGTTTATATTTACCACTCTGGTTGTACTAATCTATTTAATTATTTATCAATTTAATGTTAGAAAATAAAATTTGAGCAATAAAAGTCATAAATGTTTGAAGGGTGTGTGTGATAATATTTAATTTCATGGGCACCATCTCCAATACAGTAGATAATCTTTAATTCTCCAATGGCTGACCAAATGATTATCCTCTGTCTGGAAATGAACCAGAATAGGATGTGGAGTAGGTTATAAGCACTCCCCAGTGGCTGCCAAAGAGCAAAACAGACTCCAATAGCGTAACACCATTTATTTATTTTTTAAAACTATACATAAAAACAAATAAAGTGAAGATCACAATCAGCGCAATTAATACATGTATAAATAAACTCACCAAAAATTTTAATTAAAAATGTTGCCCAGCCAAAAACGATATTGATTCCACAATACTAACAAAACAAGATATACAAAAAAAACAGTGTAGCGCAACACCTCACCATATGCTAAAAAAACAATAAGTATTAATTAATATAACTAATCTGGGCATATGCACATAAAGTCTATTGTCTGAAAAAGTCTGTGGGCCAGATTCAGAGAGCCGTAACTCCTGTCTAACTGGTGTTAGACTGGAGTAATTTCAAATTTCGTTTTTTAGCTAGTCGGAAAGCTCAAACCATGAATAGACGGCTGCGGGCTTCAATTCGACTGGATTACGTGTTCGTACGCCTTCGGATCTACGCTGCAATAAAATTGCGGCCACTGGGTGGACTTCCCGTAGTTTTCCGCGTCGGGGTATGCTAATGAGCTTTTGCCGGCGATCCCAGAAATTACGATCTTCATTCACAATCTCTTAAGGCACCTTTAGTCATCTTTTTTTTTGCGTAACACTATACCAGCTTTTTGCTGCTCTAATATTAGACAGCCCATGTTAAGTATGGCCGTCGTTCCCGCGTCGAATTTCTACGTTTTCCGACGTCTTTTATTTATTTTTTTACGTAAAACGTCCGGGAATAGGAATGTTCGTAAACGACGCTACTCAAACAACAAATGACGTAACAACGTGATTTCGCGCAATGCACGGCGGGAAATTTCTGAACGCAGCATGCGCAGTTCGATCGCCGCGGGGGCGTGCCTAATTTAAATGCTTCACGCCCCCTAAAACGCGTAATTCGATTACGCGGCTTGAAATAGACTACGCCGCCGTAGCGTACGGGCAAAAAACTACCAGAATTCCATTTAGAGCCTGGTAAAATACGGCAGCGTAGAGTATTTCGATTACGCAGCACAAAATTAAGTGTATCTGAATCTGGCCCTGTGTTCTTAAGTTTCTATAGTGCAATATTTAGTAAAAAAAGGCAAATCCACTTTGCACTACGAGTGCATACTACAAGTGCAACATGCACTTGAAATTGCACTGAAAGCGCACTTGGAAGTGCAATCGCTGTAAATCTGAGGGGTAGATCTGAAATGAGGGGAAGCTCTGCTGATTTTATTATCCAGTCATGTGCAAGCTATAATGCGTTTTTTTTTTTTTCCTTGCATGTCCCCCTCTGATCTACAGTGACTGCACTTCCAAGTGCACTTTCAGTGCAATTTCAAGTACACTTTGCTCTTGTAGTTTGCACTTGTAGTGCAAAGTGGATTTGCCTTTTGTAAATAACCCCCCATGTGTCTTCACTCTTCATGCATCAGTTTATATCCTCCACTAGGTGAAAGACCTGCTCACCACTATAAATCATTACCACACTCATCAATATTATCCCACTGCTCTTCTTTTGGGTTCTCCTCTAAATCCTCCTTAATACGCACCAAAACACTCGTCTCATCCACTTCCCTGCAAAATAAGGTCCTGTTCATATATCATAGAAAAATAGAAAGGCACAAACATAGTGCAATCCATTTTTTGCAAGTTTATTTACAATCTCCACTATAAATCCCACTTACAAAAATCCACATTAAAAAGCGCTTCACATATACTGTCAATTGTCAGCTTACCACTGCACTCGGCCAGACCCCGGCATGACAACATGGGCACAGCTCCTCCTTCCACTGGAGAGTGGTTATAACCTACTCCACATGATATTCTGGTTAATTTTCAGACAGAGGAGAATCATTTAGTCCACCATTGGAGAATTAGAGATTATCTACTGTATTAAAGATGGTGAAATTAAATATTATCACGCACCCCTTCAAACATTTATGACTTTTTTTATCAGCAATCATTATTGCTCAAACTCCAACATTTATAATTAATTAAATAGATTAGTACAACCATGTTTGTGTCTTTCTATTTTATATGATATATGAATGAAGCCTTCTTATTGTGCAGGAAAGTGGATGGGACAAGTGTTTTGTGCTTATTAAGGAGGATTTCGAGGAGAACCTGAGGCCTCGTACACACGAGGCAATTCATTTGTTCAAATCGGTCGGACCTGACCGATTTGAACAAATCTGTCTCTTAGGATTTTGGTTTGCTTGTGTGTACACACGAGCAAACCAAAATCCCTGCCAGCAGACGGCGCGCTGACGTGTCGGTGACGTGGCGGTGACGTTGACGCCGCCACGTGACCGCACCAGGAAGTAAAACACTTCCGCGCATTCGCCGAATCCATTCGGCGCCGGTGCGAGACGACATGTCTGCTGGTAAGTGTACTAACCAGCAGACATGTCGGGCGGACAGATTCCCACCCGATAGATTTTAAAGCATGCTTTGAAATCTGTCGGGTGGCAAAATCTGTCGGCTCGCCCGTACACACGATCGAATCTGTCTGCTGGGACGGTCTAGCAGACCGTTTCCAGCAGACAGATTTGATCGTGTGTACGCGGCCTAAAAGAAACAAGAGCAGTGGGATAATATTGATGAGCGTGTTAATGTGTTATTGAAGTGAGCAGGTCTTTCACCTGGTGGAAGATGTGCACTGATGCATGGAGAGTGAAGACATGTGGAGGTTGATCTACTAAAGGCAAATCCACTTTTCACTACACGTGCACTTGGAGGTGCAGTTGCTGTAGATCTGAGGGGGACATGCAAGGAAAATAAAAAACAGCATTTTAGCTTACACATGATTGAATGATAAAATCAGTAGAGCTTCCCCTCATTTCAGATCTTCCCCTCAGATTTAAAGCGACTGCACTTCCAAGTGCACTTGTAGTGCAAGGTGGATTTGCCTTTAGTAAATCAACCCCATGGTGTTTTTTCTTTATTTTTATATTTTTTCACTAAATATTGGACAATAGAAACTTAGGAACATAGAATTTTTCAAATAGTTTTTATGTGTATATGCACAAATTAGTAATATTAATACTTATTGTTTTTTTAGCATATGGTGACGTGTTGCGCTACACTGTTTTTTGGTATATACATAGAAACAATTCACTTGCATCTACTGGAGAAGGAGAAGCCAATAATTTCATTGCATTTGGTTGTGGCCGCAGTGAGTTTGTTGTAGTATACATAATGACGTACATATAAAGAGATGAAAGAATGGTGGTTTGAGGGTAGAATCAGTTTGGTATTAGTGTCAGTAGGGATGAGCCGAATACCCCCGCGTTCGGTTCGCACCAGAACTGTCGAACAGACCGACCGTTCGCGCGAACATTTAGAACCCCATTGAAGTCTATGGGACTCGAACATTCAAATTCAAAAACGATCATTTTAAAGACCAATATTCAAGTTATTGTTGGAAAACGTCTTTGAGAACCCGGGTCTTGCCCCAGGAAACATGTATCAATGGAAAAATGTTTAAAAAACGGTCATTTTTTTTTTCTGAAAAAATTAGTTTTTAAAACTTTTTTTTCCATTGATACATGTTCCCTCGGGCAAGACCCAGGTTCTCAAAGAGGTTTTAACAGGCAAACTATAGACACGCAGCAGGTACAATATTTAAAGGAATTTTTCATTTATTTTTTTTTTTTAAGTTAAGCATCATTAAAATCACTGCTCCAGGAGCAGTGATTTTATTGATGCTTAAATAAAAAAATAAAAAAAAACTTTAAATATTGTACCTGCTGGGTGTGTCTATACCTGTGATAACGTCTTTAAAAAGCACAATCACTTGCCTGCCAGTAAATTAGGAAGAACTGATCTAGCTAAGCTATACAGTGTATAAATATATGTACAACTCCTAGGGATGTATATATATTCTCTACACATTGTAAATTAAGCTAAACTGACTAGCCTGCCTGCCTGCCTGCTCTATCTAGCTATCAAAAAGACAATCTCTCTGTCTTTCTGACTGCTTTAATTAACAAGCCGGAACACACTACACGAGGCCGCCCAGCAGGCGGCCTTATATAGTGTGGGGCGTGTGCTAAAGCCCTGAGCCAATTATGGCTCTTCGTTTTTTGCGCGCTGTGATTGGCCAAGCATGCGGGACATACAGCATGCTTGGCCGATCATCAGCGCGCAATGCCGCAGTGAATTATGGGCCGTTTTGCGTCACTAGAATTTCGTCGAACGTACGAACAGACAATGTTCGAGTCGAACATACGTTCGTATCGAACGTGAAGCTCATCCCTAAGTGTCAGGCTTCAAATAAAGGTTGACATTAGTTTAAGGGTTAGGGGTAAAGATGAGCATTAGGTTTCAGGTAAAATACAACTAAAGACTCTTAGAAGAGACATTGTGGAGGACGCACTCCCTTCTCCCTCCAAACCCTATTTTGCACACTGGACGACTCTAGCTACTATTGTCCTTTTTGGATGAATTGATGGGCAGACTCTGCTACCTCTGGTACCATCCAGTCAGTTGCACCTGATTTATATTCCACTACTTGGGCTACGATACCTTCTACATTGGAGGGATTTGTTTCCCCACATTGTCCTTGCCTGATTTAACCCTTTACTGCCTCATTTAACGAGCACATAGAAACCCAGCTGGCTGTCTGGGTCAGCGCCACTTCTATATATAGCCTCAATGGTGATATTCAGGCTTGTGTTCATCGATTCAACACGACCTGTTTATTTCCATGCTCCTGATGAAGCTTTTTTACGCGAAACATGTTGAGCAAAGCAAGAACTAATATCCTGCATACTGGACCCACTCCCAAGAACAAAAACCTTATATTTATTTTTTACTTTTTATGATTTGATGTTTATGCATCTCTATAGTGTGAACGCATTTGTATTAGTATAAGGTTTTGGAAGTGTTAGTGCAATATATGTTATGTTCCTATGCTGATGTAACAGTGTACTATTAGTATAGATACTTTTTTATATACCTCCCTTTATAATAAATATCTATAGATTTTTATGTTCGTTACCCATGTGCCACAAAAAGTCAGTTTTTTTTCTAGTCTTTATTAGTTTCCACTTTCCATTATACTGGGACGTTGGCACATTTATACTGATGCATTTGCAGCAATCAGTCACCCTGTGATAATGCATTTTTAATCAAGGTCCATTTCAAAAAAGCTCTTGTATGACCGTCTAAGTCCCAAATTTAGTTACTATGTGATGCATGTGCCTCAACAAGTAAACAAAAACTATTTTTATCTTTCCTAAATCACATCCTCCATTAGGCAGTGCTGTCGCTCTAGAAAGCAGCGGGCAGGACTGGGTGTGGCCAGGTACTGACTGACAATGAACAGGCTTATAAATCAGCTGTGAGAATTCTGATATCATGTCTACCTGTAACACTTTTTTATCCCACTATAGTGAAAGCTGGCACAGTTTATATGAGCAGCAATCTGCTCTAATTTGAGGAGCAGTGCAGTATGCTTGCCAGGTGTTATTTTTTTGTTTTTGGTTAAATGTTAAGTATTGGGTAAGGGCAAAGCATCAAGACCAAGTTATGTGTTAGTTTAGAGGGCAGGGATATGATCCAAACTTTTTTGTACACTTTTTTTTTCAGTACAAAAAAAACAGAAAATACTACCAGCCCCAAAAATAAATGTTCTGTTGTAAAATACATTTGAATGTTTGGAATGCAATACATCGCATAGAAAATGCTGGTCAGCCAACAACAAGAAACACAATCATACTTTCTTTTAAACTTTAAACTGACAGCATACATGACCGATTAAAAGTATGAAAAAAAGGAAATCCAAGGATAAAAATATGGAAGGAAAATGTCACTTAGGGTAAGTCAGAGTAAATCTTAAAATGACACAGTGAGGTCAGCATTTTAAGATCAACCACAAAATCTACAAAAAAAAAGCCCTTATTTCATATCTTCCCAATCCTCATTCAAACAACTTGAAGAAGAAATTACGCTAAAATCTAAAGCCGTTCATACACTGTTCAAAATTCAACAGATTAGTTCTGGCTTGGTTGAAACTTGAGCAGTGTATGGCCCTGCTGCTCCAACTTTATTCAACAAAAATGGAAGAAGTGAATTTTGGGATTTTACATGAGACATGTGAATGAATGAATGAATGAATGAATGAAAACTTATATAGCGCGGCACATGCGAACTGAATCGCCATGTGAATGATGTTGTATGTGTAGCGCCCATGTACTTTCAGGTACTGGCGCTGTTCTAAATTTAAGGGGGATAAGAGAGTTAGTTGGCTCTTATCCAGTTGATTTGTTAAATTGGGTTTATACCTCGGCTCGGCTGTGTTTGGCTTCACTCTGTTGCTCCTGGGGTACTGTTTTCACCCCAGGACGATAGGCGGCAGCAGTGGAGTTGAGGAATATGGTGCTCCCTCTCCGCAGCCAATGGGGATGGTTGTGCCTCGCTGGGCATGCTGGGAGAGGGTATTCAGGAGCCGGACATTTTTGTGTCCGGGGTGTTTTGGAAATGCGTCACCCACCTTCAGGGTGTCTGCGCTGCGCGCCCCCGCGTTATGGCCTACCAGGCCCGGGGTGCACGTGCCCCGCGGTGTTCTCGGTCCCGGGCCCACTTTGGCTCGGGGCATCAGAGTCATGGCTGGGCCCCAGTGATCGACTGGGTCCCTATGATCCATTGGGGATCGAGGTGGCTGGACACTGAAAGGCTGGACGTGGTTCGCCTGTCAGTCAGCAACCTAACTACAAACTACCTGAAGTGACTCACGCCTAAAGTCTATTGAGGAGAGTTGTCTCCGTGATCTAAGTTCTAGGGAGGGCCTGTGGCAGAGGTCTGTCCAGGTATATTAAACCCACTCTGGCTAGAGTGGTGAAGCAGATAAAAGTGCTATTGGAAGCAGGACTGTCTTCCTCATTGTTACGCCTGAACCTGCTATTTCTTCTTCTAACCCATCTTTACCTTCACTGCACGTTTTACCATTTACCATGTTGGGTAAATAAAGGCACAAGATAAAAGACACCTGCTGTTTGGACAATCCATCATACTCCGCTGAAGAAGTCCTGCCCTAGGGACGTAACGTTCGGTAGGGATACGACGTGACATCACCCGCAGCCGTCCACTATCACACTAGTTCCTCACTTTACATCCTGGCACTGGATTAGTGCCTATGATTGTGAGTTTTTAAACATTTTATTTCATTAAAACTGTTTATATATGGAGAGTACTATGGTATGTCCTCTATTTTTATGAATGGATCCACTTTCCTTTGGCGTTTTCCTGTACATATGAGCACTTGGTCTTGGATTTATCGTTGTTGCAGTACTGCCTGGATATTTCCCTATGGGAACGCGCAATTGACCCTGTCTAACAGAGGGTCCTGCTTGGGAGGTGAGAGGCCATTTCTGTTATTGGTGGAGGAGTTCCTTTCATCCACGTTCATCACCTGCATGTGATTGCATCTAGACATCATTTGAACATCACTGGGATGACTATTTGATGGACTTTATTAGCGCTGCACTATCTTTTATATAATCCATCATTACTGCTCTCATTAACTACCCTAGACGGCAGGGCTGCAGAGGTAACATGCCATCCCAATTCTAACCAGCAGCTCCTTCGGGGGTGAGTGCTACATATAAAATACCTGATTGTAAATAAATTAAATGTCACAGTCCCCATAGGGAAGTCCATGTAATCATAATGAAATAATAGATTAATAAATCCAATTGATCAATTAATTAATCATACAGATCAAGTAAACATAATAATCATGATGAATACAACCTGTTTGTATTAATCATGATTATTATGATTACTTGATCTGTATGTTTATTTAACTAATTCATCAATTGTCATTGCTTGTATCAATTATGTTTATCTATCATTAATATTAAATATGTCAATATGGTCAGGACTCTAGTGATAGAAATTTTGACTTGGTGATGGCCGCACAAAGGGATCTGCATCTCCATATGGAGGAAATCACAAGGCTGGAACTATACAAAAATAGACAGAATATACAAATGGAGCAAAAGTAAAAGAACCGGAGGAGAAATTAGAGGCCTTTAGAGAATATTACAGTTTATTGTACACCTCCTCTCTCCCCTCCGACTTCTGCCCAGAAGCCATGATGGGTCTTTTAGACCGGATAGCTCTTGGGTGGTTGTCAGGTGAGGAGAGGAGGACATTGGTATGCCCCATTACTAGCGAGGAGGTTATGGAGGTTATACGTACACTTCCGGGAGAAAAGGCACCAGGCCCTGACAGAATTCCGGGGGAAGTGTACAAAAAATATGGAGCCATAATAGCCCCTAAATTGGCAGAAGTATTTACAAATGGATTAGCGAAAGGGACACTTCCAGATTCCATGAGAGAAGCACATATAATATTAATTCATAAAGAAATGAAAGATCCAAAATTATGTTCTTCATATAGACCAATTGCGCTATTAAACATAGATCTGAAAATATTAACAAAGATATTAACCCTAAAAATACAACCCCTGCTCAAAAACATCATAGACTCAGATCAGACATGATTTATGCCTCAGAGAACAACAGATGTTAACCTACGTAGGCTATATACTAATATACACACTCACCATCTACAGGAAGGGTCCAGGACAGTGGCCTCTCTAGATATAGAGAAGGCCTTCGATACAATTGAATGGCCCTTCTTATGGGAGATACTTAGGAGGATGGGTTTTCCATTGGTGTTCATTAAGTGGATACAAACAATATATGACAGACCTATGTCGGCTGTAAAATGGGGAGGAAAACTGTCATAATTTTTTAAGTTGTATAGAGGTACGAGGCAGGGCTGCCCCCTCTCTCCGACACTCTTTGCAATAGCAATAGAACCAGTAGCAGAAGCCCTCAGGACCTCTCCAAATATCCAAGGACTTCGAGTAAGGGGGCTGGAGGAGAGAGTAGCCCTGTATGCAGACGATATGCTACTATTTTTGAGAGATGCGGGTCCATCTCTGGAGGGAGCATTAGAACTACTAAATACTTTTTCGTCCTTTACTGGGCTTAAAGTGAATTGGGGGAAGTCTATGCTATTACCTATTGATCAGGGAGCGCAAGATATCGCAGCCCCAACAATGCAATTGAAATGGGTGAGCCAATTTAAATATCTCGGAATAGTAATATCTAGGCAAGTTGAAGATTTTCGGACACTAAATTTGGATCCTGTGATGCAGGAACTTGGGAGGAAGCTGAAGATATGGGTATCGTTACCACTGTCCCTATTAGGACGTATAACTCTGATAAAGATGAAGGTTCTTCCCAGGTTCCTGTATCTATTCAGGAACTCTCCACAGTGGTTACCCAAGAGATTTTTTGTGCAGCTGCATGGAATGCTCTCATCATTTATATAGGCAAATAAAACAGTAAGAATTAAACTAAATACACTTATGAGACCGGCAGAACAGGAGGGGTTGGACTTCCCAGATTTTCACAAATATTATATAGCCACGCAGTTGGTGACCGTAGCGAGATGGTTGAACCCGGATGGGTTCGATTCCGCAACTATGTTAGAAGCAGCAGTGGTTCAATCAGTAGAGGCACTGCAGGGTCTAAAATCTAGGCGAGAGTTGACTCCTCTAATGAAAACAACAATTAAAATATGGAAAGCGGCTATGGTAAAAGAGGGATGGTCAGAAACTAATCTATCCCCATACACCCCATTATGGAGGAACCCTGAACTGCAGCACCTGGATTCCATACAGGATCCAGGGGCATGGACTAAATATGGGGTAAAAAAGATATCGCAAATAATACAGGGAGAAAGGTTCTCCACATTTGAGGAGATGGGAGAGTCATGGAATATCCCACAGAGTTACATCTTTAGATATGGGCAACTTACCTGTGCATTAGCGGCTCAGTTTTCAGGGGGAACCCCGCAAATAATGGAAGTAGGTCTCGAAAAAATGGTGAAAAGTGGAAAAGGGACAATCTCAATCCTATATAAGCACTTAGTAAAAAATACACCATTCGATACAAATAAATTAAGTGAACAGTGGAGAAGAGATGTCCCAAACTTGGAGGGGGAAAACTGGGAAGAAGTGTGGGGGTTCCCACTACAGATACTGGTATCACTTCGAGATAAACTAATACAATACAAGATAATATATAGGAGTCACTATACACCATATAAATTAAATAAGATCTCACAGTCTAACCCTCCGAATTGTTGGAGATGTGCAGACATTTCAGGAGATTTTATGCATATATTTTGGCGATGTTCAAAGATTGTGGTATTCTGGACGGATGTTCTAAGAATAATTGCTATAGTAACATCAATAGTTCTGGAACAGGAGGCAGAGATATGTCTATTGGGATTGGCAAGGAAGAAGATTGTCCCGATAGGAAGGAGAATACAGGTGGCACTAATTATGTACTATGCTAGAAAGACGATAGTCCTAAATTGGAAAAAGGAAGAGGCCCCCTCGGTGGCACAATGGAAAAATCTAGTCAACAACTGTTTACCACTATACAGGGAGACATACAGTAACAGAGGACAGAGGGAGAAATTTAAGAGTGTTTGGGCAAGCTGGATAGAAAATCCTATGACAGCTTTAGGATAAATAGGACACAGGGGAAGGGTAAATGCACCAAGAAAGGAAGGGAAGGAATGTAAGAGGAATGTGTTAGATGGATGAAGATATGGAAGGAATGTTAGAATGGTAGGAATATGGTATATATATATGTATGTTTACTGTTTCCTTTTTTTTTTGTATGAAATGAAAAAAATGTAATAAAGAGATTTGTAAAAAAAAAAAAAAAAATATGTCAATATGATTATTATTTTAGCTATTGTGTCTCTTTTTGCCTACATCATGTACTATATATTATTTATATTATACATTATATATCATATTCATTATTGTATTTATCAATTGAATCTAATTCATTGGATTTATTAATCTATTAATTCATTATGATTACATGGACGTCCCTACGGGGCCTGTGACATTTAATTTATTTACAATTGGGTATTTTATACAACATCAGCCACATATACATGCCTCATGTAAAGTCCCAAAATCCACTTATTCCCCTTTCTACATACAGTACATATAGAGATGGAGGCATGCATATGTTTTGATTGGGTCTAAACAGGTTATTTTCTGTTCTCTACTTTCTATTCGATGAAAGTCAATTGCTCAACTGACATTTGTCAAAGGCGCGTGAATATTCAGTCAGAAAATTGGTGACTGAACATTGCCTGCATCCAACCAGATACAGGCACTATATGGGTATACTGACAAGCAGTGGTGCTGGGTGTCAGAATACTATAGACTAGCAAGTAGGGATGAGCTGAACACCCCCCGGGTTCGGTTTGCAACAGAACATGCGAACAGGCAAAACATTTGTTCAAACACACAAACATGGTTAAAGTCTATGGGACACGAACATGAAAAATCAAAAGTGCTAATTTTAAAGGTTAATATGCAAGTTATTGTCATAAAAAGGGTTTGCGGACCTGGGTCCTGCCCCAGGGGACATGTATCAATGCAAAAAAAGTTTTAAAAACTGCAGTTTTTTTTGGGAGCAGTGATTTTAATAATGCTTAAATTTTGTACCTGGGGGGCGTCTATAGTATGCCTGTTAAGTTCCCATGTTTAGAACAGTCCCTGCACAAAATTACATTTCTAAAGGAAAAAAAGTAATTTAAAACTACTCTGGGCTATAATGAATTGTTGGGTCCCGGCATTACAGATAAAAGTAACTGAATGAAAACAGCATTACCAGGCACTTTGGGTCTTGTATGAATATTAAGGGGAACCCCCGAAAAATGGCGTGGGGTTCCCCCCAAAAATCTATACCAGACCTATATCCGAGCACGCAACCTGGCAGGCCACAGGAAAAGAGGGGGCATGAGAGAGCGGCCCCCCTCCTGAACCGTACCAGGCAACAACCAGGCATGTTAATGGGGACAAGGGCCTCATTCCCACAACTCTTGCCCAGTGGTAGTGGGGGTCTGCGGGCAGGGGGCTTATCGGAAAATGGAAGCCCCCTTTAACAAAGGGGACCCCCAGATCCCACCCCCATGTGAATCAGTAAGGGGTACATTGTACCCCTACCATTTCACAAAAGTTCATTATAGCCACGAGTAGTTTTAAATTACTTATTTTTTTTTTTAGTAATGTCATTTTGTGCAGAGACTGTTATTAACACGGAAAACGTGTGCTACTTTACAGACATACTATAGACACCCTCCAGGTATGAAATTTAAAGGAATATTTCACTTTTATTGTTTCACTTTAAACATTATTAAAATCACTGCTCCTGAAAAAACTGAAGTTTTTTAACCTTTTTTTGCATTGATACATGTCCCCTAGGGCAGGACCCAGGTCCCCAAACACTTTTTATGACAATAACTTGCATATTAACCTTTAAAATGAGCACTTTTGATTTCTCCCATAGACTTTAAAGGGTGTTCTGCGGCTTTCGAATTTGCCGTCAACACCCCAAATTGTTCGCTATTCGGCGAATGGGCGAACAGCCAATGTTCGAGTCTAACTCATGTTCGACCCGAACATAAACTACTACTCCCTACTAGCAAGGAGGATTCATGCATTGGCTAATATGAATTGAGGAAACTTTTCATCATTCTTTTTTACAATTATTACCTGTATTCCCAGCTTAAGTCAGACTATGTTGTCTTAATGCAACTAAATGATTTAATTTAAAAAAAACTGTGGTGTGTTAGTAATTCTTGGGAATCTTCTTCAGCTCACTTCACCCTAAGGTGTACAGCTCCTGATGAAATTGGACTTTGGATTGTGTCATAAATTGGTGCGTGCAAAAGCCATTGGAATGTGCAGAGGTTAGGAAATCTTATATCAAGTCTTTAACCACTTCCATACAGGGCACTTACGCATCTTCCTGCCCAAGCCAATTTTCAGCTTTCAGCACTGTCGCACTTTGAATGACAATTGCGCGGTCATGCTACACTGTACCCAAACAAAATTGGTGTCCTTTTTTCCCCACAAATAGAGCTTTCTTTTGGTGGTATTTGATCACCTCTGCGATTTTTTTTTTTTTGCGCAACAACTAAAAAAAAGACTGAAAATTTTGAAAAAAAATAGGGCAGCGGCTCAATATCCTGGTGATATCATATGACGTCAATTTAGGAACTAGTAACCACTTTGCCGCCGTCAATATGTCATTGGAGGGCGGCAAGTGGTTAAATTACAAAATATACTCTGCCTTGATACATCAAAAAAATTAATTTAAGTCTTCTTAAAAAAAAAAATTATTCAAAGTGTGGTGTAATAAATATTCTAAGTATATCAAAACAAAGAGCCTCTGTCACATTTTTATTTGTATTCTGTGTTTCTGTTACGTACCTGCCAGATGAGCCCGACGTGTAGTGGGAAGGCTTCTCGTACAACCCCGGCTAAAGGGCCACCGATGTTGCGACAGTGGCCACAAGAGCCTGGCGGTGTATGGGTGCCTGGTTCGTCTTGGGTCTTGTCCGTTCAGCAGGTGCAGCAGGAAACAGGAAGCTGGCTGGTGGGTGCACTGGCTGAGGTGACACTGAATGCGTAGTCAGACAAGCCGGGTTTGGTAACAGACGATCAGATGTAGATATAAACGACAGGCAGAGAATGGTCAGTATACAGGCAAGTTCGGCAACGGGAAATCAAGCAGTTGTAGAGCTGAGCGTTGGTCACAAGGCAGGCCGGGATCAGGGTAACAGAGATCAATCGTAGTCAGCAAGCCGGGTCAAACACAGGAAACAGGAAACAGGAAACAGGTCAGATCACAGGAAGTCAGGTAAGAACTGCAGATCAGGCAGCAAAGACACTGTGCTGCTGAGGTGTTTAAATAGGCAGCCTGTTGTCAATCAGTGAAATCAGTCTGCAACATTAACTCTTAGGTGGCAGATCCATGACATTGCCCCCCCCTTACGGGCAACCTCCGGGTGCCCAACAGGTCTCTCTTCTGTGGATTTCTGCGAAAAAAGGCATTAACCAGGTCTCTGGCGTGCACATCTTGTTCAACCTCCCAAGAGTTATCCTCCGGGCCATAACCCTTCCACTTAACCAGGTACTGTACCTGATTCCTTCTTCTCCTACAGTCTATGATAGCCTCCACCTCATACTCCTCTTCACCATTGATGGTCACAGGTTCTGGTGGCTTGGATACTCTATCTGGAAAAGAGTCAGGAACTGCGGGTTTCAAGAGAGAAACATGGAAGACAGGATGTATTTTAAGTGAATCAGGTAAGGATAATTCATAAGCAACCTCATTAAGTTTCCTCTTGACTGGGAATGGTCCCACAAATTTAGGTGCCAGTTTCTTTGAGGGACATGCCAACCGGAGATTTGTAGTAGACAACCATACCTGGTCTCCCGGGTGGAGAATCAGTTCACCCCTCCTTTTCCTGTCAAAAGCCGTCTTGCTTGCTGCTTGTGCCTTGGTAACCGCTTCTTGAAGCAACTTATTGTTGCGGTTTAGGAAATCCACTGTGTCTTGGACAGCCGGAACTGTGGTTTCTGGAATAAAGTCAGGCAAGAAGGATGGGTGAAAACCATAATTTGCAAAGAAGGGTGACTGACCTGTGGCAGAATGAGTGGCATTATTATAGGCGAACTCCGCCAGTGGCAGCAGCGATACCCAGTCATCCTGGACAAAAGTAGTGAAGCATCGGATATACTGTTCCAATGTCTGATTGGTCCTCTCTGTTTGTCCATTGGTTTGGGGATGGTAGGCAGAGGACAAGGATCTTTCGATTCTAAGGGCTTCACACAGAGTTTTCCAGAATCTGGAGGTGAACTGAACCCCCCGATCAGAGACAATGTTCATAGGGACCCCGTGAAGCCTCACAATTTCTCTGATAAATACTTGAGCTGTCTCTATGGCTGAGGGAGTATTCTTCAGAGGCAAGAAATGGGCCATCTTGGACAATCGGTCCACTACTACGAAGATGGCTGTGCATCCTTCTGATGGGGGAAGTTCCACAACAAAATCCATGGCTATCATTTTCCATGGTCTGTCAGGAACTGGCAGTGGCCGAAGTAGACCCCAAGCTCGGTTTCTTGTACCCTTGCTGCGGTTGCAGATTACACAGGAATTCACGTACCTCTTACAGGTTTCTTCCAGGTCTGGCCACCAGAATGTGCGTTTCAGAAGATCAAGCGTCTTGTGGACCCCAAAATGACCTGCTAGGGGATGATCATGGCACAGACCCAAAATGGTTATGCGTAAACATTCAGGTACAAATACCTTGCTTCCGTTGAACAGTAAACCTTCCCGGAGTGTCAGCGTGACCCCTGGAGGGCTAGGAACGTCTGTCGAAGCCTGCTTCATTCTGTTGAGGAGGTTGCCCTGTAAAAGCAAGAAGTTATTTTCAGACAAGATGGTATCTGCCACTGGTGGTTCCTTGGGGTCATCAAACATACGAGACAGTGCATCTGGTTTGACATTCTTCGAGCCCGGCCGGTAGGTAATGTGGAACACAAATCGGGAGAAGAACAGGGCCCACCGTGCTTGACGTGGCTTCAGACGTTTAGCAGTCCTCAAATACTCCAGGTTTTTGTGGTCTGTATAGACCAATATGGGATGCGCTGCTCCCTCTAGGAGGTATCTCCACTCTTCTAATGCCGCCTTAATGGCCAGCAATTCCCGGTCCCCAACGTCATAGTTTCTCTCTGCTGGAGAGAGCCTGCGAGAAAAAAAAGCTACTGGATGCATCAGATCCTTAGGGCCTTGGCGTTGGGAGATGACTGCTCCAATAGCGACTTCAGATGCGTCTACTTCTAGTGTATAAGGCAGGGACGGGTCCGGGTGACCAAGAACAGGTGCTGAAGTAAACAGTCCCTTTAAGGTATCAAATGCGGCTTGAGCCTCGGGTGTCCAATGGAAGCGGAGGTTCTGTCTAGTCAGCTGTGTTATAGGGGTTATGATAGCAGAAAAGCCTTTAATGAACCTTCTGTAAAAGTTGGCAAATCCTACGAAGCGCTGCACCCCCTTCTTGTCGGTAGGTGCAGGCCAGTCTAAAATTGCGGAGACCTTTACAGAGTCCATCTTGATCCCTTCAGGTGAGATTATCAGTCCCAGGAATTGGATGCTGCGTTTTTCAAACTCGCATTTTTCACCTTTAGCATATAGTCCGTGTTGGCGGAGTCGGCTTAGCACCCTTTTGACATGACCTCGGTGAGAGTCTAGAGAAGTGGAAAAAATCAGAATGTCGTCTAGGTAAACAATCAAAAATATATCAAGGAAATCTCTGAATATATCATTAACAAAATGTTGGAAAGTGGCCGGAGCGTTGCATAGCCCGAAGGGCATCACCAGGTATTCATAGTGGCCAAATCGGGTGCGAAAGGCTGTCTTCCACTCATCCCCTTGGCGAATGCGGACTAAATTGTAAGCCCCCCGTAGATCCAGTTTGGTGAAAATGGTCAGTATACAGGCAAGTTCGGCAACGGGAAATCAAGCAGTTGTAGAGCTGAGCGTTGGTCACAAGGCAGGCCGGGATCAGGGTAACAGAGATCAATCGTAGTCAGCAAGCCGGGTCAAACACAGGAAACAGGAAACAGGAAACAGGTCAGATCACAGGAAGTCAGGTAAGAACTGCAGATCAGGCAGCAAAGACACTGTGCTGCTGAGGTGTTTAAATAGGCAGCCTGTTGTCAATCAGTGAAATCAGTCTGCAACATTAACTCTTAGGTGGCAGATCCATGACAGTTTCTATTGGGAAGATTTTCTTTTCATTTCCTTTAGGTCTGGGATTGACAGGAAGTCTCCCCAGTGGAGACACAGTAAAATGGAGAGTGGTTACTATTATGGTCTACTATTATGGTCTGCATCATCCTGTTCCAGTGATGATTATTCTCCTTATTTTTTATATCTGTCTTAAGGATAGGCGGTGAAATGAAACTTCCCCAAAAAAAGGAAGTGCTTGCCAAGTTTTATAAAGCTGAAAACAAGCTTGCCCTGGATCTGGGTTTTAACTTGCTTCAGCATATTGGACAGATATTAGAGAGAATATTTGAAGTAGTCTAAAAAAGCAGACAGTCCATATATACTAATGTTCTTTCCACAGTTACACAAGTACCCCCATCTTCCTAAATAAGAATGAGCCGAACATATCTTGAATTGATTTGAGGCAGGTTTGCAGAATATGACTAAAGTGTGGGTGCCACATTTGAAAGTCATTGAAGTCAATGGGAGCCAAATGTTAAAAAACAGTCATGGCCATTTTCCAGGCTAATAGACAAGGAAATCTCAAACCAAAGGCATGGGAGCTGGGCGCTGCCGTGGAAAACATGTACCAAAGCTAAAAATATAATTGGTTTGGCATGGAGATACAATGCTTTAAGGTAAAAATAAAAATGCTAAATATCTTTAAATAACATGCATGGGGGTGCCCTTAACCTACCTGTAAAATGGAGAATACAGTATGTACAATGTTCAGCATATAACTTACTACAGCAAGCAAAACTGACATGTTCAAAGAAAAAAATGCCATGTGGAAAATGACAGCTTCAGCTGTTTTACCTCTGCTTGTAAGCAAATGGCCAGAAATTCCCTTCCCCAGACCCTTATCCTAAATATCTCTACAATCTCTAGTAGATCTGCTTTTTTAAAGTGGTTATAACCCTCACGAAATCTGAGCAAAGCATAAATCTGTAGGGTTTACTTATCTTTCTCAAAGCTCTAGGTATTGTTTCTATTTGGTGCTTTGTTGCTCTGTTATCATTCATTTCTGAGAAGTTTTCCTGACACATAAGATAAATGTGTGAAGGTAGAGGGAGCTCATAGGAAAAAGAAGGCACAAGGGCAGTAAAAGAAATACCGGTAGATTTCAGCCAATCCAATTTTTTAAAACTGCGCTCAATATTGCAAGATATTAAATGGGACCAATTCTTAGATCCATTAAGCGCAGAAGAAAAAATGGGAGTGCTTTAGGAACATATTAATAAAAGGTATCACAGAGAGCATTGCAATAGCTAATAAATATAGAAGAACAATAGTTAAACCTGGGTGGTTAAACCGTAACTTAAAAAGTCATATTAAAGGGTCACTAAAGGAAAACTTTTTATTTGCTGAAATGACTGTTTACAGGGTATAGAGAAATACAAGTTAACTGATTCCTTTTCAAAATGATTAAAAATAGATACAAATCAATCATATAATGTGCCTGCAGGTTAGTTTCACTTTTGAACTGGCTTCATGTTTCTGTGAAGTAGACACACAGAACAAAAACAAACAAATCCAGGGCAGTGTTTTGTTTTTAAAATGAATCTGATTGGTTCTGGGAAGTTTTAGACACACAGTAATGACAGCTTAGACCACCGTGAGAAAGCTCCCAGCACTGTGGTTATAAGGAAACAGACAAGCAGGAAGTGTGGAGATCAGAGCAGGATTACAGCAACATCAAACAAAAACGAACAATAAGGACATGAAACTAGTACTGCAGTAAGGTAAAGGAAGCTATTTAGCTAAAAAAAAAATTCCTTTAGTGATCCTTTAAAGACAAAAAAAGGCTTTTAAAAAATATAAAGCTAAGGGGTTATTGTCAGCATTCCGACACTACAAGAAATGCAACAGCAAGTGTAACAATGCATTTAGGGTGATAGAGCACAATAGACGCTTTTCAGGGGAGAGTAATAAAAATCCAAAGAAATTCTTTACAGGTTTACAACTTGGTTACAGATGACAACGAGAAGGCTAAAAGCTTTCTTCTCAGTTTTTGCACAGAAAATAAGGGGTAAAACAACAATAACTGTATTGTTAGTAACACATCACAGGTTGAACTGGATGGACTATTTTCTTCATTCAACCGCACCAACTATGTAACTATGTATGTAACATGGTTTATTTCAGTCTATTCAGAACACAACTCTATCCTTCCTTTGCTCCTGTGTGTTGTGGAAAAGGGGGGGGGGCCTCCTCCAATCTGCTCTCACACACTGTAACTGCAGCTCTCCGCCCCCTCCTCTGTGATACTAACAGATGGAGAAGGATTTTAACATAATTCTGCCCTTTTGAAAGGGTGTAAGGAAGAGAAGACAGCAGATAACTAGTAAAATGTATGTAGGAGGATTTGTTTCATCTTTGTGCAACATCTGAGTCACTTCACTGGGTATATGAGAGAGTTTACAATCACTTTAAGTGCATGTCCATATGCACAAAGCTTGGCAAACTGGATAATCATCTTGTGTCAACAGCTGGAATTACTTTACCTTTCCGTTCACTGTAGTTTGTACGAATCTGCAGGTGAATCTGAAAACAACATTGGTATATTTGCTTTCTAATCTAAAAATCAATTGGTAAATTATTATTTTGTTTATCTTCATCTTTTGCTTTTGGTTGAGTTTTGGAACATTTCTCTTTTGTTAAATTCTTGTAAACATTTTAACCACTTAACGCCCGCCGCACGACTGTGTACGTCTACAGAATGGCACGTACATCGTGCGACCCCCCCGCTGCGTGCGGCGGGCGGCTTACCTTGGGGAGCGATCCGTGCTGAGGGGGCGGCTGCTCGATACTGTCCGCCCCCTCGTGATCGCTCCCAGCCAATCAGCAGAGCCCTCTCCGTGTCACTTCCTCTGCCTATGTAATGTAAACATAGGCAGAGGAAGTGATGTGAGCTCTTGTCTCGGCGGTATTTTCAATCCGCCGAGAGGAGAAGTAAGTTGCACAAACACTACACTGACACTACACACATAGGCACACATTTAACCCCTTCAGATCACCCCCCAGCCCCCTGCCACACTGTCACTGATTGCAGTGATCATATATTTACTGATCACTGCATTTAGTGTCAGTGTGACAGTTAGTGTGACAGGCAGTTAGTGTTAGGTCCAGGGTAGCCCCGTACCCCCCTAATAAAGTTTTAACCCCTTGATCACCGCCCTAGTTAACCCTTTCACCCCCTATTGCCAGCGTCACTAAGCGATCATTTTTCTGATCGCTGTACTAGTGTCGCTGTTGCCGCTAGGTAGCTAATTTTTTATTTTATTGCGATTTTTTTTTTACTAAAGACATGTGGCTGAATACATTTTGGCCTAAATGTTTGACTAAAATTTAGTTTATTCTTAAAACAAAAAGTTAAAAATATTTTTTTTTTCAAAAATGTCGCTGTATTTTTGTCTATAGAGCAAAAAATAAAAATCGCAGAGGTGATCAAATACCACCAAAAGAAAGCTCTATTTGTGGGAAGAAAAGGATGCAAATTTTGTTTGGGAGCCACATCGCACGACCGCGCAATTGTCTGTTAAAGCAACGCAGTGCCGAATTGTAAAAACGCCTCTGGGCATTTAGCAGCATATTGGTCTGGGGCTTAAGTGGTTAAATAAAGAATTTAAAAAAAGTTCTTGTAAACATTTTGACCATTTGAAATGAACCTAGATGTTTTGAGTCAGGGTAAAAACATTGATCACTGCATAGACATTTAACTCACATACAGTATCTCACAAAATATTTTATTATATCTCTATGTGACAACACTGAGGAAATTACACTTTGCTACAATGTAAAGTAACGAGTGTACAGCTTGTATAACAGTGTAAATGTCCTGTCCCCTCAAAATAACTCAACACACAGCCATTAATGTCTGAACTGCTGGCAATAAAAGTGAGTACACCCCTCAGGCCGTGTACACATGACCGAGGTTCTCGCTGGAAACCAGCGAGAACCTCGCTGGAAGCTGCATTCCAGCGAGGACCTCGGCCGTGTGTACACTCTCGGCGAGCTTCCCGTCGGGAAGCCCGTCGAGCAGAAATAGAGAGCACGCTCTCTATTTGCTCGACGACCCGCCTGGAAGAATGTCTGGTTGCCATTCCCGACGGGCGGGTCGCCGATTTCGACGGCCGGCAGGGAACCTCGATGGGCGGAACGATGTGTTCTGCCCGTCGAGGTTCTCTGCCGTGTGTACACGGCCTAAGTGAAAATGTCCAAATTGGACCCAAAGTGTCAACATTTTGTGTGGCCACCATTTTTTTCCAGCACTGCCTTAACCCTCTTGAGCATGGAGTTCACCAGAGCTTCACAGGTTGCCACTGGAGATCTTTTCCACTCCTCCATGATGACATCACACAGCTGGTGGATGTTAGAGACCTTGCGGTCTTCCACCCTCCATTTGAGGATGCCCCACAGATGCTCAATAGGATTTAGGTCTGGAGACATGCTTGACCAGTCCATTACCTTTACCCTTAGCTTCTTTAGCAAGGCAGTGGTCAACTTGGAGGTGTGTTTGGGGTTGTTATGTTGGAATACTGCCCTGTGGCCCATTTTCCTTAGGTAGGGGATCATGCTCTGCTTTAGTATATCAACAGTACATGTTGGCATTCATGGTTCCCTCAATGAGCTGTAGCTCCCCAGTGCCAGCAGCATTCATGCAGCCCCAGACCATGACACTCCCACCACCATGCTTGACTGTAGGCAAGACACACTTGTCTTTGTACTCCTCACCTGGTTGCTGCCACACATGCTTGACACCATCTGAACCAAATACGTTTATCTTGGTCCCATCAGACCAGAAGACATGGTTCCAGTAATCCATATCTTTAGTCTGTTTGTCTTCAGCAAACTGTTTGCGGGATTTCTTGTGCATCATCTTTAGAAGAGGCTTTCTTTTGGGACGAGAGCCATGCCGACCAAAAATGATGCAGTGTGTGGCGTATGGCCTGAACACTGACAGGCTGACCCTCCACCCCTTTAACATCTGCAGCAGAGCTGGCAGCACTTCTATGTCTATTTCCCAAAGACAACCTCCGGATATGATGCTAAGCATGTGCACTTAATTTCTTTGGTCGACCATGGCGAGGCCTGTTCTGAGTGGAACCTGTAACGTTAAACCACTGTATGGTCTTGGCCACCGTGCTGCAGCTCAGTTTCAGGGTCTTGGCAATCTTCTTATAGCCTAGGCCAGAGATGGCAAACCTTTTGGAGCCCGAGTGCCCAAACCGCGACACAAAATCAATTTAGATATGTCAAAGTGCCAACATGGAATAAATCTTCCAGCGGCTCTGTACAGAGGATAGGACTGATCATCCCTCTGAATGAGCCCTAAGGGACCAAAAACCTTACCATTGTGCCCAGATAAAAAACCTTTGTGCTTTTTCAAAGGAGTGCATTGTGCTCAGAATACAGGGATCATATGGATGCATTGTGCTCAGAATACAGGGATAATATGAATGCATTTTGCTCAGAATACAGGGATCATATGGATGCATTGTGCTCAGAATACAGGGATTGGATGGATCCATTGTGCTCAGAATACAGGGATCGGATGGATGCATTGTGCTCAGAATACAGGGATTGGATGGATGCATTGTGCTCAGAATACAGGGATCGGATGGATGCTTTATGCTCAGAATACAGGGATCATATGAATGCATTGTGCTCAGAATACAGGGATTGGATGGATGCATTGTGCTCAGAATACAGGGATTGGATGGATGCATTGTGCTCAGAATACAGGGATCATATGAATACATTGTGCTCAGAATACAGGGATTGGATGGATGCATTGTGCTCAGAATACAGGGATTGGATGGATGCATTGTGCTCAGAATACAGGGATTGGATGGATGCATTGTGCTCAGAATACAGGGATTGGATGGATGCATTGTGCTCAGAATACAGGGACTGGATGGATGCATTGTGCTCAGAATACAGGGATCATATGAATACATTGTGCTCAGAATACAGGGATTGGATGGATGCATTGTGCTCAGAATACAGGGATTGGATGGATGCATTGTGCTCAGAATACAGGGATCATATAAATACATTGTGCTCAGAATACAGGGATTGGATGGATGCATTGTGCTCAGAATACAGGGATTGGATGGATGCATTGTACTCAGAATACAGGGATCATATGAATGCATTGTGCTCAGAATACAGGGACTGGATGGATGCTTTATGCTCAGAATACAGGGATCATATGAATGCATTGTGCTCAGAATACAGGGATAATATGAATGCATTTTGCTCAGAATACAGGGATCATATGGATGCATTGTGCTCAGAATACAGGGATTGGATGGATGCATTGTGCTCAGAATACAGGGATCGGATGGATGCATTGTGCTCAGAATACAGGGATTGGATGGATGCATTGTGCTCAGAATACAGGGATCGGATGGATGCTTTATGCTCAGAATACAGGGATCATATGAATGCATTGTGCTCAGAATACAGGGATTGGATGGATGCATTGTGCTCAGAATACAGGGATTGGATGGATGCATTGTGCTCAGAATACAGGGATCATATGAATACATTGTGCGCAGAATACAGGGATTGGATGGATGCATTGTGCTCAGAATACAGGGATTGGATGGATGCATTGTGCTCAGAATACAGGGATTGGATGGATGCATTGTGCTCAGAATACAGGGATTGGATGGATGCATTGTACTCAGAATACAGGGATCATATGAATGCATTGTGCTCAGAATACAGGGACTGGATGGATGCATTGTGCTCAGAATACAGGGATTGGATGGATGCATTGTGTTTAGAATACAGGGATCATATGGATGCATTGTGCTCAGAGTACAGGGATCATATGGATGCCATGTGCTTAGAATACAGGGATCATATGGATGCATTGTGCTTAGAATACAGGGATCATATGGATGCATTGTGCTCAGAATACAGGGATCATATGGATGCATTGTGCTCAGAATACAGGGATTGGATGGATGCATTGTGTTTAGAATACAGGGATCATATGGATGCATTGTGCTCAGAATACAGGGATCATATGGATGCATTGTGTTTAGAATACAGGGATCATATGGATGCATTGTGCTCAGAATACAGGGATCATATGGATGCATTGTGCTCAGAATACAGGGATCATATGGATGCATTGTGCTCAGAATACAGGGATTATATGGATGCATTGTGCTCAGAATACAGGGATTGGATGGATGCACTGCACTCAGAATACAGGGATGGGATGGATCAGGGATGGGATGCTCAGAATACATGGATTGGATGGATGCATTGCACTCAGAATACAGGGATGGGATGGATCAGGGATGGGATGCTCATAATACAGGGATGGGATGAATCAGGGATGGGATTCTCAGAATACAGGGATGGGATGAATCAGGGATGGGATTCTCAGAATACAGGGATGGGATGGATCAGGGATGGGATGCTCAGAATACAGGGATGGGATGGATCAGGGATGGGATGCTCAGAATACAGGGATGGGATGAATCAGGGATGGGATTCTCAGAATACAGGGATGGGGTGAATCAGGGATGGGATTCTCAGAATACAGGGATGGTATGATTCAGGGATGGGATTCTCAGAATACAGGGATGGTATGATTCAGGGATGGGATTCTCACAATACAGGGATGGGATGGATGCTCAGAATACAGGGCCCTTCCCAACAAAGCTGTGTCCTCTGCCCCCTTCACATCCCCCCACATACACAGCAGTGTCCTCTGCGAGCCCCCACCTCTCCCTCCCTCACCCGTAGCACTGTCCTACCTGTGTATATGTTTAGCCAAAGTCCTCCATATTGCCATGCTTCAGTGATGGAGGCCCGGCCTGCACAGGAAGCCGCTCTCCTATTGGCTGCCCAAGTCCAGGAAGGGAGGATCATTCTTCTCTTCCTGGCTATTCAGAGGCATTGCGCGCTGCTTACAGCAGACACTCCCTCTCTGTGTTATTTGCATTGGGCTAATTTAGTGTATGCAGGGAGGGCTTTACACACATCTGCCGTCCCACTGCCCGATCGCATTAATGATAGAAAGGGAGCCGGCTACTCTGCGCCTGCACGAGTGAAAGTAACTGCATTGCTGGGGGATTCCCTCCCCTATCCTGGGAGCCTGCTGCGTGCTGACAGAGAGGGGTTTGCCATCCTTGGCCTACGCCATCTTTATGTACAGCAACAATATTATTTTTTTTAGATCCTCAGAGAGTTCTTTGCCATGAGGTGCCATGTTGAACTTCCAGTGACCGGTATGAGAGAGTGAGAACTATAAAACCAAATTTAACACACCTGCTCCCTATTCACACCTGAGACCTTGTAACACTAAGGCCGTGTACACACGATCGAATTTGTCCGCTAAAACTGGTCCGACGGACCAGTTCAGCGGACAAATCCGATCGTGTGTATGGGCTAGCGGACATGTCTGACCGGCGGACAAATTTTAAAGCATGCTTTAAAATTTGTCTGCCGGCGACATGTCCGTCGGATATGTCCACTGGTTAGTACACTAACCAGCGGACATATCTGCCCGCACAAGCGTCGTATGGATGCGACGCATGCGTGGACGTTTTTTACTTCCTGGTGCGGTGACGTGGCGGCGTCAACGTCACCGCCACGTCACCACGCTTTCTGCCGGCGGGGATTTTGATCCGATGGTGTGTACACACAGCCAGATGAAAATCCAGAGGAGACATGTCCGATGGAAACGGTCTGCGGACTGTTTCCATCGGACATGTCCCACCGTGTGTGTGCGGCCTAACAAGTCACATGACACCGGGGAGGGAAAATGTGTAAGTGGCCCCAATTTGGACATTTTCACTTAGACTTAGGGGTGTTCTCACTGCACTGTTCTTGTTGCCAGCAGGTTTAGACATTATTGGCTGTATGTTGAGTTATTTTGAGGGTACAAGCTGTACACTCACTACTTTACATTGTAGCAAAGTGTAATTTCTTCAGCGTTGTTACATGAAAAAGAATACAATTTTTGCTAAAATGTGAGATACTGTATATTTTAAACGTACATAATGAGATGCTTGGCCCCTACACCAAAAATTAAACTTGTAATTGTACAATCTGCACTGAGATAATTTCAGCCTGTAAAATTACACATTATAGGAAAATCCTGATCATTATTCAAATCCTATTTTTTCCTCAAAACCAGTGGCAAGATACATCTAAAAAAATTAAGTGTGGAAAAAGTGAATTTCTTTTTTTTTTAAATTGATATATATATATATATATATATATATATATATATATATATATATATATATATATATATATATATATATATATATATATATATATATATATATATATATATAATATGTAGAGCTGCATTTGTTTTCTTTTTTAGGCCTTCTTTATTTTACATTTTATTTTCAACTGGGGGTCTAGGCCAGTTCCAAAACGTCTGGGGTGCCAAGGTTCGCCATCACTGGTCTAGGCAGTAAGTCTGTTGTTTTTCACTTTGCAAAGTGAACCGTCTGTTTTGTCTTCAGTCAATCACCCCCATAATATACCACTCCCCCTTCACTTTGTACACCTGAGGAAACAAAGTGATATACCAGGTTTTTCCAAGTGACAACACTTAAGGCTTGACAATCTGTAGGGAAAGGGTCCACAGCTGTGTTTGCTCCAAGTTGCAACTTCTAGCTACAAAGTTCTTCTGCTGATTCTTTACTTTCATGAGGGTGGGGTGAAGGTAGGTATGAGCATTTTCCTGTATTTTTTTCCCTAAATAGTAGCTTCCTTTAGCTTAGTGCAGTCCTCCTTCACTTACCTCATCCTTCGATATTTCTTTTGAATGTCTTTATTTCTTCTGAGAAATCCTCACTTCCTGTTCTTCTGTCTGTAACTCCACACAGTAATGCAAGCCTTTCTCCCTGGTGTGGAGTGTCATGCTCCCTTGGACAACAGGAGAGTCAGGACGCTCACTAACACACAGCTCCTTTCTGTATCTGCAACATAGAGAGCGTCCTGACTCTCCTGTAATCCAAGGGAGGGGGCGAACACGACACTCCATACCAGGGAGAAAGCCTTGCATTATGGTGTGTAGTTACAGACAGAAGAACAAGAAGTGAGGATTTCTCAGAAGAAATAAGGACATTTAAAAGCAAAATTCGAAGGATGAGGTAAGTGAAGGAGGACTGCAATAAGATAAAGAAATCTATTAAGGAAAAAAATGGTACCTTTACAACCCCTTTAAAGCATTTGTTACCCCAACATTTTATTATCCTGGTATGTGCCTGCTGTACCATGTACTTGTATGATAAATTATCCTGTTCTCTTTTTGTTGCTTCCTTTGTGTGAAATCCCTGGCGTTCCTTTCAGTCCCTCTGCTTTCTTATTCAAAACTTCAAAAGCAATAGATCACACTCGTTCGTTCTTTAGCTATGCTGGGAACTCAGTGTACTCGCCAATGATCACACTTGTCTTGACACCCCCCCCCCCCCCCCCCCAGCTGCACAGCATTACCTGGGAAGCTCAATGTGCTGCTGCTTCTCCTTCCCCTGACTCTTATCCAGCTGAGAACAGAGGGAGTGTGATCACTTAAAAAAAGGTAAAAAAAATATTTATATTCCTTTTAAGCATTGAATTCATATGCTGTGTTCCCTGTATGTATTTTAGGATTTCATGTTTATCTTTGGCTGTATTATACCATTGAAGTTATCTCTGCTTCACCAAAACTGTTAGCTCACATGAATTGGATGAAATTGTAGGCATGCTTTCTTATATCACATAAAATAGCCTTTTAACAGATTTGTGGTTGTTTTCTCTGCCCATTTGCTATTACAGTATATATCCTCCTGCAAGTGAATGTTGGCCTTCATGTTATTTTTGAGTCATGCAAAGAAATCTCCCATTGGCAATTCATTTGGGATACAAAGAGCCAGATTCAGAAAGGACATACGACGGCGTATCTCCAGATACGCCGTCCTAAGTCCGAATGAGTGCCGTCGTATCTCGGCGCCTGATTTAAAGAATCAGATATGCCGCAATTTAGGCAAGATCCGACCCACGTAAGTCTCTTACACCGTCGGATCTTAACTGCATATTTACGCTGGCCGCTAGGTGGCGCTTCAGTAGATTTATGCGTTGAATATGCAAATTAGGTAGATACGTTTACGTAGGCGTTTGACCGGCATAAAGTTACCCCTGCTATATGAGGCGCAGTCCATGTTAAGTATGGACGTCAGAACACGCAGTCGAATTTGCGGGTACGTCTGTTTACACTATGCCGCCGTTGGGTGCGTAAGTTCGTTCGGGGAATGGGTGGTTCTCTACGGCGCTGTCAAAGTTACGTTCACGTCGATATCAATGAGATATTTCCGACGCCTATCTGAATTTTGCCCAAAGACTGACATAGAGGCATGCACTTGTGAATATTCGTCCACGGCCAAGGCGTACATTGTATCGCAGTTCGTATTACTGGCGCAGTCATTTACGTGGGGTCACGATCTAGTTTGACCACATACAACAACGCCCACATATAGATATACCAGCCCACTTTTAAAATGATCAATTTTAATGCGGGGTCTATACAAAATAAAATAAAAATGCCTGCATCACTTTTTTAGTATTCACTACGCCGCCGTATGGTATGTGCGAGTTCTAAGCTGTTATTTAGGCATAACAACCTTTAGACATTATGTAAAGTTTCTAACTGTCAATTTGAAAAATTACGGCGCCTGGCCTACTCAAAGACCACATTACGGCGGTGTAGTGTAAATGAGATATGCTAACTGCTGGTTGCTATCTGAATCTAGGCCCAAAGACTGCCATCATAACATAGAGGCAAAATGCATGGTTCTTAGCAGTGAATTTTATATAAATATCTGTGTTTTAACATTCCCCCAAGGGTACATTTGTATCATATTACTTGAGGCCCGCCGCTTCAGATGACGGCATTACTCAGGCACAGCTTTTCTTTTAGCGCGCGCTGTGGGGGGAAGCCCTGTTGATCCTATTGGACGGCCAACATATCGCGGACGGCCAATCAGAGTTTAATGCGAACACATCTCTATAGATCATCATGACACATAAATGTCCTGTCTGGAAGGGAGGAGCCCGATTGTGCATAAAATGACAGATCGGTCAGTCACCCCCCCCTCCCCCTAGTTAGAAACACACCTAGCATACATATTTACCCCTTCCTCACTAGTGTTTTGCTTGGTCACATTTATTGTAATTAGTGCTTATAGCACTGAAGAATAAATGTGAATGGCGCCAAAAATGTGTAATCAACTTTTTTAGTCCGATGTCATAGTTGCAGTAACAATGAAATCGCAATCGCCGCCATCTAGTAAAAAAAAAATAATAAAAAATGTCTAAGCTGTCCCCTATTTTGTAGCGCTATAACTTTTGCGCAACCTCGCTTAGATTTTTTTTTTTTTTTTTTACAAAAATTATGTAGAAGTACGTTTACTGAGTAACAGTGTCAATTTGAAAATGATTAGGCATGGCTACAAAAAGTCAAAGACCACATTCAGAGAGGACTGCATGAATGCATATTTCTTAAAAGTGTTAATGTGCTAATCTGCTGGTTGCTTGATCTAGGCAAAATGCCATCATATTCCACATAAGCAAAATACCATGGTTCTTGCAGATTTTATATAAATATCACCCACTGTGTTTTAACATTTCACATTAAATGTCTCTATTAAAGCCAACAAGCTGAAACTGCAGTTACTATTTGGTGAAGGAATCTCACTGTATTACTCCAACCTCAGATGACATTAGTTTCATTTATTTTATTATTATTAACACATTTGGTCACGCAGTTACCTTAGATTGGTAAACAGAGTTCCAGATGATCCTTGGTACACTGTTTAATCCCAAAAACATTGCAGCTAAAGTATGGCATTTTTACCAGTAATAGAAACAATTACAACTAATCCTGAGTTACTGTACTGTACATGGTTTCACAAAACAGAGTAAAAACAATAAAAGATTACATTACAGTTTTAGAGCAGTTTTTTTTCTTATGTTTTGTTGCTATAAAGCTCATGTAAAACTCTCCTTAGACAATAGTATGGTCATTGGTCTTTGGCTTTATACATCTTTTTTCAAACACAACATGTATGGAAAACGTGCGTAGAGTGTGATTTACTAAAAGGAGACAAGTACTGCTTTACTTCTTTCATTATTGAGTTAAAGGGTTTATTTTATCATAGGAGGTATATGACACTATTGACCAATGCAAAAGGCTACTGTTGAACCCCCGATGTTAAGGGGCCTATATTAATGCAACAGTCCAACAGTGGTGTAGGGCTATTGTTAAGGGTGAAACTTACACTGCTGGCTACCAGTGGCCTACTGTATTATTAAGGGTGCGACCATGAGCCAATGACAAGCAAAGGGATTGTTAGCCTCAAATAGTGGTCTCTAGGGGACCCTGCTAAGTAACTTTTTAAATGTAGACATTACAGTCGTATGCAAAAGTTTAGGAACCCCTGACAATTTCCATGATTATCATTTATAAATATTTGGGTGTTTTGATCAGCAATTTCATTTTGATCTATCAAATAACCGAAGGACACAGTTATATTTCAGTAGTGAAATTAGGTTTATTGGATTAACAGAAAATGCGCAATATGCATCAAAACAAAATTAGAAAGGTGCATACATTTGGGCACCCCAACAGAAAAATCACATCAATATTTAGTGAAGCAGAAGTAACAGCCTCTAGACGCTTCCTATAGCCTGTAATGAGTGTCTGGATTCAGGATAAATGTATTTTGGACCATTCCTCCTTACAAAACATTTCCAGTTGAGTTAGGTTTGATGGTTGCCGAGCATGGACAGCCCACTTCAAATTACCCCACAAATGTTCAATGATATTTAGGTCTGGGGACTGGGATGGCCATTCCAGAACATTGTACTTCCTCTGCATAAATGCCCAAATAGATTTTGAGCAGTGTTTTGGGTCGTTGTCTTGTTGAAATATCCAGCCCTGGCGTAACTTCAACTTTGTGACTGATTTCTCAACATTATTCTCAAGAATCTGCTCATATTGAGTGAAATTCATGCGACCCTCAACTTTAACCAGAGTCCCAGTACCGTCACAGGCAACACAGCCCCACAGCATGATGGAACCTCTGCATATCGCCCCTTGTTATGACCAAATAACTCAATCTTTGTTTTATCAGTCCACAGCACCTTATTCCAAAATGAAGCTGGCTTGTCCAAATGTTTGCATACCTCAAGCGATTCTGTTTGTGGCGTGTGAGCAGAAAAGGCTTCTTTTGCATCACTCTCCCATACAGCTTCTCCCTGTGCAAAGTGCGCGGAATGGTTGAAGGAAGCACAGTGACACCATCTGCAGCAAGTTGATGTTGTAGGTCTTTGGAGGTGATCCATGGGCTGTTTTTCAGTGTTCTCACCATCCTTCTCTTTTGCCTCTCCAATATTTTATGTAGCCTGCCACTTCTGGCCTTAACAAGAACTGTGCCTGTGGTCTTCCATTTCCTCACTGTGTTCCTCACAGTGGACACTGACCCCTTATATCTCTGCAAAACTTTTTGTAGCCATAATGTAGAACAATCTTTGTTTTCAGGTCATTTGAGAGTTGATTTGAGGCCCCGTGTTGCCACTCTTCAGAGGAGAGTCAAAGAGAACAACAACTTGCAATTGGCCACCTCAAATACCTTTTCTCATGATTGGATGCACCTGTCTATAAAGTTCAAGGCTTAATGAGCTCACCAAACCAAGTGAGTGTTCCAATTAATCAGTGCAAAGTAGTTACAGGTATTCAAATCAACAACATGACAAGGGTGTTGATGCATATTGCGCATTTTCTGTTAATCCAATAAACCTAATTTCACTACTGAAATATTACCGTGACCTTCAGTTATTTGATAGATCAAAATGAAATTGCTGATCCAAACACCCAAATATTTATAAATGATAATCTTGGAAATTGTCAGGGGTTCCTAAACTTTTGCATACAACTGTAAATGAAAACAATTCATAAACAATTAGTGAAAGTCCAAAAAAATTGTGGTGAATGATGTGCTCCAGTGCACCACGCTCCCCCCTGTTTTCCCACTTACCGTATGGAATGGACCCCTAGCTTTTCAGTCTGGGGGTCGTTCAGGTTTGGAGATGTTGGTCAGGGATGGCTGAGTCACATCAATGTACCAAGAAGATCTCCAGTATTAATAGGGGTAGTGACCGTTCAAATATTTATAATAGGATGAGGAAAAAAATATTCACTCTAAAAAAAATGGTTTGTTAGATGTGTTTGCACAGATTTCCTTCTATATTCCAAAGACCTTTCTGGTAAGTTAATTGGCATAAGTACACGAGCTGGGAACCTTAGACTGTAAGCATCTTGAGGGAAGGGACCAATGTCAATGAATATAAGGCACGGCACTGCATAACATTTTCGGCACTGCAAGCGCAAAGGGAAATTTTTCCTAACACAGCGAAAATCTCTATTTGTATGACTCTTTCATTTAAATTTTCCTAATTAAAAATCTTTAATTGGGAAAACATAGAATGATGATTTAGAATAGCTTAAAATAAATTGTTTGCTCCAATTAATCTTTTCAAATATTCGTTTTTGATCTGAAACGGAAATGTATGTTTTGGTATTACTATTTGGTTTTATTTTGTAGTTTAAAAGCTGAATGTAAAATGCAGCCTTAAAGTTGTTGTACTGCAAGGTGTTTGATTTAGCCAGTCTCTGGGTGGAGCCCAAACCTGATTTAAGCCAGTCAAGCATGCATTTTCATGCTTGTGATATAGTTTTTAACACGTCTTTCAAACTCCTTGTTTATCTACCATGTTCCTGTGCCTGTTAGTTTGCATTGCCTTGCTGACGACCTCTAAACGGATATTGACTATGCTCAGAACTCAACCTTCCCTGAACTCAAACTGTCACTGGCCACTCTGCCTGTCTGCCAACTGCAAGTACCTGTTCATTGTGCTCAGTTTGCACCTGCCCTGTCATGGTAGCAAGGCACTACAAAATTGTGTATAAGACCTGGGGGAAACCAAGATGGGAAAAGGGGCTGCTATAGGTGAACAAAACAGAAGCTAACAATAGTGTCTGCCTGACCACCTGCCTTAGGGGTAAGCATCACATTTTCACAAGCCTTTAACAATAAAACATTTCTGTGAAGATGGCCTCTACACAGGCTCATTTACTTGAAGAGGAGCTTTGCAAACTGACACACTAAGTCCAGGAATTGTCTGTGCATGAGAACGCACCTCCAGCAGCAGGCAGGAAACAGATTCCAAAGTTTAACCACTTAAGACCCGCACCATTATGCAGGTTAAGGACCTTGCCCCTTTTTGCCATTCGGCACTGCGTCACTTTAACTAACAATTGCGCGGTCGTGGGATGTGGCTCCCAAACAAAATTGGCGTCCTTTTTTCCCACAAATAGAGCTTTCTTTTGGTGGTATTTGATCACCTCTGCGGTTTTTATTTTTTAGAGCGACAATTTTGAAAAAAAATCAATATTTTTTACTTTTTGCTATAATAAATATCCCACAAAAAAATATAAAAAAAATGTTTTTCCTCAGTTTAGGCCGATACGTATTCTTCTACCTATTTTTGGAAAAAAATCGCAATAAGCGTTTATCGATTGATTTGCGCATTACAAAACAAGGGATAGCTTTATTGCATTTTTATTAATAACTTTTTTTTACTACTAATGGCGACGATCACCGATTTTTTTTTTCATGACTGCGACATTATGGCGGACACATCGGACAATTTTGGCACATTTTTGGGACCATTGTCATTTTCACAACAAAAAGTGCTACAAAAATGCACTGCTTACTGTGAAAATGACAATTGCAGTTTAGGAGTTAACCACTACGGGGCACTGTAGGAGTTAAGTGTGATCTCATATGTGTTTCTAACTGTAGGGGGCGGGGCTGGACGTTTGATGTCAGTGATCGTCTTTCCCTATATCAGGGAACAGATGATCACTGACACTGCCACAATGAAGAACGGGGAAGGTGTGTTTACACACACTTCTCCCCGTTCTTCAGCTCCGGTGAAGGATCACGGGACCCTGGCAGCGATCGGGTCCGCTGGTACCATGGTCACAGAGCTTCGGACCGGGTCATGAGCACGCCGCCGATGGCGCACCTACGACCCCGCCGCTGGGCCTTAAAGAGACACGTACAGGTACGTGATTGTGCCCAGCCGTGCCATTCTGCTGATGTATATCGTCGGTAGGGGGTCCTTGAGGGGTTAACCAACCTGACCAGTTTCCTCGTGACTCCCATAGGTTTTCCAACTTTAAAAATAGGATTTTTTTTATACAGCTTACATGTAAAATCCTTTTCTTGGGAATACATCACGGACATAGAGCCTTAATTACTTAATGGATTATGTAGTTACCACAGGTAATTGGACACTGGTAAACCCAATTAAAATTGAATTTCTCCCCTATATAATCCCTCCCAAATGGAGAGTACCTCAGTTTTGTAGCAAAGCAATAAGTGTCCCACGTTTAACTCCGAAGAGGGGCGGGAGCACTGTGTCCAGTGATGTATTCCCAAGAAAAGGATTTTACAGGTAAGCTGAAAAAAAAATCCTATTTCATTGCTCATATATCACGGGACACAGAGCCTTAATTACTTAATAGGATGTACCATAGCAATGCTAAAATTGAGGGTAGGGGGATACAGATCAGAACAAAACCACCATCGGGCCAGAGAACCTATACTGCTGCCTGCAGCACACTACGCCCGAAGGCAGCATGCTCGTACCCTCTCACATCTACCTGGAAGAATTTAGTAAATGTATGGACCGAAGACAAAGTAGCAGCCTTACAGATCTGAGCCATGGAGGCCAGGTGATGCACTGCCCATGAAGCACCAACTGCTCTAGTCAAGTGCGCTTTCACCTAAAAAGGAAGAATCTTCTTTTCTAAACCATAGGCCTGAAATATGACTTGTCGAATCCAACTTGCAATAGAGGACTTTGACGCTGCCTGGCCCTTCCTAGGGCCATGTGGCAGAATAAACAGACAATCAGTCTTTCATATCTGAGCCATGGTTTGCAGATAAAACATTACCGCTCTTACAACATCTAGACCTGGAAGCCAATAGGTCCACATCTGGGGTACCCCATTTCCTGGACTCAGCTGCTGGCGGCTTAAAAAATCTGCCTGCCAATTTTCTACCCCTGAAATGAAGACCACGGATAGGCAAGGAATATGCCTTTCTGCCCAGGCCAGGATGTGATTCACCTCTTTTTGGGCATTCAGACTTTTGGTGCCTCCTTGATGATTGATATAGGCCACAGCTGTAGCACTACCGGACTGGATCCAAACAGGCCAACCCTGCAGTCTGTAAGACCAGACTCTGAGGGCCAGATGAATTGCCTGAATCTCCAGAATGTTGATGGGTAAGAGCTTTTTGGCTCCGAACCACTTCCCCTGGGCAGATGCTTCTTCTAGAACTGCCCCCCAGCCAAGAAGGCTGGCGTCTGTGGTTACCAATTTCCAGGTAACCGGAGTGAAGGATTTTCCTTCTGACAGATTTTCAGTGAGCAACCACTAATTGAGTCTCTGGCAAACCTTTGGAGATAAGATCATAGGAAGGTCCAGGGCCTGAACATCTTTGTTCCAAGTGGACAGAATTCTGCCCTGTAATGGCCTTGAGTGAAACTGGGAGTAAGGGACAGCCTCGAATGAGGCTACCATCTTTCTCAATAATTTCATGCATAGACGGATGGAAGGCCTTTTTTTTGCCTTTATTACTTGGACCAGGTCTCCTATGGCTTTTGCCTTTGGCTTGGGAAGTAATACCTTGCTTTGGGACGTGTCTATAATCATGCCCAAATACTCCAGCCTTCTTTGAGGCTTCAAGGAGGATTTTTCCAGATTGAGGACCCAGCCTAGGTACTCTAAATATTCCACTGTGCTGTGCACATTGTGGCCCAAGCGTGCAGCAGACTGATCTATGATCAACAGATCGTCCAGACAGGCTGTTACTGCTATGCCCCATGCCCTTAGCTTTGCCAGGGCCGGGGGCCAGTATTTTTGTGAACACTCGAGGTGCTGTGGCCAGCACGAAAGGGAGGGCAACAAACTGAAAGTGGCGCTGATCCACCGTGAACCTTAGAAACCTTTGGTGAGCGGGGAATATTGGCACATGTAGATATGCATCTCTGATGTCTATTGATGCCAGGAATTCTCCTCCCTGATTCAGGCTTTTCAGATCTAGGATAGGTCTGACACCCCCTATTGGTTTTGGAACCATGAAATGGTTTGAGTAAAACCCTGATCCCTGATCCTTTGTGGCTAACTCCATGATTACCGCTTGGGACAACAGGTGTTCCAAGGCCAACAACAAATACCTTATTTGAACTGGAAAGTAGCATGCAGCCTGCGGGGATTTCCGAGATCCCAAAGAGGAAACAGAGGACATAGAAACTTCAACATGAGGCAATTTGTAAGTGGCACGCGCCATCTCTGCATAACATTGCACCTGCATCTTTAGCGACTGAGAGGTAGCAGGAATCCTCTCATCCTCTGAGTCCTCAGACTGCACATAATCCTCATCTCCAGAGAGGGATTTTTCACCCTCAGAAGGCTCATCTGATGAGAGAGCCAGAGCAGATGAAGAGGATCTACACCGTGTTCTGCTATCTTTCAAGGAGGTTGCAATAATAGTAGCAATCCTTCCTTCTAAGCCATCCAAAGCAACTTTTAAAGCGTCCTCAGTGACGTATTGAGGAGCTGCCATAGGAGAAGCTGCAGAACCAGACAGGGGTTCATCCTGTGAGGCTGCTATCAAGCTGACAGAGGGGGATGGTAAACTGCAGGCAAGCTCAGAATCCTTAGCCATAAGCGGGGATTTTCTGATGCCTCTTTTACTAGCCCTCCAACCTCTTCTTAGGGACATAGTCCTTACTGCAAAGCAAAGGTACTATCCACAAAAAAATGCAATAACTGTTGTACTATAGTCTTACAATTCACATAGGACACGGCTGCACAAGGGAGGCTGCCCGGCGCCATCTGCTGGAACTCACTGGGGTACGTGGCAGCAGTGACCATCTTTTTCCATGGCTGGACGAGCCCCAGCACCATGCATGATGATCATATAGCAAGGGAATGGGGCCCAGGTAGAAGAACCCCAGAAAGCTTTGCAGCAGGTGAGCAGGCCCAGTGCGTGGAGGCACGCCCATGTGACGTGGGGCCAAGGATCAGGTGTAAGGGGCACAGGTCAGGGTGCATTTCATGGGACTGGTAAGGCTGTGTTTCATGGGCACTGGTAAGGCTGCATTTCATCAGCACAGGTCAGGCTACATTTCATGGGCACTGGTAAGGCTGCATTTAATTAGTACTGGTTAGGCTACACTTCATGGGCACTGGTCTGGCTGCATTTGGTGGGCACTGGAAAGACTGCATTTCTAGGCACAGGTCAGGCTGCATTTCATGGGCACTGGAAAATATTTTAGTACATCATTTGGTTCAGAATTGTTTTCTTCTTGTTTTCCTCCTCTAAAACCTACAAGAGCAATAATTATCAACTATACTCCCACAGTGTGAACAAGTGACCGACAGGCAGGATAATGGACATGAAATCTCCATCTTATCTTGCCAAAAGTGGCCAGATTGAGACACTATAATCTCATGTCTATGGGCACTCTAACCAGCTCTCAAAATTTCCACTTGCCTATTCGCATTTGGCGAGTGAAAATAAGCTGAGGGTGCATGTTTCCGTTTGGGTGGGGGGCTGGCTTCCCCCAGTCAACTGTACGGAGGGCTGCGTATGCTGCGCTGCAAGACGGAAAGTGTAGTTTCCAGTGCAGCTCCGTAGATTCTCTTCTTACCAACATGGCGGACAGGAGGCAGCAGAGGAGACGCATGTCCAAGGACAGCAAGGAGGAGGAAGAAGAGCCTGGCAGCGAAAGCAGGGGCTATGGGAAACAGCCAGGCCTACCAGAGAGAAGTGAGAACTGAGAGATTGGCGAGACCATGAGAGACTGAGACAAGTATGAGTATGTAAGTGTTCACAGGCTGACAGTGTACGGTGGGCGGAGGAGCTTTTGCCGCATTCAGTTTTGGGTGGTTTTTTTTTTTATTATTATTATTTTTACCACTCATCTTACAGTATATGCACATTTTTGCATGCAGACAAACACATATCAGGTTGCGGTGTTTGGGATGCCATTAATAATAAATGGCACAGCAAACGTCATATGGTTTTAGCTTGTTTTATAACTGCATGCAAAAATACACAACGTTTGGTGCATTTACAAAATGTGCAGATGTGAGTGGAGACTTATGCCGCGTACACACGGTCGTTTTTTGCGATGAAAAAAACCGAAGTTTTCTGTGAAGTAAAAAACGACATACTTTATGTTAATGATGTTTAAAGTTGTTGTTGTTGTTAATATTTATTTTTGTAACACCATCATTTAGTAGTGTTTTTTAAGAGGGCCACAGAATTAGGGGATAATAATGCAGAAAAAGCGAGGTTACGTTCACCACTCTTTTCCATTGAAGCTCGCTTCATAACTAGCTTCTGGGCATGCGCGGTTGAAAAACGTCGTTTTGAACGACGTTTTTGCTACACACGGTGACTTTTTGTGAAACAAAAAAACGACGTTTTGAAAAACGACACAAAAATTCAAACAAGAAGTCTCTCTCTACGTTCCACTTTCCCGGAAACAAACTTCCTGAACCCCTGAGTAGCGCGGGGTTCAGGAAGTTTGTTTCCGGGAAAGTGGAACGTAGAGAGAGAGACTTATTTCCTTCTTCACATTCATACTACACTGATCATCGGTCCATTGTGAGAGAAGTTTTGGCTCTTGGATATCCTGCCACGCAAACCCCCAGGCTGGGAAGTAAGCCATCTGCTGTCAGAAGATCTCTGGTTGGGATCTTTTCCTCTGGTAAGGGGCATTGTGATTGAAAGGTGGAGGTGTCCTGTCTATCTAAGCACTATTCTGAGGTTTTCTTGCATTTGATGTCACTATCAGCTTGAAGGAGAAAGATATTTTACTGCTATCAATATCATCAGACGCACGTTTTTATAGTTTTATGTGTTAGAACTATAGGGCCAGATTCAGCAACACTTGCGCTGGAGTATTTCGATATGCGCCGCGTAACTGTGAAGATGCGCCGTCGTTTCTATGTGCCCGTACCCACCAAACTAGATGCGCCCGAAGACGCGGCATTTGCGACCGGCGGAACGTTCCGACGCCAGAGTATCGTCAGCGCATAATTTCGTTTGGCGCATCAGTCGCGCCTATTGATTTCCCCTGCAAATATGCAAATGAGGGAGATTTCCCGATTCGCAAACGGATAAGCACCATACGCTGGCTACATGCGCCGCACGTATCTCGTCCGTCCGGCGAAAAGTTATTTCTACAAAAGGCTGCTTTATCTTTACTCCAGACGGTCAGAGGTCAGCAGGAGAGCAGCTACAGCAGCGTTACCGACGATAGGAGCTAGCTGAACAACCACACTTGCAAGGACAACACCTCTGTGTGCCAACATGCCAGGAGCAATTGTGGTCCTCGAACTACTGATGGGTCCCCCGGAACGAAGGAGGCGGGCACGTGAGAGGATATACCGCACTCGTATGAGCCTCTTTGGCATGGGGGATGAGGAGGTGTATCGCCTCTTCAGATTCAGCCCTGATGCAATACTTGAACTAACCACAACCCTGCAGGATGACATCACCAGCAAGACACACCGCTCACAAGCAGTGCAGCCACTGGTGAAGGTCCTGGCAACACTTCATTTCCTTGCAAGTGGATCATTCCAGCGTACAAGTGGAGTGGTGGCTGGGATGTCACAATCCTCCATAAGCAGATGTGTGCACCAGGTTGTCCCTGCAATCCTCAGACGCATGTCCAACCAGTTCATCAGACCCACCACTGAGGAGCTGCGGCAGAAGGCAATGACAGATTTCTACAACATTGCCAGATTCCCACGCACTGTGGGGGCCATTGATTGCACACATGTGGCCCTACAGCCCCCCAGTGCCACAGAGCACATATACCGCAATCAGAATCATTGGCATTCCATCAACGTACAGGTGATAGCCGATGCCCAACGCCTCATATGGCACGTCCGTGCCAAACACCCCGGGTCCAGCCATGACAGTTTCATATACAATCAGAGCCCCATCCCAGCAGAATTTAACCAGAACATGTATGGAGACAGCTGGCTGGTTGGTGAGTGACATGGGAGTCAGGCATGACTATTCCCTTCCTGTGATGCACAACAGAAGTGGCACATGCATGACTAACATTCTCCTGTCTTTTACCTTACAGGTGACTCTGCATATGCACTAGGACCCCATCTAATGACTCCTTTCCGGAACCCCCAAACCAGAGGAGAGAGAAAATACAATGAAGCACACATCAAAACCCGTGCAGTGGTGGAGCAAACATTTGGGCTCCTGAAGTCCCGTTTCCGCTGCCTGGATAAGTCTGGGGGTGCCCTATTGTATTCCCCTACCTTTGTGTGTCAGATCATCGGTGCATGTTGCATTCTGCACAACTTTGCTATGAGAAAGGGCCTGCAGATTGACATACGTGATGACCTGACCCCCGGCCCACACAGTCCCCACCTGCCAGAGGACACCCAGTCTGCTGATGGAAGAGCAGTCAGGAGGGTCCTCGCCGTAGGCATCTTTGGACACTAAACCAAAACATTGATCACACGGACAATGCACGCGTGTACACCACTGATGTCCCTAGATCACACACACCACATGCACATCGCATTGGATTAGCCCAAGTCCAGCATGTAGGACTTGGGAGCAGCAATGCCAGCGTCAAGGCCCCAATGATGTCACTGTCCATTCATACACCTTTCACACGTCATTCATACAGCCGTGGGGTTAACTTCACCACCACGGCCGAGGGTGACACCCCTTACTGTCAGGAGTGCCACCCTCTCACATTCACACACCATTCACACTGTCCCCTGCACTCCTGACCGTGTGCAGTAAAAAAAGAAATACAAAATCTCATAACCTGAGAAAAAAAATAAACAAAAACTCATGACCTGAGTATTTTTAAACAAATCATAGAAACCAAAACAAAAAAAAAGCCTCATCGGGGATGCCGGGGGCTTCTTCTGGGGGCCCCTGTCTGCCTCCTGGATGGAGTGGGTGGGGGTGGGGGGGCATCTGGAGGTGGCTGATCCCCAGGTGGGCCACTCCTGGCAGGTGTGGCCTGCATGCCCTTCAAGGCCATGGCTATCCGGCCGAGGTATGAGTTAGTCTGGGCCTGCATCCGGAGCTGACGGGTGACCTGGTAGTGTTGGGCCAGCCGACTCAGCCTCCCCTGGTCCCGGATGGCAGCACTGTTACCCTGGATGGCAGCAGTGTTGGCCTGGACGGCTGCAGTGAGTTGCGTAATTTCACCATGCACCTCCCCCAAACTGGTGACCACTGCAGCGCAATTACAGCTGACATCCTGGACTGCGTTGCTTATCTGGGCAACGGAGCCCAGGCTGTCAGACACTTTCTGTAAGTGGCCAACTATGGCCCCCATTTGTTCAGTCTGTCTGGCGTGATCCCTCGCCAACTGGTCCTGGACAACATCAGACACCCCCCTGGTCTTCTGGGTCACCTTCCTGGGGCCAGAAGATGGTTGTCCCCCGGGGGGAAGGAGTCACCCTTGAGGGGCTTCCAAGGATGGGGGAGGGGATAACAGATGGCCCAGGAGAAGGGGAGGAGACCTCCAAAACTAAAGTAAAGTCCTGCTCTGCCACAGCAGGCTCCTCCTCAACGACCTTGGCAGGTGTGGTGTGGCCACTCTCCTCCACCACCTCTTCACCACCCAGGGGCTCGGGCACACAATGGCGTGGGGGGGATGGGGGTGGAATGGACGCTGACCGATGATGGCCCAGCTCCGTCATCTGTGGATGACACAAAGCAGACACATGTTGGTGGTCCCACACACTTGGCACATGTACCCTCCCCCCCCAAATGCAACAAATCAAATAGGGGATAAAAAAACACTTACCTGTCCTGGAGCCTTCCTCCATGGAGTCATAGCCTGGGACCCCCTCCACCTGCTCCCTCTCCAGGCAGCGTGCGACCACCTCCTCCTCCGCGGTCAGGGTGACAGGACATGGGGGACCACCACCTGTGCCCCTCTCATGCCTCCTGATGGTGGACACCTTGCCCTTGACCTTGCGCCACAAGTCGTTTATTTTTTTCTGAATGTCCCCAGCAGTCCGGGTGGAATACCCCAAGACATTCACCCTGGCAGCAATGGACTCCAGGATGCCCTGCTTCCTTTCCGGCTGGTCTTGCGGCTTTTTTTCCCATGAAGCAAATCATTCACAGACTCCATCGCTGAGATGATAACCGAGACCTCCTGGGAATTAAAATTAAGGTTCCTCCTCTCTCTGGGGGTAGCGGGAGCAGCCATTACAGAGCAAAAGTATCTTCCCTGGGTGGGGGGAAATGGATATACTTTTGCGCCGGAATGGCGTTTCCGCCTGCGCTTTTAAGCGCCCAGCGGAACGCATTGCGCTGACGTTTCCCGGGAAGTGGTGCCGACGGAAGTTGTGAGCATGCGCACAAGGGGGCGAGTGGAGCCGAACTCACTGCGCATGCTCCGTGGATGATGCGCTGAACGTAAGCCTCTGCGCTGGGCTCCGCCCATAATTTACATATGATCACACCCACTTCCACTTGCGTCGGGTTACGCCAGCGCATTATCGTTACTCTGGCGCAAGTTTACGCGCAACTGCTATGTGAATAACAGTACTTGCACTGAAAGGCTCTTCAGAGTAACGTAAATGAGAAGCGTTACTCTGGAGCAAAGATGCTCCCATCTACCTGAATCTGGCCCATGAGAAGCGTTACTCTGGAGCAAAGATGCTCCCATCTACCTGAATCTGGCCCATAGACTTTTTCACATTTGATTTATATTTTTGTCACTTATGGGACTCATATCTCATTCATGGGGCTAATTTTCTTGTTCCATGTAAATTTAAAGGTATTATATCATTTTATGTTATCATAACTATAGAGTTCACATGAGTTGCGCAGCTTGTCTTCCATCGTACTAGTCTGTTTGTGGGTATCTCACATTTTAAGCTGCTTGCATTATTTCATTCATTTATCATCACCTAGACAGCACAGTATCACCACAATTTTCACTTAGTATAGGAGTAAGAAGGAGATAGGGAGCTGTTTTAAAGTTCAGTTAACCACTTAAGACCCGGACCAATATGCAGGCTAAAGACCCATGGTGTTTTTACAATTTGCCACTGCGTCGCTTTAACTGGTAATTGCGCGGTCATGCAATGTTGTACCGAAACAAAATTTGCGTCCTTTTCTTCCCACAAATAGAGCTTTCTTTTGATGGTATTTGATTGCCTCTGCGATTTTTATTTTTTGCGATATAAACGGAAAAAGACCGAAAATTTTGAAAAAAAAATGATTTTTCTTATAACAACAAGTAAAAAATATTGAATAAACTACATTTTAGTGAAACATTTAGGCCAAAATGTATTGAGCCACATGTCTTTAGTAAAAAAAATCACAATAAGCATATATTTATTGGTTTTCTCAAAAGTTATAGCGTCTACAAACTAGGGTACATTTTCTGGAATTTACACAGCTTTTATTTTATGACTGCCTATCTAATTTCTTGAGGTGCTAAAATGGCAGGGCAGTACAAAACCCCCCCAAATGACCCCATTTTAGAAAGTAGACACCCAAAGGAAACTGCTGAGAGGCATGTTGAGTCCATTGAATATTTTTTTTTTTGGTCCCAAGTGATTGAATAATGACAAAAAAAAAAAAAAAAGTTTACAAAAAGTTGTCACTAAATGATATATTGCTCACACCTGCCATGGTTATATGTGGAATTGCACAACAAAATACATTCTGCTGCTTCTCCTGAGTATGGGAATACCACATGTTTGGGACTTTTTGGGAGCCCCACGTATGGGGCCCCAAATACCAAGCACCGCCTTCAGCATTTCTAAGGGCGCACATTTTTGATTTCACTCCTCACTACCTATCACAGTTTCGAAGGCCATAAAATGCCAAAATAGCACAAAACCCCCCCAAATGACCCCATTTTGGAAAGAAGACACCCCAAGCTATTTGCTGAGAGGCATGTTGAGTCCATGGAATATTTTTTTTTTTTTTGCCCCAAGTCATTGAATAATGACCTAAAAAAAAAAATTACAAAACTTTGTCACTAAATTATATATTTCTCACACATGCCATGGGCATATGTGGAATTGCACCCCAAAATACATTCTGCTGCTTCTCCTGAGTACGGGGATACCACATGTGTGGGACTTTTTGGGAGCCTAGCCGCGTACGGGGCCCCGAAAACCAATCACCGCCTCAGGCTTTCTAAGGGCATACATTTTTGATTTCACCCCTCACTACCTATCACAGTTTTGAAGGCCATAAAATGCCAAGATGGCACACAACCCCCCCAAATGACCCCATTTTGGAAAGAAGACACCCCAAGCTATTTGCTGAGAGGCATGTTGAGTCCATGGAATATTTTATTTTTTTGCCCCAAGTCATTGAATAATGACCTAAAAAAAAAAATGACAAAACTTTGTCACTAAATGAAATATTTCTCACACATGCCATGGTTATATGTGGAATTGCACCCCAAAATACATTCTGCTGCTTCTCCTGAGTACGGGGATACCACATGTGTGGGACTTTTTGGGAGCCTAGCCGCGTACGGGGCCCCGAAAACCAATCACCGCCTTCAAGATTTGTGTGTGAAATCAAAAATGTTTGTCCTTAGAAATCTTGAAGGCGGTGCTTGGTTTTCGGGGTCTCATACGCGGCTAGGCTCCCAAAAAAGTCCCACACATGTGGTATCCCCGTACGCAGCAGAATGTATTTTGGGGTGCAATTCCACATATAACCATGGCATGTGTGAGAAATATATCATTTAGTGACAATGTTTTGTACATTTTTTTTTTTTTGGTCATTATTCAATCACTTGCGGCAAAAAAAATTAAATATTCCATGGACTCAATATGCCTCTCAGCAAATAGCTTGGGACGTCTACTTTCCAAAATGGGGTCATTTGGGGGGGTTTTGTGCCATTTTGGCATTTTATGGCCTTCGAAACTGTGATAGGTAGTGAGGAGTGAAATCAAAAATTTGCGCCCTTAGAAATGCTGAAGGCGGTGCTTGGTTTTCGGGGTCCCGTACGCGGCTAGGCTCCCAAAAAGTCCCAAACATGTGGTATCCCCGTACTCAGGAGAAGCAGCAGAATGTATTTTGGGGTGCAACTCCACATATAACCATGGCATGTGTGAGCAATATATCATTTAGTGACAACTTTTTGATATTTTTTTTGTCATTATTCAATCACTTTGGACAAAAAAAATCTATGGACTCAACATGCCTCTCAGCAGTTTCCTTGGGGTGTCTACTTTCCAAAATGGGGTCATTTGGTTTTTTTTTGTGCTATTTTGACAATTTATGGCCTTCGAAACTGTGATAGGTAGTGAGGAGTGAAATCAAAAATTTACACCATTAGAAAGAGTGAAGGCGGTGATTGGTTTTTGGGGTCCCGTAAGTGGCTAGGCTCCCAAAAAGTCTCACACATGTGGTATCCCCGTTCTCAGGAGAAGCAGCAGAATGTATTTTGGGGTGTAATTCCACATTTGGATTGATCGGTGGGTATGCCCACAATTAGAATACCTCCCTTCATCCACCCACTTCTAATGATGGGCATACATGCACCATTTATATATGCCGAAGCATGGGGGCATCCTCCCGCAAAAAAGTTATGCCGCGTACACGCGGTCAGACTTTTCTATGCCGTGTACACATGGTCAGACTTTTCCACGGGTAAGGCCTCCGTTGGCGGGTCAACCGTATGTACGCGGCATTAGGAACAAAATCGCTCCTCCACCCCTAATGCCCCCATGCTTCGGCATATATGCTCTTTTTTGGACTGTGGTGGTGAAATCACCTCCTACAGCGTTGGAGTCGCAGCTTTATATATATCGTGGGAGCAAACGCTGTTGCTGTCACGCTAAATAAATCCGCGCTGCAAATGAATGGTGTACCTGCTAAGCAAATAATGGTTAACATTAAAACAAAGTAACATTACAGTATAACAGTAAGATCATACCATACCTATAAAGCAAATACCAATAAAAAAAACATAGTAAAAAATAAAAAAAATTTTAACGCAACCTGTGCCTAATATATATATGCCGAAGCATGGGGGCATCCTCCCGCAAAAAAGTTATGCCGCATACACACGGTTGGACTTTTCTATGCCGTGTACACATGGTCAGACTTTTCTATGCCGTGTACACATGGTCAGACTTTTCCACGGGAAAGCCTCCGTAGGAATGTCAACCGTATGTACACGGCATTAGGAGCAAAATCGCTCCTCTGCCCCTAATGCCCCCGTGCTTTGGCATATATGCTCTTTTTTTAACTGTGGTGGTGAAATCACCTCCTACAGCACTGGAGTCACGGCTTTATATATCGTGGGAGCAAACGCTGTTGCTGTCAAGATAAATACGTCCGCGCAACAGCTGAATTGCGTACCTGAAAACAGTAAAGTAAATTACATACCTGAAAAGCAAGCATGAAAAAACATAACAATAAAACTTTGCAGAATAAAATAGAGTAAAAAAGAGCAGAACAATAGAGCGAGAATAGAGAGGGAGAGAACAAATAAACGACAATTTTTTTTTTTTTGTGTTTTTTTACTTTTTACTTTTTTTTTTTTTTTACACTTTTTTTTGTAACTGTTCAACTTTTCGGTTCCAGGTTTGGGTCTCTCAAAATGCGACAGCATCTTGGGAGACCCTGTGTATGTGTGCCTAGCCTGTGATATGTTTTGCCCTACGCTAATACTTCACTAGTGTGTGGAAGCGTTCAAAACATTTGCCTATACAAAGACCAGGATCGGCAGGACATCGGGGACAAAAATAACAGGTGTCACACCTAAATCCGCGCTTGCTACAGACACGACATCTTCTTTGGGGGGCTTTTTGGGTAGGGGTACTCTCGAGGGCATATATAAAATGCCTCTCATGCAGTTGGCTTACTGCATTTGGTAGGGGATGGTGAGGTGCAGAACCGCCTGGATACAGGAGCTCTGTGACGATATCCTTCTGGAATTGGAGGAAGGGTCCGTTCTGTCCTGAAGTTTTGTATAAGACAAAAGCATTCAGTAGAGTCAATTGAAATAAATGTAGAGACACTTTTTTGTACCAGCGTCTCGATTTACGGGCAATATGATACGGCGTCATCAACTGGTCGTTGAGGTCCACCCCTCCCATATTTTGGGTATATTTGTGGACACAGAGGGGTTTCTCCACAACACCAGTCGCCGTACGAATTTGTACTGTCGTGTCTGCGTGAAGGGTGGTAAGCATGAAAACATTCTTATTGTCCCGCCACTTCACAGCGAGCAAATTATTACATCTGCAGCAGGCTCTCGCCCCCAGCTTAAGACGGGCATCTAGAAGCCGCTGGGGAAAGCCCTGGCGATTAGGTCGCACGGTGCCACATGCTCCAATCTGATGATCAAACAAGTGACTAAAAAGTGGCACGCTGCTATAATAATTGTCCACATACAAGTGGTACCCCTTTCCGAATAAGGGTGACACCAAGTCCCAAACAATCTTGCCAGCGCTCCCCATGTAATCTGGGCATCCTTCCGGCTCTACCTCACTATCTTTGCCCTCATAAACCCTATAGCTCCATGTGTAGCCTGTTGCCCTGTCACAAAGCTTATAGAGCTTGACCCCGTATCTGGCACGCTTGCTGGGAAGGAACTGCTTGAAAGACAAGCGGCCAGCAAATTTAATCAGGGACTCGTCAACGCAGACAACTTGCTGGGGATTAAACAAGGCTGCATAACGTTCATTGAAATGGTTTATGAGGGGCCGATCAAATTCAGGGTCTCCACGTGGACGACAAAGTGCATTGTCACTGAAATGCAGGAACCGCAGGATCATCTTGTATCGTTTCCTGGCCATGTGAGCAGAGAATATGGGCATTTGGTCAATTGGATGTGTGGACCAATACATGCGCAATTGAGGAAATGGATGTATGCCCATATTGAGGGTAAGGCCCAGAAAGGTCTTAAATTCGGAAACCGTAAGAGGTCTCCATTCTTTGGTAAGGACGGACTGGGGATTAGCGGCGATGTAGGTACCAGCATACAAATTACTCTGGTCCACAATAGATCTATAGAGATCTTCCGTGAAATACAGCGAATAAAAATCAAGTGGCGTAAAATTCGCTGTATCCACCTGAATTCCGGGTTGGCCAGTGAATGGGGGAAGTACGGGTTCTGCAGAAGTGGTGGGGACCCAATCAGGATAGGCGAATTCTGCAGGAAGGGCACTATGGGCACGACGGGCCTGTCTTTTTCTTCTTCTTGGTGGCAGCGGGACACTACTTGTGCTTGCCACCTCGCCAGCTTGAACTGCACTTATGGGACTCGCCACGTCACCACGTGATACTGCAGTGCTGGATGAACGACCAGGGTGTACTAGGCCGCTGGTGCTTGCCAATCCACCAGAAGGAATAGCGGCGCTAGTACTGGCTCTCTGCTCCATACAAGGGTCCTGCGGTTCTTGCTACTCAACAACCTCAGAATGTGATCGGGTACGCCTGGCCTTAGCAGGGACCCTCACTCCATCGTCAGAGCTATCTGACATGGAGCCGTTGTCGTAAACAGGATCGTATTCTGAGCCCGAATCTGTCAGATGCGTGACCTCCTCATCACTATCTGACGACATGCTCAGGATCCTAACAGCCTCTTCACCAGTGTACATTCGCTTTGACATTTTGGGCTCTAAATTTAGTCGTAGACTGGTGATGATTCACGGGTAAAAAAAGCACCTGGCTATAGAAAGGCAAATGTAGAAAACGCTTCAAAAAAACTGTTAGCGATCGCAGGGTTTAGGCCTGTCTCTGCGAACGCTGCAGTTGTGTGTGATGTGTTTTTGAAGTGACAGTGATCGATCGATACTGCACTTGGGTGGGTTGGGCTGGGCGGAGGGGCAAAACGCAAGTGCTAGCGGGTATCTGGGCTGATTCCACTAACAATGCGTTTTTGGGTACCCTAAACTGCTGGGTACACTAGTATAGATCTGATTAGATCAGGTATCGATCCGTTCAGATACTATACCACTAAGGGGGGTGTATGCTTTGCGAGTGGGTGTAAGCGTTACTGGCACTAACCTAACGCTGCCTGGGGTGACGCAGACCCTGACTGACGCAAAAATGTAATTTATATCACCCGCCGGGCGATCAGGGGGTTAAACCTTTATTGGGTTATATACGGCGGGTGCCCTGATGCTATAAACAGCAAACTAACTAACCAGCGTCAACCGTAACACTTATACGGTGATCACTGGTGAAAGGGTTAACTAGGGGGCAATCAGGGGGTTAAAACATTTATTAGGTAATATATGGGGGTACCTAACGCTTTCTAAAAACCTAAATAACTAACTGGCTAACCTGCGTCACCACTGACACTTATATGGTGATCACTGGTGAAAGGGTTAACTCTAGGGGCAATCAGGGGTTAAAAACTTTTTTTATGCGGGTACCTAGCGCTATAGAACCTGGCGGCGAACCTCAAAAAAAACGAACTGCCTAGCGGCAACAGTGACACTAATCGGCAAGTGTTTGCCATGCTCGCATCTGTGGCTGTGCTGACTCTCTCTGTGTTGGTGCAGTCGGCTCCACAGCTGTTGCAAGATCAGTATCACAGAGCTTACAGAGCTCTTTACTGCCATCTCTGGCCACTTCTTGTATGTGTACCCTTGTGTTTGCTTTGCTGCCTGTAATGTATTTTCAAATGGACATGTGGAAACAGGACTTGGGAGAAGGAAGACCACCGTGACCTTACAAGTGGGGGCTGTGAGTACAAGTGAAGGGAGAAGGCTGTTTGTGTACAGGGGGGGGCTGACATATATACAGATGAGGGGGGCAGCTGAGTGCATACAGGTATGATCAGTGAAGGGGGGTGTCAGATATAGGAAAGATCATATCATCTGTCCTGTCCTGTATACAGCTATATACACCCATCTTCCTTCCTGTATTCCTCCATCATTACTGACTGCAGATATACATCATCTGTCCTGTATACAGCTATATACACCCATCTTCCTTCCTGTATTCCTCCATCATCACTGACTGCAGATATACATCATATGTCCTGTATATAGAGCTGTATATACCCACCTTCCTTCCTCTATATACCAATACCATCCACCCCTTCTATATAAATATACTGTACATCCTCTGTATTGTACATTTCATCAGCACAGTGAGGATAAATATCATGGGCACATGCTTGCTCTTTATGGGATAATGACTAAGCCCCTCCCCTCCCCTCCCCTTAATGACATTGTAAAAGAAGCTGAGCATAGGTGACCGTAAAATTATGCCCCCCCCATGAAAAAGTTCAGCGGACGCCCATGCACAGCGAATAACAGCACCGTGGTGGTTCATTGAGAACTACAAGCCGACCACTGCAAGGGATGTTGGTACTTGTAGTTAATTCATTCTCAGAACTGTAAACTTTAACACTTGCTTACTGGGCACATAAACCCCCTTCGTGCCCAGGCGAAATTTCAGCTTCCGGCACTGCGTCGCTTTAAGTGATATTTGCGCGGCCGCACGACGTGGCTCCTAAACAAAATTGACGTCCTTTTTTCCCCACAAATAGAGCTTTATTTTGGTGGTATTTGATCACCGGTGTTTATTTTTTGCATTATAAACAAAAAAAGAGAGACAATTTAAAAAAAAATGATATATTTTTTACTTGTTGCTATAATAAATATCCCAATTAAAAAAAAAAAAAAAATTTCTCAGTTAAGGCCAATACGTATTTTTCGACGTATTTTTGTAAAAAAAAAAAAAATCGCAATAAGTGACTAGTTTGCGCAAAAGTTATAGCGCCTACAAAATGGGGAACATAATTAAGATTTTTTTTTTTACTAGTAATGGCAGCGATCTGCGATTTTTAGTGGGACTGCGATATTGCGGCGGACATATCGGACACTTTTGACATAAATTTGGGACCATTCACATTTATACAGCGATCAGTGCTATAAAAATGCACTAATTACTGTATAAATGTGACTAGTAGGGAAGGGGTTAACACTAGGGGGTGAGGAAGGGGTTAAATGTGTATCCTGGGTGTGTTCTAACTGTGTGGGGGGAGGGGGTGACTGGGGGAGGTGACCGATGCTGTGTCCCTAAGTACAAGAGACACAGCATCTGTCTCCTCTCCCTGACAGGACGTGGAGCTCTGTGTTTACACACAGAGCTCCACGTCCCTGCTGTGTTCCCACCAATCGTGTGTACCCGGCGGAAATCGCGGCCGCCAGGTACACGCATTGGCTCTTCAGCGATGCGCCGGGACAGTGTTTACCCGCTGCGCGCCACCTTGTAGCGCGCGGTTAATGGACAAAACTTGACGTCCAAAGACATGATCCCGGCACTTCAGGTCCGCGCTGCAGACGTCTTTTGACGATAGCGCAGATCTGAAGTGGTTAAGGAGTAACATACAAACCAACTAATATTACTAACAGGTTTATTAATATTTAGTAAATAACATTCTAAACCCTTCAAAATCTAGTTATTTTCCATGTCATTGTACTATTGTTATTTACTAACCTACATAAATAAAAAAAAATAATTGCACTATAACTCATCACCATGGTAATCAATAAGGAAAATGATAGGGTTAACAGTAAAAGTTATCTTAAATCAGCTGTGCCTTTGAATAGTTATAATTGAAACCACATTTTGGAATTTAAATACCAAATAACCTGCTGCTTATTATGCATAGTTTTCTGTCCCTGTAAGAAAAACACAATGTCGCAGTCACGCTGTGAGCTCAAAAGCTAGATTTCCTTGTTTATACTAGCATCTGTAAACAAATCCCGAGAAGCCCAGGCTTTGAACATGGGCTCCATATTGTTACACTTGAATTCACTGGCTTACAAGACTACGAATGCCAAGATATCCATTGCATGCTATTTTTATTTGTAGTTATGCTGTTTCCAACTGGACCAGATATTGTCTACATCTGTGGATGAAAGAAACAGTAGACATCTTAATAGAAAACATTTGTAAATATTTTGGACAATGGAAAAAGAAATGTCTTACTGTTAAAATATTGCAGAAAATATTGATATACATGTACGTAACAACACTACATGTTCAAGCATTTAGAACTCTTTGTAATGAAATACTGGAGGTTGTTGACCTGCAATACGATGTATATTCTAAAGACTTTCCTTCAATTTGCCAAAAAGCTAGTTTAGCCTTTTACCAACGCATACTCTTAAATATTATGATAGCAAAACTATCACCATTTTGTATTATTTAGAGTAGGGGTCTCCAAACTGCGGCCCGAGTTCCAGATGTGGCACTTTGCTAGCCTTTATCTGGCCCTTGGGGCACAATTACTCCCACTGACACCAACAATGGGGCACTATATCGTCAACCAATACCAATGATGGGATAATACTCCTCCTACTAGTAAGGGGAATACTCCTCCTCCTATTGACCACCAACCCTGAGGCCATATTTGTTCTCACTGATGCTGGGCCCGTGACTTTTTTTTCCCCTGCTGGCCACAATCCGGCCCTCCTAAAGTCTGAAGGGAAATAAAGTGGTCCTTTGTTTGAAAAGTTTGGAGACCCCTGATTTAGAGCTAACATTATAAAACGGTCACACTCATCACCTCTGACATGACTTTATTGATACAATTCTATGAAATACTCCCAGAAGTTTTAAAAATAACAGGCATGTAGTCATCTATCACATCTTATAGATGGGACCACCTCACATCTTCATCATTGGTATTATCAATAGAAGTACTTCTTTAGCAATGGATACACATTAACTGACGCGTTTTGATGGAAAAACCCTGTTCCTTAAAGTCCCGTCGTCTTAAATACAATGGTGCTGCAGGTCATGCACAAGGCCAGAGCACTCTCTCTTTTTGTGGTTTTATTATCATTTCAAGATTGACCTGATCTGAAAGAAGGCGCAAGGCCGTGAACAGGGATATGACATCATGGAAATTGGATGAGTGTATGAGAAGAATTTCATATTCTAGGCTTAATCTACACTCACCCGCCACTTTATTAGGTACACCTTGCTAGTACCAGGTTGGATCCCTTTTGCCTTCATAACTGCCTTAATTCTTTGTGGCATAGATTTAACAAGGTTTTGGTAACATTCCTTAGAAATTTTTGGTCCATATTGACATTATAGCATTACGCAGTTGCTGCAGATTTGTCGGCTGCACATCCATGATGCAAATATCCCATTCCACCACATCCCAAAGGTGCTCCATTGGATTGAGATCTGATGACTGTGGAGGCCGTTGGAGTACAGTAAAAGTAAATTGTCATGTTCAAGAAACCAGTGGTGAGATGATTTGTGACATGGTGCATTATCCTGCTGGAAGTATCCATCAGAAGATGGGTACACTGTAGTCATGAAGGGATGGACATGATCAGCAACAATATTCAGGTAAGCTGTGGCCTTTAAAACGATGCTCAGTTGGTACTAAGGGGCCCAAAGTGTGCCAAGAAAATTTCCCCCACACCATTACACCATCATCACCAGCCTGAACCGTTGATCCAAGGCAGGATGGATTCACTCTTTCATGTTGTTTATGCCAAATTCTGATTCTACCATCTGAATATCACAGCTGAAATCAAGAATCGTCAAACAAGGCAACATTTTTCTAATCTTCCATTGCACAATTTTTGTAAACATGTGCACATTGTAGCCCCAGTTTCCAGTTTCTTAGCTGGTAGGATTGGCACCTGGTGTGGTATTCTGCTGCTGTAGCCCATCTGATTCAAGGTTTGATGTGTTGTGCATTCAGAGATGGTATTCTGCATACCTTGGGTGTAACGAGTAGTTATTTAAGTTACTGTTGCCTTTCTATCATCTCGAACCAGTCTGCCCATTCTATGTAAAATTCTATGCATTAAGATAAAAAGGCTTCTGTGGGCAGCAGCCCCCCTCAGCCCCTCTAATACTTACTTGAGCCTCTTCTCTAACCAGCGATGTTGCTCAAGAGACTTGACTGTCCAGAGCGCTCCCTCTTCATTGGCTAAGACAGCAGCGAAGCGCTATTGACTCCCACTGCTGTCAATCAAAGTCAGTGAGCCAATGAGGAGAGAGAGGGGGCAGGCTGGGCCAAAGTTCTGTGTCTGAATGGATGCACGGAGCTACGGCTCAGCTTAGGTGCCCCCAAGCTGCTTGTTGTGGGGGCACTCAACAGGAGGGGGGGCAGGAGCACTGAAGAGGGACCCGAGAAGAGGAGGATCTGGGCTGCCCTGTGCAAAACTACTTCAGCAGGTGAGTTTAACATGCTTGTTATTTTTAACAAAAAAGACTTTAGTATCACTTTAAAAATGCAGTGCTTATTACCAATGTCTTTACTGTTGCAAATGAATATCCAAAGCGTTTAGTTCTAGCAATAGATTTAATAACTACTTCTAGATTTTGCACTATTCCTTTTTAATCTTTCAAAAGTAGGAACAAACAAAAGAGGTGATAGAGACTATGGGGTTGATTTACTAAAACTGGAGAGTGAAAAATCTGGTGCAACTTTGTATAGAAACCAATCATCTTCCTAGTTTTATTGTCAAAGCTTAACTGAACAAACTGAAGGTAGACCCTGATTGGCTACCATGCACGGCTGCACCTGATTTTGCACTCTACAGCTTTAATAAATCATCCCCTCCACTATGCCACCTATGACACTGATCTGTCAAAAGCTGCTGCCTAATATTAAGAAATGATTTAAATCTGTGTTATATATCACCCTCATAATTACTAGGCAATGTCCTTTGGCAACCAGTGATAGTATTGTATAGGTGTGTCTTCATAATACATTGTTTTTGCAAATCTAAATTTGATTGTACAGGTGTAGCTCCCTCTATTTGGGTAGGTGCTAGAGTGATGATTTGTCTAAAGGGTAGGAACTAGCTGGTGGCTAGGCCTGGTTTGTTTATTTCATACATTTCTGGGCTGGGAGTGGCGCAGGGCTAGGCTGGCTGACTCACAAGTAGCATCACTGTCAACTCACTCTTCTTTGCAGAAGGTGCTAGAAAGAGAGGAGGAGAGGTGGAGCTGCTTGTTGTATTTCAAGAAGCCTTGACCAATATCCCCAACTTGGATTGGCAGGGGGCAGGCCTCCTTAAGTACCCAGGGTCAGCCCAGCTGGGGAGGAGTTTTAGGGTGAAAGAGGGAGGGTGGAAGAGGGGCGGTGACCTTGGGTCAGGGCTCGTTGCATCCAGGTGAAGAGAAGAGATGCTGGAGGAAAGGCACATGAGAGAGCAAGGAGAGGACAGTGGGAACTGCTAAGAGACTCCAGGGAGGACAACTGAGAGCAGCCAGGCTGGTGAGCGAAGCACAGTCGGGAGGACTGGGGAGTCACGCCTGAGAGAACTGGGAGATTGCAGTTTGAGATGGGTGAACAACCAGAAGAGTGGACTGTGGGAAGGGAAGAGGAAAGAGGTCATTGCAGCCAGGCTGGCTGGCAGGGCCAGAAGAGAGCTTTCTGGGATCAGCAGCTGGATAGGGGACAGTTAGCACCTGAACTATTTCTACATCATATGGGCCTGGGATCTCTGCACGCAAAAGGCAATTCACTGAGGCCTGGCTGAGTTAATGTCAGGCTCAAGCAAGTGATGCTAACTGGCCTGGGAATTTCCAGTAAGTGAAGTGCTAGAGGAGTAACGGTCTGCAGCAAGTAAAGTGCTGGAGGAATAAGTGAAAGAGTTCTTAAGTAAGAGTTGTGTTGAAGAGAAGACTGGAGTGTATATACAGGAGAGCAGAGACGTAGCCTGAAGCTTGTGGGCCCCAATGCGGAAGTTGACCTAAGCCCCCCCCCCCCCACACTACCACCCTCCACCGTGCGTGCAGATACACTCACAGCACGGAAAGATACTCAAAGTTGCTTAAAAGTTTTGAGTTCCTTCTTACTTCAGAGGACAGGGATCACGGCTGGAGAATAAGAGGACAGGGACCTCTGGCAGGTCACTTGGCAGAGCTTCTTTCCCATCCCAGCACTGTATACAGCTTCTACCCCCACATTACACAGGACTGAAATCACATTGCTTTACACAAGTCTGTCAGCCACAATCTTCACAGGGTGTATCTGGCTTTAATGTTGTCGTTCTGACCTGTGAAATTCTCTATTAGGAATGGCAGTGTAGTTTCAGTAGGCAGATACACCCTGTGCAGATTGTAGCTAATTGGCTGTGTTGTAAAGGATTGTGATTTTAGCCCTGCATCCAGGGCTTTGGGGGTGGTATGGGGGCTTTGGGGGGCAACTTAGATCTGGCGGGTAAAGCCATGTGACACAAAATCTGGAGTCTGCAGCCCCTCAGGAGGTGTTAGGGATTTCTTTTAGCAATTTCTGAAGGTTTCTCTGTCAGTGTTGGTAGGTGTTGGGGAAAGGTCATCTCCTGGAGGTGTCTGTCTTTTCCCCAGTTGTCAGGGAAGTGGTGTAAGCTGACATCCCCGGGTGGGGGGACACTGAGCGGTGTCTTACCTCACCAGTGACAGTGGTCCCATCATAAATACAGGATGGCACCCTCCTCCTCTTAACTCGCTGAGCTTGGTTACCATTCCATGTTGCCAACACACAGCACTGATACTTTCCCATGCTGGGCTGTTCTCACCCCGTGCACCTCTCCATTCAGAAAATGGTTCACAGCTTCTCCCCAGAAAATGAGAACAGAGAGGTGTGGACTGTGGAAGGCAAAGTGGAAGCCCATTACTGGAGCATGGCGGTGGGACCCTAGGGAAGTTCGGAGCTGTAATTTGTGGAGGATATGATAATAATATCACAGGGGGCTACAGGGGCCCCCTGGAGCTAGGGGCGGGGTTGTGATTGTGACCCCTGCAACCCCTTATGCTACACCCATGCAGGAGTGTATATGGAAGTCCCAAGGAAGTTACACTGAATCTTTCTGGGTATCCCATAATTTCCTTTTCCCATCCAAGTTCAATCCCCTCAATAAAAAAAAAACAAAAAAAAACAAAGCTAATGGGCCATTCTATACCTCTTCTGAGTGTATGAGAGATGGATGCCGGGTTGTGCAGGGTGACAGGTGACCCACAATATTCAGCAGCCCATACGGGGCATGGCTACACAGGTATTTTTCAATCAAAAAGTAGTGTTTTTGACCACCTTTAGCCATTGCAAACAGTTAAGTAGATTCTGCCAGCAATCCTCCAGAAAAGGAACAATGCATAAAAAGCATGGCCCAGATTCACAGAGCAATTACGCCTGTCTAACTGGTGTTAGACAGGAGTAATTTCAAATTTTGCGCGCCGTATCACTAGTTTGAATCCTCAAACCATGATACGGCGGCTTCGATCCGAGAGGCTTACGTCTTCGTAAGCCTTCGGATCTACGCTGCGATATTTTTGCGGCCGCTGGGAGGAGTTCGCGTCGTTTTCATGCGTCGGGGTATGCAAATTAGTTTTTACGGCGATCCACGAGTGTACGAGTGTCCCTCGCAATCGCCTACGTCATTTTTTGGCTGCGTAATGTTAGAGGAGCTTTTTGCTGGTCTAACAGTGCGTAACCCATGTAAAGTATGGCCGTCGTTCCGCGTCGATTTGAAAATATTTTTTTTTTTTAACGTAACTCGTTCGGGAATAGGAATGTACGTAAACGACGCTACTACGATGTGACGACGTGTTTTCGCGCAATGCACGGCGGGAAATTTGCGAACGGAGCATGCGCAGTTCGATCGCCGCGGGAACGCGCCTATTTTAAATGCTTCACGCCCCCTACTCGCGCAGATGGATTGCGACGGGAGAAATACACTACGCCGCCGTCGTTTACTGGACAAAATCTACCTGAATTCCACGTAGAGCCAGGTAAAAAACGGCGGCGTAGTGTATTTCTGATACTCTACGAGAATCTAGTTCTCTGTGAATCTGCCCCCATATGTTTATGGAGCCTACTTAAACCACATTACTTTCAGGTGGCTTTCATGGAATGTACCATTGGCTGTATGATGGCAATCACTCCGTAGCATGGTGCTGCCCATAACATTTATTTAATTGCTTGTTTTGTATTTGAAGAATAGTTAGTTGATCCAGGTTTTTGTTGTAGGATAACAAAATCTATATTGTATCTTTCTTTTAGTTTTATACATAACATCCATTAAATTGCACAGTTTTAACTGTAATGTGTAATATTTTAAACAAAATTTTAATCAGAATGTTCTGCCTGCATACTTTTACTACATCAGTAAAGTGTTGAAGCCAATAGACTGATGTGACAGCCAGGCAGCTGGCATTTTCAGAAGGAAATACATCAGCAATGGCAGCCAAATAATTGTTATGGTGTTTTTCTTGCAGTCATAAGAGTATATCGCATATCATATATTGCCACATCATATTAGGGAGATGTAGGAAATCACATGTACAGTATTGGAAAGAACTGGCAGGATCAATGTGCAAAAGCTAGGGAATGTAAAGTGGAGAGATCAAGAAGCATTTTATGAATACATACACAGAAATGGCATATTTAAGAGCAAATAATAAAATATGACTCGAGAGACACCTAAAAAAAACTGTAATGAAGCAAATATGACAGACTGCCATCACTGACCTTTTTAAAAGCATGTTAGTTGTCTGCCAATCTCAAATTTTCTTAGTTATCCAGCATGCAGCTAGCAAAGTAAGTGTAAAGACAAAACTTCTGACCTGCATTCTTGTTTTGAAAAAAAGTATTGAAGAAAGTATTGAAGCCACTGAATAGGTATGGCAGTAAGGCAAATAGCATTTTTATAAGGAGATGTTAGCAATGGACACCTTTAAACCTCAGGACAAGTTTCCTTCAAATGGCGCATACTCTAAAATATTGTTGCATAGGACTTTTCCATTGGTTTATATACCTGCAATTGAACTGGTGTAATTAAATGAGATCTATGATCACAACACAAGCTTTAATTTTAAAACATCAGAATTTTATTATACAAACAATAGTTATTATTGACAATCCAATAAAAGCTTGCCTGAAAAATCTCTTTTCATGTTGTGAGTGCTGCCTGTTTGCCGACCATCTCTGTCCACAACTACCTGGATTCCATGTATGCTTTGTAGCTTCTCTTTTGCTGTTTACTTAAAATTTACAAGGACTACATATCCCATGGTACCATGCTGCCTGCGATCAGTGATTCCTTTACTGACTCCAGCTCCTGGGGCTCCACCTCTCAGCACCTCTGTAGATCAGAAGACACGCTCTGTGATATTTCTGACCCAACAGTGCCTACTTTTAGGACATAGTAAATAGGTATCACAATATTCAAGGAAGTAAATGTGTAGGGATCTTCACAAAGTAAGTTTACAAATCTCAGGCTTATTTAGAGCAGTAGGCGTAGGCTAGAAATAATTGAAATACAATGTGGAAATGAATATATGATTTTGACAATAGATACACGTTAATATCCCAGTGCTGATTTCGTTTGCCATCACATCCCTGCAATAAAGCTTAAATGGTGCTCTTAAAATCTTAAAATCTAAAACCAGGCTTTGCACCTCAGAAAAACTATTTAACAGTTGTACCAGGGGACTTGCTCAGGTGGCAGCACTGTGGCAGGAAGGCACCACCCAATATAGTCTCTTTAACCCTTTCACGGACAGTTTTTTTCCCCTTTCTTTTTGCACACATGTCAAAATTCATATTTTAGGCCTGTATAATTAATGGTGGTAGTTGCTATGTTTTATGTCGCAGAATATTAGTGCAACAATTTATCAAACTCATATTTTAAGTAAAAATAAAAAAAACAGTAGGTTTATTTTAGTGCACACAAATGAGGTTCTTTTGCGCAAATAAATACCAAATATGTCAAGCTTTAAAACTGCCCATGAAAAGGCGACAAAGTGCAATACCCAAAACTGTCTATAGGTGGCATTTTAAGTGCCTTTATTTCAGTGATTCTTAAACGTTGTGCCGCATCTTACCCAGCAGGAGTCTAATTCAACCCACTGAAGACCAACAGAAAGGGGCCTAATTCCACCCACAGAAAGGGGTGCAATACTACTCTCAAAGAGGGGTCTAATTCCACCCACAGATGACCTACAGAAAGTTGACACTATTCCACCAGCAGTGGACACACAAAAATGTGACATTATGCATCCCAAGTTTATTATATCAAAAAGGCATGACGTGCAGTGCAAATTAAATGCAAACGTTGGCTGAAATGTAACATCAAGAACTTATATATATACAGTAAATATATATATATTTTAATTAAACGTTGTTTAGAAAACTGTAACATTGGAGTATGTCAACCATGACAATTACTCCAGCTAAACATAAACATAGGCAGCAGAACAGAATTGGGCCAAGAACATAGAACAATCTAGTAAAGAGCACATTCAACAGCTCTAGTAGGCCATACATTTACAAAAACAAACACATTTTTATGAATGTATGGCATGATGGATTTAGTAAATCAGTTATTTTTTAAGCAACAGATGAAATAGACGCAGCTTGGATTACCAAGCATCAGGAGACATACATTTGAGACGGTAGTTCAAATGTCAATATCTCCAAATACAGATTAATGTAAAACATTTTAGATTTAAAAAACAAAAACAACAAACATGTTATAACGTAAAATGTTTAAGGAAATTACTTTAAGCAACCCTTAACCACCAACACATGCAATAAATTCTGAGTGAATTAAACATTCACAACTGATTTACTGCAATTTATTTTACCGCATTTTATTTGACGTTATTTAGTTTCAGTTTTTTTCCTTTTGGAATAAAGGTTTTTACATAAATAAATAAAAATGATCACAGTAAGCACCCTTGTCAGTGGTAAATGGTTTGTCTCAACCACCTAACTGCTATATTTACAAGACAGCTTGTCCTGTTGAAAAACAACAAACTTAATGGCAGATGAAAATAAAAGAAAGAAAGCCTAAAAAAGAAAACTAATGCCACCTCCACATCTAAGAATTAGTAAGCTACAATATAATAAATGTTTTCTTTTGGGTATATTACCGTTTTAATTTTACGGTCTGTGTCAGATAAGGGAGATTTCTTTTAACATTCTGTCCTGGAGAAGGAACAGGAAGTGAAAGGAAATCCCGCAATTCACATTTTAAACAGTTGTCATGAGAACAGGTGTCACAAAAATTGAAGATTTCACTTCACCTCTTGTTCCAGAGATGTCTGTAAACTTTTTGATTTCCCATCACTCTCTGTCTTGGTAGCAATGGTCACCAAATCGAACGTGTAAATATTCCCAGCAGAAATTATTTTAAAAAAATGGGCATACAGTAGATGCACTTTATTGAATTAAAGCAGGATTCCGCCCACAATTTTTTTCTTTTTTAAAGTCAGCAGCTACTAACACTGTAGATGCTGATTTTAAAAAGGACACTTATCTGTCCTAGGCTCCCACGATGATGGGCCCCTGACGGCGATCGCTCGGTCCTGACGCCTCTAACCTGACTAAGGGAAACAGGCTTTACTGCCCGTTTCCTACTGCGCATGCGCGACTCGCACGGCGCTTTGTGAATGGGCAGCTGCCTTCTGGGATACACACAGTTCCCATTCACCAGAAGACACCACGATGGAGGACGAGGCAGAAGACGACCGCGGTGAAGGAAGAGGCAGAAGAGCTATCTCCGCATAGCAACAGCCCTTTCTGGTGAGTATACTTTTTTTTTCTTGGTGAAAAAATAAAAATCAGGGTGGAACTTCACTTTAACTAATTTCTTCAGTCTATAGGTTCTAAAGGAAACCTGCACTGAGAAAGTCATTTAGTCTGCCATTTCCAATCCCCTTCTAAAAATGATAGTTCATTACTTACGTAGTCATGCAGTTGGTCAGGTTACAAAAGAGTCCATCAAGTATAATTGTCCAGTCACACGTAATGATTTCATTGTGTCTTATAATACAAAAATTAACATAGGTTTACCACACCACAATGGAAAAAACATGGTATATACAACGTGATGCACTGAGGCATTGTGAATTGGGTTCCATTGTATAGTGTGTTGGGGTGGCATTCACAATAAATGGCATTGCAATGCACTGCACATTGAGCAGTTGCATTGCTATGCATTGCAGCAACACCGCTAATGCTTTAGTGTGTGATGCCACAATGCACAAGTGTGAATGCACAATAATACTTTCTGAATTACTATCCCAAAGAAAACTTGAAAATCAGAAGCCATGAAGCCAGAAATCCTGATCTTGTTCAAGGTTGGCAACACAGTATGCACTGTGCATGTTGTAAGTTTGGAAAGACAACCAGGCAACCAGCATTTCCGAAAAGAAGATGACCAATGAGAGTCTACAGTATGGGTTCCCTGGTTTGATGCAAAGTGGTTTAAAGGGTGAAATTTGGCATCTCTTTCACCATTGATTTATACTTATTTAATACCCTGCAAAAAGAGGCACAAAGAATAAAGTAAATTTAAACATTTAATGTGCTAATTTAAAAAAAGTTTAAATCTACAAAATAGTTATTCTGTTAATTCTTAATGAACTAAAAAGCCATGAAAAAATCAATAAAAGGATAGTGTAACTATATGTGTTCTTTTTACGGATTTTTTCAATAATGAGGTTTTTTGGAACACGATTAATAGATACAGACTTCCTTGTGTGACCAGATGCTAGCAGAAAAAAATATCCTGCAAGGCTTATTTTGCCACCTTAGTCTACCATCTGTTTCTAGTTTTACTCAACAGTTTGCTTTAGTCCACTTGGTCTATTGATTTTGACTGCAGCTGGCGGATTCCTAAGCCAAAAATTGTCATGGATACCTTTCTCCAGGATTCTAAGTTATGGTACAATATAATTTTTGTTAAACAATTCTACCCTCATTTTTTCATAATTTCACTACTATCAAATATGAGTGTAGTATTAGGTTCAAGAAGGAACTGTCGTTTTTGAAGCAGAGAAAACAATCACAAATTGAAAACAGATTTATTCACACTTATTATATTAATGAAAACTTAAAAAAAATTCAAAGTGTGTACCGTGTGGAAAAAATAATGACCAACAGGTCTACTTTTTATTAACAACTCATCAGTAAGCAGGTTGTAATTCATAACAAAGAATTTACCCCAAGGAACATCACATGACTATGAGCTTTTTAGTTTCTTAAGAAAATACATATGTTGTTCCACTTGGTTTCCTTTCAATAAAATCCAACAGTTAGCACTTCATTTTCAAGCTGTTCTGACAAATCAGGCCAGTTAGCTCTGCCGAGAAAACAGAAGCCAACGTTTCTGTTGAGAATTTTAGGGAATTTTTTAATAACTTAAATAAATTTCCCAAATGGTAAGGAAACCACAATGATGGGCTGTAAACCATCAAAGTTTGATATTTCAGATATAATTGGAGGGATTTTATGCTGTTCATTATACTGTAGTTGCTTTTTCTGAGCAAAATTTGAAGAATTGTTCTTACATATTTTATGGATTGGGTTGTCCATAGTCAGTAAAGTGGCAAAGTTATTGGGTGGAAATTTTATGTAATGGGTAAGTATAACGGGGAGTGGTGCTCAAAGGCAAAACTAATAGTACCAAAGCCCATGGTGTTTTTTTTTTTAGGTGCATACCACATGTGTAATGAAATTGGCAAGCTTTCCCTTCAACTGTAGCATCCCTGCAGTTTGCAGCACCTAGTCACCAGGGATGAAATAAATGAGCTGTTTATGAAATTTATACCACAGGAGCAGACAGACATTTCATATGCTGTGTGAAAAGGGACAATGAGATAGTGGCTGTTGCGTAGGGATTTTCTGCATTTTAATAGCATTCATAGTGTAGCACAATAAGGATGGCAAACATTTGCTGTACTGCTTTCAGGGTCATTCCTATTTTTCTCATTGTAAGAATAGTTGTTTGTTATTCAGGCTTACATCTGGACATCCACTATATATAATTTTGAAGTTCCCAAATCAGTCCTGCACTGTGTGACCACTGTATGTTTTAATATCCTATACTGTTTATACAGAGTTTAGGGCCCTGACAAACCAGCTACATCACTCTGGGGACTGGATGGGTGGTGGGATAGGCTCAGTGTCTCGGGAGGGTCCGGGCACCTCCACATAGAGTTCCCAAAGGGGTGGGGTGCTAAGAACCTTGTGAGGTGAGCGGCTGACACCCCCTAGATGGTCCAGGAAATCATCATATACTGGAGTCTGGTCATGCATCGGCAGGACTCGATCTCTGGACCCACTGGGCGGATAGGACCCTACCTATCTTAATCACTTGAATTAGGGTTGTCTAATTGCCTAGACTACACCGCTAGTGGTGGTAACTGATTACTTCCTAATACAAAACTGTCTATATGCTCATCTAATTGTCACTGCTTCACTACTTCTGTTACAAGACCGTATAGTCCGCTGTTAATTTAAACACTGTATTGTAATGCACTGTTGTTGATGTCATGTCTGTTAAAACCCAATAAACATGTTGGAATTTAAAGTCCTACACTATCCTACACTATCCAGTACAGTACATATTGACAATTTAGATGGAATAAATTAGACAATGTACAGTATGTGGCACGGTGATACACTTTATATGTCACATAACACGTCCATTTCAGACAATTCACAATAGACAATAGTAGACATAGCATTTTGAATGTTGCACTAAGACCAGGGAATTTTACTAGAATTTTCTAGAAAACATTAGTACCTAATAACTTTTTCTTCTAGTACAGTTGATATGCCTGGTTGTGCCCAAAAAAAAAATGTCATGAAAAAAAATAATAATAATTCAAACTACATTTGAATATTTAACTGGGTACCATCGGTGACAATCAGTGGAGAAGATACGGTCTGAAATAGCACTGCTAGCTTAATTTAGAGCTACTAATCTTAATATAATATATGAAATAGAATTGTACTGCTTTTGTCCTGCCTTTACATTTACAGAACATTTTCTGACATACTGCCTTGTTCTCTTTCATAGGCTACCAAGCCTGATATATATTAGCATTATAGATACTCAGGTTCAGTCATTTCTTCCCTAAATAGGCTTGCTTGTTTATTATTAGTGTTGCTCACGAATATTCGTATTGCGAATATTCGGCTCGAATATGGCATATTCGAGTATTCGCGATATATTCCGAATTTCGCGGTGAATGTTCGCTATTTCGAATATTCGTATTTTTTCAATTTTTTTTTAGAACAGATCACATCCTAGAGATCCCCATCGACGTCTAAAAGCATTGCTGGTATGATTAGAGACCTTGGGCCGAGTAGCTGCAGTGATCATTTTATATTGCCGAAAAATCGCAATGCGATTATTCGGCAATAGCGATATCGCGCGATTATTTTCGAGAAATTTGCAATATTGTTTTTAGCTGAAATAACACATATATTCGATTTCAGAGTGTTACTGTCGAAATTCCGCAATCAATTTCTCATTCGCATTCTTGCGAAATTACGATAAAATATCACGAATATTCTGAGCCAATCAGAGTGCTCCTTCCGCATTTGCCGAATATTCGCAATTATTTTGTATTGTAATATATCACAAATATTCTGAGCCAATCAGAGTGCTCCTTCCGCATTTGCCGAATATTCGCAATTATTTTGTATTGTAATATATCAAGAATATTCTGAGCCAATCAGAGTGCTCCTTCCGCATTTTCCGAATATTCGCAATTATTTTGTATTGTAATATATCACGAATATTCTGAGCCAATCAGAGTGCTCCATTCCGCATTTCTCGAAATTTCGAAATTTCGCATTCGCATTCGCATTCGCAATAGCGAAAATTCGCAATCATTTCATTTCCAAAAAATATCACGAATATTCGTATTTAGCGAATATATCTCGAATATTCGACTATATATTCGAGATATATCGCGAAATCGAATATGGCATATTCTGCTCAACACTATTTATTATAGCTGTGCCCCAAGCATTCATAGATGGTTGCTGACATTTTTGTTTCTAAACTTTTCACTTTCTAAAACAAACCAGACAGTAAACCACCCCCAGTTATTCTTACCATAAAGAATTATAATAGAAAAAAGGATTGGTTAAACCCACAAGTCATCACTACTTTTCCTTGATTTTTGACTTTTTAAAACAACAAACGCGATTAATCAATAGCTTGTATGACAGGATTAGTGTATATTTCAATAGTACATTTTATAAAGGTCTGTGCATCAAAACAAAAGATAAATAATTAAGAAGTATAAAAGGGATAGAGGATTTCCCACAAAAGAAAGAGACACCCTCCAGATGTGGGATGTTTGGAATCGCCCAGCTTTTGTAATTTTCCCTGGGCTATACAAAGATGTGCCAAACAGCAACTTCTGAATTTAAATATGTTCAAGTAAATAAAGTGTCTGCAGTACACCTCAGATAATTCTTGTTCTCTCTTCATCCATATAAAATATAAAAGGGCAAGATAGGAGGAAAGCTAAGGCCAGCAGGTATGGCAAACCAATCTCCAGCAGCACCAAATAGACACTGTTCCCTCTATTTCTCAACAATTTCAAGAGGTTGATGTACTGAAGGAGTAGCACATGTTCACACGGCAAAGTGGATTTTCAATTTGCAAACTGAATTTTCACTTTGAATAGGAATTTTAGGTTAGTTTAGTGAATGTGGTGAAAATGCACATTACATGCTCAATTGATCAAATATCATTCAAGTCAGGAGACTCCACTGTGGGTTGAGATAAGAGCCCGTGATTGCATCCCCTTGTCTATTCATAACCTACTATGGCTACCTCATTGGGACAGGAAGGGCCTAACGGATCTCATAACTCGGCATTCACTACATCTTTGGGGAAGTAGCAAGTACTCAGGGGGTTTCCTTTCTCCTCATAGTATATTTATCTATTATCTGCAACAAAACCCAAACTTGAAGCTCCCGGGGTCTTTTGGCAATAGAATGCCTTAAAGGTGACCTGATTGCACACTTTGCTGAATTCAAGAGGATTTAAATCCAGCACTGATTTGCAAACTTTGCAGCACTTGTCAATCTCTGAGCTATTCTGTTATTACAGGTTAAGCTCTATGTTTTCTCCATGGCACGTCTCAGTGGAAACCCCCTGACTCTCACACCCTTTGAACCGAAGTGTAAAAATGACCTTCATTCAGTGAGAATCATCTCCCTTCTTTAACCACTTCAGTACCATGGGTATTTTTCAGATTTGGTGTTTACAAGACTAAAACAGTTTTTTTTGCTAGAAAATTACTTACAACCCCCAAACATTATATATATTTTTTTTCTAACACCCTAGAGAATAAAACGGCGATCATTGCAATACTTTTTGTCACACCATATTTGCGCAGCGGTCCTACAAGCGCACTTTTTTTGGAAAAAATTCACTTTTTTTAATTAAAAAAGAAGACAGCAATAAATTTGGCCCAATTTTTTTTATTTATTGTGAAAGATAATGTTACGCCGAGTAAAATGATACCCAACATGTCATGCTTACAAATTGCGCCCGCTCGTGGCATGGCGTCAAACTTTTACCCTTAAAAATCTCAATAGGCGACGTTTAAAAAATTCTTGAGATACAGAGGAGGTCTAAGGCTAGAATTATTTCTCTCACTCTAATGATCGCGGCGATACCTCACTTGTGTGGTTTGAACACCATTTTTATATGCAGGCGCTACTCACGTATGCGTTCGCTTCTGCGCGCGAGCTCGTCTGGACGGGGCACTTTAAAAAAAAAATCTTATTTTTATTTTTATATATTTAATTATTTTTTACACTGGAAAAAAAATTGATCACTTTTATTCCTATTACAAGGAATGTAAACATCCCTTGTAATAGAAAAAAGCATGACAGGTCCTCTTACATATGAGATCTGGGGTCAAAAAGACCTCAGATCTCATATTTAGACTAAAATGCAAAAAAATAAAAAGAATTGAAACTGTCATTTTTTCAAATGACAAAAAAATAACAATGTTTCTTTAAGACGCTGGGCGGGACTGACGTTTTGACGTCACCTCCGCCCAGCAGAGCTATGGGGACGGGTGAGGGACAAATTTCCCTCACTCGTATCCCCACACAGCAGCCGCCTCCGCCGATACCGACGGCTCCAGTAAGCGGCGGAGGCCGCAGGAGAGCGGCGGGAGGGGGGGGGGCCCTGTCCCGCCGCGGATAACGGCGATCTCGCGGCGAATCTGCCGCGGAGACCGCCGTTATCTTTTACAGGACCGCTCACACTAAAGATGGATATCTCGGTTGTGGCAGCAGCTGCTGCCGTTACCGAGATATCCATCTTTAAAGTCCCGCCGTATAAAGTCGTAAGGCGGTCTGGAAGTGGTTAAAATACCTTAACTGCCAAACGAACACCAAATCGATAAATTATGTCTGTCTCTATACAGGGCACTAAGTGTAATTTCTCTCTGCTGTCTCATTCCTCTGCTATCAACATGAGTCACACAGTCTATGATTGACAGCCTCAACTCTGTTCCTGTGAGAAGGGGAAGTGTTCCTTCCATTCAATCAGCTCTCAGCTCTCCTCACTAAGCTCAGCAGAGTGGAATTTCAGCTCTCTGCCCCCTGCTTTCTGGAAGCTCAGACAAGCTGTAAACTTTCAACACTTTGAATGGAAGTAAAGGAGAATACTGCAGATAAACAGATACAACTTATGGTACCGCGGAGGATGTTTCATCTCTGTGTATTACCTGAAGCCAGTCACTTCACTGGGTATATGCAGGGGTTTACAACCACCACTTTAACAGCTCGGCCTCAAAGTACCATACCCAAATTCCATTATGTCAGAGATCCTTGGATTTCTGATTTTTGGCGTTATTTATTCTATGTAATGTTTTAATAGGATGGTATGGTTTATTACAGCATAATATTATTCTTTTTTTATTTGGTGTGTTGTCTTCATTAAATGTAACGGTATCTTAATTTCTCTTTGGAATAATTAAAGTATTCTGAATGTGAATCTTGCACTAATGCTTCACATTCAATTTAGTTGGACATCTAGTACTCGTACCAATATATTTTTTATGAGCTCTACTGAAGCCTGTACTGTTGATGACATTTGTATTTAATTTCTAAAATTGTGATGCCTTACCATAAACAAGTTTAATGTGTGTCTTTATCTGATGGTTGTACAATTAATTATATGATGCATTGCATGTTAATTTCTCTGCTTCTTCTTGAGATTCAATACAAATATGAAAATATGGAATAAGAAAATGCACACTGCAAAGAATGGCCAATTATGTCCAAGAAAAATAAAACAAAATAGATTTTTGCTTGCATATAAATGTAAGATTTAGGTTAGTAGTGTCACATTCACTAAGCTTGTTGAACAGCCTATGTTTCTTTAACCACTTCAGCCCCGGAAGGATTTACCCCCTTCCTGACCAGAGCACTTTTTGTGATTCGGCACTGCGTCGCTTTAACTGACAATTGCGCGGTCGTGCGATGTGGCTCCCAAACAAAATTGGCGTCCTTTTTTTCCCACAAATAGAGCTTTCTTTTGGTGGTATTCGATCATCTCTGCGGTTTTTATTTTTTATTGCGCTATAAACAAAAATAGAGCGACTATTTTAAAAAAAATCAATATTTTTTACATTTTGCTATAATAAATATCCCCAAAAAATATCTAAAAAAAAAAATTTGTTTCCCCAGTTTAGGCCGAGATGTATTCTTCTACATATTTTTCGTAAAAAAAAATCGCAATTAGCGTTTATTGATTGGTTTGCGCAAAATTTATAGCGTTTACAAAAAAGGGGGTAGTTTTATGGCATTTTTATTAATATTTTTTTTTTACTAGTAATGGCGGCGATCAGCGTTTTTTTTTCGGTACTGCGATATTATGGCGGACACATCGGACAATTTTTACACATTTTTGGGACCATTGGCATTTTTATAGCGATCAATGCTATAAAAATGCATTGGATTACTATAAAAATGCCATTGGCAGTGAAGGGGTTAACACTAGGGGGCAGGGAAGGGGTTAAGTGTGTTCCTATTTGTGTTCTAACTGTATGGGGGGGTTGACTCACTAGGGGGAATCACTGATCTTCCGTTCATACATTGTATGAACGGAAGATCAGCGTTTCCCCCGCTGACAGGAACGAGAGCTGTGTGTTTACACACACAGCTCTTGTTCCCCGCTCTGTAACGAACGAGCGCGCGTGCCCGGCGGCGATCGCGCCCGCCGGGCACGCGGGGGGGCACTCGGGTGGCACCCTCTAGCGGCCAAAAAAGATAGGACGTAGAGCTACGTGCTCTCGCCCAGCAGTGCCACCGTCCCGCAGTAATATGACGGTGGGCGGTCGGTCGGCATCTAGTTAATAAATTAACTCCATTGTCAGGTTGCTGACTGCATGAGCATGACTGCAATGAGTTATCTTCTCAAAGCTTGATAAGCAAAATGCTAGCAGGCCCAAAACTCCAAGTGGGCACCTGACATTGTAGACAAGTTGGTTCCCTTTCTTTTGCAATCAGAACAGGGGGCAACATTTCAAGACTATCTTCTAAATCTGGGCTGGTGAGAAACACTAGTTGCCAAAAGTTCTGCTGCTCAGTCAGTATCTGGTATTGCTTAGGGTTGCTTTGTTCTGATACACAAGTGGCAGCAGAGATGAAAAACCACATCAAGAGGATGAAGATAATGATGGCATAACAAAGAATAATGAAGGTAGGTTCTTGGGATAGGGGAACCACAACACGCTCTTTTCCCTTCACTCTAATTACTGACATGACTACCCATAAAGATTTTACTTTTTAAATCAGCTATGGTCTGTTCACTTTAATTCCCTAAAAGTTCTATATAACAGTTAGAAAAGGTGTTTGTACATAAAAATAGGTAGCATTAAGTCTGGGCAGAACAACATTCTTGGTATGTCCCTTAAATTAACTTTGTTATAGGTACAAGTTTTTTTTTTTGTTTTTTTTAACTGAAGGCCTATCTAGATTCGACATTACTTGCTACTTTACCTTGATATAAGCTATTATGGAACCTTCTCCTGAAAGGGATCAACATTTTATAAAAAGTGGACGGGATGCTCATGGCTTATGGAAGTATGTTATTGAGACAACATTAACCCCTGTATCTAGGTGATCTAGAAAATGCGTACGTTTTTTTATGATTGTGTAATTTCATTATTTGGCTCACAAGCAAAGTAGTCTCTTACAAAAAAAAGTACACTCCTATATCAGCAGAGTTACACAACGGACATATTGACAATCACATATAGACTGTTGTTACTCACATACAGAGGGAATACTCACTCGTTTCTCACTATCCTGTAAAAGTAGCTCCCCATTAATGTATTTGTTCTAGGGCTGTGCAAATTAACTTTTAATCGATCGATTATTCTTTAATTTTTTTGATTGATCAAAATCTTTTTGATCGATTAAAATTCTTTTGATTGGAACTCACCTCTCCGTTGGCTTCTGGGCCTTCAGGGAGTTCAGTCGGAGATCCGGTGACGTCATGGACACGGGGCTTGCCGTGTCCATCTGAAGGGCTCCTTTGCTGTGCCTTCATATCTGCATGCTGGCGGGACATTACTATCTGCCACACGCAAGGGCTGTTGCTCCATCACTTCCCTCTATCAACCTGGAATTCTACAACCATCCACTGGGAGTTGTAATAGTTCCCTTCACGGGACATCTACATGCCGACGGACTGATGTTAACCCCTCCTCCTCTGTATTCAGCAGTGGCATCATTGTACACATTTTTATACCAGTATCATACTTAGCTACATGTTTTTATGACTGCTTTTGGTACTGTTTGGTATTACTGGCACCATTTTTACAGTTTATGTAGCTACATCGATTTTTATCTCCAGTGCAATATTTATTTGGTTACCTACTTGAAGACTATAAAAGTTGTAATGCTATTCCCATCGAGCGCTGCCTTTGTGTGTTTTTTGTATCCTGCTATCCATTTTTCCAGTGGTTGGTAGCTGCACTGGGAATCAGCCTGCAAGGAGGAGATCAGCTAAAAGTAGTTGGATATGTATGTGCATTATAATTAATCGAAATTAGTCGATTAATCAATTAAAAAAAAAAACGATTAGTCGAACACAAAAATTTTGATCAGTAACAGTACTAATTTGTTCCCATAGTTTTATGAATTATAAAAATAAATTGGGAAAGGGAGAACATGAATTTAGAACATCTGGGGGTCTCAAGGTACACAGAACTTCTTAACGACTAACTTTATTTGTTTCACTTAAGACTCCATTCACACAGGGGCAACACGACTTCCAGCACGACTTTGGGAGGCAACTTGGCACGACTTGAGTATGAATCACAGCGCGACCTAAGGCAACTTACAAGGCAACTTCAAGTTGCCTCCAGGACAGGAGGCTTTCCAGTGGCCAATTAAACAAGAATCAGCTCTGTGGGAAGGAGGGGTTTGCCTGAGAAATGTATGTTCTCTTCCTCTATTGTTGCTTCTGTTAAGACAGTGATCCGACTTCTAAGGCGACTTCCATTGAAATCAATGGGTACAAGTTGCCTACAAGTCTCCTAGAAGTCGGATTGAAGTAATACAAGAACCTTTTCTGAAGGTGGAGCGACTGCATTAGTGTGCATTAAGACAGCTCCATTCACTTACATTGGATTTTCTCATGCAGCGTGACTTGAGGCGACTTGAGGCGACTAAGGGCAACTTGGGGCAACATTAAGTCGGATCCAAAGTCGTCCCTGTGTGAATGGGCTCTCATTTTTGTATTGGCTGTGCAACCTAATCACATAGACTAACATTTTTCTATCTTATTGATTTCTTTCTTTAACCACTTAAGACCCGGACCAATACGCTGGTAAATGACCCAAGGTGTTTTTGCGATTCGGCACTGCGTCGCTTTAACAGACAATTGCGCGGTCGTGCGACGTGGCTCCCAAACAAAATTTGCGTCCTTTTCTTCCCACAAATAGAGCTTTCTTTTGGTGGTATTTGATCACCTCTGCGATTTTTATTTTTTGTGCTATATACAAAAATAGAGCGACATTTTTGAAAAAAAAACACTATTTTTTACTTTTTGTTAAAAAAAAGAATCAAATAAACTAAATTTTAGTCAAACATTTAGGCCAAAATTTTTTTAGCCACATGTCTTTAGTAAAAAAAAAACTCGCAATAAAAAAAAATAGCTACCTAGCGGGAACAGCGGCACTAATACAGCGATCAGAAAAATGATCGCTTAGTGACGCTGGCAATAGGGAGTGAAAGGGTTAACTAGGGCGGTGATCAGGGGGTTAAAACTTTATTAGGGGGGGTGGGGGGGCTATCCTGAACCTAACACTAACTGTTTTTTACACTGCCTGTCACACTGACACTAAATGCAGTGATTAAATCACTGCATTCAGTGACACTGTGACAGGGGGGTGGGGGGGCGATCACAAGGGGTTAATATGCCTATGTGAGTGTGTGTCAGTGTTGTGTTGGTGCACACTTACTTGTGATGTCTTCTCTCATCAGCAGCGCTGGGAAACAGCGCTGCGATGAGAGAATACATCATTTCCTCCTTCCTGTGTAAACACAGGAGGAGGAAGTGACAGGCTGGGAGCGCGCTCCCATTGGCTGGGAGCGATCGCGGGGGGGGGCGGATATCACGGACATCCGCCCGCAGATCCCGGATCGCTCCCAGAGGTAGAGGGACCCCCGCACGCCGCGGAGGGGGTCCCGATGGGACCCCCGAACCGCACTCAGGCGGGGACGTAAATTTACGCCCTTGTGCCTGTACGTGCCATTCTGTGGCCGTATATGTGCGTGCGGGGGTCCTTAAGTGGATATTTATGATATATCTAAGCACTTCCATAGCTGGATAGGTAAAGAAAAGGCATATATGCACTTTGTTTAACATTGTAAAAAAAAAAGCCTTTGACCCTTATATTTACCACACTGGTTGGTCTAGAACAGTGATGGCGAACCTTGGCACTCCAGATGTTTTGGAACTACATTTCCCATGATGCTCATGCACTCTGCAATGTAGTTAAGCTTCATGGGAAATGTAGTTCCAAAACATCTGGGGTGCCAAGGTTCGCCATCACTGGTCTAGAAGAAAGTTCTAAAACTTCATTAAAGCAAATTAGTTTTAAAAATATGCTTCCTGACAACAACATTTTCTTTTAAAAAAATGGGAAGAGTATTTTTTTTTTTTTGGAAGAGTATTTTTTTTTATTATAGAGTATTCCATAGTTCCACAGCTATAAAATAACCATCCGACCAGGAATAATAGATATCCTCTAGCTATAGATATCCTGCGGAGGTCTTGAGCTAAATAGTCCTTAAAATATATGTATGAGCCTTTTCTACAGGTAAACAAAATGATAATATCTTCCCATAATTTATTTAATGGCCCTAGCCTGTGTCTAATTACAGGACACCCAATTGCAAAATGGAGGTCAAAGCTGAAAAGTATACAATGTGCTTTTTGGCAAAATTATGCTATAAGAAGGGGTTAAATTACTACTTGAATTCATTCTGTGTGTGTAAACTGTGTAAGCTCAGCAAAGCTAAAAAAAAATAGTAAAAAAAGCTGAGGATTTCATCTTGATGACTATTTATGAAAATTCTGAATATTCAAACATATTATTTTATATTAAACCAACAAAAACAATATATTTTGAATTGTACTATTTAATCCTGATCACAATACGTAAATAAAGACACTATATAAATAAAGACAGTGGGCCAGATTCTCAGCTGATATACGACGGTGTATCTCAGATACAGCGTCGTATCGCAGTTTTTTTCAATGGGTATCTATGCGAGTGATTCTTAGAATCACTTACGCATAGATACACTACAGATCTGACAGGTGTAAAGCAATTACACCGTCGGATCTTAGATGTAATGACAACGCCGGTCGCTAGGTGGCCTTTATGTTGTTTTATCATTTGCCTATGCAAATGAGGCTAATACGCCGATTCCCGAACGTTTTTGCGAAAGGGGCGAGGTAGTTTACGTAGGTTGCGTACGCGTAAGGTTACCCCTGCTGTATGAGGGGTATGTTTCCGAAGTGCCGTCGTTGCCATGTTAAGTATGGCGTCGGGTCAGCGTCGTCTTTTTCCGTCGGTTACGTCGTTTTACCAAGTCGTTCGCGAATAGGGAATTGCGTAAGTGACGATCACGTCGTTTTGACGTCGGTTTCAACAACGCTTTCCGACGTGAGCTGGATCATGCGCACTGGGCTTTTTCCTGGCCGGCGCATGCGGACTTCGTTTGACGCAAGAGCGCGCTTAATTTAAATACAGCACACCCCCTCCTTTAGTATTTGAATTACGCGGCCTTATGACTCTGCATTTACGCTACGCCGCCGAAAATTACGGAGCAAGTGCTTTGAGAATACGGCACTTGCTCCAGTAATTTGCGTAGACGTAGTGTAAATGCGATACGATACGCTACGCCGCCAGATACGCCATTTTTTGAGAATCTGGCCCATTGCAGCAATATATAGACAATAAAATCACTATACATTTCTTTTAAATGCCCAATTTGTTATACCACAGCATGTTTTACATCTTATAATTAGAGAACTAATGAGATACTACTCACATCTCTCACTTCTACAATATTTTAATAAAATGCAATTAAAATGTATGGTATGTTATTTACTTAATATATTATTTTAACTACAAATTCGTATTGTATGTAAAAGCGTAGCCTTCTAATTCTGCTTGAATCCACGGGGGACATGTGTTGTCATACAGGAAATCCTTGTGAATGTTTTGTATTTGATCTTGCATAATACTGTTGCATGAAATTCCTCAGCTTTACTTTAGACCCAATGTGTATCTCAAATTCCAAGCACGAGAGCTCTATCATTATCACACAATACTCCCCTAAAATGGTAAGAATCTCAAACCCCAGCTGGCTTTCTTTTTAGTTACTGTTATCCTAAAAGATCTAAAAACACTATTTGAAAAGATTAGGGAATATCCTTTTCTTTTGGAAAACTTCCCCCTTCTCAAATAAAAACCACAACAGATTAATTGGCATTAATTCAAGTGACCACAGCTGTCTTCAATATGTTACTGAGAGCAATGGAGCAATTCTTGTTGCTTATATATTATCACAGTACTGCAAGTATGGAAAGCTTGCATCATAAAAGGTATTAGAAAGGAATATGGCATTACAATGAGGGCTTTTCACAAACTTAGCCATGGTGGAAAGAGCACATCACTGGACAAGTAAAATACACTATTTAGAAACAAGAGAATTCCGTTTCATGACCCGGCTAACTAATACAAAGTGGGATTCCTTTTCTTTTTTTTTTTTCACTTCTTTTGGCTAGTGAGAACAAATCAAAACTATTTATATCATTTTAATGAATTCAGTTAAACTATTTGACATCATGGTTTTAAGCTTTGTTCTTTGGCAACTTTATCTTTAATGAGAATCTGAAAGATTAAATAAAACCTTTTGTAGATTTTCCGAGTTATGTAGTGCATCTGGCCATAACTTAAATAGGGATGAGTGAACCAGCATGCACGAGCCAGAATTTGTAGCGGTTTGGGCTGCTTTGCTTGAAGTGGGTTCACAGAATTTTTCTGTTACATATGTGCATGTGCTTTATACTGTTTGTACTGGTAAGATGTTGCTTGTTTTAGTTTTTAATAGTAGCTTCTGTCATATTTTAATTTGCTAGTAAAAAATGTGCTCTGTCAGTGTATTTTGTTTGTTATGTCAGCAAAAAAATATTGGGGGAGGTTGGAAACCCTGACACGGAGGATCAAGAAATTCAAATAGTAACATGACATTACACGATCAAAATTATGCTTTATTCTTCAGTATATGCACTATTAATTTTTTGACTAAGCATTTATTTAAATGGCACATCTGCCTTTAACCACTTGCCGACCAGCCGCCGTCGTTCTACGGCAGCAGGTCGGCTCTCCTGGGCGAGAGCCCGTCATACTACGTCGGCACTTCGATGGCCACTAGGGGGCGCGTGCACGCCGCCGGTGGCCCACGCACGCGCCCCCCGCTCGCCCCTGAGTCCCGATCGCCGCCGGGCACCCGCGATTGCTCGTTACAGAGCGGGGAATGAAAGCTATGTGTGTAAACACATAGCTCTCGTTCCTGTCAGCGGGGGAAACGCTGATTTTCTGTTCATACAATGTATGAACAGAAGATCAGTGATTTTCCATAGTGAGTCCACCCCCCCATACAGTTAGAACACACCCAGGAACACACTTAACCCCTTCCCTGCCCCCTAGTGTTAACCCCTTCACTGCCAATGGCATTTTTATAGTAATACAATGCATTTTTATAGCATTGATCGCTAAAAAAATGCGAATGGTCCCAAAAATGTGTCAAACGTGTCCGAAGTGTCCGCCATAAGGTCGCAGTACTGAAAAAAAACGCTGATCGCCGCCATTACTAGTAAAAAAAATAAAAATAATAAAAATGCCATAAAACTACCCCCTATTTTGTAAACGCTATAACTTTTGCGCAAACCAATCAATAAATGCTAATTGCAATTTTTTTTTAACGAAAAATATGTAGAAGAATACGTATTGGCCTAAACTGAGGAAAAAAAGTTTTTTTATATATTTTTGGGGATATTTATTACAGAAAAAAGTAAAAAATATTGCATTTTTTTCAAAATAGTCGCTCTATTTTTGTTTATAGCGCAAAAAATAAAAACCGCAGAGATGATCAAATACCACCAAAAGAAAGCTCTATTTGTGGGAAAAAAAGGACGCCAATTTTGTTTGGGAGGCACGTCGCACGACTGCGCAATTGTCAGTTAAATCGACGCAGTGCCGAATCACAAAAAGTGCTCTGGTCTTTGGACAGCAATATGGTCCGGGGCTAAAGTGGTTAATGTCTGCCTTTAAAGGGGTTGTAAAGGTACATTTTTTCCCTAAATAGCTTCCTTTACCTTAGTGTAGTCCTCCTTCACTTACCTCATCCTTCCATTTTGCTTTTAAATGTCCTTATTTCTTCTGAGAAACCCTCACTTCCTGTTCTTCTGTCTTTAACTCCACACAGTATTGCAAGGCTTTCTCCCTGGTGTGGAGAGTCAGGACACCACTAACACACAGCTCCTTTCTCTATCTGCAATGTAGAGAGCATTCTGACTCTCCTGTATTCTGAGGGAGGGGGCGAGCACGACACTCCACACCAGGGAGAAAGCCTTACATTACTGTGGTGAGTTACAGACAGAAAAAAAGGAAGTGAGCATTTCTCAGAAGAAATTTAAAAGCAAAATCGAAGGATGAGGTAAGTGAAGGAGGACTGCACTAAGGTAAAGGAAGATATTTAGGAAAAAAAATGTACATTTACAACCCCTTTAATAAAACTAGAGTTTCAGCATTGAGGGCTTAGCTCCCCACTTATACCCCATTTATACCCATGGAAATGGCACAGAACCTGCAAAAATTGGTTTATCATGATTCTTGCATTTTAGCATAACTAACAAACATAGCTTTAGCAGTTTTTTTTATATACATTGGCCTGCCAGACAGTGAAGTGTATTTTCAAATGGAACTTCTGCTACTATTTCTTCGCATTTATTTTTAAACTTCCAGTGCCTAGTGCAGGAAGTAAAATGCACATTGGAGTTGGACTTACGAGTGCAGAAATCTAAAAGAACAACTGATAATTCACACATTCGCTGAAGACATAAAAATGTAATACTGTAGGACAGAGAGAGTTGCAATTTGATAGAAGTTTAAAGCTAATCTGTCACATTGTTCATTCCAGGCAAAATGAAAGGTAACCCTAATAAGAGACCTCCCGCCCTCCATCTTCTACTCCTGATATTTTGCATTTTTGAACCCTTGGAAAAAGCCATCACGTGCAGGTATGGATAAGCATATGACCTTCTCCCTTCTTCCTACAATGTGGTATTCAAAAGTTGAGAAATTCAAGTAATTTATGGCAGCTTTAAAGTGTTACTAAACCCAAGAAGCTGCATTCACTATATCTGGTCTCCCACAGTACAAAAACGAACAACGAGGACATGAAACCAGGACTGCATTAGGGTAAAGGAAGCTATTTAGCTAAAAAAAATATTCCTTTAGTGACCCTTTAATCATGCAAAAAGTATTTTTTCATCAATTTGCCTGCTCACGGTAAAAAGTCCATGCAAGGTATCATAAAAATACTCAGTTTAAAGATACAGCTCCTGGGCTTAGTGCTAGACCCTCTTAGTGACATATTTTGATACCAAAATTCAGTCCTGCTGTAAACCATTGCAGTCTCAGAAACCCAAAGGCAGCCTGGTGACAGCACTTGTACTTAAAGCGATTGCAAAGGTTATTTTTTTTAATAAAATAGACACCAACAGTGTGTGTCCATAGACACACACAGAACCAGTGAGCCATGCCTCCACTCCCTCCTAACATAAGTATGACTGACAGCAGCAGAAGCCTATGGCTCCCACTGCTCCCACTGTCTCCTGTGAGACCATAAAAAAGGCCAGGATCAGTGACTCAGTTAGGTAAGTTTTTATGGAAGAGGGTGGGTAAAATAGGTAGTGCATTAGTATTAGGTAGTACATTAAGGATAAAAAAAACTAATAGGGCACATGGCTTGGATGGCATATGCTGGGGTTCTCATTAAAGTGGATTCTTTAATTAAGTGAAACTTCCGCTCTTCCTCATCTGAACATTTCTTCTCTGTCCCTTCATTGATAAACACTGCATCTATGTTGCTGCTGCTTCACATCCACCTAAAACTGAATACTGACTGGCTGCTCTCAATGAGGGATTATTACGAAAGGCAAATCCACTTTGCACTACAAGGCAGGATTGGCAGGCAGACAATAGGGGAATGCGAGCCACCGCAGTTTCACTTTCATAAACAAAACCAAAATAAACCAGGCCAGAAGGAAAGGGAACAGAAAGCCAAAACTAGATGGCGATCATTATGACAGCCGACAAGGGGACCGGAAATGGGTGGCGCCAGTCGCATAGACCAAAACAATTTGGGTATGTGAGTGGACGCCCTGGTCACCTGACCTATTTGAAAAAATCCCCTTTTAAATAATTTTAATGATTTCAAATCATTTAAAAGGGGCCTTTTTTCACCTAGTTTTGGCTTTCTATCTATCTATCTATCTATCTATCTATCTATCTATCTATCTATCTATCTATCTATCTATCTATCTATCTATCTATCTATCTATCTATCTATCTATTTATCTGTGTATCTATCTATCTATCTATTCATCTGTATATCTATCTATCTATCTATCTATCTATCTATCTATCTATCTATCTATCTATCTATCTATCTATCTATCTGTATATCTATCTATCTATCTATCTATCTGTCTATCTATCTATCTATCTGTCTATCTATCTATCTATCTGTCTATCTATCTATCTATCTGTCTATCTATCTATCTATCTGTCTATATATCTATCTATCTATCTATCTATCTATCTATCTATCTATCTATCTGTCTATCTATCTATCTATCTGTCTATATATCTATCTATCTGTCTATCTATCTATCTATCTGTCTATATATCTATCTATCTATCTATCTATCTATCTATCTATCTATCTATCATCTATCTATCTATCTATCTATCTATCTATCTATCTATCATGGTTGGGGCTTTGTTTGCGCCCCCCCAAAATAATAGAGCACCAGCCGCCACTGCTTACGCTTACCAAACCTAACAGTGGTATTTACTATGACAGACACTTACCTGACTCTCTGCTAATCTCTGCATCTTTATCCACCTCCTCCCAGTACACCTGTGCATTCTAAATCCCCCTGCTGACCTCTTGCATCATACCCTACACCCCTGCACCCCTCATCTCTGCTTAACTCCACATGCCTCCAGCCCTATGCACACCGTTTCTTTGGTCGTGTTTGCCCTCCAAACTGTTATACCTTTTCTGTTAACATCTGGACTCCACACCCCCCTCCCCCATACATCTGTTCATCTTTTGCAGTACAGGCTGATGGTAGGCTCAGTGACTGTGGCAGGCAGAGCTTGTTGTACATCCCTAATTTCAGCAGCATTCAGCAAAAGGTGATGGTGGACCAAGCCTCGAGGTGTTTGACATACTGATGAAAGCTATAACTATACATATCAATGCTGCAGCGATTCACATATCAGTGCCATCGCAATTTACATATCAATCACGTGTCAGTGGCGGAACTACCAGGGTCACAGCAGTTGCACTTGCGAACGGGCCTTGGCATTCCGCCACTGTTGGGGGCCCCAGCGGGGTTGCTAGTCCCACGGCTCTAAGCAGAGAGGGTCTCTCATACATCTCAGAGCCAAAAGTTCTCCCTGCTCCCCCCTCCATCCTTCCTCCCTCCCTTTCTCCTTCCTCTTTTGCACAGGATGACACAGCCAAACTGCTCCTTCTCCCCCCACCGCTCTCCCATATGTGTACCGTGTACTTGGCGATACCCAGCCATACTCTGCAATACCCAGAAGCTATATCCAGCTATACTCAGCGATACCTAGTCAAACCCTGCTGTACCCAGCCGTACACCAAGCCGTACTTAGCCATACTCAGTGATACCCATCCATACTCGGTGATACCCAACCATACTCTGCGATACTCAGCCGTACCCAGCCATACTTAGCCATACCCAGCCGTTCCCAGTCATGCTCGGCCATACTCCCCTATATGTGGCCAGGCTGTGGAAGTCTCACACATGTGGTATCGTACTGAGAAGAAATAGCAGAATCTATTTTAGGGTGCCATTTTTGGTATGTACATGCTATGTGTTACAAATATTGGGCCAGATTCACGTACATCTGCGCATTATTGGACCGGCGTAGCGCACCGCCTTTACGTTAGACTGGCGCAATGTAGCGTCACCCGATTCTCGTCGGTTTTACGCAGAAATTAGCAGTAATACAAATTGGAAAGGACGTGGGCATGTTACATTGAAATGAGCCGTGACCCCATGCAAATGAATGCCGGCCGGCTCGCGCATGCACGCTTGAAGCAGACCATGGTCAGCACCTCTGTGCGCATGCTCACAACTCGGGAAGGGCGCAATCAGTGAAATTGGAAGTGGACTAGGGCAAATTAGTGAACTACGCAGACAGCATAAATAGACAGACACAAACGCACTTCCTTTGCAAAAGTACATCCCTTTGTATCCCTCCCTATACAGCAAGGTGCTTTTGTTCTGTTGTTAGTTGCGTTGTGATTTGTCTTTGTGATATTTGTGGACTGTGTGATCTAGTGTTTGTTAGAAGATATTTGAAAGTGATTTTTGGTGACTGCTTGTGAGACTTTTTGGTTGATAGTTTTTTGTTTGTTTGTTTTCTTGCTTGATTTTTCCTGCTTGTTTTTGTGAGTGATTTTTGCTGACTGTTTGGGAGAGAGTTTTTGTATGAGTATGACTGAGAGGAAGAGGAAGTTAAATTTTACTTTGGGGGAGAAACAAATTCTTGCCCGGGCCATTTACCAATATGGGCGTTTCCTCCACGGCCCGGAGAGTGCCAACACCACCCCGGCCAGGAGGCGTGATATCTTGCAGAACATTACTGACGAGGTGAATGCATCGGGGGGGGGAGACCCGGACACGGTCGGGGATTGAAAAGAAGATCAATGACCTCCGGCGTCTGGTCAGAAAGAAGCTGGCCAAAATGGTAGCCCATGCCAGGGCCACAGGAGGGGGCCCACCATGCCCTGTTAGGCTGACAGCGGAGGAGCATGCGGTGGCCCAGACCTTTCATAGACAACAGGTGGAGGGCCTGCCCGGCTATCACTCAAGTCATGAAGGCGTGATGCCAGGTAAGGTTTTTTTTCCCTATCAGGTGTGTAGCATGTGTGGGGGAGGGGGTGAAAGGGAATATGTGGCAAGTGTGTGGATCCTCCAACCTGTGAATGTTTTGTGTCATCCACAGATGAGCAGGAGGGTGCTGGGCCATCTGGGCTGACCGCACCATCCCAGGGACAACAGCCTGATATGGACCCCCCGACAAGGCCGGAGTCCTCGGAGGAGGTTGAAGAGGAGGAGTTTGAGGAGGAGGAGGTTGAGGAGGAGGAGGATGTCATGCCAGCCAGTGGCTTGCTGTTTTTGGAGGAGTGTTCCTCTCTGGCTGGCAGCAGCCAGCCCTCCATAAGGGCTAGCCCCTCCCACTCCTCCCCCAACAGGGCTCCTCTCCCAAGGGCCTCCCCTTCTCCCCGGCCACAAGCCTCAGCTGGAGGCAGGAAGTCATCCCAGAAGACCAGGGGGGTGGCCGAGCTTCTGCCCGCCAATCTGAGAAGGGACCAGGCCCTTCAGACCCGCCATCTGGGACAGGTCAGCCAGACTTTGGGGCGGATGGAGGAGAGCCTGTCCTCCATAAAGGATACACTTGGGGACCTGGACTGCCACTCCCGGTCTCTTACAAACTGCCTAAACGCACTGCAGACTACAACAGCAGACGTTGGGCAGGATGTGAGGGCCCTCACCCAGGCTATCCAGGCCAACACGGCAACACTATGTGCTGGCCTGAACAGAATTGCCGTGGCCTTGGAGGGCAGGCCGCCAGGTGGGCAGAGACCAGGGGCTGCTCCTCCTTCCCCGGATTACCCCCCCTCCCCATGAGTCTCCCCTGAGGAGCCGGGGCCATGGCTGTGGGCGCCCCAGGCGTGGCTCACGCCAACGGCCTTAATTTGTTTTTCCCCTTTTTTTTTTTTTTGCTGGAATATTTTTTTTTTGCTGGACATTTTTTTTTTTTTTTGTGATGTGAATGTTTTTGGAATGTGGGGGTGATATTCCTGCCTGGAAAGGGGTGTCACCCTCAGTTTTGGTGGAGGACCAGGTTCCCCAGGACCAGGGAGAAGTGATTCCCAGGTCCATGTGAATGGTGTATGAATGTACAGGGACATAATTGGAGCCGTGGCGTGGCGTTGCTGCTCACAAGCCCAACATGGTGGGCTTGTGCTAATCCAGTTAGATGAGGATGTGATGTGTCTGTGCTAGGGACCACAGTGGTGTGCATGCATGCATTCTCATTGTGCCATGATTAATGTGTGTGTTTAACGTGCAAAGATGCCTAATGTGAGCTGTCTCCTGGCTGCTCTTCCCTCAGAAGACGGGGTAACCTTGGTTAGGGGGGGATTGTCTGGTTCAGGGGTCAGGTCATCACTTATGTCAATCTCCAGGCCCTTTCTCACTGCGAAGTTGTGCAGAATGCAACATGCACCGATAATCTTATCCAGGCATCGGAAACGTGACTTCAGGAGGCCAAAGGTGCGCTCCACCACTGCACGTGTTTGGGCGTAGGCTTCATTGTGTCTTTCCTCTCCTGGGGTTTGGGGGTTCCGGATAGGAGTCATGAGATGGGGTCCCAGTGCATATGCAGAGTCACCTGTAAGGAAAAACACAGGAGGATGTTAGTCATGCATGTGCCCCTTGTGATGTGTGCATCATGGGGGGGGGACAGTCATGCCTGCCACCCATGTCACTCACCAACCAGCCAGCTGTCCCCATACACGTTCTGTTCGAATTCCATTCGGATGGGGCTCTGATTGTAGATGTAGCTGTCATGGCTGGATCCGGGGTGTTTGGCACGGACGTGCCATTATGAGGCCTTGGGCATCGACTATCACCTGTACGTTGATGGAATGCCAATGCTTCCGATTGCGGTATATGTGCTCTGTCTCATGGGGGGGCTGGAGTGCCACATGTGTGCAATCAATGGCCCCCACGGTGCGTGGGAATCTGGCAGTTCTGTAGAAATCTGTCATTGCCTTCAGCCGCAGGTCCTCAGTGTTGGGTTCGATGATTTGGTTGGCCATGCGTCTGAGGATTGCAGGGACAACCTGGTGCACACATCTGCTCACGGAGGATTGTGACATCCCAGCCACCACTCCACTTGTTCTTTGAAAAGAGCCACTGGCAAGGAAATGGAGTGTTGCCATGACCTTGACCAGTGGCTGCACTGCATGTGAGCGGTGTGTTGGGCTGGTGATGTCATCCTGCAGGGTTATGGTTAATTCCAGGATGGCATGAGGGGTGAATCTGAAGATGCGATACACTTTAGAATCACTCATGCCAAAGAGGTCTATGCGTGTGCGGTATATCCTCTCCCGTGCCCTCCTCCGTGCCCTCCTCCTTCTTTGCTCCTCTAAAGTCAGTAGTATAGCTATGAGCGAGGATGCCCCTGGCATGTTGGCATACAGATTGTTGGGCAACATGTGTGACTGCTCTGCTCCTCACTAACTGTGTTGCTTTCTCTGACATGTAGACGAATTGTCTAATTTTAGACCACCTTTTATATGGTCTAATTTTAGACAGGCCGTGCAGCTGTTGCACACAGCGCGTAGCCTGCGCTGCACCAACGTTCTTTTGTGGATCCCCGTAACTCCCTCATTAGCATATTTGAATAGCAAATCAATGGTGTGTCTAGCGCAGTTTTGCTCGGACGGATGCGCCTGTCTATCGAAATTACGCTGGACAAAAAAAAGTAGGGGCCAGATTCACATACACTTAATATTGCACTGCGTAATTGAAATACTCTACGCTGCCGTATTTTACCAGGCTCTACACCGAATTCTGGTAGATTTTTGCCCGTACGCTACGGCGGCGTAGTCTATTTCTCGCTGCGTAATCAAAATACGAGATTAGGGGGCGTGAAGCATTTAAATTAAGCGCGTCCCCGCGGCGATCGAACTGCGCATGCTCCGTTCAGAAATTTCCCACCGTGCATTGCGCGAAATCACGTCGTTACGTCATTCGTTGTTTGAGTAGTGTCGTTTACGAACATTCCTATTCCCGGACGACTTACGTCAAAAAAAATAAAAGACGTCGGAAAACGTAGAAATTCGACGTGGGAACGACGGCCATACTTAACATGGGCTGTCTAATATTAGAGCAGCAAAAAGCTGGTATAGTGTTACGCAAAAAAAAGATGACTAAAGGTGCCGTAAGAGATTGCGAATGAAGATCGTAATTTCGGGGATCGCCGGCAAAAGCTCATTTGCATACCCAGACGCGGAAAACGACGAGAAGTCCACCCAGTGGCCGCAATTTTATTGCAGCGTAGATCCGAAGGCGTATGAACACGCAATCCAGTCGAATTGAAGCCCGCAGCCGTCTATTCATGGTTTGAGGTTTTCAACTAGCTAGAAAACGCGCGTAATTGGAAATTACTCCAGTCTAACACCAGTTAGACAGGCGTAATGGCTCTGTGAATCTGGGCCTAGATTTCTTGCATATCTCGTTTTGGGGATGCGGAGTATCGAAACGCATGTGCAAATTTAGACTTACGCCGCACATCTCCTGTTACGCCGGCGTAATCGCTCTGTGAATCTGGCCCATTGTATTTAAATGGACAACTTTGTGTTAAAAAAAATGTGTTTTAACTATTTGCTACCCAAGCCAATTCTAACATTTCTCTCCTACGTAAAAATCATCATTTACATAGAACCGCCAAATATATATTTTTTTAGCAAAGACGCTAGAGAATACAATGGCGGTCATTGCAACTTTTTATCTTGCACGTTATTTGGGCAGCAATTTTTTTGGACGCTCATGGAATGGTGCCAAACTTTGCTACTTAAAAATCTCTTTTTATTGTTAATTTTACTTTATTTATGTTAGTTTGACACTTTTTTCCCCCAAAAATACATTTTTTGATCACTTTTATTCCTATTACAAGGAATGTAAACATCCCTTGTAATAGGAATATGGCAGGACAGTTCCTCTTTACAGTGAGAGCCCACATCTCACCTCTAGGCTGGGAAGCCTGAAATCCCCCCAAAAAACGATCCTGGCTTCCCAGCCGAGGCACCACCATTTGTTTGAGTACAGAGGACGGGCGTGACCTCAATACATCAATACATCGCGCCCGGCCGATCATAGAGACTCCGGCAACCATCTGGTCCGCCAGAAATCTCTATGACAAACATGCGGATCCAGTCTCTGACTCTAGGGGTGAGTCGGTAGAAGCACTGGAGGGCAGCAGGAGGGGGGACATCCCTTCCCACCTCCCATAAGAACAATTGCACAGCGCTATGTTTGTTCTTATGGTGTAGGGAATTGCCGGCTGAAAAAGCTGATATCTGAATGATGCCTGTCCCCATAGGCATCATGCAGATATCCCCGCACAAAGTCAAGGACATCATATGATGGCCGGCGGGTGGGAAGTGGTTAATTTTCTTTCCACATTTTTCAAATTTTTTTTAGAAAAAAATGACATGTTCAAAAGATTCATTATGCCTCAGATTATACGTTGTGGTGTTTTTTTTTTCCAAAATGGGGTAATTTTTGGGGCGTTTCCATTGTCCTGTTCCTCCAGAGCCTTCAAAAGTGTAATGCCGGTCACACTCGACTGTTTTTCATGATGAGAAAAATGCCTTTTTTTTATTGGTCGTTATAAACGATTATGTGTAGGCTCCAGAGCATTTTTCTTGACGAGAAAAATCTCATTTAAAAATATAGAACCTGCTCTATTTTTTCTTGTTTTTCATCTCGTTGTGAAAAACGGTTGTGTGTAGGCTTTAACGACGGGAAAAAAAAGGTGCATGCTCAGAAGCAAGTTATAAGATGGAAAATTTGCATAATCAGCCCAAAGGGTGGCACCATTCGAATGGAATTTCCCCTTTATAGTGCCTTCGTACGTGTTGTACGTCACCACGCTTTGCTCGAGCATTTATTTTCACGATCGTGTGTATACAAGGAAGGCTTGAGAGGAATCACGTTGAGAAAAACTTTTTTCCATGACATGAAAAATGGTCATGTGTACGTGGCATAAAAGGTAGTCAGGAAATTAGATGTGTAATTTATGCTCCAGAACGCCTGAAGGTTCTCCCTGCATGGTGGGCCTCTGTATGTGGCCAAGCTGTGTAAAAGTCTCACACATGTAGTATTGCCATATTCGGGAGTAATAGCAGAATATGTTTTAGGGTGTAATTTGGGGTATGCATATGCTGTGTGTGAGAAATAACCTGCTAATATGACAATTTTTGTTAAAAAAAAAGGAAAAAAAATCTTGATTGTGCAAAGAATTGTGGGAAAAAATGACAACTTCAAAAAACTTACCATGCCTCTTTCTAAATACCTTGGAATGTCTTCCACTCTTGTCTAATTTGTCCATGTGTGCGTCAGAATGCCTTTTTGAGGCATGTCGGCAAGTAACCTCTGTCAAGAAGTCTAGAGTATCTCTAAGGGAATTTGCCTCACAAATAAATTGTGCGTCAGTGGAACAGTTTCTCCTAAGCCTCAAATACTGGCTATTTGGGATGGACAGGATGAGAGGCTTAGGGTGCGAACTGAATGCATGAAGAATAGTATTGCCAGCGGATTCTTTTCGACATAAACCGCTGGAAAGAGAGCCATCTGCAAGTTTGGAGATGTTTAGATCCAACAATGTATTGGAGGTATCACTAAAATTCATCGTAAAACAAAGGTTGGAAACATTGTTATTCATAGCCCGGACAAAAGCTTGCAGATTTTCTGGTGTACTATTCCATATTCCGTTATTTTTTCTTTGTAATACACACTCTTTTTTGAATCAGGGGCCAGAGAGGAGTTATTTTATGTCTCCCTCTATTCTAGCCCCACTGTTAGTGTATCGTGTATCACTACCATTCAATATAATTTAACTTTTTGGTATAATATTATGTAAATTCAAAACTTATGTGGGCTTTTTTATACTTTCCACATTAGGGCTATTCATCATCTTCCATTGTCTTCTTTTCTTGGGTGGATTGTGGGGAGCGTTCCTTGGGGATCCTTGTGAGGGCCGTACCGGACCCAGACTGTGCTGTTCAACTGGTTGGTGGACATGCGACAGGAAGCCTCTTTGTTCTTCCATCTAAATGATATTCAAAGTTTTATTTTATAAGTTATCGAGTTATGACCCCATGCAGTTATGTATGTTTTGATGTGGCCATTTGTTTTCGATGTTGACGCAGCTCTGGATATGGTCTGAAATCACTGTTTTGCTCTCTTTCAGAATGTTTTCATATTATCTTCTCCAATGTCCCTGAAGAAGGGATAAATCTCCCCAAACGCATCAGGCTAAAAGAGATAATCATTCCAACTGGAATTCATATAGCTCGTCATGAGCATAGCATTTTATCCACATATCGTTCTGGATAATTTGATGATGGGTTTGATATCACAAGCATTGTATTTTAAATTTATATATTAATACATTTTGTAAGAGGGAAGTTTACTCCCGAGTATGGCGATTCCACATGTGTGAGACTTTTACAGCGTGGCCACATACAGAGACCCAACATGCAGGGAGAACCTTCAGGCATTCTGGAGCATAAATTACACATCTAATTTCCTGACAAACTCTTAGGCCTCTTACACACGACTGAGGAACTCGTCGGGCGAAACACATTGTTTTCCTCGTCGAGTTCCTTGTTAGGCTTGTGGAGGAACTCGACAAGCTTGCTTTGCGTACATACGTTAAAGACCAAATCTCCTCGTTCTCAAATGCGGTGACTTCAACACATACAACGGCAGGGGCTGCTTTTGCTAATCTCATGTTACTGCGGGTTAGGAAAAAGTTTGGTAAGAGACATTTGCACTTTTAAGTCTGTTACAGCGTGACAAATGTGCTATTTCCATTACAAACGCTACTTTTACCGAAGGTGCGCGGGTTTCTTAGCATACACACGCTCGAGTTTCTCGTCAAAAAGCAGCCCGACGAGGAACACAATGAGCCAATTTGACTCCCGTTGAGGAAAAATAGAACTTGCTCTCTTTTTTGCTCGTCGAGTTCCCCGACAGTTTCCTTGATTAAAAACGTGCACACGACCGGTTTCCTTGGCAAAAAAGCTCTCCCACTGAGTTTCTGCCGAGGAGACCAGTCGTGTGTATGATGCCTTATGCCTAGTACACACGATCATTTTTCCCATCGGGAAAACTGCCGTGTTTTCTTTTGGCGGGAAAAACTGCCAGTGTGTATGCGAGGGAGCATACACACGGCCGGTTAACCCAGCCAAAGCTCTCCTGGCAGTTTTCCTGTCAGGAAAACCGGCCGTGTGTACAGGGGAAAAGGGGCAGAGCCGGTTCTCGGTTTTCCCCTCAGTTTTCCAGGCGGTCTTTTGAACATCGGGAAAAACGATCGTGTGTACTAGGCATTACACTTTTGAAGGCCCTGGAGCACCAGGACAATGGAAACGTCCCAAAAATGACCCCATTTTGTAAAGAAAACACCCCAACGTATAATCTGAGGCATAATGAATCTTTTGAACATGTAATTTTTTACTACAAATTTTTGGAAAATGTGGAAAGAAAATTAACCACCAGGGGGTACTCTTTCCTTTTTTTTTCTAATTATCTTACATCGACATTCTAGAAAAAGGTAAAAAAAAATGTAGCCCATTGTATTTGTTAATTTCAACTTCCTAAAAGTAGAATCTGTCCCATCCATCTAAAAGTACCGTTACTGAAATTTATAGTACACCAAACATTTTATCCTGAGCAGATCTCCTCCTTTATAACTTGTGATCGGGTCAGACTGTTCCCCGGTTTCCTTGGTATATTTTATTGTATAATTATCTGTTGTATTTTGGTTCTTCGGAACATTAGCCTGTCTGACTATCCCTCTAGTTTCCAATCCTTGGCTTTCTTAATAGAAATAACTTACCCTTGCTAACTCTTGGTTTTTCTTCACAATCTGTACATGACTTCTTTAACACTGAATTCAGCCCCCAAAAGTCCGTACTTCAGCCAAGTCTGATCCCAGAGCTCTGAAGATCATTACACAATGTCTGTATTTAAACAGAAGGATCAAGAATTGCTGATTTTTTATTTATTTTTATAGATTTTTCTTTCAAATCACTTAGTTTTAAATTTAGTAGTCTCATTGTTCTCATAATTGTTCATTAGCAAATAATATGTACTCTGTTGAATTTTTAACCCTTTTTTTTTTAATGAAAGAAAATTAAGTAGAAAATACAGAGAAAAGATTTTGTTTTCCTAAAAAGAGCTTTTTTTGCGATGATGATATCTGTAGGGACGCCAAATGAAAACTAAGCCTCTTTTTAGCTGAGCCTGAGAATGTGTTAATTTGGGCTATGGCACACTAGAATGAGATCATGTTCAATTGAAGGATGCCAATATGCTGCACATAAAATCTTTAGCACTCTTCCATTACATGAAATGAGCCAAATATACCAAGTCTGCTAAAGCTGGATTGCTACCACTGCTGATGTGTTGGAAATTAGCAGCTATTATTTAACTGCCAATATGCACACATGTATTTATTCTCATGGTGAAATCATTGTAAATGTAGTAGACAATACAGATTTATTTTCCATTCACTGCATTCAATGAACGCATTATGGTCAGCATCAAAGCCAGCAGCACAGAGAAATCTTTACACTTATGGACCATACTACTACTACTACTATAAGAATAATCTGCAAACCCCCAATTTTTCTCTTGCCAAAAATGGGATGGAACTAAAGATACATATAAGAACCCAGTCTATAGATAGCTGGTCAATTGATAATGCCTCCGATGTTTTAATAACCCATCAATGTCTGTTTACATAATGGATTAATGTTAGTATACCTTACATACCTGTATATCTAGTGTTAGGTCAAATTGTAATCAGAGATGTAACGATAAAGACAACCTTTACTTTGTGGCACTTTCTTTATGTTAACACTTAAAGGGTTTGTAAAGGAAAAAATGTTTCCCTAAATAGCTTCCTTTACCTTAGTGCAGTCCTCCTTCACTTACCTCATCCTTCAATTTTGCTTTTAAATGTCCTTATTTCTTCTGAGAACTCCTCACTTCCTGTTCTTCTGTCTGTAACTCACCACCGTAATGCGAGGCTTTCTCCCTGGTGTGGAGAAAGCCTCTTGAGGGGGGAGGGGGCGAGCAGGAGTGTCAGGACGCCCACTAACACACAGCTCCTTTCTCTATCTGCAAAGTAGAGAGTGTCCTGACTTGCCTGCTTGCCCCCTCCCCCCTCAAGAGGCTTTCTCCACACCAGGAAGAAAGCCTCGCATTACGGTGGTGAGTTACAGAAGAACAGGAAGTGAGCATTTCTCAGAAGAAATAAGGACATTTAAAAGCAAAATTGAAGAACGAAGTAAGTGAAGAAGGACTGCACTAAGGTAAAGAAAGCTATTTAGGGAAAAAAATGTTTTCCTTTACAACCCATTTAAATCTTATTTGTGTAACTCTAAACCTGACAATCAGGGCCCAGTGACAAAAATGTGTGTACACAATATTCTCCCTGTTTTAAAGAATATGTTATCCCAAAATGTTATATTCCTAATAATTGTATGTTGTACCATGTACTTGTGTAAAAAAATAGTATTCTGTTCTCTTTGTATTCATATATTTGTGTGACATGCCTGGTGATCCTGCCAGTCCACATGCTTTTCTCTTTTAAATAGATTACATTAGGCAGGAGAGCACATCCATCCCAGCGTGATCAGCTTTCTTGAGGTGCTTGGGGCAAAGCCTGCCTGTCCTACAATTATCAGACTTGTACTGACAAATTTCGTTATGCAGCTGAAAAAAGAGATTATGTGAAAGAAAGAAAAATGTATATGATATATATATATATATATATATATATATATATATATATATATCACTGCTCCCTGCCCAATATTGTTTTTTTTTGCATTGAGACATGTTCCCCAGGGCACTGCTAAGCTTCCCTTCCCCCTTGTTTGACAATCCTTTGTCAAATTAGACCAGAAAAATGGCCACTACTGATTTCTAAGTTCAGTTTCCTTGACTTTTTGTTGCTCAGATTCACATCCAAACTTCAGTAAAGAACCAACCCCAGGTATGCTCAGCTAATCATTACTCTACAGCCATGGTTCTCAACCCTATCCTCAAGTACCCCAAATAGGCCATGTTTTGGGAATTTCTCTTAGATAAAATAGCTGTGTCAGGAAAGGTTCCTTCCGCTGGTGACACTACCTGATGTTTGGCGTGCAGTACTGTGGTCCACCACCAGGTGTCTCCTGGCAGTCAGTCTGGAGCTCTCCCCTGGTGGTATTATGTGATCTTTGGGCCGCAGTACTGGCGTCCACCAGCGGGGGTTCCTGGCAGTGTGGGGCCGACATCTCCTGCGATCAGGCGTCACCTGAGCCTGATTGCAGAAGATGTGTACAAATACCTGCCAGTGACAATCAGACCTTGCCTCTTAATATCTCTCTTTGAGCCCTGACCAGCTCAGCATCTGATCCTGATCTGTAACCTGAACCTGAAATCCTGTACCCTGTAATCTGTACCCTGTGCCTTGTACCTATACCTTTCCCACCTATGATCCATCCATCCTCTCCTTGTCCTGTTTGTTTTGCCTTTTCCCAGATGCTGACCTCCCATTGACGATCCTGGACTGGCCCTGTTATGATTCTGGTTTTCCCCATTAACCTGTACATATTGGTCTCTTATTATTTGTGGGTTCTGTTGGTGTTGGTTGTTGTGCACAGTGTGGTATTGAAGGTTGTTACTTTAACATTATTTCACTATCCTTAATAAATTATATTTTGCACTTAAACACGTCTGAGTTTCCTCTGTTGCAGTCCACACGGTTCTGGTCACACCTGATACGCGACAAGCTGTCCAAAATACCAAGCCATTGAGTCTGATTTTAAGCACCTGTGCAAGATAAAGGAAAACCTGCAAACATGGCCTGTTGGGGGTACTTGAGGACAGGGTTGAGAACCACTGCTCTACATGACACCTACCATACAGACTAGTATCTGCTTTTTGGCTCTCACTATCCACTGGAAGACAAACTGAGGGTTATTAGAACTGAAGAACACAGAGTTGAGATAGTTATAACAAACACAGATTCTAGAGACTAAAGCCTGATACACACGATCGGATTTTCTGATGGGAATTGTGTGATGGCAGGCTGCTGTCGGACAATGTGTCCGTTTGTATGCTCCATCGGACAATTTTTGTCTAACAGCAAATATGTTAAAAAATTGTGTAGAGCCCCCCCCCGAATGCATACCAGACCATTTGAGGTTGAGTTACTAAAACTGGAGAGTGCAAAATTTGGTGCAGATCTGCATAGAAATCAATCAGCTTCCAGTTTTTTTTTTTGTCAAAGCCTTAGTTTAACAAGCTGAAGTTATAAAATGTTAGGCTACCATGCACAACTGCACCAGATTTCGCACTCTTCAGTTTTAGTAAAATAACCCCTTTGAGTGTGATATGGATTTTGAGGGGGATCCTCATGCAAAAAATAAAACCCTACAGGCCACATGGCCTTAACATTGGGGGGTGCCATGGGAGGACCCAGGATACTCCATTAAAGCCCTTGCACTACACAGTTAATGGTAAATCTAAAGAAGATTGTACAATTCCGTTGTAAGGTGTATGGCCACCTTAAAAGAAGTAGGGAAGTGGGTGGAAATAAAAAAGGAGGTGGTATAGTAAGGAGGAATTTGTGGTGGTCTAGAGAGGTCAAACACATCCTATTCTGTGATGCAGTAAACCATTGCATGATGGGATATGAAATTTCCTGGATGGTCACATGATACTACAGGAAGTCAGGGCTCAGAATGCATTTTTTTTTTTAATTTTGAACTGAGAGGGTGCAGACTGAAGGCTGCCATGGACTAGGTAGATGAGAGAAACGCACATTAGGGTGGTCTCGGCAGAAAATACATTAGAAAAGGTGGAGTTATTGTGAAAAGTGAAAATCTGCCTGAAAAGGTAAAGTTATCCTTTAAATGTTCTGTCACTGTGAAGCTGGACATGGATTTGGAGTTGTCTGTAAGTGATCTTCTTGGGTATCTGGGACCCTTAACCCTCCCCTCTTGTGTGTGATGACCAATAAAACTGCTAAAAAGACAGAAAGTGACTGGTGTCCATTGTTCTTTTAGCCCCCCATGTTAGCCATGTACTGGGGAGAAATGTTGGCCCATCCCTTTCCCTGGAGGTGACACCATGCCTCCGGGGGGTCAGGGGGTGCTAAAACCTTAAATATGCAAGAGATCTACAGTATGTTGATTGTAATCATGCATTTTCAGACCAGGCATTGTCTGAATTCTGCAGTTCTTTGGGCTTTAGGGTACCTTAGCTGGCTCACATGTGGCAACAAAAATGTTGCTATTTTTTAAAGAAAAAGAAAAAAGGTTTCATCTGCTCATTATTTCTCTGATTTATTCTGAGTCACAACTTTCTTGCTTGTTCTGTTCTATTAAGCCAAGACTGGCTGAGATTCATACCATGTATGGGCAGGCTATGATTCTGACCAACTAACTGTATTGCTAATTCAAAACCAATGCTGGATTTTTTGGAGTGTATTCAAGATGATCAATCAATTAACTTGGATATAACCAGCCTGTGGATCTTACAAGCAATTATTGCTAATGGCTATTATATCACCAGCCCCCCGCTTTGAGAATACAATAGCTCTGCGGGAGGGATTCCCCAATCTACACTGTATATGTGCCGGTCACCCTTTCTAGCACCAAGTGGCACTTTGTATGTATACAAACTATCAAAACTAATCAGAGTTAAATCAATACAAGTGTAGTGCCATCCCTGGAGGAGCTGCTGGATTGTTTGGATTCCTCCACACTACACCAGTGAGGACCCACCTTGCACTAATGACCAACCACACACCTAAAAACATTTCAGTTTTTTTATTAAGGCAAAAGCCCTGTAATGGAAACAGTTAGGCAAACAATACAAGGCAAACTCAGAGAAAGTAAAGGTGGCTACACAGCTACAACTGATTGTACAGTATATCACACAGTAATGGACTGGCTGAAAACGAAGGGCTCTTTCACACGTCCGTTCAGTTCGTCCGTTTTTTGGACGTCCGTTAACGGACCTCAATGTTTCCCTATGGGTTAGCGTCCGTTAGTGGATGAGCATCCGCTAACGTCCGTTAACATCCGTCTGCGGAAAGCTCAGTTTTTTTGGACGGAAGAAAACCCGAAAACGAAAAACGGACGTTAGAGGATGATCCGTTTACCATCCGATCCGCTAACGTCAGTTTTTCATCAAAATATGTAAAAAAAAAAAGTTCTAAAAAAAAAAAAAAAACGGATGAAAAAACGGATGAAAAAAACTGATGAAAAACGGAACGGAAACGGATGTAAACGGACGGAAAACGGATGAAAAACGGATGAAAAAACTGATCAACTGAAGGGGGAAAAAACTGATCCAAAAAACTGAACGGACGTGTGAAAGAGCCCTAAAGGTCTTGGCTTTACAGGGCCACAAAATAACAGTAGAGCAGACCTGCCCATATTGGGTCCTGATCCTGAGTCGACTACTCAGTTGAAGCAAGACATGTTGGCCATAAGCCTATGTATAACTGATGAAGTTGGTCCCTGGGTCTCAGGCAGCAGCACCAGATTGTCCTCTCCACAGAATGTTAATCATCCATCGTCTCTCCCTAGATCTCAGCCACAGTCTCTCACCGAGTCTTAGTCACAGTCTCTCCCCGGATGCCAGCTACAGTCTCTACCCGGATCCCAGCCACAGTCTCTCACCGGATCTCAGTCACAGTCTCTCACCGGATCTCAGTCACAGTCTCTCACCGGATCTCAGTCACAGTCTCTCACCGGATCTCAGTCACAGTCTCTCACCGAATCTCAGACACAGTTTTTCACCAGATCTCAGCCACAGTCTCTCACCGGATCTCAGGTATCCCCAGGTATGCTGCACTTTGTACATGTTCTTACACATTCTCATCTGCTTAGCTGGTGGACCGGGCTACCATTCCCAGTCATGGCTGCCAATCAAAATCCATCCTTGCCCTGTTGCTCAGGGTGGGCATGGGTGCAGGCTGCAGTAGCAACCAATGAGTATCCACTTGTGCTCTCTATCCAAAGAAATGGTCTGCCAGTTGGCCTAAAGAAGCTTCTATACCAGCGTTATACTAGTAAGAGATGTAAGTAAGTAAACCAAGATACAATCCTTGCACATATTCCATATGTGTACACACTGTATGCACGTGTGTACTGTAGGCATATGCATCTATTGAAGTCATGTGTGTTTAAACGTAAACTTTTTATGAGAGAAATATGTGAACTGCCATTGCTGTGCTTCTGAAAATGCTGGCTATGATTCTGACCAACTAACTGTATTGCTAATTCAAAACCAATGCTTGAATCCAAAAAGTCACAGAAAGTCCTTGTCTGCATATTTGTTTAGGGTAGGTGCTGCAGGGCCATCTTTAGCACAGGGGAAAAGGGGCAACTGCCCCTGGCCTATTCATTGTTGTGGGGCCCAAAGCAGATGCCTCTTTGAGCCCGCACTGTCTGCAAATAGTTGATAAGTGAATTTGGGAGGGCCCAAGAAAATGTTTGCCCAGGATCCAATTAATATAAAAGACGACCCTGACGTGCTGTAGAAGGTCAGTATGACAGCAAGGCTAGTTGCACATTTAGAAGGATATGTCAGCAATAACAGCCTCCATGTTTAATTCCAGGTTTAGTTTAAGATCAGGTAGGTCAGGCAGGTCAGGCATGCTTGATATAGATATTAAATTGGATAATTCAAAAACGTGCAAAATACAGTAACTATTCTCTTAGCAGAGCTAAATACTGTAAACCTAAATGTGATTGATTGCTATAGGCTACTGTAGTTACAACACAACGACTGAACCTTTCCCTGTTTTATTAAATAAGCCTGTATGAGTTTAACTCCCCTAATTAAGACTTCTGAAATCTATGTAAGCCTATACATATGTGTATCTTTTTTTGCCTTCCCAAAGGATTGCCCCTATACCTGTGCAAGCAGAGACACCTAAATGGTTTTGCAAATAAGCGGATCTCCTTCCTGGCTACATTTAAGTGTGTGCCTGCAACTAAGCCCTAGCCACCCCTTAGTAAATCTAAGCCATATTATGCCTGCCTGGGAATGTGTGATATTAATGGCCGAATGTTCTATAATCGTTCAAGACAGTTGTGGCTGAGTAATAAAATGAGAATTAAGCTGCTCTTTTTTATTTCAAATAACGCAGCACTGTGTAGCATGGGCAGACTGAAACTGCACAGCAGCTGAGAGAAAACGTGTGTGACAAGTATAAGAGCGCATTTTTTTTTTTTTTCTGTAAAATCCTTAACTTCCGTAGTTATAGCTATATTTTTATGGTTTGAGGACTGTGGTTACTTAGTTTAGAGGCCAGCTGCTGGAGGAAAATGTGAAAATAAATACAGTGACATACAACATGCCTGATGTGATTGCTTGAAAGGGGATTTGAGGAAAAAAAAAAATTAAAGTTAAGAACAATTGGTAGCTTAATTATGAGTATTTTAATGTCTTTTCATAATCAGTTAATAAATACCTGAACAATAAAACAGAACTTAAGCTTTTAATAGACCATCTTGGCCTGAACCTAAACAAAAGAATTAGCAGCTCCAGGCATTGTGCAATAACAGCTCCCTGCTTGGTGCCAGCAGAAACAAAGCAATTCTAGTACCTCATTATAATAAACGCTTGCAATATTCCCCAATATGTGGAGTGCAAGACACAGATCTTATTTATCACAGTATGTGACACATCTGGCACTCGGATCAGGAAACAACTGTTTTACTTCATTTCTGTCATCACCTTCCAACACATTTCTTTTACATTCCAATTTGGACGGAGCAGCTTGGACCTCTTTCCATACGTTCTGTATTACCAGTTTAGCTGTGAAGACTTCTAGTCAACATCTTTCTTAACCTCCTGGCAATTAATTACACAGAGCTGCCTATTTTGACTTTAATTGTAGCGAGCATCTAAAATCGCTGGTATTTGTATCTGTTAGTAATGTCTTTATTACACATGCTTCCCAGCAGAGAATGGACACTGTCACTTAGCCAACTCCGTAATGCTTTCATACAGTGTCAAGATAAAGTTTCCGTAGGTCGCCAGCCTTGATTTCTGTCACTATATTAACATGGATTTTTTTTAATTTCAGTTTTATTGCTATTTTTGCAGTACAGGAGAAGGTGTCTGTCTTTTGCATTAAAGGGTATGTATAGCTAAAATACGTTTTGGATAGAGTAGGAAAGGCTTATAACTAGGGTTGTCCCGATACCACTTTTTTAGGACCGAGTACAAGTACCGATACTTTTTTTCATGCACTCGCCGATAACGAATACCGATACTTTTTTTAAATGTCATGTGACAGTTTTAAAACCACAATACAGACTAAGGAGATTTTCTTTAGAATTATGAAGAACTCTAACTCAAGACATTATAAAAGAATAAAAATAAGTAAAAATGAATAAAAAAAATTTATTTGCTTGTCACGCAGTAGTAAAAAACTCAAAGAATTTTCACAGAACATGTTGATAAATACAAAAAAAGTATTCTATTTAGGTATCGGGAGCATTTGCGCGAGTACAAGTACTCCCGCAAATACTCGGTATCGGTCCCGATACCGATACTAGTATCGGTATCTGGACAACCCTACTTATAACTCTTGTCACATAATATTTTGCAATCTCTGTAGCGTTGGGGAGATTTCCTTCACTTCCTGTCCAAGGGATGCAACCGTTAAAGAGGATGTAAACCCGAATTATTTTTTTTGCTGTCACAATGCAGAGCAGGGGTCTTCAAACTACGGCCCTCCAGTTGTTCAGGAACTACAATTCCCATCACGCCTAGTCATGTCTGTGAATGTCAGTGTGTTACAATGCTTCATGGGATGTGTAGTTCTGCAACAGCTGGAGGGCTGTAGATTGAGGATCCCTGATGTAGAGTTTAAGATATCTTATCATCTGTGCCCAGTCTTGCCACAAAGAGTTAATCCAGCTATGAGCAATCCTCTTTTCTTTTTTCAGTGAGATAAATGGACAAACAGGAGAAAACTTGTGTCCGTTCTTCCCCCTTGCTGTGAATGACAGGTTAGTTACATATCTCATGCACTAGCCTGAGACAGGCATTATTTTTTAATTTCTACCTCAACTGCAAGTCTGAAGTCATGTGGTTACTTTCCTGGCTTTTGACTGGATGTTAGTGATCATAGCAAAATTTAGTGTAGAGGTGGGTGGGGAGTCTACTGACATCACGACTCCACCCACCGAGCTCCAGAAAACAGACCCACTCACAGAATCTGCAGTATTTCGGGTCTTATAACAGACAGAGGGGAGACATTTGACAGGTAAGGATACATGCAGGAGGCATCTATATCCTTATAGATCAGCACTATGGCAGTAGTTTAGAAAGGATGAGAGTGGGTTTACATCCACTTTAATGAAAATCTCCTTAAATTATGGCAATTAGACAGTTGTTTTCATTAAAAGACTTCTCCTGGGGGGTATACTAATGCTGGCCATAGACTATATGAAAAATTGGTCGAACCCATTTTTTAAAAACGAACATTCGCCCGTGAGCACAAATGATAGTGCCATCATGTAATGACCGATAAATTGTTCAGTGGATATGAAGGAATACATTTTTTGTTTGTTTTTCTACATATACCAAGTGCAGACAGTTTGGACAGGAAACACATTAACCTTTCAATTCATCGTTCGTTCGTTCGTTCGGCTGAAAATTTCTAAACTTGTCCTTCGTTTTCAATTAACGATTATCGATTTTGTGCCCATTAACTAGTTGAAAAACAAACAAACTATCTAAATGACCGAATTTTGGCCGATTTTTCGTATAGTGTATGGCCAGCATTAAACTGACACACTCAGAATCTGGTGCAGCTTTGCATGGTAGCCAATCATCTTCTAACTTCAGCTTGTTCAATTAAGCTTTGTTTCCAATATTTTTTTTAATTATTGTACAAATATAAAACCTTAGATACTTTTGCAAAAACAAATATATAAATCATTCAAAAAACACAAAAATACAAGAATGGATCTATCCTATAGCATATACTCCTTTCAAATTTATCAAAAAATTAAGAATGGACTAATCCCCCAACCCCCCCTCCCCCCCGTCTCGAAACACCCACCCTCCAGATTAAGCTTTGACAAAAAAAAAATGTGAAGCTGATTTTGCACTCTCCGGTTTTAGTAAATCAACCCGCGTATCGCTTATTGCAGGGACAACCCTAAAATTGTGTGTTTCCCCTTATTTTCTGTCTTGGCGACACTACTCACCAGTACAAATATAGAGAGTGAATCTACCCAACAAGGACTACAGCAAATAAAAAAAAAAACGTGCCATGAACCGCATAAAGCGTCAAATATTTCTGGTGACCAATTACATGTTTAAATTCAAGCACCATATGTAAGGACATAATAAGAACATATGCTTTTCAGCTAATTGTTTCTGGGGGCCCAATTATTCAAACTGAAATGTATGCATTAAAAAGTAAGGTAAAAACTCAACTCTGAAATCTGAAAATGATGTGCCCACTGAAAAGCACATATGTCTATACTGTGTAAAGTGTGGTTTCTCTCTGTTGCCTCATCCCTCTGCTATCAGCATGAGTCACCTCTGACAGGTTTTTATGACACCAAGTGATGAAAAGTTGACAGGAGGAGAGCTTCAACACACAGCCTGTGATAAATATCCTCAGCTCTGCATGGTTCCTTTGGGCTATGAGATGGGGGTGTGTCCTTTCCCTCCAATCAGCTGTCGAATCAGCTCCTCACTGAAACCCGCAGACTGTAATTTCATCTCTCCCCTGCTTTGCTGGTCTGTGAAGAATTATTTTTATCCCCAAATTTTACAAGGCTGTACGGGACAAATGGCTACAGATAAAAAGGTACTACTTATGTAAGAGGATTTGTTTCTGTGTATCACCTAAGCCAGTCACTCATTTTGCTTTGTCTTTTAGGGTTCTTTTGGTAAACGCAAGGAAGCTTAGACCTCTGTAGTGTATTAATGTGATTTTACTAAATGAAAATGCTACACCCACAAACTATTACAATTGGAAGAATACAGTACAAAACTGACAAATATTACAAACATATGGCTACAATTTGCACAAGTCCAATCTATCTATCCTTTCCAGGGAAATTATCATGGACAATGTATGCAAAAAGCATATGTTCCTTTGTCTCTCACCCCATGGTTGTCCAAGTCCTTTTCCGTCCCCCTACTCCCTGCCTACATCATTTCCTTTAGCATAATTTCATGTCCTGAGTTTCACAAATCAGTCCAACTAGTTAATTTACATATCAGTGGGGGGGGGGGGGTCTAGTTTAAAAAACCAACACATGTTACTAAAATCTAACAATTCACATCAAAACTATGACAAAATATCCATAGCAACACATCACTTCACTAGGTATATATAAGGGTTTACAACCACTTTACCTGCTTGTTTAGTCTATAGGAGAGAAGAACTTTAACTTACCCGATCCTCTGCTTTCCCGGAAAGCAGCACACCCCCATGCCCTGGCAGTGGACTGTCCCTCAGCATCATCACATCTAGTGCAGGACTATGGACCTGTCATCAGCCTTGATTATGTCAGGTTTTAGACTAGTGGAGCATGGGGAGAAGGCTGCAGGGAATGGTCTTTCAGGGCAGAGGAGTGGAGGATCAGTTAAATAGATGTTCTTCTTTATGTCCCCTAGAACTGACCAAGCAATTAATCCTTGCAGTGGGACTGCAAATAACTTTATGAGTTTTTAGTTATACTATACAACCTGGATTGCAATGGTTACAGATTTGACATGGAAAGCATAAGTAGGCCACCAGTGAACAGGCCTCTGTTCAGTGCAGTAACCACAGAGAACTTTTATTGTTTGGGCTTATGGGTCATTCTCTGGGTGAAGTTGAAACGGGTCACAGGAACCCGCCACAAATCATGTTAGAACTGTCATTTTCCTGTCCTTGATGTTATCAGTTGGCCTTTTTTTATATGTGTAGCGCCCCTGTACTTCCAAGTACGGACGCTATTTAAATTTAGAGGGGGGATGAGAGAGTTATGTAGCTCTCATCCAGGTGATTTGTACAAATTCAGCTTCTGTTCTAGCTGGGCTGTGCTGTCAGTTCATTCTGTGTTCCTGAGGTGCCTTTCCACCCCAGAGTGGCAGGTGGCGGCAGGGTGGCCACATCGCCGCGCCCCATGCGTTATGGCCCACCTGGCCAGGGCGTGAGCGCTTCGTGGAGATCCTGGTTCCGGAGCCAAGCTGGTCCAGAACACTTTAAACACAATGGGGACTCAGTGAATTACTGGGTTCCCACCATCGGAGATCCCAAGCGAGTTGTGCTGTTAGGTGGGGAGTCAGTCTGAGGAGAGCCCGGAGGCAGGCGATCCAATAGGGCCTAGACAATCCATCAGGGATCGAGGTACTGTACACTGGGGGCCTATTTCCTCTCTCAGTCGGTACTCTGGCGACATTAAGGGAAGACTCAGGAGAACCTTTATTCGGGAGGAACACCTCCAGTTCAACACTCAGGAAAGGCCGGTGGCAGAGGCGCTTTCCTGACATTTGGAAGAGCCTGTGGCAGAGGCATCCTTCTCAAGTTCGAGTGATACCCTGGCTGCCAGGACCTGTGAGAGAGACCTGTCCAGGTACGCTATACCCACTCAAGTTGGAGTGGCACATAAAGACTAATTACTGTTCGGAAGCAGGATTGCTTCAGATATCCAAAGCCTGAGTCTGCCATTCTTTCCCAGTGCATACAATATAGCACTTTTAAAGCTGCAGATGAAATAAACTTTAAAAAGAGTCTGTGACTTACTTTTACTCTAAACATTTTACCTTATGGAGCCTAGAAGGGTACTCATACCATGTGTCCTGTTTGAATTATCAGCATGCAGAAAATTAATATTTAACAAATGGGATACAGATGGGGTACAGATTACATAGAAGAAACTAAACATAGCACTTTGAGTGTGTATATGTATGAGCTATATGGGTTTAAATATGAACATTGAAGAGTGAAGGTAGAACAATTTATAATTCACTGTGCAAATTTCCTAGCATTCATACAATCGTCACAAATAATCCATGTAGTGTGTGTATTGTGTGTAAAATATAATTTTCTATTTATTTCCTATGATTGTCAGCTCAATCCTGTGGCATGATTCCGTACTTTCCTGGAATACTGCATTTAGGAGAATATTGTGTTATGGCCACTAGATAAATCTGACAATCATAATATTTTTTAAAAAAATCAAATTTTTTAGAGTAAGACACATTTCAGGGATTCAGCCGTATAGGCCGGTACAGTCTGTCCTCTCCACTGCCGGAGGCGCTCAACTACAGCAGCATTGTAGGGGGAAAGGAAGTCAAGAGGAACATGGTTTATAGTTTCATTTGGGGAAGCTATCCGATTGGATGATGCCACCCTATGTGTCTCTAGCGGTCATTTTGGTTTAGGCAGAGCCTATTTAAGAACCTGGCTTCCAGTCCTGGAGCACATTTTGCACGTGGGTAGTGTAGGTACAGGTCGCCCACCATATGAAAGGGACAGTAATTGACAACAGGAAGAGGTTCCAGATGAGTAGGGGAAGGATAGAGATCTCCCATCCTTAGTAGAGACCTCCCCATTTGGGTTCAGACCTTCTGCCCCTCAAGACAGACGCTGTTGGAACAGCTGAGACCTGCTACACATTGCTGTTACATATCATGAGTGTTCCCAGTCAGGTGCCTTACTGCCAGGTTTGTTGTGAATTGCGGTTACATTAAAACAAATTCTGTTCTCTGGAACCGGACTCTGTATGTTTACTGCTGCTGCACCACAATGCACATATCCACAGCCATGCTAATGATGAGATATATATATAAATATTCCATCTATTTCATTCCAAATATTCCATCAAGTTTGCCCTTTCTTGATTTTTTTTTTTGCTTCCTTTTTTTAACCCTTTTGTATAGTCTATATCTATGTTTCTTCTAAACTGGTTCACTGCCTCTGCTAAAAGTCAGCTCTGAGCATCAATTCCTATTTTGGCCAAGTATACTTTTTAAGGTAAGTTATGAAGTTTGATTTCTCCTCTGTCAGGCCACACTGTTTGCAATTATCTGAAAAATAATCCCCAAATCTTTTTCTCTGTAGCTCTCACCAACACAGAAAAAGATAATATATATTTATATCTCAAACACACTGCCTGCAAGCCTCTATCTAGCCTGCCTAATCTCTCTTCATGCATTACACTATATACAGCCACCATGTAAGCAGCAGCCTTATATAGTGTGGGGCGTGGACTTAGCCCCCTGAGCCATGATTGGCCAAAGGCACCCTGGGTTTGGGCAATTATGGCTCTCTCATCAGAGGGCGCTGTGATTGGCCAAAGTACGCACCTGACCTGCATACTTTGGCCAATCACAACGCGCTCTGCTGAGAAAGCCATAATTGCCCAAAGCCAGGGTGCCTTTGGCTAATCATGGCTCAGGGGGCAATCATAAGACTTCAATGCACTGCGATCTTGCAGTGCATTATGGGGCATTCCGCAGTGCTCGAATTTGCCCCCTAATGTTCTAAATTTTTCAAATGGGCTAACTCCCGATGTTGGGCTCATCCTTATTTAACAGGACAGGTTTCACCATGGTCGGCCAAAGAAGTTGAGTGCACATGCGCAGCATCATATCCAGAGGTTGTCTTTGGGAAATAGACATATGAGTGCTGTTTGCATTGCTGCAGAGATTGAAGGGGTGGGGGGTCAGCCTGTGAGTGCTCAGACCATATGTCGCACACTGCATCAAATTGTTCTGCATGGCTGTCATCCCATAAGGAAGCCTCTTCTAAAGATGATGCACAAGAAAGCCTGCAAATAGTTTGCTGAAGACAAGCAGACTAAGGTCAGGGATTACTAGAGCCATGTCCTATGGTTTGATGAGACAAAAATAAACTTTTTTAGTTCAGATAGTGTCAAGTGTGTGTGGAGGCAACCAGGTGATGAGTACAAAGACAAGTGTGTCTTGCCTACAGTCAAGCATGGTAGTGGGAGTGTCATGGTCTGGGGCTGCATGAGTGCTGCCAGCACTGGGGAGCTACAGTTAATTGAGAAAACCATGAAAGCCAACATGTACTGTGACATACTGAAGCAGAGCATGATCCCCTCCCTTCAGAGACTGGGCCGCAGGGCA